>CM043018.1:49674939-50304520 GCA_023690525.1 Holotrichia oblita | reverse complement strand
CAGTAAGCAGGATATATAGGAAATGGAGAGAAGAAAGAAGTCTTTCGAGATCCGTCGGCACAGGAGCAAGAAAAATATCTGATGTATACCAAGTCCTGCTTCGAAAGAACAAAGAATCGGCTTCGCTCTGCAGCACATGGGATATGCCGCTTGGGATCAAGTAATATTTTCGGACGAAAAACTATTTCAGTCGTCGTACAATGGACAAGTAAAAGTTTACCGGCCAAGAGGTACACGCCGTTTTGAAGACAAATATATAAATAAAATTAAAAGGAATCCTCGATTTTCTGTCAAAGTTTGAGGATGGTTATCATCGCGAGGTCTCGGAGTTGCGCACCATATTCGAAATCGCCTTAACAGTGAAGAATATATAAATATTCTTAATAATGTGATGATCCCAACCGTCACACAATCTTATCCTGATAGGAATTTCATGTTTTTGCAAGACAACTGTCCTGTTCATACCTCCGCAGCAACGAAAGAGTGGTTTAATACAAATAATGGCCTGTATGGATTTTCCTAGTTATAGTGGAGATTTCTCAAATGTGATAGAAAACGCATGGAGTTTAATGGTAAGATGTATTAATAAACAAAATCTTCAGGTGCATAACAATGAGCAATTATTTCACATAGTACAAACAGCCTGGGAAGAAATACTGAAAATTACGTCATTAATGTAATAAGATCAATGCCTGAAAGAATTAATGCTGTGATAGAGGCTGAAGGTGTTTTACAAAATATTAGTTATAATAATAAATTTAAGTTATTACAATGTTCACTAAAGGTCTTTTTACAAATTGGTTGAAGTTTGAATACGTCAAATTGACAATAACATTTTTCATCTATTACTAATTTCAAATCATATCAATAGCTGTAATCTTGACTTACAATAGTTGAAAAAAGTGTCCCGTTTTTCTGGCGAGGACTGTAATATATATTGATAGATAATAAAAGTCCTATTAAACCCTTACAATAAATTTAATTTACTTAGAACATGTTTCGGCTTAAGCCATCATCAGCTAGAACCTACATAAGATTGAAAAGTTACAAATTTAAATATTATATTAATTAAGTCTACTTACAGTCAACTGTCATTAAAATAATATAACGATCCACATGTCAGAAATGACGTAATTATAATTAGAAAACTCTTTAAAACTGATTAAGAAACAACCTCAAAGTTAAAATGATAAAGGAAAGGGACATTATTTGTATTCAAGATAACACAAAAGGATGGGGGATAGGTAAATTAAAGGCAAACGTGAAAATACGTAATACCGGGTTAAATGCTGAATTAAAACAGACATAACTGAAATGAATTACAATAAATATCAACCTGGATAACATAAAATTATTTAAAAAATAGTTACTTAAAATTATACAGTTGTATCTAGTATGTAGGTATATAATGGGTAATCAACTTTAATATACAAATACTATAAATATAAAAATAGAGGTTTTTCAAATGATTCAATCTGGTGATTTAGTAAATTACAACTAGATTTATTATTTTGTATTTCTCAAATTTCAAGTAGGTAATTTAAGTTTTTTGACTTTTTGACATTTATGTAATAACTGAGGATTATCATAGTTAATGACATGGCCAGTTTCTATTCTATGTTTAAATATGTTGGAGTTTGGTTGAAATTTGTGTTCATTTATTCTTTTTCGTAGTGTTCTACCAGTTTGACCATGTATTTACTGTTACAAGTAGAGCAGCTTATGGAGTAAACCCCACTTCCTCCAGAGTGTCAATATGATTTAATTTTAAGTTATTAAGTAAATTAATCAGTTGGGTGTTGGATTTAAAGGCTGGTTGAATATTAAATTTTTCTCAAGTCTTTTTAGATTTAATGTTATGGGGTTAAAAGGTAGTGGCAAATACTATGTAAATATACATACGTTCAAAGAATAGTTTTTTAAGTGAAGTATAGATGTCGCCGACAGTAGAATGTTAAGGATGCATATGACCAGGCAAATATTGGCTATCGATTGTGGCTGTCAATTAATTTCAAATTGCCGAGACATCTGACAGGTGTCATAGAACAATAATTTGTCTGGTCCGCTGCTTGTTTACGAACGTCCCTTGCCCCTCTACTTTAAAACTCTCCCGTTCTGAATATACTGTGGCGCGTTCTCTGTTTCAGTAATGGAACTAACACATCTTTGACCAGATTCATACTAGTATTATATTTGGTAGTGGTTTATATATGACTGGGTCTTTATTTTCTTTTGTGTACAATGGCTCAAATTTCACGAGGGTATTACATAGAATTTTATCAATATCAGCAATATTAAATGAATTATCCGATGCAAGTTGATAAATGAAGTTAAGTTCATTAATTTTGTAGTCCATAGGTATGGGATAGTTAAGTGCTCGATTGATTAAATAATGAAAAGCAGCAAATTTATGTGTAGGATAATGGTGGGAAAAATAAGGATGATGGTGGGGATTGAGGTGGGTTTTCTATAAATGTCATAAATTAAAGCGCCATTATTAGTGTTGTGAATAGATGTCAAGAAAATTTAGTTTGTTGTGGTTTTCAATTTCTATGGTGAATTTAAGATTGTGATGAAGGTTGTTTAAATATGAGTCTTCAAGTAGCAAATCATTACCGGTCCTTAAACATAGAATGTCATCAACAAATCTAACCCATTTTACAATATTTACAAATTTATATGAAATCGAAATATAATGCAAGAGAATATTCAAAATCGTTTGTTTTTCATCTAGTGTATAAAAATTCATAGTAAACAATAGCAATGTGATAATACTGATGGCATGTATGCTATATCTAGATTTATTCCTTTCCTCTCCAATACAGGATTTATCCCCACTTGTAACTATTGTGTAATAATATATCATAATTTGTGACGCTTATTTTTCTCTAACTGTATAGTATGGCGATCATAGCATACGCCTATGTAAAATTGAAACAACCGTAAAGCAGATTTACCTAGTGTATTATTTTTACAAGGATTGGGTCGAGTATTAAGATTCACGAATTCTTTCACCGAAAGTTGACGAACAATCTTTCGTTTGGGAAACCTTGCCGTTGATTTTCTAGATTCAACTAGTTGATGTTCTACTTTGTTCATTAAGTATGTGTTAGGACCATGCCGTATTTTAAACTTAATCTAAATTGCATACAATACAGACCCAGCAGAATTAAAAGAAAGATTTGGGCAACGAAGTTCTACTTATGATACCGATGGTTGTCATTGAGGCAAACTAATAAAAAGCTAGCAAATATATATACCAATTGTTGACACACCATTAAATTCTTCAATAAGACAAGAAAATCATCATCATATTGTGTTAAAACTTGGAAAGGCCTTATTTTGCTTGAAAATAATTTCTGAAACTTACATGTTTGTTTAGAGTAACATATTTCGCGTTACGTATTGAATGATTATTATCCTAAATGGAACTTGTTTGTTTACGAATCGCTACCAGGATTCAACCACAGGGCGTACCTCTTAGCTGTTAAAACACAGGCAATGCATCCCTATTATAGGGAAAGAAAAGAAGAAATCTAATTAATGGCGACTACAATTTGTATGTATTGGCGATTACTTTAAGAGTAGTAAAAATCGATGAATGGTGTCAAGAAACGAGCCGAGTGCCAACAATTTTTATTTTAGATAAGTAAAAATTGTTGTTGCTTTTGTTGTTTTTTTTTGTTTAGTTAGTTAGGCATTAAGTTTAATAAGTTGGTTTAATGGTATTCCTAGATTATAAGTCAGTATAAGACAGCGTTTGGACCAAAGTCCTCCGGAAATCAAATGAGAGTTATGAGTCTACGTGGAAGCTGAGTGGGTCGTTCACAATGTGACGGGAGCCGATCCATCGAATTGACGCCTCAGATGGGCCAGAACCAGGGCATAGCTGAACAACTGGCAGATATGTTGCAGTACCACAACCTATCGGATGCGGACCCAGCGACAAATAAACAAAGTTTGCATTGCCTTGGTTGACCTTAAAATCAGAGAAATTCCGAAGGGAGAACTGGAACTGTTGCTGACAAAGTACATGGAGGTTTGGGCTGTAGTAAATGGGCTACCGGCTAGGAAAGCGCCAGGGCAGAATGGCATGCACAATGCAGTCTTGAAAATCTACCCAAACCGGGAATCTTAAGGATGATCAGTGCGATCATTCGCATGGACGAATTTCGCCTGAGCTGCAAAGAGGCAGTGGTGATCCATGGCTACGTGTCAGGGAAGCAAAAGCACAAAGTCGACACGTGCAGGCGGGTGCCTCAACTATCATCAGCCTCAAAGGGCCCAGAGAAAATTTTGATCAGCAGGATCAATGCGCACACCATCCAAAGAGACCACTAGATTGGATTGCAGGGCACCATCAGCGTAGGACATGGGATCACAGTCTTTATGTCGACCTTAATTGAATTCTTCAACCGTAAGTATCATGTGGCCGTCTTGGCTCTAGATACTCAAAATGCCTTTGTTAAGGTCTGGCACGAGAGTCTAATAACCAAAATGGCTGCAATCAATGTACCAACACCATTAACCAAGTTAATGAACAGCTACATCAAAGAAGGGTTCATGTCTATGGTGAGTAGTATACAACATACTCCTGCAGGACCTTCCCACATATCGTAGCGCCAACAACCTGCTTTACGTCGATAGCATCCTAATCTATTCGCAATACCATTCCGAATCCGCCTTCCAAAAAATAAACCAACCACATTCCCTCCTTACCTAAATATTTAGAAAAATGAATAACTAAACTAAATGCCGATAAGTTCGAGCTGATGGGGGGCACACATCGATGCCGAAACCAGGTCAGAGTGCAAGAGATATCAATTGCTAAGGAAAAATACCTTAAATACTTGAGTACTTGAGAATCTATCGATACTTGGTAGATGCTTCTCAGCCCACGACACCGAACTTTCTCCCATAGGAACGGCAAGAAAACTGTGATAAAAATCTATGATGTTGTGAGCGCGAAGTTAGTGTAGTAAGTGTTAAATATCAAAGAAGTTTTGTCCCATAATACGAGCTTTTCCTTCAGCAATAGCAAGGGCATCAACGGACTTAAATCCAAATACCCAATACGAATTATACAAAACACACACATGTATCTAGAAATGTGTTAATATATGTAGTATTAATTTAACCACCATGTACAGTACACTGTAACTAGCGTATACAATAACTTTTAAATAGCTTTAAATACTTTTAAATCGAATTGAATTGAAATCATATGTAGCTAAAATTTATTAGCTAGTATTCTTTCACCCATATGCCAAACTTCCATTACATGTAAATCTTATCTAATAATTTTATTTTCATGAAACTTTTAAGGAGTGTAGATTCTAATAAAGACGGCGAATGCGCTGTAGTTATTAAATTAACGCTATGACATTCTTTATTCTAGCGTTCCCAATACTACATAATTCTCGTATTTCTCCCTGGAGTTTATTCCCCCATATTTAATTTGATCTCTCTCCACATAGATGAGAAGGATAGCTTGAGTTACACCCCTCTCTAGGTAATACAGAGAACTTAATCAACTAGCCCTTCTACATATGCATAAACGAAGGGCTATTCCATGGCAACACGGTACTATAAGACGGGGCGCAATGTGCTGGTGTAAAGTCGACTCTAATATAAAATATCATGCAGTCCGGTCGGATCACAGAGCATATAACATAACGACACGTACTTTCCACGATAACATGAGACCAGAGACTTCCCTAGGGATTTTTTCCGCGGAAAAGCGACAAAGCCAACTTAATTAATCGGCCTGATGGTGGTGGTAGCGGCGGTAGTGGACGCAATCCCGTGACAGCTGGTTCTATCCCATTTTAAAAAGCAAAATCCCATCAACACCATACGTGCTGCGCTTTTTCTAAATTCGACGAGCTTATATATACGCAACAGGAGTAATCTGATGCTGTTATTCAAATTTGGCGTGACATCATCTTGCCTTGTGATTATTTTTACCCAATATGAATTACGTGTATCGAGAGCTAACTACTACCAGGATAATAATGATACGAGCATAGAACATAGAGCATACCGCATAGGATACAGTATTCAAAATAATTATTCATATACATATGGCCATCGCCTTTTCATGAAGAATAATAGCCAATGCTGCCAAAATCGTATCCTGGTTAAGGATCGGTAAAATCTAGTAATAGTACTTCATTGACAACAGAGATATTTGACAAATACTCAAGTAAAATAGTATAAGAAGAGAGTTATAGATAACTCTAAGCCAGTACTACACACAAAGCAATATGCCGGTAATTGTGCACCTCTGGCGCCGTAAAGTTTAAGATAACCTACTCTAAAGAAACAGGCGGTCTACCTCCCTAACCATATTATTAGTATATAAAAATTAGTACAGCTCCAATTAGCATTTAAGTTTTGCAGTTACAAAACAAAAGAAATTACGAAGATTAGAATAACAGGCTGGAAGGCAAGCAGTCGTTACTTTGCTAAACCCGCATCTTTTTCATAGTTTTTACGGGATACAGACCAGAAATTACAAGAAAATGCGCACTTGCCACTTGTACCTACAACTTTATCCACGAACAGGATCGCAAGGCAATAATGCGATGGAAGTGCGGTGCAAGAAATCTAATGATAATGGTATGAACATCCGATCTAAATACAACCTACTTATATAACTGGTCTAAGTCAGTAAGTCACCTTAAAGTGAAAGACAGTAGCATGAAACTCAGCCTTTTGCACATATTTAGCCATTTAATAAATTGTGCATGTGACGCATGATCATGTAAAGTCTTTGGGTCAAAAGATTGTTTGAAGTTGACAATATACAGTGCTTTTTAATTGTGGTTAAAAATGTTGCTTCTATTGTTTTGATCGCGCTTATTTAGAAAACTAATAAAATAGTTTCCAAGACACAATTTTTATCTTTCTTATATGTTTCGAACCTGTTTTAGTTTAAACTTAGAACTGCTTCATCAGATCGATATGCAAAACAGGACTAAATATATCTTCCATTGCAACTCGTTTTTGTAATAACTAAACTCCTCCAATACAGGAAATAAGGACAGTATATTATCCCATTTCAATTTATCCTCGGAAATACATATAATTGCGCAAACTTGGACAACCGAAGTTCTATAATATCAAGCGATGCCAATAGATTTCGAAAAAAAATAGTTTGGTTTCTAAAATATTAATTCCAATTTGATTAAGTTCTAAGTTTAATACAAAAATTGAAGGTGTTGTTGAAGAAGATTTTTATTAAATAAACCGAAAATTGAACATTTACATTAGATAGTTTAGACTTATCTATAACTCTCTTCTTAGACTATTTTACTTTAGTATTTGTGAAATATCGCTGTTGTCAATGAAGTACTATTACTAGATTTTACCGATCCTTACCTAGAATCGCCTCCCAATGAGGTGTGGAAGAGGGCTGTCCGGAGAGCGGCGAACCCTGTGTTATGTCCGTTGACAGCTTTGTTGGTTTACTTGATATACATAATTTGTTTTTAGGAATTCAATGGATATACTTGTGTCTACGTATATATTGCTAGTGTTGTTTACAATGTAACATTTCTATTTTTTTTGCTTATAATGCACTATGTAAACTGCAATCTTTGGTTTGCGTTGATGTGGGGGGATGGCGCACAGCCGCACAGCTCACGAATACGCGACCCCCCCACTATGTTTCGCCGACATATCCTGAAGAAATTAATCAACACAACCTACCAGTTTTAATATGAGAAACTAATTTCGTGAATATGCAAAACCCTCAGTTACTCTAGTAGTATCACATATTTCTGCATTTGCAAAATTATGTTATAGTTACTTTGTCATTCAAATTTAGATACAGTAGGTTGGTTTTAATGTTGCGTTTTATTCCATCTAGGATCGCTGTTATTGTAGAAAGACACTATTTTGGACTCTAGGTAAGTTAACTTTACTTACATTAGTAGATCTGTATATTTTGCTCCCTTTTTCGTTTCTTTTTCAGTGATCATCAGATGCGTAAATAATTTCCAGAACGTATAGTGCTTTTAATAAATGATGCATTAGTACAATTACTAGTTATTTTTTGCAAATTCTGGGAACAAATGTGTAATTTTAAAAGATCTTTACAGCTTTGTTCTCCACTAGTGTAGGGATTTCTCTTTCATAGAAAGGTGGAATCGCTCTATGAATTACACGTACATATATGTATGTGATACAGATAGTAATACATAGGTTATCTTTAATGCAGCATCGAGTCTTGCTATACAGGGTTGCCCACTTGGCCTTCTTTCGTAAATAGTATGTTTAATATTGATTTGATCAGAAAATCTTAAGTACGTATTTTATTCGGACATTTCTCGTTTACAATTTAAAAATATTTTGAGTTCCCTACGGGCCTCAGTTTCATCTGTACAGGACCGTCCTTAGTTTTTTTTAATGGAACACTATATATTTTTATATTTTTGATATCTACATCGAATTTTAATTTAATTTTTTGTTAAATTTCCACCGAAATTACTGTTTATTTAAAAAATCTTATCTATTCAATCCTTGACTGGAGAGTGACCAAATTCTATCATAAACTAGAATGTGTTTTAATTTTTTGTAGGTTGAGTTTTAATGAAATTTATTGTAGTGGGACTTGATATTTCTTTGACACCCGCAGAAAAATTGGAAAAAATTATTTTTATTTCTAAATGAAACACCCTGTATATTTTATCACGCATGAACTTCTTTAAAACCGGAATGAATTATTTAACTTAATGGTTATAATTAAAGTACGGCAACATCACAAGACTTATGTGCAGTTAATATTCGGAAACAACAATATCAGACATTAAACAACATATTTAAAAAACTTATTAACAATGTTAATTGAAACTCGAAAGTGTAACGTTTCACGAGGACTAACAGTAAGTAAGGTTATAATAATCACAAATTTTCCACCAAAAGTTGGGAAATTGATATCGTCAAAATAGAGACAGGTGAAAACTTAGTGGATAAATAAAGTGCATATACAATGTTGTACAAAAGTATTATAGTAATTAACATAAGTTATCTGAAATATTTATAAACATTTCTGAGAATTCTAAATTGTTTAATAACATGATCAATATTGATCAAGTTATAATATATATAGTAATTGTAGAATATACAATGATTATAGAGTGAGTTATTAAACTAAATTAAAATTAAATAATGAACTGTGTTATTTATGTTTAGGTTTATTGTAATGTTGTTTGTCCATACACAATATGTAGGAGTAAATCGCACTAAGGTTCTGGATGTCTGTTTTATAATTAACAGTGTTATCTGTCCTTTGGATGTGAAACATTTCGAGGAATACACGAGTTGACCATCTGTTTTCTCTTTCCAAAATACTAACGTTGTCAAAGTCAAATGTGTCAAGGAGGTGCTATGTTCAGACAACGAAACAAAAGAAAGAACAGCACGTAGGGTAGCAGATTTTAATGACAGGTTAGGTGTAAAATCCTTAAATTTCGAAATAGGTAGATACCACCCACCAACAAATCTTCAATATTGAACATTCAATTCAGGATTTAAAAAACCAACTTAGTGCTTTAATCCCTGGTTTTGTTTTTGACCAGTTTCTTGCCCGTTTAAACTATTTCTTTAATAAACTTTTTCATAAAATTAAAGTAAAAAATATTAACAAATTGAATAAAATAAAGTCTGAAATTACATACAGTACATTTTTCCATAATAATTCCGGTTGGTTCAACAATCTATCAAATATTGACATTCTCCAGGATGTTGTAAACTTCCTTTCATTGGGTAATAAATTTGGCATTCCTATTCAAAAGAAAGAACTACATATAGGAAGGATCCTTGCAGATTTTAAAAATATAATTTATAGAGTACCTTCTGTTGACCTTATCGGATCAAAAACCACTAATATTTTCACAAACTTTAATAAATAACAATTCCCCATCAATGTTGTCTTCCTTCCTGTGGAAACAACAGTCTCTCTGAACAACCTTCTTACACAAATTTAAAAAAAGAGCTTCCCCATGATGATTCCTTAATGGTGATGCCCGCAGACAAAGGACAAATTACCGTCCCGATCAAAAAATCCCAATATGTCAGTAAAGTTGAGGAACTTCTAAATGACGTTGAAGTTTATGAACCTTTGGTCAAGGATCCCACAAACAGAATACAAACATTGAACAACATCATCGTAAGAAATCTTAAAAGAAGGTTTATATTGATGAACACACTCAAAAAACTTTAACTTGGCTACAATGGTATTTCTCCTAAGCTCTATTCCCTGGTAAAAATAGATAAAACTGGTTACCCTGTCAGGCCTATAGTTTTTTTCGTTGGCTCTCCAACATATAAATTATCTTCCTTTGTGGCTAGGATTCTCACAAGGGCTTTCGGTGAAAATACAAACTACAACATAAAGGATACCTTTACAATATACACCACTTATGGCCTCCAACAATAACATCAACGAGGAGTCTATTAACGATTTTTTGACCTCCTTGAACATTCCCCCTCTCAAGAACGCCCTCAATAAAAATGTCATCACGTACTGTAAGTTTCCCTTTGTCGATGGTTTAAACCAAAAAATATCTTCCCTCTTTAAGGATTTACCAATCAAATTAGGTTTTTACAACATCAAAATGTTGAATATTTTGTTCTCCAAGGGGAAATCTCCCACCCCAAAACCATTACAATCTGGTCTGGTTTACTGTATTCCATGTCAGGATTGCAACTCCGTATACAGTACACAAACCTCTCAATATCTAGACAGAAGAATGAGACAACATCGTTTGGATTGTCAACACTCATCGCAGAAGACAGCGAGAAATGTCCGAATAAAATATGTACTTAATATTTTCTGATCAAATCAATATTAAACGTACTATTTAAGAAAGAAAGCCAAATGGGCAACGCTGAATAAAACGTTGGTGTGTAATTTTAGCAAGTGGACAGCAAGTGCACGCTGTTTCAGGATCCAAAATGCAGACTCTGCATTTGGGGTTTTTAAAGTTGTTACAGTAGTATTTCCCTTTCATAGATTAACGATGGGGGTACGCCATCTCTTTGTAGAATATTCCGTGCGTGGGATTATGAGTATGGATGGACTTTTAGCGTCAGTATACAATTTTATTGACTTTGCCGGGGAAACATTTCGGTTATTGTTATTGCTATTTTATTTATTTTTGTAGGCCTTCTTTCTCCCCCCCCCTCCCGCCCCTCGCACCCCGTCGCATCCCAAACCCACGACACCTTAGTGGCTTTATTACATCCTCTTAGCAGATATAGTACAATTCAAATATTGTTACATAGATCGAACATCAAGAGTGTAGGGAGTGAAGTAGTGGGTACTTCGCAAGTTATTCGCTCCCTCCCTCATGCTTCCCATATCGTCGCGCAGGCAATGGGAGACGAAATTGCCCAAAGTCATGTCATCATAGGATATGCAGTGATTCCAGAATAACGGACTTTTGGATGTTGTTGTAGGCATTAGATTTTTGAAGGCTTTTAAGTTGGGTACCTCTTGCTCCTCCTATCCACTCCAATCGTTGTGAGGACAAAGATGACTTTATATGGCTGATAAGTGCGGCCCGATTGATGTAACTCTCTATTTGATTTCTCTGTATTCTTTCCTCATTTGGATGCTTACTTCAGCTACGCAAGAGATTTCCACAACCAACAATATTTCTTCCATGTTGTCCACCACATATCCATCATCCATAAAGTCAACTTTATGGCATGATCTATTTCATACTTGTATCTTAAGATATAATACAAGTTTCTTAGAACATTGTAGTGTCGTGTGATGTATCGTTCGCATGAAGATAGAATATGCGTCGTGGTATTGTCGTCCACTTTGCGTGCTCTGCTGTTAGTGGTGGTCATCTGAATATTCATCACGCTTGCTCTATATACTCGGGAATGGAATACTCCGTCCTAAACTGCCGTGATGTATGCGTCTGTTTCGAAACGCAAGTCAGTGGACTTGCGTTGCGGGCCCCCCGTGGAACCCGAAAATCTGCTGCACCGACTCCAGGTGCAGAACCGAAAACTAAACACTGGCTCTTGGAGGGTGCTCAACAACAAGTCTGAAAGGGCGGCAGATGGTGTTCGCCATGAACGAGAGCCAGTGGAAAATAATTGAAGAAACTTACGGCGGCACACTGCGTATGCAATTCTCCCTCTTACCGTTCAGACTTTTGGGACGAAGGGAGAAGGAAGACGCAGGAGCCACTGACGATGCAGAGATGGAAGCTGCCGCGGCAGGATCATCTACACAGTTATCTTCGAGGCCTGGTTGGGACGCAGGCACTGAACGGGCTGTGGGTTCGACACAGTCTGCATGAACTGCGTGTACCATCACGGACCTCCTGACAGATGGCCAACTCGTGGACGACCTCCTGCGAACTCCGCCAGATGAAATAGACACACCAGGACAGAAATATCAACATTCCTGAAACTGCTGCAGGTCAACCTTCGGCGGCTTCAGCTGCACTACAAGCTTTTGTGGTAAGTAAAAACATTGATATAGTTCCCACACAAGAACCCTGGATCGCCAGGGGTAAAGTAAGCGGCTTACTGATCAGGAGATATGCTCTGATACACAGCGACATCCCCAATCCCTGAGCTTGCTTGCTCATTAAAACTAATCAAAACTTTCTGATGCTTAGGGATCACTGTTCTAGGGACTTAGCCGCAGTAAAAATCCAGTGGATGGGGGTACCGTGCAAGAAACCTAATATTGGGATCTGCCTACCTTCCGCAGGACCAAGAGGGTCAACCTCTAACCCCGAAAGTGAGAGCACTAGCGGCCTATGCGGGAGAGAGAAAATAGGAATTCCGACTCGCATGCGATGCCTACGCCCACTACACCCTGCGGGGTAGCACAGACATCAATAAACGAGGTGAGTCACTTTTAAGTCACTTCGCTGCAAACGGATTAACTGTACTTAACCGCGGAGATAAGCCGACTTTTGAAATGGCTAGCCGTGCGGAGGTTGTCGATATCACCGTCTGCACACTGCGCTGCGCGAAGTGGGTGGTGCAGTGGCATTTGTCGGATGAGCCGTCTGTCTCTGATCACAGGTATGTAAGATTCGATATTGAAATACCACAGGTAAGTCAAATATCGTATAAAAACCCTAGGAACTCCAAGTGGGACGCTTACTGAAGGCGCCTGATAGAGGAACTAGACCAATGCCCCAAGAAGATAAGCGCCGCTGCCGATATTGAGCTGTTAGTCGAGGGCGTGCGGGATGCCATAATAACTCCCTACGAAATGACAGCTGCCCTACTAAAGTCAAGACAACAAACAGGGATACACCATGGTGGACCAAAGAGCTGTCTGACTTAAGGGCGGCCACCAGAAAACTTTATAATAAGGCTAAAAGATCTGGATCATGGAACGGATATAGAGCGTCCCTGACCAGATACAGTTGCGCTTTGACAAAAGCGAAACGAGAATCGTGGAAAAAATTCTGTAAGGCCGGAACAGAAGAACAGGTTCTAAAACACCTCTTTGAGGTGCACTTCCCCGGCTCCAAGACCATTCACACGCAGGCTGTGAGGGAATGTGTGAAACTGAGCTAAGCTCAGATACCGGAATCCGCCTCTATGAGAAAAAACTGCGCAAGCCAGTTGCTATGAGCAGGGGCAGGCTGAGGTTACTTACAGGAATCTTAACCGGTCACCGCGCACTAAACAAACGCCTGCACCGCGTGGGCATAGTAAACTCTCCCCTATGTAGAAACTGCGGGAATGCCGAAGAAACTCCAATCCATCTCCTTACGGTCTTTCCGCCCGTGCAGTCCCTAAAAAAAAGAAGCTCATTCACTCGGCTAACCAAAAGTTCACATCAACTCTCTTAATTTAATTATCAAATATTATTAAGATATCTTATACCCAAAATCAACTGTTTTTGTTATTCAATTTTTTTCAAATATACGGCCAACTTCAAGGTTATGTTGCAAACTTTGTATTTCTGGAACTATTGCAGGCAAAGACTTCACACTTGACGTGTTACTATTCGAAATATAGCGCATCAAACGCACGCCTCCAAAATTTATATCTGTTTATACAGGGCCATCGAAAACTACCGTTCATTTCAAGTAACACGGGAAGTATGCGAAGTGTTAAACGCTGATTTCAATGAGACTTCGTCAGTTTGCAACGTTACTTTCTTTTTCCCTTGATCATTAATTTGTCGGGAATTAAAAAAATTGTAAATTAGCTTCTGGACCGTACGCCACTGGTCGCTTTGCCTGTCGGTGATCGATATTATCGATTTCGCTTGCGCCTTCGTTCACTGAAGATCCGGGCTGCGGCGCTGTATCATCGTTTGACCACGAAGTTTGTTTACGAATGTATCGAAATCGGATTAATGAGCAAGAAAAATACTTTAAAAGTGTCAGTAACGACGAATTAACAAATTATAACCGCGGGGTAGCGGAATAAAAGAAAGGTAGGTTCATTATATACATATATTTACATTAAAATTCAGATGAACAACATTTTCCAGATGACAGATATAAATACCAGTAATCAGAAAAAACAATCAAAGCAATAATCGGATATAAAATAACAAGCGTCGGTTTGTACAGAGAAAAATATCAGTTTATCAATGGCAAATATACAAATACATAATATTTACAGAAAGCGTGAGAAATAAATCTTACGTTGGATGTATACCAGGTCCTTCGGCAGTTGCTGTGAACAATTCAAAATCTTTTAATTGACATGCGGATACATAAAATAATAATCAGGCAAAAATATATATACAGGTACGTAATAGCAAAATAAGTAAAATAATAAATGTCTCTGATATCGGTCTTGTGAACGGACAGATACCTGCTGGCCAATTTCTCGGCTCCGGCAAGTCAGACGGGATGGTGAACGCCAACTTTTCGGCCGCTTCACCCAGGATACTTGCTAGCCAACTTCTCGGCCTCAGCAGGTCGGATAGGATGGTGAACGCCAACTTCGTCGGCCGCTTCACCTGGAAATACCTGTTAGCCAACTGTATCGGCCCCAACAGGTCGGAATAGGAAAAGGAATTCTCTTAATGATGAAAAATGCGGCCTTTATATAGTCGGCTGGGCCCGTTTTTGTTGTCTGACGTCTCCCGGAAAAAACTCTGAAAAATATACACAGGTATCCAAAATATAAATATACAGGTCATGCCAAAACTATTTACAGCAAACAATATTAAATAAATTTTCGCTTCTTAAAATCTAACATTAAACTTTTCTGGGTACAGAGGTTCGTTACACCCCCCATACCCGGTGGAGAATCGAACTCCGGTTTCCCTCGTGACAGAAGAGGACACTGACCACTACACTACGGAGGACACTCGCGCACTAGCACTCCGACACTGCGTGCTGACTGGCCGGCGTTGTCTCGTGCGTGTCGCTGGACTGATTCGGGGTCGTTGATCCAGTCCTTCCGATGCCTCATCCATGCTGGACCTCGGTTTCGGCGTTTCTTTACGCCGACGGCTGGGCGAGGGCACAAGGAAGGTGGATGGAACGGCGACGGTCCCGCTGGTTGTCGGCTAGGCCCTGGACGTGGAGATGCCGGATCTCGGTACGTCAAAGACTGGTCCCTTTTCAATGGGACCACCAATGGGCGGTTTTCGAAGTGGCTGACGCGACGTCAACTGCTTTGGATTTCGGTGGCGGTGTCGGCGGTAATGGAGATAACATCTCCTTCACTGGGGATATCCCAAACAGTTCAATGAATTTCCATCTTATGTAGTCCTCAGTTGCTGGCGAAAATCCACTGAGATCCGGTGAAGTTGGTGACGCCAAGGAAAGTATGGGTGGCGTCAACGGCTCGGCGGTTTTCGACGGTGGCGGCGCAGGTGGCGGGGTTCGGCATCTCTCTTCGAGAAAACGAACAGTGTTTGGTGAGACCATGTATCTGGGAGTTCCTGGCTTACCCTGGATCGGGCACTCTCTCACTGGACTATTCATCGCTGGGCTTGATTGGACAAGTGAGTAACTTGGTTCATCTCGGTCCCTTTTCTATCCAAATTTTCTCCCCTCCAAGGTTGTTGGAGGGGATAGCATGCGCGGTCATTCTTCGGTGGGGGAAGCAGTATCGGAAGGGGAATCCCTACTGGCTTCTGGTAGTGCCATCTTTAAATCCTTGACATGAACTCGGTCCAATTTGCGAGTTCCAGGTACCTGTAACATTACAATTGTAGGTGATACTACTTTAACTATCTTACAGGGGCCAGCAAATTTGGGAGCCAATTTGGATGAAAAATTCCTCGCAGCGTTGGAAAGCAGGTGTTCTCGCTTGAACACGTACTGGCCTACTTGAGGACGGAACGGACGTCTTCGCAAATTATATCCATGACTCTGGCGTTGGAAACCTTCTGCTAATTTGACCTTGGTAATTTGATAAAAGTCTTGCAATTTTTGCAGCTCAGGAATTAATTCTCTAGCTTCTGTTTCCTGGTGGTCCCCGGTATCTTTCACTTCTCTCCACAGCGACTTGGGAGGGACCAACAGGCGTCCAAAGTTGAGAACTGCCGGCGAAAATCCAGTTGTCTCGTGTTTAGCGGTGTTGATGGCGAACATAAACTGTGGTAGGTTTACATCCCATTCTCTCTGATCTTCTTCAATGTATTGTGCCAGCATAGGCCCTATAACACGATTGGCTCGCTCCACCGGATTTTGTTGCGGGAGTACGGTGCTGTGAAGCGAATCTCGATGCCCAGGTCCTTGGCGGCTGTCTGGAATAGGCGGCTGGCAAATTGAGGTCCGTTGTCGCATATCAGCCGCTTTGGAGTTCCAAAACGGTAGACGATCTTTTCTTTCACCACCTGGATAACGGCATTGGCAGTGGCTTGGCGGAGAGCTTGACACTCGGTCCATTTGGTGAAACGGTCCTGTAAAACTAGAAGGTACGTAAACCCCCTACGACTTCGTGGAAATGGGCCCATCAGGTCTACCGAAACTTGTTCCCACGGACAATCTACAGGTGAGTACAGCATTTGTCCAAAAGGTTTCTGTTGGCTGAATTTATGTTTTCCACAGGATTCGCATTTCCGGACGTAATTACGTATTTCACGGAACATACCCGGCCAGTAATAATGGGCGGCGGCTCGAGCGATACTCTTTGCAATTCCCAAATGTCCTGCTTCTGGAGCATCGTGTATCTCTCGCAGGATTCGCAGCCTTTCAGATTTCGGGATGCACAACCTCCATGGAGCTTCTCCATGAGTACCCGGAAAATTTCTGTATAACACTTCGTTGTGTATCAAGTATTCTGGATACTGTCCGGGGTTGTTGGTGACGGCCTGAAAAATCTTGTTGTACCACGAACAAGTGTTACCTTGAAAAACAGCGAAGATCTCCTCATCTTCTTCAACCACACACGGCAGAGGATTTCTAGATAAGCTATCGGCTAGGTTATTCATATTTCCACTGCGGTACCTGACTGTAAAATCAAACTGCTGCAAGTCGACGGCCCATCGACTAAGCCTCCCGGATGGATTCTTCAGTTCATTGAGCCATCTCAGACACTGATGATCAGTGACTACTTCGAATGTATATCCCTCTAGGTAGTATCTGTACTTCTTAATGGCCCAGACGACGGCTAAACATTCTTTCTCTGTTGTAGAGTATTTGGTTTCGGCCGGATGCAACGTCCTACTGGCGTAAGAGACAGCACGCTCCATCCCGTCAATTTCCTGGATCAAGACGGCGCCTAGACCTTGTTCGCTGGCATCGGTATGTAATTGGAAAGGCCTAGAAAAATCAGGACATATTAGTACCGGACTTTCTTTCAACGTCTTCTTTATCGCTTGGAACGCAGCGTCTTGTTCAGGACCCCATGACCATCTTTGGTTTTACTTTACCAAACGCGTCAAAGGTTCGGCAAGCCTCGCGAAGTTCGGTACGAACCTTCTGTACCATGAAGCGGCTCCTAGAAAGCTACGAACCTCTTTCGCTGTCTTTGGAGGAGAAATCTGACTGATTGCAGCGACCTTTTCTGGATCCGTCTGGATGCCTTCGGCGGACACAACATGACCCAAGTACTTGATTGAGCGCTTAGCGAATTGGCACTTGGCTGGTTGCAACTGGAGACCGGCTTCTTGCAGACGATTGAAAACAACACGTAAGTTGTTTAAATGCTCCTCGAAGGTTTTTTCCTAATACAATGACATCGTCCAAATAGACTAGTGCTATATTACCTAAGTCAGGACCGATGATGCTGTCTAGGAAGCGCTGAAATGTGGCACCGGCGGAATGGAGGCCAAACGGTAAAACTTTGAACTGGAAGAGGCCTTTCCCCGGAACAGTAAAAGCTGTAATGGGACGGCTTCCTGGTGCCAACGGTACTTGCCAATATCCATGTTTCAGATCTAGCGTCGAGAAGTACCTACTGTTACGGAGTCTATCTAGGATTCCGGAAATATATGGTAGCGGGTACGAATCTTTAGTTGTTACGGCGTTTACTTTGCGGAAATCTATACAGAATCTGGGTTCGCCGGTCTTCTTCTGTACCAAGACGACGGGAGAACTCCACGGACTGTGGCTCGGTTCGATAACATCTTCGGCCAGCATCTTGTCCACTTCCTGGTCAATCACTTCTTGACGTTTTGGATTACACGGATAATACCGTTGTTTGATGGGAACGGTATTGGGCTGGATGCGTATTACGTGTTCTACCTGACTGGTTCGACCTCGTACGCGGGAGAATTTGGTCATTTCGGTTTGAAGGAATTCGTCCAATCGGCGCTGGTCTTCCTCCGTCGTTACCGTGGCGATCGCCTGTGCTGCGGAGGTGAGTACTTTGTTTTGTGTCGTAGCATACCTTACTTCATGTTTCCCAATGTCTACGATTGCATTCATCTGTTTTAGGGCGTCCATCCCTAAGATCACGTCATACGTATTCTTTGGCATCATCACGAAGGATACTAACCATGTATTCTGGCCCGACGCTATGGATACGCTTGCTTTAGCTTGGGATTCGACGACATCACCACTGGCTAACGATATCTTCGTCTTGGAATGTCGTACAGATCGTACTCCTGGTTTTGGTAGGCGATTCAACAAACTTTGGCTCATGCACGAAGATGTTGCGCCCGTATCTACGAGTGCATCGACGCTTATACTGGCAATGTCTATTTTCAGCCAGATCCGGTTATCGGGGCGTTTTGATAGCACGGCGGTTTCCATGCTGGAACGGGTGCGATTATGCTCTGAACGTCTCAGCCCCGTGAGGCGCCCAGATTGGCGTTTCCCGGACATCTACAGTCTTTGCTTGCGATATCCCGTAATCCACATCTAGAACAGAATAAAACTGGGCGATTTCGACAGCCTACCCTGGTATGTCCTGTTTGACTACATCGCCAGCACCTTTTACTGGGATTGGTCAAACGATTCTGTCCTTCGGTTGCAGGAGCTCTCGGTGCTGTATCGGTAGAAGCCTGCAGGTCCGCTGTCTGTTACTGGGTACGTCCGCTGGCCGTACTGGAATTGTGGGTACCTTGCCGTCGCTGTTTAGATCTCTGGTCTTTCGTGGAGCTAGAGGCTTCACCTGGATGTGTTTCCTTTTCCTTCTGTATCTGCTCATATTCGGCGGCTAAAGTTGCCAGCTCCTTCAACGTGGTGAAGGTACTTCTTCGGGCGTAGAGTTTATATTCCGGACGTGCATTTCGGTAAATACGCTCCAACTTGTCAGCATCGCTCATGTCCTTGCCACGTCGAACGAGGGTTAAAATTGCGGTGAGATAGTCTTGAAAAGACTCCTTCGGACGTTGATAACGGGAACGAAGTTCTTCTTCAATCAAATAATCATATCGTGGAGGTAAATATTGCATTTTGAAATCGTTTATAAACTCATCCCAATTTGACCAGTATTCTTTGTTGTTTCGGTACCATAAAAGTGCATTACCTCGAAACAACAACGGAAGCGTTTTTAATAAATCATTACCTGTTAAATCGTAGCATTCGCGTAATTCTCTAATCCTTTCTAGGAATGATATACCATCTCCAATGCCATCGTAATTCAAACCCCATTTTCGGACTTTTTCGCAGAGAGATATCTTCGTATCAGCGGTAGCCTGATTTGTAATAGGCGGTGTCGGAGATGCTGAGCGGGACGTTTGCGGTGGATTTGCCTTCAGAAACGTACTAAGTCTCTTCCTGAGCTCATCAACGGTACCAGTAGTACTTAAATCTACTCCTTCTAAAATTTTCATTAATTTTTCTTTAGGAACAGAATAAATCCAGGATACAGCAGTCGTCGGTGCTTTCAAAGGCATCTGAAAAGTTTCTTCCGTGTCGGACATGTTAGCGGAGACAAAGGAAGAAATTTATCAGAAGAAATTAATGTATTTATTGAAATATACTATGTATAAATTAATAAAGAATTTTGCTGCTTGTCTGATTACTTTCTTGAAATTAAAACAAAATAGTCATCAACTAACGGGAAATACAGTAAAAATAAATCTGGAATCGGTATGAGATGAGAATTAAAAAATTTGTAAATTAGCTTCTGGACCGTACGCCACTGGTCGCTTTGCCTGTCGGTGATCGATATTATCGATTTCGCTTGCGCCTTCGTTCACTGAAGATCCGGCCTGCGGCGCTGTATCACAATTTGACGTTTGACCACGAAGTTTGTTTACGAATGTATCGAAATCGGATTAATGAGCAAGAAAAATACTTTAAAAGTGTCAGTAACGACGAATTAACAAATTATAACCGCGGGTAGCGGAATAAAAGAAAGGTAGGTTCATTATATACATATATTTACATTAAAATTCAGATGAACAACATTTTCCAGATGACAGATATAAATACCAGTAATCAGAAAAAACAATCAAAGCAATAATCGGATATAAAATAACAAGCGTCGGTTTGTACAGAGAAAAATATCAGTTTATCAATGGCAAATATACAAATACATAATATTTACAGAAAGCGTGAGAAATAAATCTTACGTTGGATGTATACCAGGTCCTTCGGCAGTTGCTGTGAACAATTCAAAATCTTTTAATTGACATGCGGATACATAAAATAATAATCAGGCAAAAATATATATACAGGTACGTAATAGCAAAATAAGTAAAATAATAAATGTCTCTGATATCGGTCTTGTGAACGGACAGATACCTGCTGGCCAATTTCTCGGCTCCGGCAAGTCAGACGGGATGGTGAACGCCAACTTTTCGGCCGCTTCACCCAGGATACTTGCTAGCCAACTTCTCGGCCTCAGCAGGTCGGATAGGATGGTGAACGCCAACTTCGTCGGCCGCTTCACCTGGAAATACCTGTTAGCCAACTGTATCGGCCCCAACAGGTCGGAATAGGAAAAGGAATTCTCTTAATGATGAAAAATGCGGCCTTTATATAGTCGGCTGGGCCCGTTTTTGTTGTCTGACGTCTCCCGGAAAAAACTATAAAAATATACACAGGTATCCAAAATATAAATATACAGGTCATGCCAAAACTATTTACAGCAAACAATATTAAATAAATTTTCGCTTCTTAAAATCTAACATTAAACTAAATAAAAATTGTTTCTGGGTACAGAGGTTCGTTACAAGTTTGTAGACCCCACCGAGAGTTGCTCAACGGCGCCCGCCGTTGCTGCAGAGACGCTTATCTGGAGAGCGAAAACCTACTCTTGAAAATCGCCCCAAATTTCGATTTTTCCTTAATAATGTTTAAACGGTTAAAGATAAAAAAGTTTCAATGGCAGACTGATACCATTTACGGAAGTCTTTCGTTTGGTATGAGTATTCATACACAGGGCCTTGCAATAAAGACGTAACAGCGCATGTTATGCTTACTTGTTAGAATTGCAGGAAATGATTGCAACGACTGTATACAGAAGTGGTTTTGATAATTGTACAGGGTGTTCACAAAATGTTGAAATTTGTGACACTTGCTTATTTTAACGAGATACGCTGGATATCGTTGTGGAGTTGCATTGTACGTTAAGAATTAGTGTGAATTCATATGAAGCCCAAAAGAGTTACTGGTAACAGTTTTCGAAAAATACGGCTTTGAACGCGCAAACACCACTACTTATACAGATTAAATAGGTAAAAGAATGTCCAGATATAATTTTATTATTATTACCCTTGGACGAAAACGCAAGCGCAATAAAATAGTTAACGCAATTATTAGACGACTGCCATATACCAGTTCGCTCTTTTTATATGTCGAACATGCAGGCAAATATTGCAGTTACAGGACTGATAATATAAGTATGAGTGATAAAAAAGGTAATAGTGAACTAATATAATGTATATTAATCCCGTGAATATTATTCATTTGTTGATGCTCTCATATAATTATGATGGGAAACAAATAACGCAAAATAATCCACGTGAAATAGAATCGCACGATGTAATAAAAAAAACTTGAGCAGTACAAGTATTCAGGATACCAACTATGTAGTGGAAACTATCGTCGCATTAGAATTCGACGGCATGGATCATCTACATGTTAGTGAAATAGCAGTCGGAGGCGAACCTGTATCGACTTATGACTTAAAAGATATTGAGGAAGAGTACGAGGAAGCATGTGCTTTGGACGACGGTAAAATTACTCCAGATTACAGAAGGAAAGCCGTTGAGACTGTTCCACAATCGCACCGACGATCGTCGAGTTCTGAACAAGGAAACTTCAGAAAAGTAGCATCGGTTCAGCAATTATACAGACGGGATAAGTATGTAGAAAAGGGTGGAACCAATAGGGCTGAAAATTGCTGAACACTTATCATGCAAATTTTCGGCAGAGATGGATCAAAACGGCATAGTGCATGATGTGGATCTACGACAGTGGGCGCTAGAAGCAGAAGCAATCATTCAGCTGGAACATTTTAAAGCATCCAAATCCTGGATAGCACGGTTTAAAAGACGTAATAGAATAACCTCGCGAAAGATATTAATTTTTTGGCCGACCATATGGGCAGGAGAAAGAGGACTTGCGAACGGTAGCTACAAATTTTTTCAATTCTGTAAAACCGTACAATGAAACTTGTGCGGTAGAAAACGTCGATAATGCAGACGAGAGCGGGTTTAATTTGGAGCTGCACTCTGGTCGTACATTAAGCTACAAAGGTGGAAAATCTGTCGCATGCACTGTGCAGTCTATAGGATCTACTACTCATAGTTATACCATATTCCCTATTATATCCGCAGCACGAAAACTGATATCACCTTTACTAATAGTGTTTAAGAAAGCAGGCGGTAAATTTTACCCCAAAGTCCGCGACAACTTAATCCAGGTTTGTAGAACATTAACATTGTGTTCAATATCTGTAATACACGTTACAATTTGTTTCTAATAGGCACCAAGTACTAAAGTCGAACTATCATCATCTGGTAAACTGACCAGTGAACTATTTAAAAAATGTTTTACTGACGTGTATCTATCCCGAGTTCCCGGTGAAACTCGTACCACTTTACTGCTAGATTCTTGGGGTGGTCTCTGCCCTGCGAATTTGCAGACGCCTGTATTAGCTGACAAACACTTCTTACAATGTCGAAGAAAACGACTGAGCTGGCCCAATTTCTCGAAATGTACTGTTTTCGTGTGTGGAAAGGATTCGTCAAACGCTTTTCCGATCAAGTTTTGCTTGCCAATATTGATATTAATTTGCATCATCGAAATACAATAATAAAATTACAGTCTTTGATCCATAACCAACTATCCTCCGCAACATATCGGAACCCATTTTTATATTCCTACTGCAAAAGCGATACATAGAAAGCGGTACATAGAAGTAAGAACCAGACAAACTTGATCATCCAGTAACATAATGCGATTTCGTTCGATGATGACGGAATTCTACCCTCATGTTCAATATGTGGAGAACCAGCTTTTATAAGATGCGCACACTGCACTCAATATTTTTATTTCCAGCACTTCTTTCAAGATTTTCACTATCACGATGAATAATAATTAAGTTGTATCCATGGATTCGCAATTTCATTTAGTGCAGTTAATTTTGCGTGCGATGGTACCTAGAACATATATGTCGGAGTTACTATGTAAACACACGAAAATACATGACTGGTTTTTTAAATGGACATGTATTGAATACTATCATATTAATCTGGCAAGTAAAATGGTTAATTCCATGGAGATAGTGTAAGCAGCCACACCCACCAACAAAAGAGCAGCGCCCATCTGCGGATGGATGCCACCGCGCAGGCCGCCCAAGAAAACAAAATCTAAATCAAAATTGTATACAAAAGTAATTTAAAATACATTCAAGAAAAATCAAATCAAACAATGTGAATAGACAGTTTAGGGTAAATTAAACCCTGTTAGGAGATTTATGTACTTAATCTAAACATTCTTAGAGGAAAAGAATTACTCTTAGAAAAAGTTACCACTAAGACTACAAGTCTTATCAGTGGTTTACACTTTGTCATATAAAAATAAGACTATTGTACTTATGTGTGCATGTAAGTTAGCGCAATACGCTAACGTTCCAAAATAACATGAATTACTCATTGGGTCAAAATTGATTTAATCGAGGTAATAGGCACAAGAATACTATGCCAATCAGTGAAGGAAAAAAAATAGGTAAAAAAACAAAAGCAAAAACAAGTAAAAACAATAATAAAACAAAAGCAATGACAGTTCGCAGTCACAACCAATCAAGAATTAGTCAAGACGGCATATAGTCAGTGTAGTACATTATCATTATTACACAGCACACACTATATTTTATTCTAACACAAAGTGATGTATTAACCAGTCTCTCAGTTTGGTCTTGATTTCGCTCACTTTATTTAAGTTTCTCAAGCTTGTAGGCAGTAAGTTAAGAAACGTAGGTATTAGTTTATTTAAGGTTCTGTCACCATATTTGTTTATGGATAGTGGAATATACATTGAACCAGAAGATTTTGCTCGCGTCTGATAATGGTAAGGCAGGAGTGTTCTATAGTTGGGAGAAAAGTAGTGCTTTAAGAGCACGTTGTAAATATATAATTTTCTCACTGTTAATATATTCTCTCGTTTACATATTTCGTCGATATTGTTTGTTTTATATATGTACTTAAGGACTCTATTCTGTATATTCTGGATCGGTTGTATATGCATTGCGAAGGCAGTTCCCCATGCCAAAATACCATTACTAATAATGGACTCGACCAAAGAGAAGTAAATTGTTTTCAAGACAGGCTCTGGTAAGAATTATGAAACATAGTATATCTGATTGGCAACAGCTCTCAGTCTTTTGGTCATGTGGATGGTGTGTTGCTTCCAGAGGAATACTTTATCAATCATGAGTCCCAAATACATGTGCCTCTCCACAATTTCCACGGTATTACTGCAATTGCAATTTCCAACTTCTCTGTTGTGTAGGCAATTTAGGTCGTGGAATACCATCTTTTCTCTAATCAGGCGCTGTGATCGAGGTGACGATATTATCATTGCCTTGGTCTTAGCTTCATTTATGATGAGAGATTTTTCATGTGCCCACGCCTGAAAACATCCGAAATCGCTATTCAATCTCTTAGTAGCTTCATTAAGATCTGTATGCTGCGAAATAATTAGCGTATCATCTGCAAACAACATGTATTTTGTGTTCTGAAAGCAGAACCTCGCATCATTTACATACAGCAGATAAAGAAGTGGACCGAGGATACTACCCTGAGGCACGCCCCTTTTTATGGATCTCATTTGTCCAACCGTTCTACCCACTTTTACAGCGTAGTACCGTTCTTGTAAGTATTTTTCAAACCACTCCAATACTATGCCGCGCACGCCCACATTCCATAGCTGCTGTAAGAGACGCTTATGGTCTAAGCTGTCAAATGCTCTTGAAAAGTCTACGAACAGACAGACTGCAAAAACTCCTCGCTCCAAACTTGTGTTTATTGTGTCCGCAAACCTATCCAAGAGATCATTTGTGCCCCTCCCTTGTTGGTATCCAAATTGATGTCTATCCAATATATCATACTTTGCCAAGTAATCAAGTAGACTGTCAGTCAATAACAGTCAAATAACAACCATTTACAGGACAACAATGATAGTATATGTACATGGTGCAAAAACCAAAGACTTAACAAAAATAATATTGAATATAACAACTAATAAAAAAAGAAAAAAAAAGCGAAAATAAGCACACCATTCAAGTTAATACTAGCCGGGATGGTCCCCATAGTACTGTAGATTTTTATATCGTCGGCGTATCCCAAGATCTGGCATCGAATTTTCTCAAGTAAGTCGTTAATGAAAATATTGAAGAGTAATGGACCAAGGTTGGACCCTTGAGGTACACCAGAACTTATTCCAAAAGTAATAGATAATAATCCGTTATATGTAACGTAGCCTGTCCTGTTACTAATATACAATGACATAAACCTCACTAGTAAAATAGTTGTTGAAACAATTGGAACAAAGAACAACCATCAAAATTGAATTATAGTAGATAAATATATTTAAAATCCTTAACAACGTTTTGGCATCGTCTAGAACAGATATGTATATGGAAATTTTAGTTATAGAAACATGCTTTTAATGCTTTTGAAGATGTCATATAAAGATATATATAATCTACATCCTTTTTGGAAGATTGCTTGACAGAATACATTATATTTACAATATTAATATCCTTTGGAAAAGCGAGATTCAAGAAATTCTCGTGAATAACCACAATCCAGAACATAGATCCGTATAACCAGGGGCTATTTCATCGAGGGCTCCAATAAGATCTTATGTGCGCATCATAGTTTATAGACGATCTACAATAGAATATAGATAAGTATTTATAAGTAGCTATATCGTAGGGCATCAGGTTAGTTAGTAAAAGACAATTTTTGTAAAAACTATAGAAGAATACACAACTTTATTTACCGTAGTTATTTTCTTTGATTTAAAAGAGTTTAGTGATTCATTAATAAGTAAAACACATTATAAGTAGAGTTGTTATTTGGAATTATAGCTTCATTTTGGTACTGAACCCACGTAACACTACGGTAGATTAAGTATGCTATTTACCTGAGTAGAACTGTTTATTTGACTAGATAATTTAAGTGAAAACGTAGCTCTTATCATTACTGAAGTATTTATAGAACCACAAACTTTAATTGTTCTCTAACAGTAAACTACATTATCGAGTTACAATAAATATTTCTTTTTGGCGCTTAATTTAAACGTTCTTTTTTATCCTAACAGAAATTCGAATCCCTTTAACGACCTGATGTGTTATAGAGGTCAGGTCAAGCGAGACCGAGGCCGATTCTTAAAAAAATATATATATTACTACTACACTATTACAATACTACTATACTATATTATTACAAATGAACGTTAATTTTGGACTGCCCTATATACAGGGTGCCCGTTTTTCGAGCGCAAGCATGGATAACTCGGTTATTATAAGAGATAGGAGATTGGTTAAATTAGGGCAAAGTTGCGCATTTGGAAGATAAAAGATATGCTGCCGAGAAACTTAAAAAATTTTCATGGGTTGCTGAGATTTTTGGAAAAAAGAGAAATTTCAAACTTTCGTTTTAACGTTGTATATCGAAAACCGATCAACGTAGACGTTTCTAACTCAGACATTATTAAGGCACTTTTTTACAAGGAATCCAAATGTGCCATCCATTTTTTCAAGACGTTCTAGACTCAAAAGTTACGGTAGTCAACTTTGGTTTTTCTTATGGGCACCATATTGGATTTTTACATTTTTGAGTAAAGCTCTTGATTCTAATTACGATGATGTGTCACTCGATATGGTCCAGTTTCACAATTTTATCAAAATAATAAAAAAACCGATTTTAAGAAACATGCCTTGGAAACAATTTCCATACTTATGTTTAACAAATGCATTTGTGACAGTTCGATTAAATTTAAAATTTTAACGTTCACAAAATTTATCCAGAAAATGATGATTTTAATAAACAAATAAAACAAAATAACATTATAAGAGATACTCGAAGGTTTCACCATCTACTTCTAAACACAATTCTACGCGTCTCCTTAAATGTTATACAGCTCTTGAAATATTCCTTTTTCATATTTTAGTCCTTAAAGTGGTAACTATCTTTCTTCGCAGCTCATGAATATCAGCAGGCACTGTTTCATAAATAATATTTTTCATAGTTCCCCATAAATAATAATCCAACGGAGAAAGATCAGGCCAACGAATGTCCCCATTATTTGAAATTACTTTTCGAGGAAGTAGTTCAGACAAATAATCACTTACTCTCCTAGAGTTATGCGGCGGAGCACCGTCCTGTTGAAACCAAAGGTTATTCAATCGGTTGGGGCAAATGTTGTTGTCGATATAATCCGCAAGATATGTCCTCGAAAAGCGTAAATAGCCATCTGTATTCAAAGTCTCTTCATAAATGTATGGGCCAATGATTGTGTCGCCTAACAGACCGACCCATACATTTATCCCGAACCGTACTTGTGGTCGACGTCCTTCATGTACATGAGGATTTTCAATGGACCAGACATGTTCATTGTGTCGATTAAACATGCCTGAGTTTGAAAACTTACACTCATCCGTAAATATTACATTAGCAAGAAAATTAGGATTTTGTTCCAACTGGTCCATAAAGCTCCTACAAAACGCTACCCGTCTATCGCTATCTCCAGGATGCAGAACTTGGGTGACGTGTTTTTTAAAGGATGATATTTATGTTTCTTTAGTACTCTCCATACCTTCTGACGCGTTATGTTTAGATCTGTTGCAATGGCTCGTGTGGAGGTAGAACGATTTTCTTGTACCTAAAGAAAAATTTATTTCATTGATATTATTTATTTTGTGCGAGATTCTTCGGAATTCTCTTACTCTTTGTAAAATATCCACTTCATATTCATGCAGCGGTCTAGCATCATATTTTCTAGGCTTGCAAAACGAACCAAAATCGCCTAAATTTCGGTGAAGTAGCAGAAAATAGGTCTGAGCTGGTTGTTGCCTTTCTGGATACCGCTGAAGATATGTTTCTGACGTAACTTGTACATTTCGATGTGAAGCGTAATAAATCTCTAGCATATCTCGTTTCTCTTCACTTGAAAACGGCATTTTGTCGAAAAGATTGGGCAAATTTAATAAATGAGTCGTACAGATGCAAAATCCGCCAAGTCACTTTTAACTGTTTCTGAGAAAATCAAGAAAAATCTTCAGAAAGCAACGTATACTATATATTAGGTAGCTTGCATTTTTACAATGTGCTAGGATAGTTTATTAGCAAAAATAAGTAGTTTTATAAAATCTAAACGTGTTAGGAGTATTAATATGAAATTTTCAAAAAATGACTTGGTGGATTTTGCATTTGAAGTTAAAGAAAATTGTTAAACATTTTCGGTGTACTACGTTTATTTTTAATGTAACAGAAAAACTATTCGATATAACATTGGAAAATGCCTAACAGCACAAAAAATAAACTTTAATTTAAAAGAAAGAAGAAATTCGCAAATTCTAAACCCTTAAATCAATGTCTATTCCAAGACCATCGTTATTTTGGCAGCAAGCTGTGTCGCCATTGGCTTCTATAGGCATTTGTTTAGCTTCTGGTTCTTGGTCAATTATTTCCTTATACAAATTAAATTAAATTTGGCAACAGTCTCCACTCACTCACACACTATACACTATACACACTTCTAAACTACTTGAAAAAAACTACTGTCACTCACCAAAACGTCACATGATACTCTCCGATGCATCTATTGGTTAAAATTGACTTGGTGGGATATGTACTTAAATGACTGCTGCAATTGGCGGGGTTTGAATTTAAGTGTGAATTTCAAAGCAAAATAATAGTGTATTTGGCGGGTATTGAAAGGAAATGACTATTCAAATACGTGGAAGACGCATCAAACTAGCGACTGCTGGTAATGACTCATTTTTTGTATTTTCTTGACTTGGCGGGTTTTGCATCTATACGACTCAAATGTAAGTGACAACAAGCAAAACTTAATCGAACTGTCACAAATGCATTTGTTAAATACAAGTATGGATATTATTTCCATTATCTACGTTGATCGGTTTTCGATATACAACGTTAAAACGAAAGTTTGAAATTTCACTTTTTTCCAAAAATCTCAGCAACCCATGAAAATTTTTTAAGTTTCTCGGTAGCATATCTTTTATCTCCCAAATGCGCAACTTTGCCCTAATTTAACCGATCTCCTATCTCTTATAATAACCGAGTTCTCCATGCATGCGCTCGAAAAACGGGCACCCGGTATACAGACATAATTTTGGACACACAGCTTTGATGCGCCATATTTTAGCTAGTAACACGTCAAGTATGAAGTCTTTACCTGTAATGGTTCTAGAAATACAACATTTTTATCATAACGTTGCAGTTGGCTATATATTTGAAAAATGGAATAACTAACTAAATTGAATAAATTTTGATGCAGAATTGCATGCGTGATCTAAAAACTCATAAAAATTATACCATGCTATTTCAATTAAGACAATCAAGGTAAACTTCTGGAAAACCTGAACTGTTACAATATCGTAGATAATTTCGTCAATGAGACCAACTGACAGTATGCCTAACTACAAGTTTTTAACATTGTAGGATTTTAGAAATGTTCTAACAAACCAGTTCCGTGAATAACCCGGTATGTAGAATAGCTAAACTTATGAATGAAGTTACTTTAATTTATAAGATGTATGATCATATAATATTTATGTATTCCAAGTTTTACCAATTATTTTAGGAAAGAGTTACATTATCTAGGGTAATATTCAGTTAACATTTGTATAAACCCACGACTCAAAGATTATATAAGATTTTTCATCGTCAATGTCTATATAAATCTGAGCATCGTACATTTGGATCTGGCAATAAGTAGTAGCAGCGAACAATTGTCAGATATAACAGAAGCGGTTCCAAAGCCGAGTCCTGTGCAAGTCCGACAAAGATGCTTCAATACAAAACAGTCATCATCCAGAAGCACCGGTGATGGTTAGACAAATAGAAACCAAGCATATTAACAATAGACTGGGAACAGTCTAAAAAATGCATAATTAATAATAGCATGCGATGAGTAATAGTATCAAATGCTTTCCTGTAATCTAATAATACAATGGCTGTGAGATTATCTTAGTCTCTTGATTGAAAAGTGACAATGGTTCCAACTAAAGTCTGTGCAGTTGCCAGTCTATTTAATGTTTGTTGTCAAATTATTATTGGGATCTAAAACTTGGAGTAATATCTACAATGCCGACGTTAATTTTGTATTAAACGCAAACTTACAGTAGTCTTTTGCCGTGAATACGTAACTTCGAAAAGTACTACATTTTGTTACTTTATTTTCATCACTAAATTATGAAATCCAATCTATTTTTCTGCATTTGGACGCAAAGTTTCCATAGTTACGAGAATAGCTAGTCACTAATTAGCTACTGAAAATGTATTCTATCTAGCAATAGAAAGCCGTTAATTTCGGACTTCGCCTCCCAAATGAATTGGTCGGCGTATATCTCGCTCAGCATCGTTCACAGAAAAGTTATTAAATTGAAACTCGACAAACACTGCTCATATCGAGATGAACTTTACAACTACCTCATTAAAACTTGTCTAGTTAAACAAATTTCCCATTAGCTTGGAAATACATATCAAACTGTATTAGCTGCATACATATCCGTTATTATCTTACCGCTCCCTGTGAAAAATATAACCTATTTAAAGTACGAACCCAGAGATGATTACTAGGCTAGAGAATAAACATATTTCGTTCTGTATCCATTAAACTGCATAAATGCTAGGTTTCATTATTGAAACAAAAATCTAGGTGTTTTTGAACGGGTTACATGTTTAGTAAATTACAGGGGTATATTATTGATTTCACATCATAGCATGTGATCTTAAGGTAATTATTATTACATATACAACCAACAAAAATCGTAACTAGTGCCTAGCAAGTTCCATGCATACAAAGGTTCCTACGGGCGATAACAGGAAATAAGAATATTTACCAACTTCAAGGAACAGGTTTTCGATATCGTACTTATATTCTATTAATTAATTATTTTATACCAAATATTCTATCGCCTATTTATAATTACTATCGTCCACCATTCAGTAAGTATGTGCCTATACCGCATAATGCGGTGCGCATAATATACCGCGAAATGTGGGTCTCTAAATGGATGCACCGTAATAATTATATAAGTGTATGACTGTCAATGGTTATTTATTACCATTGGCGTTACAAATTTACAGGTTCATATTATTTTACACGCTGGCATAAAATATCGTCAACTTTTATAAATGTTTATATACACGTTAACCATTTACAAATGCTTGTGTAAAATTTTACACAAGTTTTGTAATGGTAGTATGTATAGATACATATGTATTTGAATATTTATATCAAGATGGTTTTTTATGTACCTGGGTATGAATCTACTACTAAAGAGATCTCAAAAATATACATACAAATATACAATACACAGTCGTTACTTTTACGGCAGCCACCTTTGATTCATTCTAATCGAAAACCATCTAGGATTTCGATTCTCTGGAGGGACGGTTAAATTTTTTCAGAGGGTTGAAATCCGGATCGACTTACTATTCGCTGTTGGGAGCAAAGTGATTAACAGCGCGGCATTACAAAGGGCGATATGATGCAGTCACAGACTCATTTGAACACAATTTAGACACACAAAACTACACCATGAGAGTTGCATTGATAGCCAAACAAGTAAGCTTACGAAGTCACTGTAACTAAGCACCCACCACACATAAAAAAAGATACAAAGATCAACTCGATATTTAATTAGTGGATGATGCCCTAATAATCACGTAGCAGTGTAGAATCTAAGGCATAGGTAATGATTAAAAGTGAAAAATAAGTACGTGACTATCATATCCTAATAACGACACTAAAATTTACCAAGGATAAGAAAATTCAAATAATTAGTTTGTATGGTGAAAATCAAAGAAATTTACCGGAATATGGCAAGACAACTTAGTTTGCGGTACATTAGCAAGGATGTGCATTATTCGACAATAGCTTGTATTAAATAAATGATGTAAGTTGTGAAGAAACAATTAATAAATTCAAACAAAACGCCAGAAACTTCACAAAAGTTTTAATTTACATATAAATGTGTGTACATTTCACAGCATCGTTCATCGCTTGTGGTTCTTCTTAAACTTCTTAAACACCTCCGATTTCCTTACAATTTTGTTCCATACAAGCTATTCATAAATTCACACAAAACTCCAGAAAGTTCACAAAAGTTTTAATTTACATATAAATGTATGTACATTTCACAGCATCACGCTGCATCATCAGCACAGTACTGATGCTGATGAAGAGTTTCTATGGTCGTATGTGCTGTTGCACCATCTTGCTGGAAATACCCATTCTGTAAGTCTTCATCGACCAGTTGATTTATAAATGGGCCAAGTATTTCATGGCGATATCGTACAGCAGTAAGTGTACCTTCAAAAAAATAAGACCCGCCAATCTTCTTCGACATATTCCAACCCAAACATCAATTTTTTGGGGATGCAAAGATTTTTCAACAAAAAAGTTAGGATTTCTCGATGACCACAACTTCATCTTCTGTGAATTTACATATCTGGTAAGATAAAACCAAGCCTCATATGAGAAAAAAAAACCATGTTAGGATATCCTCATCGTTGAGATTATTTTGGAACCATTAACAAAATTCCACTCGTCTTGGATAATCCACTCGAAGAAGCTCATGAAAACATTGCAGCTTGCATGCATGACAGTGTAAAATTTTCTTTAGAATATGTTGGCATGTACCATAGGACAGATTTGTCTGTAGGGCCATTGCTGAAATGGACATTTTTGGATTTTCATCAATCATCAAAATATGCTGAATCACTCCAATATTTTCAGCTGTACGTTTAGATGGCCGTCCACTACCAGTTTTTCGACCACCGTCACCAGTCTCCCTCAGTAACTGCACAGATCTTGTCAAAACATTGTATAAGCTATTGTAGTCAAATACTAATTCAGGATATTCTTCGCGAAAATCGGCCATGCATTCTGGAAATGAATATTGCCACTCCCCATTTACTTTCGCACCTGTACGGAAGTAGCATTCGATCATTTTAGCTTTCTGCTTTGAGTTGAATACCATTTTTCAATTTAATGTAATGTGATAAACTCAGATATATTTGACACAAACGTTCAAATTAAATGTCAAGGAATAAATGTCATTATGTGAAAGTGGCTAAAGTAACAATCCATTTACATAGCCAACTCTAATTATGATTCTTTTTCTACTCCCATACTTTAATTGTATTATTAGATATGCTGAACCTGTACTTTAATAATGTCCATTACGATACAGATTTTCATCATGATACAAGTTTAATCCAAGAGGAATACAGATTTTTCATTACGATATAAGTGTATATCCAATAGGAATGCGACATTCCAATATTCAATATGGCCGTGACTACATATCTTACAGATATAAAAATAAATTAAACTTGACAGTTCTCTGTATCTATTTAAATATAGTAAAAATTAAAGGAATACGTATGATATTATGGGGTCGTAGAAAAAATAGTGTATGCAACTCGCATTTAATGGCTATTAAGACACTCCTATTAATTACAATACCCGGTTGCGCCTCGTATTGTAATTCTCATACTCGTGTCTTAATACCTATCATTAAATGCTCGTTGCATAATATACTATTTTGATGTGTCCATACTTTTTACGGAAAAATGTGAATATTACGGGATTTTTGCCATTTCGCAATGTCTTTTGTAAATTAGAGACAAATCTGGAGTAATGAGGAATAATTGACTGACGTGTTTTATATTCAGTACATATAAACTTTTAGATCAGGTAGTCAAACCCTTAGAAAATCAGTCGACCAGTATTCGTTGTAAAATCACCTAATTCAACATTTAATTTTGAAACTTTTTAGAAGTGCGAAAAATACGTGCTGCAGCACCGCTCTTAAGGTAAGTACTGTGTTACGACTATATATTTGCAAATTTCCATTGCTATAAGCCCATGAATTTAATTTTTTTTGTTTTAGTTTTAATTTTAGATTAATTTATTATAATAAATGTACTGTATTGCTAATGTGTGTATTGCTAATACAGTGTTTTAATCTTCATGGACGTACTCTGGAACTTAAAATACAATCGATGCCGTGAAGCGATGAAACCATCGAGTGGGTAAAGAAAGCCATTAACCAAACTGTCGAGTGTGTAGAAAAATGGAGTGACGAAGACAAGGTGAGCTTTCCTTTCTCTTCGAAAGATTTCAATAGAGGATAAGATTGGATACATTTTAAAGATGCGTCCGAAGTGACCATCAGCGATAGGCGAGATATGGTGCAATGCTCTGCTTCCGATAGTTCCTGTCAAGGTTCAGTTGAGCACATCTTCCAATTGCATTGATCTCCGCTTGGAAGACGCTGGGGTATGTCCCCATTGGCTCGGAATATTTGGTTCCTGGCCCAAATATGCCTGCACCTGTTCCTTTATCGGTTTTAGACCCGTCCACATACCACTTGATAGTGTTTTCCTTTAGGGAGTACGTGGACTGTTCTCTTACCCACTCTCTCTTATTACTTAGCTTGGTGAGGAAATTCCTTTCAAAGCTATATTCCTTGACCATTTCATCATTTGGCAGGCTTAGAAGTGGGGAGAGCCCGGCTTGAGATGTCGATGCTCTCTGGTGCAGAGTCTCGTCCCTTCCAGTCCCCGCCCTGGTCAGTCTGTGCATAGCCGCAAGGGCCGCTCCCTCCACCACTATGTGTAAGGGGGAGAGGTCTAAAATTACCTCTAGGGCCGCAGTTGGGCATGTTCTCATGGCACCGGTGATGCATACACATGCCAGCCGTTGCAACTTGTCAAGGGTATTCCTGATTGTAACTTTAGTGACCTTCTGGAACCAGGTTATTGCCCCGTACGTTACCATAGGTCTTACTATACTGACGTACAGCCATCGTAGTATACTTGGGTTGCAGCCCCAAGTTTTACCTGCCAGGTTCCGGCATATCACTAAGGCTCTTGTTGCCTTATTCATTGTCAGTTCTATGTGTCTGTTCCACAGAAGTTTTGAATCTAGGGTTATTCCTAAGTATTTAACTTCTGATTTGCGTTCGATCACTGTTCCATCCAAGTGGATGTCTTTCATGTTCGAAGTGTTTCTCTTCCTAGTGAAAGGTACAATCGTGGTTTTTGCGGAGTTGATGCTCAGCACCACTGATCGACACCATTCACTGGTGATTTTAAGGCTTGTTTGTACCAGGTCACAAAGAATCCCCTCATACTTGCCTTTTGCTATTATTACAATGTCATCGGCATATCCTACACAATGTATGCCGAAGGCTGTCAGCCTGTTGAGCAGTTCATCTGCCACCAGGCTCCACATTAAAGGCGAACAGACGCCACCTTGAGGTGTTCCACGAGTGGTTCTGATTTTGATAGTCCGTTCACCTACCGTCATCTCAGCTGTCCTCGTGGAGAGCACTTTACTTAACCATCGTGTTACTGTTTTACTGACTCCCCTTGCTTCAAGTGCTCGTTCAATCGCGTCATGTGACGTGTTATCGAACGCACCAGAAATATCTAGGAATGCGCAGATCGATGTTTCTTTATCATCCAGGGTTTTCTGAATGATTCCTACTAGCTCATGCAGAGCAGTCTCTGTCGATCTGCCCGCCCTGTATGCATGCTGACTCCTGTGAAGTGGAGCTTTCTCCATTACCTCCATTCTAATATAGTTATCTACTAGTTTTTCCATCGCTTTCAATAGAAAGAATGTCAGACTAATGGGTCTGAAGGATTTGGGGTTGGTCCCATCTTCCTACCCAATTTTTGGTATGAAGGTGACTCTAGCACTTCTCCAGCTTTTGGGTATGTATCCCAACGCTAGACTGCTTCTCGTTATGTTTACTAAGTGTTGTATTACCTCTTCCTGGCCTTCTTGCAGGAGTGTGGGGAGAATCCCGTCCACTCCCGGCGATTTGTATGGCTGGAAGGTGTTTATCGCCCACTCTATGCGCTGTCTTGTACAGATGCGCCTGGCAATTTCCCAGTCCTCCCGTTTGGGCTTCCTGGTATGTGTATTTGCCTCTTCCAGGTCTGTTTCGTTGCTACCTGGGAAGTGTGTTTTAAGTAGCAGGCTAGCCCGCTCCTTTTCCCCTTCCGTATAGCTACCATCTGGTTTTCTCAGGGCCATCACAGGTCTTGTTCCGCCTTTTGCCATGGCCCTATGAAGCCTTGCTGCCACCGGAGTGGAAGTGATGCTTTCGCAAAAGTTCATAAAGCTTTGCCTTTTAGCCTTCCTTATCTCCTTGTTGTATTCAGTCAACTTCTCTCTATACCTCTGCCAGTCCCCGTCAACCTTCGCTCTATTGAACAGGTGACGGATTACAGATCTGAGGTTTGCTAGAGTTCTGTTCTACCAAGGACTGTCCTTAGTTGGCTTCCTCGCAGTTAGCGGGCAACTAGCTTCAAAAGCTTTCATTATCGCCTCGCTAAAGTGTTCTACATCTTGTTCCAGCTTCAGGCGGTGTGTAGTCCCGCCTGTATGTAGCTGGTCCAGGTTATCCTTTAGACATGTTCTATACATATCCCAGTCTGTCTTCCTGGGGTTTCTGTCAAGGTAGGTTGAGGGGTCATGTCCCTCTAGAGTGAACTCTATAATCCTGTGGTCTGACAGGGAGGGTTCATCTGAGACCTTCCAGTTCTTGATCATACTACTCAAACCAAAGCTGCTAAATGTTATATCTAGTACCTCTCTCCTTACCTTCGTTACGAACGTTGGTTCTTTGCCCGCATTAAGAATTTGGAGATTACAGGATAATAGAAATTCTAAAAGGGACTTACCTCTTTCATTTACGTCCGTGCTTCCCCACATGACATGGTGTGCATTGGCGTCGCAGCCTACTATCAACGGCAGGTTATTCCTGCTACAGTGCCTGACTAGCTCCCTCACTTCCGAAGGCGGTGTTGTTGTCCCGTCGGCGATGTAAGCAGAGGCAATGACAATGGCTCGGTTTGTGCCCTCAAAGTCGAGGTGTATCAAGACTGCTGTCAAGTCCCGAGTCATAAATTCTGAAACACACATATATTTAATGTTATTTCTTATTAGGATACAGGCTCTAGGGTGTTCCTGCCTGCGATCCCATACTACCTGTGAGTTTTTACACGACAGTCCTTTGATCTGCCCTCCATTGATCCAAGGTTCCTGGATCATTGCAAGTCCCAGGTTGCACTTCGTAAACATCCTTGCAGCTACAGCCGAGGCTCCTCTCGCATGCTGCAAGTTGACTTGCATCAACCTGGTGAAGACGGCTAGTCGATTGGAGGGTCACTTGCCTCCAGTTCTGCAGGTGACTGCGGTGTTGGAGTGACTTCTCCTTCCGGGTCAGACTCAATCTTGACGTCATCGAAATTGATGTCGTCAAGCGTACCTCGAGAGGCTGGAGAGCTTTGCTCGCTAGTCTCCCGTTGCTCCACTACGGGCTCAGAGGTGTCAGAGGTAATCTCTTTTGTCTCTGGTGTCTCCTGGTTCTTCTTGAGTCCAGACACGGGGATTCTACCAAACCTGTAATGGATGGTACATCCCTTTGCCAGAATCGCCTCGCATGATTTGGGGTCAATCCCAATAGTGAGTACCTGGCCGTGCCCTTCTTCTTTGGCGTTTATGACCTTCCAGAGATCTACCTGGAGTTGCGGGTTCTGGACGCCAATCAGTTTGAGCAGCTTCCCTGCTTCCTGACCCTTGCTTCTTGGTAGGAATACCGTCATGACGTGGGGTTTCGGGAGGTCATCTCCTTTTCTCGTCACTAGTTTCGGTCCCTTCCACGTGGGGAGGCAGCCTACTACCTGGTCAAGCCAGTTAACCGTCTCGTTTGTCTCACAGTCCACCAACATTACTCCCTGACGGAAATGTATGCCGGCGAACTGTAGGCCTCGAACCGTGCTCTCCACCATTGCCTCCACTAGAGCTTCCTCCAGCGAAGACAGCAGAGTAACGTCCATCCATACTTGAGGGTATTCCTCTGGTACTATTCCTACTTTCGTTATTTTCGCAGCAGTAGCATAGCTGGTGGCTTGCCCAACTGTGCTTCCTGCACCGGAGGTAGAGGGTTTGGTTTTCCTCTTTTTTTGCCCTGGCGCTTGGGCAGGTGAGATATGCTCACTGCCTCGTTTGCCATGACTTGTCCCAGCGATTGCTGATGGTGAGGCCTTCTGCCTTTCCTGCTTCTGTCGGTCGACTTTTGCCCTGGCTTCCTCAGGTGTCAAGCCCTGTTTACCATTTTTACCATTTTTGGCCTGCTCGGCTGAGGCCCTTCCTCTTCGGATCGTCCAGGCCTCCAGGTTGTCCTAATGCAGGAAGGGATGTCATATGACGAGCCTTCCTTTCCTTGGTCTCGGTTTTACTGGTAGAGGGTTTTTCTCTATCACCAGTCCCGGTGGTCTGTGCGGTGACACCCCGCTCTTGTTTTTTGTTTTGCTTTAACTTACCCATGATTAGTCCCACGAGTAGCTAGGGAAATAACAGTCCACCTCTACAGAGCCCCGCATGTAGGATGGAGGGGTAAATCCAATGGGGTTCACCCTGGTGCCCCAAGGTTGGGGTCCTCGCAGACTAATCCTCTATTTAGCCACGCATCCCGTCGGCCGGACCCCTTTGCCTTAAGATTTAGGTTTTTTGTGAGGTTGTCTCCTCTCGATCCGGGCGGCTAAGCCAAGATCCCCCAACACCCCATGCCCGCGAGACATGTCCACGACAGCATGAGGGTGCCTGGTATGACGGACGGATGTCATGCTCCGTCCGGCGCCGTCTGTTCCTGTCGCAGAACCTAAGCCACGACACGACAGCCGGATCAGGAGATTGTTTTTCGACCTTTTCTGGTCTAGACCGCAGTGTTTTGCAATCACAGTGGCACCTCGGGTAGGGTAGGGTAAAACCCTCACTGCGATCTACAGCAGGAAGAGGCTTTGCCTGGTAGGACTGCTAAACTGCAGGCTTAACCTGCTGCTGGGCTTGTTCGTTATGAACTGTGCCCTCGCCACCAGCTAGTGATATGCATTGACATTATAAATATACGGGTGCCCGGATTTCTAAGGACAAAATGGGTAACTGTTTTATTTAAAGACAGAGAGACGGTTAAATTAGCAAAAAGGCGTAGATACAAAAGCTCACAAAGAATCCATTTTCAAATTTTACTTGTCATGCTTCATTTGTTATATTGAGGAAAATTGAAATCTCCTAATTTCTTTTATTTGCTGTAACTTTTTTGTTAGGTACTTAAGATATTGAGATAATTACCAAAAAAAGCGGTGACAGCGTTAACGCTGGTAAGACGCACATATGGAAAGAAATGGGGGCTAAGACCAGACATGCTGAGTTGGATATACAGCATGGTGGTTAAGCCAGTAATGACGTATGCAGCTTTGGTATGGTGGACAAAGACGCAACAAAGGAACGCTATTCAGAGGCTGAGCAAGGTGCAAAGACTTGCCTGCCTAGGAATAACGGGAGCAATGCAGTCGACACCGACTGCAGCCATGGAGGCACTCCTGGACTTGCCACCGTTGCACCTGGTCATACAGGGGGAGGCAAGGATGGGGCATACAGGCTGCAACACACAGCGACCCCGAAAAGGGATCAATACAAAACACATGTCGATAACTGAACATGTGGGAAAGGGGGTTTTGGAAATGCGGACCGACCACATGCCGGTAAGGCATAGGTATGGAAGTCCCTCCACGGTGTCTATAGCGGTCGGAGGGGAGGAGGCTGCCAGGTATGCACTGGGAATCAAAGAGCAAGACTTAGTCTGGTACACAGATGGATCTAAGACGGCTAATGGTACCGGTGCAGGGATATGCTCTCAGAATGAGGGCCACAGTTACGCACTGGGGGAGTATGCTTTGGTGGTTCAGGCGGAAGTATATGCTATTCTTCAATGCGCACACACAATGAATGTGAAAGCGGTGACCAACAGACGAATTCACATCATGTCTGATAGCCAAGCGGCATTGAAGGCGTTATTAAGCCGGAAGGTGTCGTCCAGGCTGGTGATGGAATGCCTCGACGAACTGGTGAAACTGTCGAACCGGAACAAGGTTTGGTTGACTTGGATACCAGGCCATCAGGGGATTGTGGGCAACGCAAAGGCTGACGAACTCGCGAAGAGAGGGTCAGAGATGGAAATGTACGACCCAGAACCTTTCTTCGGGGTCACAAGGCATACGGCCCGGAGACATATAGGAGACTGGGTTCGTACGAAACAGCAGGAATACTGGGGAGCCTCACCCGGTATAGTACATGGCAAAACCTTTATAGGGAACCCATGCAGGAAAAGAGCTAGAGAACTACTACATCTTAGTAGGAAACAGCTCTGCATCGTAACGGGACTAATGACCGGACATGCTGCGGTGAAAGAACACCTACACAGAATCGGAGTGTTTGACGGGGACACAAAGTGTAGACTTTGTGGGATAGAACCGGAGACAGCCGATCACATACTGCGCAACTGCAAGGCACTAGATCGCAGAAGGCAGAATATGTTTGGGATAACGAAAGGAGACCCAGAGATATACCTTACCCACTCGGTTAGGGACCTGTACAGGTTAGTGGAGGGGACTACCGTGCTAGAGTGGGTGACTTGAACAAACAGATGTGGCACAATAAGCCTGATGGCTGCGGTGTCTACTGGTGACTATAGGTCGGACGGGTCTGGAAAAAAAAAAAAAAAAAAAAGATATTGAGATGCGGTTTGAACTAATTCACAGTCATCTAAATACTTTTATTGACGCTTAATAAAACAAATTTTTTGCGCAAATTTTTAGTAATCTCACCTATCCTCATAATTTTAAATTGGAACCGTGCAATTTTTCTGGCTCTGTTAAAAGGAGATTTTTTTCTGGATACAATCATGTATCGCATGATATGGGGATTTTGTCAAAATTTGGAAAATTAAGCTTATTCTGACTACGGGCAGACATCATAACTTTTTGTATATCGCGTTATTTGTGAAAACATCATAATTGTCGTCATAGCAACCTGTCAGAAGTGTCAATCTTATTACTTTAATTTATAACGGATAACTTTGAAAAATACGATGTATTTTGTACGTATATCAAACGTTAGAAGATCGTAAAACTAACATTTAATAACACAAAGTTCATGCGTGTCTATTATTAGCAACCTAATCTCACCTCAAAATTTTCCATTTGAACTATGCAATTTTTGCTGCTATTTTAAGAAAAGATTATTTTTAACTAATTATTGTCTGTTAGCTGATATGGTAACTCGGTTTGAACTAATTCGTATATTAATTTAAATACTTGATGAAACGAAAATACAACTACAAACTGCGCTACTAAATAATGAACAACAACATTAAATTGCTCAAATAAATCTCCACGGTTTACTATCCAAAGTTCACACCGTCTCTGAATACTATTTATTACTTTCTGGATAGTATTGGGATTAATGCTATTAGATGCTTCAAGTATTGCTTCTCGCAATTCTTTGACATTGGGGTATGTAGGACCATAGATTTTATTTTTAACAGTACCCCACGTAACATATCAGAAGTCAAATCAAGTATGCGCATTCACTATAAGCGCTTATAGTATTTAAGAAAATTTATTACTTGATTTTAGAAAATATTTACTTGATTATAATGCAATTTCAAGATTATCTTTTACTGCAGACAAATCAACGTAAATATTTCTATTTAATATATTTTCTAATCTTAAATAAATACTTAGTTGCATGCAGTTAATATGTTCAAGAAAATGTACATTCTTGAATCAAGTAAACACTTCTATGTGTGTAGATATATATTTTTAGTAAAGATAAAATATAGGATAAAGGATTCAGAAATGGAAGAAGTAAGCATATTGATTTTATTATTTCTACTCTACTATAATATATCTTGCAAATAGATGCAAATGGACAATAGTAGGTACAATTCATACCATTTTTATCGGATCACAGGTTTGGCGCCTAGAGAATAAACGAATTAGATTGTGTAGCATGTATGCATCGTCAATGCACGTTTTTTAATAAGCTCGAAAAACCCCAAGAAATGAAGAAGATCGATCAGCATACCTCCATTTAGCCGGAATAGATTGTTTCAAGCAGCTAGCTCCCTGTAAAACCGAAAGGTATATGACTTAGATTGTACTCCAATGAAGGATTTAAGACCATAGCGTTATGTCGGCAGCTACACCTCAGCATGAATAAGTGCTGTTTAACAGAAAATTCCTTTTTGTAAAAGATAGAAGGTCAGAGTGATTCAGCCACTGTATTAACATACTGCTGTCCATGTAGAAAAACTACTAAAACGACTACAAAAGTCTAGCTAGAGGACAGTATTGACTGTTGAAAGAATTTAGTTCAGTACAGAGACCGTACTTGAATCGCCAAATGAGTAAAAAGCAGTACGTAGTAAATCAAAAGGAAAATAATGTGAAATAAAATTAAACGTTTAAAAAATTGAAAAGCAAAAATATTATATTTCTATACTTATATTTGTACACTTATAATACAATCCAACTAGGTATAAAAACGAACAAAGGCTTATACTTGAGATATGTGCGTAGAAGACAAGAAGACAGTAAAACATTTTTGTATGATGAAGAACAGCAGAAGCGTCTCGAAAATTTCATCTTTGTTTTACCTTTTATGAGACTTGAACCTTCATAAATTCTTGTTTAACCCTATAACATTTTACTATTTCGCTTGTTTTGCCATGATATTAGTGTGAAAATGTAAATAGCGGGTAGATATAAATTTAGGGTACCTGCACGTAAAACAAGTTATATTGTGTACGAAAATATAGAATCAGTTTATCATATAAATTGTTTAGATTAAACATATAATCATGTTCTTAAGAAGTCTGGATATAAACCAGACCCAATAAAGAAAGAACAGCCCGATCTGGCGGCGAATATAGAAATATTAGTTCACAGAATAGATATATAGGTAGTCAAGGAGCAACGTACCACGGTGCACGTTGGAAAACAGGTGAAACAAATATTGTCGACATCTAATAATCTGTGCATCTTAAAGATAATTTTTGAGATGCATTATATTATCTTTAACATAATTGAGGTACTCGTATTTAATGCATAGCCTAATAAAGGTACAGGAATGTTTTACTCAGACTGTTTTAACTTGACTGATTTATTATTGATTATGCTTTTAGGAACCATCTATGTACAACTTGTGACATCATGAGTGAAACAATTTCAACTGTAATATTGCACAAACCTATAGTCGAAAAGATATACAGATCAAACAGCCTCCCTATAGTCGGGGCATCGTCTGTCGGAAGCATTCGGAAGTAGAGAAGTAGGGATGCATTAGTAGGCTTTGCTCGACAGCGCACAGTTGTAGTCTGTTAGCGAGATATAGTAATTCATGCTATCGTAAATATATGACTATTATTGTTACTATTACAGATGCTGATTGTTTTGTAATTAATGATGGACATTTTTACCCTTCAACAAAAGAAATATGTTATAAAACAACATCACTGTGGTTACTCGATAAGAGATATTGTACGCCTATTTCACCACGAGTTCCAACAAACTATTTGTTTTGAAACAGTTCGTCATATAATCAATAATTTTGAAAGGTATGGCTGTTTAAATCCGTGTAAACACAAAAAGGAGAAAGTGCTACAAAATGAGTGCTGCTGTAGAGGAGCAACCACAAATATCTTCGCAAAACATCGCAGAACAATTTGATGTTTCTGCCACTACGGTTTGTAGTGTGTTAAAAAATTTAAATATCGCTCGTATAAATTACAAAAATCAAATGAAATATTTCCCGATGATAAATATGAACGCCTAGAATTGCGAGAGGATTATCGAACAATGTAACAATGACGACGAGTTTATAAAAAAAATTGTATTTACAGACGAATCTTCGTTCGCTTTACATGGTCGACACAACCCAAGTGTTGCAAGGTATTGGTCACAAGAAAAGAGACCTTGTACTTATGACGCTCGAACACAATACTCTGCAAAATTAAATGTTTGGGCTGGCCTATTACATAACAGCATAATTGGGCCATTTAATTTATTTACTTATGAACAGAAATTATTGTCTTGGTTACTGCGTGTAATTGCTTCTCCTATTTGTGACGAGTTCATCTGTGATCTATATTTTTACCACAAACGGGTTTCTGTTTAGTTTAGATTTTCAAAGTTTATTCTGTTTTAGAAATTTTGTTCACCAAGAAGTGCCCTGTAAGGAACCCTGTGAGGATGCGCAATCTATTAATTGCTTCTCCTATTTGTGACGAGTTCATCATCTATATTTTTACCACAAACTTCTGTTTAGTTTAGAAAGTTTATAGAAATTTTGAGAATAAGCAAAGAATTATTGTATTGTGCATATGTATTGAACAGAGTACAACCGTACGGTCTCAAGTGAAGCGTGCATCTAACTATCTAGTAATACATCCCTACTTCTCTATTCCCGAATAGTTCCGATGTACAATGCCCCGACTATAGGGCGGCTGTTTGATCTGTATACGGCAAATGTGCTACCGATACGTCTAAGTTGCCTCATTTAAATGTCTCTGATCCAATACCTTGCTTCAGCTCTGATACGATTACCCTCGTTGAATATACATATTTATGTATAGTTCTCTTGCTCCTATAAGAAAAAGTCCTAACAGTTCTATGAATAATTTCTTCTTTATATGTTTGTTACAAACAACACAAGTTCTAATCCGTTAATGTAATGCTTACCAATTCGAAGCATTCTAATAAATAACATGCATTCTAAAGGTCGTTGATTTTTTTTTACGAAATTTAGTTTCGTATCGAAAATACGAAATAGAAATATTATTGACTATGAATTAAAAAAGTAGGTTGTTAAATTAGTAATAAATCAACGTCAACCGATATCTTTTAATTAATATATTATTTACTAAAATATTATTAATAATAATCGGCTAATTAATGATACAGTGAAAAATATGTAAATAGTGGAATTTTTCTGTAAATATCAATTATTGTCCTTTCCCTGGATGGAATTTAGCAAATTTGGTTTTACTAGAAAGAAGTTTCCTTGGCCTGTACCCGTTGTTAGTGGCTCAAACTGTTCAATATTATTGTTACTGTTGCCGCTATACCGCACGTAGGAAATTTAAATAGGCCTTTTCGATTCTTAAAAAGAACAATGCATAGAAAAAACACAAAATCAAAATGACAATTTCATTAATTCAGACACACGTCTGCTCCATTTACTTCCATAACTTACTATTTAAACCTGTAGTAACTACTTATCATATATGCAAAATCTCATTCCACAAACTTATTAACTTTACTTCTTAAATAATTTCCAGATTTTTCGTAATCACTTTAATAGGACACATTTTTATCTTAAAGCTAATAAATCGTTCCTGAGATATGGCTGAGTGTCGTTCTTATTTGACCACCAGATATACCGATACCTTCTACTCAACATTCATTAATTTTTAGGATGTGTACTGTGAACAAAATGCAAAATGAGTTTGAGAGAGAAACGTGTTTTAATTGTAATAGCACGCATTATAACATTTTGAAGTAGAGATGCTATTTAAATTATACCAAACTGTTTATATTCGTTCAGTAAATTATAAATTTATTTTGGAACGTATGTAAATGTCAACAGTGAAATTATATTTATTTATAATTTATATGTAGTTTACTGAGCGGAAATTGATAAATTTCAATTACGGCCAGATCGAGCATCCTTCTCTAGTATTTTCCAAAAATAAAATTGAAATAATTACATATATGTACATACATCGATCTATATCCTATATTGTTGCAATTATATACATTGCTATATATTACCCTGTGAACCTATGTAAGTGTATTCGGATTTGGATATACACCTATATGTACCTATGTGTTGTAACATTATGAATATGTGGGCGTATGTATTGTAATATGAAATTTGATTTAATAATAAAATTAAGAAATTGGAGTTTAGCTCTTTAAATTAAAAATTGGGGTTTTAATAAAAATTAATATCAGGCGGTCGCGAATTCTTAACTCTACAGCAAGTGTGGAGAACAGAATACAAGAGCTTATCTTTTACGTTCAACAATACTCAAATGAAAAAACAAATTCTAAGTTACACACAAAAAAAAAAATACAAGTCAGAAAGATGTTTTACAAAAAAAACTATTTATTAAAATGCAATAAAACCTATAATATCAGTTTACACTGTTCAGAATTGCGTCGTAATCACCACAACTAAATTATTACCTTTTTAAAATCTTTAAGAATTTTTGAAAATTTTTCCCACTTTAAGTTGGGACTTGGAAAAATTTTTGTATACAAAAAAAAATAACTAAAATTTTAATTTTAATTAAAATGAATAACTTTTAGCTTTTTAATTTATATTCTTAAAATTTACCTTTTAAAATTTACTAAAAAAAAAATTTAATTTAACATTTTTTTTAAATATTATTTTGGACTTTTTACTAAGTTTTATTTTTCATAAAAAAAACGGTTATTTGGGCTCGACAGTGCACCGTGCCTAATTAATATAATTTACGTACAGCAAACGTTAGGTTTGATGATCTATGCAAAAAGAGGCCGTTTGTTGCTATAGCACGGCTTTTTATAGATGATTTGCAATTGTCTCCAAATCTCCTCAGAAATCCATTTCGATAGTTTTATGTCAATAACGGTAATTAACGGTCGTTGTTGGATTAATTGCTACAAGTCCAGTCAAAAAGCGTGTTATACAGGGTCACCGTAAAGTTGTTAATTTTAATTACCACCTACTTTTTCTTCTTTAAAATGCTCCTAACTGCCTGGTCTTTCTTCTTTAGAGGGTAGAATTTTATTGTGTAATTTTGTTACAATATTTGTGTCTATTTGTGTATAAAATAAATGAGATAAAATTAATTAATTACCTTAAAACCTATCATTTAACATAATGTGGTAAAATTGACATCTTTCTGCCCTTGTCGTTGGCTGGACTTATAATAAGGTCTCTGCTAACCAACACTCCCCTTCGATGTCAGACGGCTACTGAGCTAAAACATGACATCGACTCGTATGTATGCGAAGACAATACCAATGATGCCAACTTGAAATTGAATTAAATGGAATTACACAGATCAGATAGCTGGTTGTAGTTTCATAAATATAAAATTGAGTACTTTTTTTGTTTTCTAGATTACTTACACCTAGATGCTCATCTGTCAAATGAAATATGGAGGTAGTGTATAATAACATTACAGTATGTATTTTACTGTTAAACAATTTTTTTTGAGCATAACATACACCACAGAAGAAACTATTTCGTTATCCACAGAACAGAGCATACGTTAACAATTTTTCTATTATTCATAATTAAAAAGAGGAGGCAACTACAGTTATGTAATAATATTGACGTAAATCTAGGACACGTGGGTAGTAGATACTAATATAAAACAACAAAATAATAAAGTTTATAATTAAAATATAAAAATCAAAGATTGTGTGTCGAAGGATAAAATTAGACATCACTTCGAAAGACAGCTACATAGTTACATTCTCCTCTCAATACATACGCGTCTATGGCAATGTAATATCTTAACCAAAATACTACTTCCAGTTGACTGTAACTCCACGTCGACTTTGTTATTTTATATAGAATGATAGAATTTCAAAAACACATTTGAATTGTGTATATAATATCTCAATTAATACTGCTATTAGAAACTTCAATTTGCTAACTTACTTACTTATAGATCCAATAACTCCATGAGACGGTGCGTAGACATCACATGTTAAAGATATGTATACGGTGCTTAAATCTGAAACCCAACATGTCAATTTTTTTAGTGAGATGGTATACTTGAACGGAACATCCAATACATGAAAGTATGTAAACGGGAATATCTCTCATTGAACATTGCTTCTGCTTTGAAAAATCCTGTTATATTTTGTATGAATATAAAGTAAATTAAAAATATCCATAGTATGGCTGATATGATAAAAATTTTCATTTTCCATTTCGATGGACACGACGGAACGAGACTTGAAAGGGTATGGTGACAGTTATTACAGTACTAAGAACGCTTATTGTCATTTATATGGCTTGCTATTAAGCAAGTGTTAATTTTCACCAAACTCTACGAAAAACCTTAATAACTCCAAAATTATTACAGATGAGTATAGAAAATGCTACAGTTTAATGCAGAATTTGATTCCAGAATATTGAAAGCAAAATGATAACTGCTTTATGACGTAAATTCAAAAATGTTCGAGTTCGCCATCGAAAATATGTTTTGTTAATAGATTTGACTACCATATGCATATGTAACTTTGCAGAAATTTATTATTATTGAGAGGCCCAATCTGTCGAATAGCCGCTCTCAATCAATCGCCCTGTATACTATAATTCTGATTTAATTACACAATATACAGTAGTTTAATATTATTCAATTAATTAAATCATGTACACGGAAAAAATTCAAGGTGTATTTGTTCAATTTAAACATTTTATTTCAATAGTTGTGTATTTTAATTTATCACATTCCAAGTGTCATTAGTTCGAGAACCGCTGATTTTTAAATAGTAATGACTGCATATGTTCTTTCTGTATAAAATAATACCAACTTAGTAAAAATACTAATCGAAGTATCCGAGCGTTTCTCTGCAAAATAATTACATGAATTTTAAACAAATTTGCTCCTTTCATCATACGCACTGCATATAGAATACATACATATGTATATTTGATTTAAAAATAAGTATATGTACTATTCGAGGATTTTTCTGGAGTCATATTGACATTAAACCAGCCGGAAGTAAATCATCCGTACTTGAATCGTACGGCCTGTAACGCTTGCAAGATGAGTCGCTAGAAATCCGTCGATGATGCAATATTATATGTCGTCTAAACGATATAAAAAATGAAGCTACTGTGTTGACTCAAGTCATGAGTCCTGATAAAGGAGACACAGGTTTGCTGCTTATAAAATTACTATTCAATTGCGTGTTTGTATTTGACAGTCGAAAACTATTCTCTATGCATTTAATCCGCTCAACCAATCTTATTACACGATTTTAGTTCATGTAGTGTACAATATTAAATTTGATACTTGGCTCTTTTCAAGAGTCGTCTAAGGAACATACTATTGTAATCTTAAATTATTTACTCCTTCCCGACTTATAATTATTGCATAGTTCTTTTATTTGTCACATTTTCAGCGCACTGCGTGTATGTGTGTAATAGTAGTAACGCGCTAGTGTGCTGAAACTTGCACAAAAATAGTAAATTGCGCAATATTTTTGAAAGAGAAATGGGTCGTAATGGACTGACATTGTTGTTCTTGTAATGTTTGTGTATATAATTCTATTTAATAATTACTATCTCAATATGCTCAAAAAACATATAAAATGTTTAGCTACTGAATAGATATTCACGTTTAAATTGACCACTCCTTATGACGTATACTGTATAACTTTGCCATATGCCCCATTTCAAAGAAAGTTAAAGAGAAATAAATATTTCATATATAGGGTGAGGCATTAGTGCGTCAAAGCTCAATATATTCATTAATATTAAAGATATCACAAAACGTTATATACAAAAATCATAGACAGTCTTAAGCTACATATTTTAAAATTATTTTCGTATATACAGGATGTTTCATATAGCCTGCTGCATATAAACCTGCTATTCAGACACGCTTTCTCTATGTCCGCAGTCATTCAAAAGCTAATAGAATTATAGGCGCTTATAAACGCCTACTGCCCGTAAGCAGGCAACCTGGTTTCTTTCTCTAGGTACACTTAGTATGCGAGAGCGTTTGTAACATATGTCTATTCAGGGTATAGTTTTCATTACTGATCGACAGTCATAAATGTAACTATAAATGCAATACCTACAATGTATAAAATAAAAGTTTCAATTATGTGAAACTTAAACATTTTTCTTAAGTAAATAAGTAATACTGCTGCTAATAATAAATGTATAAATATAATCAGAATAGCGAATACCAGGACACTTTATTCTATGGATGCATAAATCTCAACGACGAGCATGATACTAGACCCAACTAGACATTAGACCGCTACTGATAGTGTAGCTTTGTTTTGGTTCAGAATTCAGAATGGTTCTACATAGAGTTGTTGCGCACGCGCATTTACAGTTTAGCGTTTTGGTTAATTAAGAACGCGAACCGAATTTTTAGTCCGATGTTTTGGTTACTGACAGAATCGATTCAGAATGATTCTGGAATCGTTCAAACAGTTCTTGCACTTGCATGACTACCGATTCTGAATTATTAGTTCGAAATAACGTCATCGGTGCATGTGTTCGAGTTATTTCGATATGTTCGTCATCAATGACATTGATATTTACCCCTTGTCTTTTAAAGTTTGAGATTTTCTTTCGTTTGCATTTGATTTTTTTTTGTTAATTACTGTCCTGGGAATAAGATTTATGCAAAGTGAATGGTATCCTAAGACAGAGACAGGATTTGAAAGACTTAGCGCAGTACATTCGCTATTGATATTTTGGTCAGTTCTAAATTTTTTAGAACCAAATAAAATTATATCTGTTTTATTTATATTTATACAAAGAGAGTGTCTTCTAGAAATATCAAGAAGTTGTTGTACCTATATCGTTGTTGAGTTGGTGACAAGCACTATCTATTTGGTCTGGTAAAAAGGAGTAATATAGTTGCGTATCGTCCGCATAAAAGTAACATTTACTGAATTTTAAATTATTGATAAACGCAAAAGTATAAATTGAGTATAGAATTGGCCCCAGCACCGAACCCTGTGGTACACCCGCTACAATAGGGATAAAACAGCCTTTTGAGGATCTACAACAACACACCTACTCCTGCAACTTAAGTAATTATATAATAAATTTTTCGCACCTGGTTCTAGACCAGTATGATATAAAATTGCCGCCATAACTTCGTGGTTTATAGTATCAAATGCTTTCGAGTAATCAAGAAAACGCATTATTGTAAGCTTTCCATCATCACAACTCCTAATTACATCATCCACTATATGTGATAAAGCTGTATTACAGCTGAAATGTTTCCTGAATCCAGACTGTACGGCTGGTAAAATATTATTCGATGTAATATGACTTTTTAGCTGGGATTCGATTATTTTCTCAGTCACTTTTGATAAGATAGGAAGAATACTTACAGGTCGCAAATCACTATAATCATGAACACTACTTTTTTGGGTAACGGTATTGACCATGGACAATTTCCAGCATGAAGGAATGTCGCCCATTCTAATACAAGTATTAATGATAAGTGTTATGTACGGCAAAATATGGGGGCAACGTAATTATATAAAATTAATATTAAGTCCATCTATTCCGCTAGAGTTTGTTTTAATCGATTTTATGATATTAAATACGGTGTGTTCATTGACCGTTTCAAATTCAAAATTGTTGCTATTCAGTTTGGAATTCAAATAAACATCGTAAATGTAGTCATCTGGTTGAGTTAAAGAAATAGAAGTCTGGAAAAAACATTAATAGCGGCAGCATTTTTTAAGTGAGTAGGAATTTCAGCCCTATGTTTATGAATAATGCCCGAATCAAGTAATAATTTCCACATATTTTTTGAATTATTAGAACAAATGTTAGCTTGATGCGCCAAATATGCACGCTTTCTCTCTTTATTGCTTTTGTAGTAAAATTGCGTAGGGACTTCTAATAATCCCTACGAGCTGGTGAATTATTCTTTTTAAAATATATGAAAGCGCGATCTCTCAAAGCTTGCATCGTCCAGATTGTATCAGTTAACCATGGTGCGCGTGGTCTAGTGAATTGTGAAGTTATTAGTGGCATAAGAAACTCCATTAAGACTACTAAATTATCAGTTAAAAAGTTTTTCATATTGTTTACATGATGCATATCATACATGTGATAGAATAGTATACTAAAAAGATCGGGCTGAGAGCTATTATAACTAGAATATTTAAGAGTACGATATGTTCGAAAATATGGTTCTATTTTTTGTTGCAAATTTTAATGGCACAGAAGATCAGTTCATGGTCTGCAAGATGTACATTTTTAACTCCAGAATTCGACACAAGATTTCTATCAGAAACAAAAATTAGATCGACTAATGTCGAACTAGTGGGGGTAATACGTGTAGGAGATTGTATAATTTGCGTCAACTCACAGGAAGCCATAGCGTCAATTAGTACAGTTGCTGGTAGGCTATCGTACGTACTCACATCAATATTGAAATCTCCAAGTAGAATGATATTGTCACAACAATGCACTAACTCCGACAGGGTAGTCTCAAGTTCATCGATAAAGTTATCATACCTGTAATACGGTGGTCCATAAATATTTCCCCCAATTTAAGTTAACAGATATCCATAATTGTTCTATAAGTTCAGAACATTGAATTATTTTATTAGGTATATTCCGCTTAATATAAACTGCTACGCCGCCCCCGCGACCGTATGAGTAAATAGTTTTCAATATGTAACTGTGCATTGTCAATAATATCAGTTAAGCACGTTTTGGTGAGGCAACAAATCGAAAAATCATTTTCCAGCAAAACCTCCTTAAATTCGTAGAAAGATGGTATCAATGAGCAAATGTTTACATGAGCCACTTGCATTCCCCTAGTGTATATTGATAAGAATAAGTATGTAGACAGATAATGCTAGTACTAAACATATAATGAATAACAAAGTAATATAGGAAATAATCAGTAAGTACAAATTCAAGTACTCCGCAAAATTTTACGGTAACTAATAATAATAAATAGTGAAGCGGTAAAAAAGAAACGAAAAGGGGAAACTCTTAATTAAAAATAAACCTTTATACGGATGGTAACAACCAAAAAATAAAAGCGAGCAAATACGTAAATTGCTAGAATGAGAAATCAACATAAGATAAATTATAACTACATAAGTAGGTATATAAATGCAATAAACCAATGTAGTCAATCAGATGAATGCAATCAATCAGAAGCAATAATTACGAAAAAAATAGAAGAGAAAATTACAGATATACATACATGTACATTATTTAAGATTTTCTAGATTTACAAGTTAATTAATCCTATGTTTCCTATCATCAACCTTAGCGTAGACTACTCCATCAAGGGTGTAAGTGTTTTTAATACCACATTTTTGTTGAGTGCGTTTATATAGATCGCGTCTATTTTTCGTGAGATCTTCAAAAATGAATATTCCTGTTCCTTTTAATTTATAGCGGTTCCTCAACAGAGTCGCCTTCTGGTAGCTATTTGTGAATTTTAAAAAAATTTCCCGTTTATTTTCTTGTGTTAGCCGGGGCCCAACTCGATCTATGTTAGATGCTGTGATATCGACGTTTAGTTTTGATTGGCATAAATTTAAAACAATTTCCTGGACGTTTTCATTATTTTCCTCCGGTATACCGAAAATACGAACGCTGTTTCGTCTAGTGTATTGTTCCATATCATCGATCTTGCTCTTTAGTATCGTGTTTTCTCTTTCCAGTTCCTCGCATCTCGTAGTAAAAGTTTTTAGAATAGTATCCAGTTTTTTGTCAATACTTTTTGCGATTAAGTTTGTGATACCTATGTTCGACGAATTCAGTATTTTCGAAAATATCTCTCGCGCACTTTTCCTAAACAAAGCCTTAATATCGACTGGCTGGCTTTGCATCAAAGGCATGCTTATCACAAAACACAACTATTGATGTAACAATACCCGGGAAAAAAACCAATAAAAACTGCTTAAAATAGCGAAGATTTACGGAGCGACCTGAATACACGTCTTAATAGCACAATATCTATCTCCCTTATTATAATCTTATTAAATACAACACAACTACAAAATGTTGAACTTATACCGATAATTAATATTTAATTATTTAAGCCAAATGTTCACGATATAACCGATTTCACAATAAATGTTCAAAATGTGCACCAAAAAGATCAAACGACGTTGTAGCCGTTCTTCGATTAATCTATTTGCATTTTTTAACATTTCTAGGTACATAGTGGGCCAAATTCGATACTTTTAATAGGGAACTTATGTTTTTGAAAGAATTAGACAAAAACTAACCCTTCTTTCTGGATCTCGATTTTAAAGAGAAATCGATTGGTGTAATCCATATTTTTATATTTTCCTTAATTTAAGCACTACAGAGAGTTTTATGAAAATATGCAATTCTTAAAAACCCTTGTAACTTTTTTATTTGTGAAAATGTTTTATTTATATAAAAACTTTATTAGGGCACTTTTTGACGCACAATTCTATGATCTCTATTATTTTTCTTTTAAACTCATATTTTTTAAATATTATCAAGACTTGTGTTGTTTTATATGGAACACCCTATATATTTTTACAGTATTGAAAAGCACATAAAATTGCCTTTAAAATGATGTAGCACACTTGATATTTTATTTAAACAGTTTTTACATTATTTGATATTGTGTTTGCAATTTCATAGGAATTTCTCTTCTTTTGACTGATACCTTGTTGACGCAAGATTTCTCGTGTATTGATATGTAGATTGCATGTAGAAATATAAAAAAATGCAAATCGATTAGTCGAAGAATGGCTACAACATTGTTTGATTTTTTTGGTGGACATTTTGAACATTTATTATGAAATCCGTTATATCGCGAACATTGGGCTTAAATATTTAAATATTAATTATCGGTACAAGTTAAACATTTTGTAGTTGTGTTGTATAATAAGTTCATCTCAATTTATGATTGATATGCTTTTTACTGTCATTTTTTCACGGCTAATTTGACATATTACAATTATTTTGAAAAAACTCACTTTGCATAAAGAAAATATTAAATATCTCAGATATTATCGATTTTAGATATAGGGAGTGCTTCTTCATATAAAATACAGAGTGTTCCATTTAAATAAGATGAGAAAATAATGCATTTTTATTTTGAATCGCCCTGTACACAGTTTTCGCAATATTGGTAAAATATCACTTTGCTATAAAACTGTAACAATATAAAAAAGTCATTCCACTACAAAAAGGATTTCAAGTTGTTTCATGTGCAATACACAGGACATTAAACACGCAATGATTTTCAGACAAAATTGACCATAACTTGAAATACTCGGTATAACTCGATGCAACCTTACATCGAAGGAACGAGGATTCTTAATCTAAATTTGAAATAATATATAGTGTTCCGCTTAAGAAATTGTATGTTTGGTTCACCCTGGCTATATGAAACATCCTGTATATACCAAAATAGTTTTAAAATATGTAGCTTAAGACTGTCTATGATTTTTGTACATAACGTTTTGTGATATCTTTAATATTAAGAGATATATTGAGCTTTGACAGACTAATGCCTCGCCCTATATAAAATATATATTAGGGGCAGGGTTATATTATATAATAATACTATCTCCAGCCAACGATTAGCCAAGGGTAAACGTGAAATCACTACGGTATACTAAATATTCTTCTATTTCATTTTTTAATGTAAATTACAATGTAGAACAAAATTCCAAATTGTATACGGTCCAATTTTGAAAAGTGAACTAAAATTACGCAGCATCCGTAGATATACGAAGTTTATGCTGGTGCAGTGACTTTTATGTATGGTGGTATCTGAAATTATGATAAGTTTCTATAGTGAACACAGAAAAATACATATATAATTTTAAATGGACATGTATTTAATACCATCACATTAATCGAGCAAGAAAAATGGTTAATTCCATGGAGATAATATTATATAATATAAAATAGTTGTTGAAATAATTGGAGTACTTACATCCATCAAAATTGAATTATATAAGAAAAATATATTCAAAATCATTAAAACAACGTTTTGGTATCGTCTACAACATATAAATAGAAAATTTTAGTTTGTAAACAAGCAATCAGTGCTTTGAAGGTGCCATTACGAAGATATATAATATCCATATCCTTTGTGGAAGATATTTGGCAGAATATAAATATATTTACAATATTAGTATCATTTGGAAAAGCGAGTTTAAATAAATTCCATTAGCCATAACATCATTAAATTTATTATTCTAACACCTTGGCGCATCACGTAAACCATATAGTGCACGTTGTAATTTTAAATACTTTGATTCTATTGCTAGACCTTCAGGATATTTATATACACATTATTCTCTAATGTTCCATTCAGAAATGCAGTTGGTACATCTATTTGCTTTAATTTCCAATATTTCTACACACATTCAGCATTCTACAAACCGGTGCATAACTATATTCTTCTTCATTCTCAGGTATTTGGAAACCTTTAGCAACTAGACGTGCTTTCTTTGTTCCATCATCCTTTATTTTGAAGACCCATCGAGTATCTATCGCCGTGTGACCTTCAGGTACAATGGCGGGAGTCCAGGTGTGTAATCTTGCATGTGAGTTTAATTCATTTTTAATAGCTTGACGCCATTCTTCTGATTTCCAAGCTTCTTCAAAGCATTTGGGCTCTAGATTCGTAGTTGATAGCAAACAATAGGCTTCATAGATCTCGTAGTCGTTTAGATTTTTCGATCTCACCACAGTTCTTCCGGATCTGGTTACTTTCATTAGGAAACTGCAGTCTTCACTTTCACATGTGCTTTGTTCACTTTCTCTTTGATCATAATTTTCCTCTTGATTTTTTGTTTCATTCTTCTTGCTACTTTCTGTCATTATCGCTGTCTTCAGACTTAAACTTTTGTTCCTTCTGTATATTATCTTTAAATCCCATATTCATTTCGTCAAAACGTATATCTCTGGATTTAATGATTTTATTTTCTTCTTGTAGCTACAAACTCTAACCACCTCCACAGTATCCTACAAAGATGGCCCTTTTTGCTTTGGGTTCTAGTTTATTTCCCTTTGGTAATATGGTGTACCATGCTCTACAACCAAATACTCTCAACTTGCTCAAATCATTTCTCCCATGCCAAATTTTCGATGGGATTTGACCTCGTTTTGGTACAGCAGTTGGAGTTCTGTTCAGTTCATATGCGGAACATTTTAATGCTTCGCCCCAAAGATTTTTAGGTTGTAACGCGCGCAACCGCAGTAAGCCCGGATTTTGTAAAAAAAAGAAAAGAACAAGAAAACCAACTTAAAACCTGATCCTACCTGCATCCACTGGCGTTGATCTTCGGAAACCCCAACAAATCTAGCTCAGCTTGCCGGAGAAGGTGGGAGTGGGAGAATTCGAAATGTAAGCTCGGTAAAACAAATGGCGCCACGTTATTTTCAAAATTTCCCGAAGATTTCCCGAGTAAAATAACGAAAAGGTCGTAGGACGCAAAGTTCGGAAAAGTAGGATCAAATACACACCCAGTATGCGTATTTACACATAATTTTAGCCCAAATATTCTAATATTTTAATAACTTTAGTCGACAAAGAAAACACCCAGAATTAACATGTGTAAAAAAAAAACTATTTAATACAATTTCTTTCAAATACAACAACCCAATACCCACCTAGAAGGTGCGTTCGGTTAACCTGAAATAGGTGTACATGAATAGAATCACCCTATATATAGCTTAGCAATATCTATGTTTTGACAACAGTTTCGAGATACCCTGTAGGTACTCTAACCAGAACCATACGTATGCTTTTAGTTTTACAACGATACACAAGTTAAATAATACACTGGATTTACCAGTAAATAAAATGAAAGCTATACCTTAGTGATAAAATTATTAACTTTAAATTACTTTGAAATTGTACCAAAACAAGAAAATGAATTAAATTTAGACGTTAATGTTTCACAAGATAAAAAAAACAGTTACAGATTAAGTTATTAAAATTCTCAAAATATATTAAAGTATTAAAGTGACCCAACGTACGCCATCTAGTGACAACGGTGTAGAAATTATTTGAGTAGCGTATTAACCTCTTACTACAGTAATTAAAAGAATATCACATCGGGTTTAAGCGAAAGGACCTTGAAACTGGCGGAGTTTACTACACTAAAACGTCGTTTTTCGTAAACTGCAGACGTTGTTAGGGTTCTTCAAAACGTAGCAAATGATGTAAACGAAAGAAGACTTACGGTTTGGAAGCGGTTTCAGTACACAAACCTCTACCGAAGAGCAGACAGATTTCTCGTAGTCTATGATTTAGTTGACAACCGCCAACCAGTGATATCTTCACGTTCTGGTATCTAAACCGGCAGTAATTCAGCCAAAATTCTAGTACCTAACCCAAGGTTACCTGAATTATCAAAATAAAACGAACGAAATTAGAAAATTGAAAGACAAAACAAAATAATAGGTTCAATAGCTACCTGCTCGGTGAAATTAAACCAAATCTGGCCCTCGAATATGATGTTTTAAAATTCAAACCACGTGCTGTTCCTAACCAATGCGATCCCAAACGTCCAAAAATGACCTCAGAAATGGAAATCCATCACGGATAAAACTCAGTACCAGCCAAAAATCCCTTTATATCCCAGGAAGAGTCCTTAATATCGGAACATGCCGAATAAACACACTAATAAATCCGTAACATTACTCGGAACTCTAAAATGGCGGCATGATGGTTAGCAAAATGCGGTCTTGCACGAGGTTTTCAGTACGACAGGCAGATTCGAAAAGCACGCGAAGCCGGCTAAATCCGCGCTTCTCAAGAGTAACATGAAATTCCCTACCTTACCGACCTAGCGGCTATATTCAATCTACCGATTGGAAACAGAGACCTGTAAAATTAACCTTACCTAAAAGTATCGAATCTGACAGCCGATCACAACCAATGAATTACACCGAGAGATACAAATAACCAATATTTAAATTTAACTTGAAGGATCCATTAGAGCACCAGTATGAAACTCCCAGTACGTATCACTTGAAATAAATACATTAACTTGCTAAGACAAACCAAAATCACCCTTCTATCGTAGATGCCTGACAAACTATGGAGCATAAATTACCCAAACATGAACTGAAATACTAAATCCGGAAGTAATTAATACAACAAAACACAAATGTTGAGATACCTCAGCTACGGAAATATCCTAACGAGAACTGGAGTACAATCGTACTCAAAAATAAATCTATTAGGTACGTTAAAGCAATTCTACCTACGATATTACCCCATTGAAACTTAATTACAGAATTGACCCGTTACAACTCCACCTCACCTTCCAAAGGAAATTTACATCGTAAATTGACGATATGCAATCAAGCACCTTAGAAAAGAGAGTTTAAAAAAAACAATATCACTGATACGTAACCCTAACCAGGAAGAGCATTCATACCTCTGCCCCGAAATCCGTAAAACAACTAACTTTGGCCCCAATTACACCACACTCGTTTACTCCAGAGATGACAGAACTAGCCTAACACCCACACGGCTCTTCGACATTCGGCCGGCATACTAGGAAAGAAAAAAAAAAAAATTAAAACCACAAAGCATTGACTGGAGTGCACAGTGCGGACCGAAATCCGTCCAACCGAGTTCCCAGAACCCCAGACAGCAGCAAAGGGGAAAGGGGATAAGAGAGGTTTCACTAAGGTGTGCCCCGAGAGGGGGATCATTACCTGCCCAGACAGCACAGGAAAAGGAGCGCTACTGCCTGAGACCCCAAGTCCCGAGTCGACCGAGCCCCAGCACGCAAAACCGCAACCCAGCAACAGTGAAAGAGGACATCGGGTGAAGCCTTTCGTACCTCATAAGAAAAAAAACCAAAGAAAAGAAAAGAAAACGGGACAACTAAAAAAAAAAAAGGGTTTATTACTACACGATAAGGGATACCAAAAGGGTTCAGGAGTTTGGAAATTGGGAAGGGTAACTGTCACCTCGACATACACACATCACACACACAACAACCGCATCGAGCCAAGGGTAGCTGGAAGCAAAAAAAACTAGGGGAGACTGCTAAACAAAATCCAAAAGAACCAACGAAGTTGTTTAAAGTCACTACCAGCATCGCAGAGACTGACACGCTGAAGGCAAATACAAACAAAGAGATACCTGATCTCTGAAATTCTGGCCAAACACAAAAATATGACCGTTAAATACCCACCCCAAAAGTTTAATGTCTCGGACGGCCCATCCGGACAGACGCAGTAAAAAAACTGTACAAAAAGATTTATTCATAACCATTGCCGAATCAAAAACAAACAAAAATGACGTCCACCTATCCTGCCGTCGACATCGGCTCCGCCACAGGGGCAACGAACTGACAGCTAGGCAAGACTGCCATTCGTAAGCACTCCCTTGACGTCTAGTCAAAATCGAGTATATCCAAAATCCTAAACAAAGGATGAAAAGTCAAATCCGAGAAAAGTCGAAATCCAAAGGGGTACCTAAAATCATCTAACACAAAAGATACCAAACCCCATTTCTAATTTATTCGCTGCCACAGCACCACAGTCAGACAGTTCCACATAACTTAAAAAAAGATGAACCGCAAAAGAATTCACAAGCACGAACTTGAAACCCAACTGTGAAGCCTACGATGACCAAAGGAGCGAAACCGAGTGATTTCAGGACGCCTCTTACGCCTCGGCCACAACACCGACAGGAGTATTCGCTGGCCCACCTGCAAACCGTTCAAGTCCATACAATTCCTATAACAAGCCAAAGAAAAAAAAAAGAGAAAACGAACGTTACCAAACAGATCCAGGAAATAACTAATGCTTAGTCTTCAGGAGGATGAGCTTTCAAATCTTTGGCATGCCACACGCCATGATGTTTGCCAGCATCATCTGACAACTCGTATGTCCAGGGTGACAACCGTTTGGTAATCCTAAAGGGTCCTATAAATCGTGGTGCCAATTTAGCCGCAAAATATTTAGAAGCATCGGAGAGGACGTAATTGCGTCGCCATACCATCTGGTTCGGTAAGAATTGTTGATCTCGTCGACGCAGATTATATTGATCTTTGCTCTGGTCGTACGCTCTACGCAATCTAATAATGACATCCTTATATAAGCGATGCATTTCGGCAGTACGTTCCTGATTGATATTTTTCCGATCAAATTCAATCGGAGCATCCTGATGCTGTAAAGTGCCCCTTTTCGGACATTCACGACCGAACACTATAAGATTAGGAGTGACACCAGTGACCTCATGCTGAGCTGATCTAATGGCATAACCAATATGAGCCAAATGTCGATCCCAGTAACGATGATTGTCAGAAACGTAACTTCGTAACATAGTCTTTAGAACACGATTTATGCGTTCGCACGGATTGGCCTGAGGATGATATAAGGCTGTATACTTAACCTTAACCCGATAGGACGACATAAGCTGAGAAAACTCTTTAGATCTAAACTGTACCCCATTATCTACAATGATGGCATTCGGAGTTCCAAAAAGTAAAAACACATTTTCCTCAATCAATTTACAGACGGCCTGCGAAGTAGCTTTACGTAAAGGGAACATAATCGGAAATTTACTAAAACAGTCCGCAACTACTAGTATGTACTGATACCCCGAAGTAGATTTAGGTAACGGTCCCACCAAATCCGCACACAGCAATTCAAAGGGTCTAGTGATGGCTGTTTGTGGGCTTAACATTAGTCCAGCAGGTCGTTGTTGCTCCGGTTTGTTGGCTTGACAAACTTTGCAACGTCTCAAAACAGCGGCGACATCGCTTTTCATTTTTGGCCAATAATGATTTTGCTGTAAACGATGGTACGTTTTATAGACTCCAAGATGACAAAGAGTCTCATGAGTATCCACAATGAGCTGTTTGCGTTTATGGCTCGGGACGACTTCTTTCCAAGAATCGTTGTTATCAGCTAACATTGGGTAAGATGGACGAATATTCTTATACAACTGACCGTTGATGATTTGCCACGACGGATATTTTACCGGATTCTCAGTTACATTGCGCATCATTCTGCAATACCATTTATCCTGAGCTATATCTGTACGGGTCATCTGGGTGTCTGTGACAATATCTACTATCGGAACAGCTCGAGACAAAGCGTCTGGAACCACATGATCCTTACCCTTGCGATGGACAATATCAAAATCATACTGTTGTAACCTAATGGCCCATCTCGCTAAACGGCCTGAAGGTGACTGTAACCTATTCAACCAGACTAAACTATAGTGATCCGTAATCACCGTAAATCGCGAACCTTCAAGGTATGGACGAAGTTTCTCCACAGCCCAAAGTACCGCCAAACATTCACGCTCCGTCGTAGAATATTTACGCTCCTGCGGCGTTAACGACTTGGACAGATAGCTAATGACCTGTTCTCCATGCTCTGGATGAATCTGAGACAAAACTGCACCAATGCCGTATGCGCTTGCATCAGTTTGCACCTGAAAGGGCAGCGTAAAATCTGGACATGTTAAAACCGGCGCGCTAACCAACGATTCTTTCAGTATTTGAAACGCAACCTCACATTCCTGCGTCCAACAAAATTTCTGATTTTTCTTCAAACATCTAGTTAAAGGCTGGGTAATATCCGCAAAATTCTTCAGAAACCGACGATACCACGAGGCCATACCTAGCAATCGTCTGACATCCGATACATTTTTCGGAGTAGGTAAGTCGATTATCGCTTTCACCTTATCCGGATCCACATGTAAACCTTGTTTATCGACGATATAACCTAAATAACGCAATTGTGGACGACAAAACGAACATTTCTCTTTGGAAACCGTGAGATTGGCTTCATTCAACCTTTTGAAGACCTCCTTCAACACTTCGATATGTTTTCCGAAGGTTCCTGTTACGATCACAATATCATCTAAGTAGGTGAAAACATACGGTTCTAATTCTGGCCCTAATACGCGATCTATCAAACGCTGGAAAGTAGCTGGGGAACCTGATAATCCCATAGGTAGGCGACGAAATTGGAACAAACCTCTACCTGGCACAGTGAAAGCAGTATACGGCTTCGATGATTCCGACAAAGGAACTTGAAAATAAGCGGATTTAATGTCTAACGAGGAAAGATACTGAGCGTTCCTGAGCTTATCTAAGATAGTTGACACATACGGAATTGGATAAGCATCCTTCACAGTAACCTGATTTAATTTTCTGAAATCCACACAAACCCTATAACTACCATTTTTCTTTTTAACTAACAGAATCGGTGAAGACCAAGGACTATTCGACCTCTCAACGATACCTTCCGCCAATAAATTATCTAGCTCGCGATTAATATGAGCCTGCATGACCGGAGAAACTGGATAATAGCGCTGTTTAATAGGATCCGCATCCGTTTTAATTTCATGCTCAACCAAAGTAGTACAGCCCAACTTATCCCCCATATTACTGAACCATTTGTCTATACTTGATTGTAGAAGCTCGTTCTGTACAGTCGTGAGTTCCGTTTGCGACGTCAAAGCTATAGCGGTAAGTTGAGTCGTACTAGAAGCAACAAAAGACCATTCTCCATGCCTCAAATCCGGAACGATTTCCATTTTCTTCCAGAAATCTGCACCCAAAATAAGAGTATGCGGTAATGAAGGAATGACAAGGGCATTGATGAGCTTAACCCGATCTCGCAACGCAATAGGAATTGTAACAGAGCCTAACCCCAGACAACGTTGACCATTAGCGACCGTACACGCTACATCCTTATTCTCTAAAGCCAAAGCTAAGTGAGATAATATTTATATAATCGTATTTGTGGCACCTGAATCTAACAAACCTAACATTGGTACACCTAAAATAGTCACATTCAAATAGGGACGTTCGTCATTTTGCACTTGCGCCAAGATATAATTTAAGACAGCCTGTTTTTGAATACCAAGGTCGTCACTACGCCCCAAGGAGAACAATTTACGACCAATCAATGTCTCCTGCGCCCGTTTCCCGACATCTGACATTTTGGGCAAGAACTGACGGTATACCCTTGGTTTCCACAACGAAAACAATATTTCCCGGTACGCGGTGATGTACATTGACGAGCCCTATGCCCTGCAGACTGACAATTCCAGCAATGCAATTCCGCAACTTGAGCTGAAGGTGCTGAGGACGTACTCATAGTGTCTGAGTAAACACACGCCAAGTCAGGCTCCATTAAGGTGGATTTACTCCTAGGTGGAGGGACAAAAGACTCGATAGTTTCCTTTTTAGCCTCTAACCTACGCCCTAATTCTAGCAACTGGGATATCGAGGAGACTTCAATCAAACTCAACTGACTCTGATAAAACGGAGAAATGTTTCGAAGCAAGATAGTCAGTTTAGCCCCTTCTGGAACAGACGTTGTTAACCGATTAAACATGCTGTCCATTATGGCTACGTACATTCCGATAGATTCATTCGGCCCTTGAGTCCTTTTTTTAATTTCATCAAACAACTTCTCATTAAAATTGTGGGGCTGAAATTCGGCACGAAGTTCTCTCACCAAATCGGACCAACTACTAACTCGCCCTCTGATCACACGATACCAAGTAAGCGCTTTACCCGTAAAGAGATCGCTAGCCGAGTGAAATAACTGTTCTCTCGAAACGTTCCTAGCTAAACATAACTCCTCAATATTCTCTAAAAATGCCCCCAAAGACACCCTGCGTTGCTCACCATCAAATTTCGTAATATTCCATTTAGAAACAGGAATGGATTTAATAACCGAAGTTGGAGGTACTACCGGTGCAGTCTGGTGAAGAGTAGAACTAGCCTGAGGATGATCTGATTCATCAGAATCGGAAATTTCATCCCCTGAGGAAGGAGCATTACTACTGGAAGATATCAAGGTCGTAAAGTCTATAGGAGCCAGTCCTGACACTGCTGCCTTTGCGAACTTACGAGCACGGGATTTAAGTGAAGATTGTAACGTAACTAATTCCCTGAAAAGTTGGGATACCTGACCGCTATCCTCATTCCCCGTTGGAAGCGCACGTTTCATGCGGAAATATGCATGTAATAGTTTGGTGTTAATCTTGGCGTAATCTGGACTAGTATCAGATCCGCAAAACTCTTCGATTGAGGATCTAAGAGCACTAATTTTCCCCTTGACATATTCCACATCCTCCGCGAAAGAATAGGGATAGGTCGGATGAGTAATTTTTTCACCTGACGCCTCTAACTTAAGACACGCTCGCAATGACATACGCATCTCTCGCACCGTCTTTTGATCAGTTACACCTCGAACCGTTAACTCATACTCCAGTTCCTGGCGATCTAACCTATTCACCTCTAACTTCCCTTCCATAATGAAAATACGTGAAAATACCGAAATATTAGGCCACAAAACTGACGTATTTATCCGCCAAGGTCAAAATATTTGGCCCCACGTTGGGCGCCAAATTTGAAACGCGCGCAACCAGTGATATCTTCACGTTCTGGTATCTAAACCGGCAGTAATTCAGCCAAAATTCTAGTACCTAACCCAAGGTTACCTGAATTATCAAAATAAAACGAACGAAATTAGAAAATTGAAAGACAAAACAAAATAATAGGTTCAATAGCTACCTGCTCGGTGAAATTAAACCAAATCTGGCCCTCGAATATGATGTTTTAAAATTCAAACCACGTGCTGTTCCTAACCAATGCGATCCCAAACGTCCAAAAATGACCTCAGAAATGGAAATCCATCACGGATAAAACTCAGTACCAGCCAAAAATCCCTTTATATCCCAGGAAGAGTCCTTAATATCGGAACATGCCGAATAAACACACTAATAAATCCGTAACATTACTCGGAACTCTAAAATGGCGGCATGATGGTTACCTCAGCTACGGAAATATCCTAACGAGAACTGGAGTACAATCGTACTCAAAAATAAATCTATTAGGTACGTTAAAGCAATTCTACCTACGATATTACCCCATTGAAACTTAATTACAGAATTGACCCGTTACAAGGTATACAAGAATCTATAATTTTCGTGCGTATCATGTTTAGATCTTTCGTTCATTTGAGGACTCTATGGCATGGTGTACTCCAATCTAATTCCATTTTGTCTACAAAATTGCTGAAAGTTCTTTGAGGAAAACTCGCCCCCAACCTACAAAACATTTTACTTTAACATTTTGTTGTCTTTCTAATTCTACTATGTAATCCTTTAGGTTATTTTCGGCTTCATTTTTATTTTTCAATATTTTAACTACTACAAAGTGTGAGTAGTTGTCTAAAATCACTTGGAAATATTTTCCTCCATCTATAGTGCAAGGAGTTATCGGTCCACAAATATCACTGTGGATTAATTCACCAACTTTTGTAGCTCATTTCTGATTTATAGCAAAGGAGAATCTTGTTGCTTTCCCTTCTACAAATGTTGGACATATATTTCCTGACATTTTTAAGCCGAGTTCATCCAGAGCATCTTTTCCAGCATGTCCTAGTTTTTTATGCCATATTTGTTCATCTATTATTGCATGATAATTTTCATTCTTCTGAATTATATTGTCTAAATTCAATATATATAAACCATTTTTATTTTCACATTTTAGGCATCTGGCTGTTAGAAGCCCTAATTTATTCGTTTTCAATATCTCCCCATTTGCAATGTATACGGACACGGAGTTTGGCAATATCTTGATATTGTCCATGTATTTTTCTAAATCTTCTTTCACAAAATGATTACTAGCTCCCGAATCTAATACAAATGTAACCTTACTTTGGGTTTCACTACATATGTTCACTGCATACAGAGCATCGGTTCTTCTGCTGTGTTTGCTGTTTCCTTTGAGCTTATTCCTCTACGTCTTCCTCTATTACTTTGCGGCTTCTTCCTCGACCTCTGTAATTTCCCCTAAACGTACCTCTACCTCTTTTTTCTTGTCCTTTGGGACATCGAGCTTGAAAGTGATTTGGACTTCCACAGATATAACATCTCTTCCTATTGTTGCTGGCACTGACCTGGAAACTGACTTTATTATCTCCTGAATTTTTATTTTTACCTTCCTGTTTAGACTTAACCTTGATTTCTTCATCTAGCAATCGTGACTTGACAAAATCTATTTTAACAGCTGATACTGTTTCCAGAGCAGTTACTACCGCGTCAAATTTGGACGGCAAAGACAGTAATAGATGACATACTTTATCACTTTTATGAATATTTGATCCAGATTCCTTTAATTCTCTAATAATGGTATCAAATTTAAAGAAATGGTCTTCCAATTTTTCATTTTCTCCTAATTTTAGATGTACTAGTTTTCTCCATAGCGACAATTTAGTGAATGAGCTTGTTCTAATAAATACGTCTTTCAGTGCTTTTAATTGCTTTTTAGCTGATTTACAATCCTGGATTATATCTAGATGTTTATCTGCAATCCCTTGTACAATAATAGCTTGTGCTTTTGCATCAGCCCGTTGGAATTTATTTTTGATTTCATCACTATCTGTTTCACTAAGTGGTGCTTCTAGGGCTTCCTCACATTGCGCACGTTTGAATAATGTTTTTACACAGAATAACCAATTATTATAATTATTAGATTCAAGAGTAGGTACCGTAAAACTGTTTGATTCTGGCATTTTTTTTGTATGTCCACACACGCCACGCACTTTGTTTTTAACCGATATGTCCGACTTGACTGATTCACGAATGATTCACTTTTATCACGAATAGGTTTTTTTTTGTATAAAAAACAATACACATCTGGGTCCATAACCTGTTAAAGTTCTAGAGTTTTTACTATTTTAATTACACACAGTGGATCGTTTTTAACAGCTTTTTCTACGCTTTCGTAACACACATTAAAGATCACTGACAACTGACATTATGTCCACATGTACATATTTTAACATCTTCAAGTACTCAATATTTTGGGGTTCTAGTACACTGCAGTCGTTTTCGACGATTTTGTAGTCACAGCAGCGGTTTCCTCACTGCACCACGTTCCATAAGGCGACTGTTTTAAGTCACCTTGCGGTCGTTGCTAATGTTGTAGGTTGACTGTAGGTTATTAGATTCCGATCGAACTGCTGGCGCCGATAATCGTCTATTTCGCTTTGAGATCAATATTATACTTTGATCTTTTACAGAAGTTATTGTCCCAGGTTTTTCCTGTCGTTGAGTGTCTTCGTTTTGTCCTGTATCTTTATATCTTTCGATAGTACTGAGCACTCTTTCTATGTATACTTCAATTGTCTTTGCGATATTTCATATCAAATATTTTCGCTTATGATACGCGACAATTTATATTAGGTCTTCTATGATTATTTGTGTCGTTTTGACATTTTTGCGACAAGTGCATACTAATAAGTGAGACGTCCAACTAGCTCAAACGGCACAAATGAACTAAAATATTATGTGACAATTACAGCACTTGTAGTCGAGTAATTACATATTGAAATGATTGTTCCAGGAATAGACAATCGGGTGTCCACCGCAGTACTCTACCAAATTCCTCTAATGTTTGCAACATAGAACTGTTATTGCAATATATAATTTCTTCGCCTTAAGAGCAGGAAGTTCAGCTTTTTTACAAAATATAAGTTTATCTACTAACAGAAAAATAATTTTCTAGAATTGCGTCTCTATAATAAGCTTCTAACATTTGTATACACCATATATATTTTCTTAATTTCAAAGTGGTGTTTTCAAATTATTTTGGCAACTTGCGTGTGAATAAGCAGGTATTCTGGTGTTCTTGTATATAAGATGTCTCAAGAGCACCCGTTGTTACAGCTAAAAGTACAGTCTTTGCAACTAAAATGACTTCATACACCAGAATTATTCCGGATCTCAAGCCTCATACTGCGTTGCGTTGCCAGTTAATTGCAATGCCACAATAGTATATATGTACTATGCCGGACAACTTAAAACAAACGCTTAGCAATAACGTTGAACCGTATGCACACCGGCGGCGAATACAGTCGGGGAAGCAGGAGAGTTAAACCCTTTGCTTGAAAGCATTCTGAGCGCTAACTTCAAAAGCATCTTTGTCTATGTACAATATTTTTACTTTAAATTAAATAAAAGTTAAGTTAAATTAAATTGATATAATACACATTATATATAGGTTGAAGTAAAAATATACCCTAAAGTAAATGGTGCTGGAGAAATAATGAATTTTACAATTAAACTGTAAAATAAAACTTCGTAAGCTAGAAGATTATAAAAATTGCGGCATTAATATTAATTACTTTACAATTAAATTGTATTAAAATAATTGTCTTCCTATTCAGTAATCGCTTCTAATGAAAATGTTTCAAAGTATATTACCGACAATAATTAGTTCTATTCATAAGTACCCCTTTGCGTATCATATAATTCGTGAAAAGATTTATTTATAATTAATTATTCCAAGAACATACGAGTATAAATCCCTTGGGAAGAGGCATGTTTATATATACATATATGTTGTGTGAGTTTGTAGTTGAACAGCAAATTTAGTGCAAGTATGAATCGCCCAAACAATCCGCAGTGTTCCGACGTTGAAAAAGGCAATGAACATCCTATGACAGAATGGATTATCCATTGGAGAAACAAGTGAGATCCTTCACAAATCGGTATGTGTTTATTTAGATAAATTTATCTGCGCATGTATTATTTTTCTTTAGTGAGAAATAAGTTGCCAAATTTTCACTTTTTCCAATTTTCAGATTGTGAAATTTCTTTTTAGAAAAGCACTATCCAACTGAAGGAAGCTGAAGGGCATGATAATAAACGCCGTCGTCCTGGCGGATTAGCGAAGAAAACAACAGAAACCGGAGACCAGGAACTTCTTACATCTGCTAGAAACAATCTATTTTGGACATCCACGGAAATATTACAGGAAACAGAAGTTCTACTATGCAGTAAAACAATTAGGAAGCGGTTACAACAAACCGGCCTGAAACGCCTCAAAGCTAAAAAAATAGTAGATTTTACAGAAGAACACGTTAAAATTCGAAGAGAATTTGCTTTCCAAAAATTGAATGCTAATTGGGAAAATACCATATTTTCGGACGAAAAAGTTTTTCGAAGCAACGAAAATGTGCATAAAGTGGTATATAGACCAATAAATTTCAGGTATAACGTGAGATATGCGTCTAAAATTCAGAGAAGTGGACGAATTTCATCGGCCTTTTTGGAGATGGATGTCTCTGCATGGTCCTGGCGATTTGGTGGCTATTAATGGCAGATTAACCGGAATGATTACGTCGATATTTTAGAAGAGTATATACTACCACTGGCTTACGCTAACGACGGATAAATAAGATTTGTGCATGACAATTCTGCGATTCACACAGCACAAGTGGTAACATTGGTTAGAAGAAGACCCAGAAATCTATGACGTGCAATGGCTCGCCAAATCGACAGATCTAAATCCCATTGGAAACCTATGGGAAAATATAGCAAGAGAATGGGATGCCGAGGAAGGGAACAGTAGAAATCGGTACCAGTTGGACAATTATGTGCGGGAGAGGTGGGAATTTTTTAGACAAGGCAACCTATTTTCTAATCTAGTCCAATCAATGAACAGACAATTAGCCGAAGTGATTGCAAATAATGGATGTTGCTGTTCAGTCAGGTTCATTATTGCCGTTTTAGAATTTGTTTTTATTTATATAGTTTTATTTTCACATGTTTATTGTTATAGAATTATTTTTCATTTATATAGTTTCATTTTGTCTTGCCCCTGTTGTGGATTTTTGCAATTGACAAATATATCTTTTTTGAAGTTATAATTACGTTTGAAATTACGTCCAAAAGAGATACAATTAGTATTCAAATGCTTCACCACTGTGTCAGAGAAATATTAAGGCAAGAGCCAGAACAAAAACCCATAGCCATCTTCACTGACAATCAAGCTGTGATAAAAGCGCTTGACGCAACAAAAATCACATCAAAACTGACATGGTACTGCGTATGCGCACTAAATGAACTAGGGGCGCACAGCAAGGTGACCGCAGCAGGTACCGGGGCACGAAGGTATTAAAGCAAATGAGAAGGCTGATGCCCTGACCAAAGAAGGAACATCTGGGCCACTCATTGGACCCATACCATCGTGTGGAACCACGAAAAGGGAGATAGCCAAAACCATGGAGAAATGGTCGGCAAGTAAATCCCTCGAATGGTGGAAAAGCTGGTGTGGAATTCATCAAAGAATACATGCCTAAATACACAGAAGACCTTCTGAACAAAGGCAGGAGAACGGTCAGGCTAGTTGTAGGCATTTTAACAGGACATAGCAGACTCAACAAGCATATGAGCAACCGTGGTCTGGCGGAAGACGTCATGTGCAGAATCTGTCAGACAGATAAAGAGACCTCGCAGCACATCCTGTGCCAATGCGAGGGACTAGCCAGATTGAGGCTAGAGTGCATTGGCGAACCATACCCACACGCGGCGAGCTACATGAAGACTAACCCGGCTAGGCTGGAGAGCCTCATAAAAAAGGCTAAGCTAGACCAGGTGGTCTATATAATAGGGAGCTACAATAGACCTATAGGTCGCAGTAGCAAGAGGCCACATAGCCACCCTACGTAATTATCTATCTATCTATCTATTCAACTGCTTAATTATTTCATAAAAAAATTCAAATCTTTGCCGTTAGAACAACAATAATATACGGATATTATTGTGTCTATTTCCAATGGTTTTGGAGATATTTCCGATTTTTCACCTTCCGTATAAAAACGGAAGAAAATCAAATTTTACATCCATTTATGTAAAAATTGCTATACCATTCCATTTAAAAAATAAAGTTATTCATGATTTTAAAGTTGGGAAATTACTGATCCTTATTTAATCACCCTGTAACATCAATGTAACAAGTTTCTAGTAAAAGACGTGGCCTCTTTCATAATTAAGCGAAAACTGAAAACCGCATGTTTCTAACTTTCGCAGTTACGGAGATATTTCCAAACACTGAAGACGCTGCAGATGACATTTTTTTTGAAAAACGTCACGTAATTTGGAAACGGTACAACTTGACTCAATGTAAGCTTAACAAAGTGTCTTTTAAATTTAACAAGGAATCAAAAAGTGCAATAATATATAGGGTGTTCCATTTAAAATAATAAACAGTAGAACCGGAAGTCCGCCATTAGTGATACTAATTTTAAAATGTATACAATTTGATTTGACGCAACACTTATTTGAAACAATTTTTCAAAAACCTAATAATAAGTCGACGGTGGACCGTTGTATCTTAGGCTGGACACCCGATATGTTCATTTTTTGGACTGTAGGTTGGCCAACTGACGCGCTTCGGTTTATGGTGCATTAATAAGGTACAATTATTTGATCAAATTTGAAAAAGTAACCGCCATTTTAAACTTTTTAGTTTTTGGTCCGATCATTTTCAAAATCGATATCGATAAAAACTACCTAAAATCAAGTGGAAGCATTAATAATTTACAGACAGCACACAGTGACACGAGTAGATGTATCATGTATAGCTGAAACTACAAATACATGCTAAGAAGACATTTATGAAAGCATTATTTCTAATACAAAACATGAATGATTCCAACGTTGCCATCAAAATCAAATTATATCTGCGAGCTAAAATATCTAACCCAATAAAATATATGTGTCAGATTACGGAATTTAGAATAACCAGAAGAGACAACAGGTAATTTTTCTATTTTCAATGTGGTACATGGTATCATGCTACTACATACACATATACAAACATTATTATATAACACTATGTACCTATTTCTCCTACTGAAGCTGTTGAAATATATACCTTATATAACTGCTTCAGTTCATCGAAGTACTACATATATCTTTTTTCCATTGTAAAATACTGCAAGAGGTGCAACCAGCAATTAAGAGGACGTTTCCAACTAGTGCTGGAAGCTCAAATTTTCCTCATTTTTAGAGTACCTACCATAGATTTCTTATCGTGCAAAAATATCGGAATTATTATAATTTCTATAAAACTGTTACTGCATTAAGTGGTTGCTGATAAACATAAGAGACTTGAAACAGCTTTCACAAATAAATTAGTACATATTATTTGGCAGCTTTTTTCAAGGATTTCTCTTAATCATAACCTGCAGTTTCATATAAAAGACAAAACAGCTAAAATATAGTGTAATTAAAAAATGTGTGGTATTTTTTTTAGTAAATTTAAAAAAAGCAAGGAAGCCATGTTGACAAGGTGGCATAATGTTGGTATACATGTATCGCAGAATATAGGAGCTGTTCGAACAGTTAAGCAAAATTGTTAAGTATACAGATTGGTCTATAATTCTTGATTTGTGACATCACCTTTTTTTAAAGACAGGAACCATTCTAGCACGTTTCTATTTTTCAAGAAATTCACACGATGCAATTGCGAGGTTATGATTTCACATAAAGGTGTTGCCAATTCATAACTCATCTCTTTGATCAGGAAGCTGGGTAGGGTATCACCAGTATTAAAATAATATTCTAATTATTTTCTATGGCTAGATTGCAAAGGTGCCACAACAAGTGATATACCAGATTCCAGTGCTTTTACAAAGCTTATTTCGTTAGATTTACACAAGAGGAATTTTGTAAATTTAAGAGATACAGCTGTGGATCTAATAAGACAAGACGCGTGTTTTAATTTTATGTAAACTGTACACATTGCTTCAACTATGCAGAAATATTTTGGGCACATATGATATGATACATAACATTCAATTTCTCAATCCGAACAGTACTCTGCACATCTCTTTGCTGATCTTAAGTTATCCTGTTAGAAAATATAAAATTATTGTTTCCTAAGTTCAACATGAATATATTCGAAACACCATATTGACAGCACCATCACGCTGAAAACTCTCTAGAATTGTGTGTTTTTGTGTTCGCCGTTTTCTTTCCGTTCCTAATAACTTTTTTGTACACAATTTAGTCGTTTGTTTATTGGTTTAATAAAACGGCATGCAATATCCTTCTGAGGTGCGTACATTCGCGACTGCCATGAACGAACGCACACGTCTACAAATACGTACAAAGTACACTAACTGTACATAGAGAGCGAGACAAATACAAAAATACCGGTTAAGCTGGCAGCGCGTGGAATAATCGTGAAGCAAATTCAGAAAAACGGCGTAGTCGTTCTCGCTGGAAGGTAAAAAGGACAACGACCTAGTCTGCAAGCTATTGTCGCGCCTATATAAAGCGAACGACTGCATATACTGCAACATATTAGTTTGTTATACAGGTGGCTAGAGTTAGCTGGGTATTATTCCCAACTTTTTTATTAGTGACACTACCAAGTTGATTAAATTAGCAAGGATGTTATGCTTGCTGTTGATCAAGAAGATGTAATTTGAAAAATATTTAAGGAATGTAATGGTTAAAAAATAAATATTTGTATACACGACACGCTGTATGTTGCATTAAAGTTTTCCGAGTCGTGTCGCGTAGATAAGTATTCACTTGACGCTTCGCTGATTATGCTGTTAGTTTCTTCTGAAGGTTTCTAAAGACTGTTATTGTCTTCTGCTCTTGGTTATGTACCTTATTTCTTCTTTGCTTCGCTGATTCGTTACAACTCGATGAGCTGCTGTTTCGGTATTGTGCTTACGTTGACGATCTTGTAAAGTTATTCGCCAGGCGTTGTTAATGTACCCACCTTTTCTCTCTAGAATCCAAGAAACTTCATAATACCAAAACGGATGCACCTCATCGAACTAAATAAGGTATATAACGAGAAGCAGAAGACAACAACATCAGCCTTCAAAAACTTTCTGAAGAAACTGACAGCATGATCAGCGAAACGTCAAGTGTAAACTTATCCACGCAACAACACCGAGAAGATTTCAACGCAGTAAACGACAGTCGTCAAAACTTACGCTCAACTACTGGACGCCTCTACAGGAAGGAAACCTACTTGAAAACCAGATATCTGGACAAACTACGTAAGAGGCAGATACAACTACGTGCTGGCTTCACTGGCATTTCTTTGATGCTGCCGATGCCAAAACGTTACACCAACTTTTGTCAAGACACATCATCTACAAATTACCGCTGCAAAGAAAATAATTCGACGAATGGAGGACGCATCCTTACATTTCACATATAACGAATTGGATCGTATATCAATGGAACTATATCATCTACATTTGGAACTGACTGAAATACCGGATACAGAACGGTAGAGAACAGTTGACAGAATCAGTTATGAACATTCACAACACCAGTTCAATTCAACAACGCAGAAATACAAGAAGAAGTTAGACAAACTCAATACCAAGAAACCAAACACACAACCAGAACTACATAGATATTGGAAATTAGGGATATTAGGAAAGCCATCTACGATTCATTTATACCCAAAGAAGAACAAAGGCGGCTACTTTTCTCGGAGAATCAACCACCACGATTTTAGGGGTTACCAAATATCCACAAAACAGACAACTCTCTCAGATCTATCGTTAGTATTTGGAGATCTGCCACCTACGAATTGGCAAGACATATTGCTAGGCAGTACACCTGACTAACGAACAGCTATGTGATGAATGCTGAGCATTTTGTGGAAATACTTCAACAGCGCGACATATCGGATGGCGATTTCTTAGTTAGTTTTGACGTAGATTCTCTCTTTACGAATGTATCAGTAGACGAACCACAAGAACTCATCAAATAGCTAGGACCAGAAGAACTACGAGAAGATCTAATAGAATTGGCCAGACTTTACTCTGACCTCGATATATTTTTTATGGAATGAAAACTTTTATGAACACAAAAATGGTATACCATTATCGACTACATCTTCATGGAAGTTTTTGAGCAAGAAGTTATTGAATTTAGCAACTTAAAACCGAAGTGCTAGTATAGATATGTATACGACATTTATGTTATATGGCAGCATGGACAAAAAACATTGGACGAATTTCTGCAATATCTGAACAGGCAACACACGAACATTAACCTCACCATAGAAATTGAGAATAATAGCGCCTTACCTTTTCCCGACATATTAGTGAAATACGACGACAAGAACAAGATAAGCCACACCAAATATCGCAAGAAAACGCATACTGACCGATATCTATACGCTACGTGCCATCATCACCCCCAAAAGAGATCTCTTATCAACACGTTCCTACGAAGAGCAGAGAAGACAAGCAATAAGAAACACAGATCATCTCAGTTCAACATATACATAACGCATTACGGCAGAACGGTTACAAAATCAAGAACATACGACAAAGACGCAAAGAGAAGAAGGAGGATGTAAGTCAACAAGAATCAACAATATACGCATATCTACCATATATCGCGGGAATAACAGACTAAAGAACATGTTAGATAAGAAGAATATATGAACACAGTTCAACACTGTAAAGAAGATAGAGCAGTTGTTCCCGCCAAAATAGATCAGCTATCTAAGCTACTCAACAAAGGCATATACGAACTTGTATGCAATTGCGGAAAAAATTACATCGGACAGACGAGAAGGAGTATCTAGTGCAGAATTAAGGAACAACAATGCGATACCCAACGAGGATATACCGAAAGATCTGCATTAGCTGAACACCTATTTCAATTATACCTACAACTTTTCGCATTAATTATAACAATGCTCAAGTCTTATCCAAGCTACGCAGTACCATCAGAGATTGACATGGGAATCACTGGAACTTATAGAGAATCCAAGTAACTTCAACCGAGAACACGGATACAAACTGAGCAACACTTGGCGAATAACTTTGCAAGATCGTCGACGTAACTACAATATCGAAAATGATGCTGCTCATCGAACTGTAACGAATCAGCAGAACTAAAAAGAAAGAAGGTATATAAGGAGGAGTAAAAGATAACAACATCAGTCCCTAGAATCCTACTGAAGAAGCTGACAGCCTCAGTGAAATGTCAAGTGTAAACTCATCTACGCGACAACACCCGGAAGACTTCAACGCAAAGAAACGTTAAATACTTGGTCTTGTCGTAGCTACAGAAGTTGTAACTAGTAATAGTAGCAGAATAGATGCTATTAGTCCGTCATAATTTCCAAAAAACTAAGATCTAGCGATCAAGGTTTTAGGCTTCATAACGCCTGAGTGAGAGGATAGATAATAGACAAGTGTAAAAAACCTAGGTCTTAGTTAATACAATTATGCCTGGACATAAAACGTAAGAATCGTAAGAATCACTGTAAGTTCTGATAAGATTAGGTTATACGTATATCTAATGTATTTAAATGAAACTATTAAAATATTTTAAAGCTAACTGCCCAGGTAACTGACAAATTTATACTTAAAGACGTTCAATGTTATCCACAAAACAGCAGCTTGTGACCGACGAAATTAAATTAAAAACCTTTTCATGAAATTCTATATGACAAGTTATGTTAGTTGAAGCTAGCGACATATCACAATAACATATAAATTTAAATTTTAATGTGTTTCTTGACCTATACACAATATAACGTATTTTTCTACAACCGGCACCTTAATTACAATATTTTTATTTTGAAAATATATGCGTCTGTGTCAGGAAACAAACCATGATACTCTCGACCGGGTGGGCGTAGACTACCGTTTTGACAGAGCTATAGTTCGAAACCCATTTAAACCATCACAAATGCAAGGAACACGAAGTTAGACAGCCATGTATACATAGCTAAAAATGTTAATATCATGTTTCTTGACGTATACATAATATAATGTATTTTTCTACAACCGCCATGTAATAATTGCATTATACTTTTTAAATATTGCAATTACTACATGATAGTCGTAGAAAAAATACATTATATTTATAGTTAAACTTGAAATTTTGTATTTAATCTAATTTTATGTTTCTGTGGCGCTTTATCTATTAATAGTAAACTAAAACGCAAGTCAATGGTACTTAAAACACCTTTATATATTCTTATTTTATTAATACCCCGTATGTCTCATGGAAATTATTGCAATACCAAGCCAGTTAATTCGTCAAAAATATTTTAAAAATCAAAAATAAAGTTTTTCCTCGTCTTGGCGATTCCATCCGGCGACACAGTGTATATGTTGAACACTGTTGCTGCATTGGCACTCATCATTTATGTTGTGATATTTATTCATTTTGCTAAGTGTACACAGAATATCCAGCGAGAGCTTGCATATTATTTTATTGATTTCGTCGTTGTGTACTACTATTCATGAGTATAAATTTTGTGTCAGTGTGCATGAGCGAATCCGTTCCCATGTAATAATACTTATGGAAGATTAAGTGCCATTTAAGTATTATTGCCGGTTATTTCGTTTAATGTGGTGGTGATAATACTGTACAATGAGTAATATATACTATGTTTCGGCAACGCCAGTGCTTTCAGTGAATATTAGAATGTCGAAAACTATAGGTGCTTTCGAAATTTGGAAGGCGAAATAACTCATCCTAATACAAATGTATATGTTTAGTTTCTCCACTATTGTTAAGCCGCGGATAATACCATTGACAATTTGTAACCAATAATCACGACCTAAAATGGCAGATTTCAAACATCTAACAGCATATATATTATAGTGGACTCCACTTGTATCAATCTCAATAAATATATTTACCCAGCTGAAATCATACATTTTTGCTTCCTTGGTTGTGTATATGTATATTAGGTAATAGAATACTTTATGTCGATATCTAACACAGAACTGACTATCAATATTCGATGTAGTGCATGTCTCACTCTTAGATTTCACCAGTCTATAGGTAATATCTTTGGGTAATAAATACATCAATGCATAATATAATCCGTTGTTGCCCCTCTGGCATTGTCTCTCTAAAATGTATCCCCTGTAAATGTGCTTTGAAGTTTTCTAGTGTAATTATATATTAGAATTGAATTAATTGCTCTTACTTTTTACTACATGTTGATATTGTTCTATAGATACTATACAGTGTATATACATGCCTTAAATGTGTCAGAGTAGATATCTCGGATATTGTCAGATTTATAGTATAGTAATAAACAATTTGAAAAATGAATAACGATTTTTGTTCGTCATACCGGTTTTTTCTTCATATTAATTTCCGGGTTTACATGCGTGGACTTATCCGCGATAGGATTACAAGCAGTGTCTACTTCTAAAGTGTTTTATGTAAAATGTATCGAGATATCTAAATATGTAAAAATTATTGCTGCTTTTCAAATGGATTAACTTGTATAGTTTTACATTTTTGAAATCTTGATGTGATCTAAACGTACCTCTGTAATGTGTTTATGCTCCATCATTCTGCAGATATTTACTTTTTATGTAATTTTTACCGTTCATAAGACAAGATGTGGGCTAAAAATTAAACAAAAACGTTATTATGTCTATTGTCTACCATGTAAACTCAGACCTTCTTAAGTTACGTACAAATTACCATTTTGCGCTGCTAGCTACACGTAGAAGATTTATTTGTAATTTAACAAAAAATCAACCAAATATGTATAAGAAATGTAAAAATATTATAAAGAAAACTTACAGGATTTTTTGTTATACCGGAGTTTCCATGAAAGACATTGATAACGTTTCTTATTTATCTTTTTTTGCGGAGAAACATTTTCCATTAAACACAACATAATGCGATTTAATTTTTCCGAATTTGAACAACTTGCTTGGACAGTCTGTGTAACATTTCAAATACTTTTCAGTTACCTAAGTTTGACCCATATTTTATTAATAAACTTGCAAAACTCAAGCTTTTACTTCGATATCGGTCAAAAAAGCAATGTTTCTTCGAGTGCATCCGTTTGGTAACAATCACAATCATTTTACAATCTAGAGTAAATATTTCAAGAAAGAGGCAAAATAGACATAATTAGGTACACAAAGGCACTGTAAAATCCCATTGAGATTTCAAAAATGTACAAATATGTCCTGCACTCCATTTGAATAAAAGCAAGTTAAATACCTTTTAATAATAACGCGAGCAACATGCTGCTCACTCTTTCTGCTCGTGCTACAACTATTAGACATGAAATAGATAGTAAATCTACACTAAGCAATGCAACAACTGGGCGCTTTAGAAAAACATCGCCAAGTTGTTCTATATTCTATATAAGCGCGCTTGATACAATGATAGCGGACAAATAATTTTGATTAGAAAATTAAAAAAAAATGTATTCAATTTCCAACAAAAATGAGGTTTTCTCGTAGGGATGACCCTGTATAACATTTTTGTACTAATAATTATCATAATTCTTACGACTGGTTTCGTAATGGATTTAAAGTCGCCTTAAATACTGACCGTAACATGAAACGCTAGGTACATACTTTCTATTTAACACTGATCCGCGAACAAAACCGGTTTTGTTCGAACGATTTATACACAACAGTACCGGTTTTGTTCACTGATCAGTGTTAAATAGAAAGTACCTACTATAATGATGCTTCTCAACTCTGGCGTCTTAACGGTATCCAACGGCTGGTGAACCTCCTATCACCTCGGCAAAGCCTTCTGCTAGTTAGCGTTATGTGCCACCGCGGTGCTTCTGGATGACAATTTGCAGCTAACTTCAAGCGTGAGGAGAAAATGGCAGTTGATGTCGAGAAAATAGCATTATAATAGTTATTTACGAACCAAGTGCGTGAAATCATATTTCGCGAATGAATGACCAGTTTAAAGCGCGAAATGTTTCACGCACGAAGTTTGTACAATATTTTCTGTACGAGAACTATAATAATAATACATACGTTATTGTTTATCACCATATTGTTAAGGTTAGGGATTTATGATTTTAAAATGTCACTAAATTAATCGAGTTCCAGGAAGTACCAACCTTACTTTTGCGCACTCGTGTTTTTTTTTAATGTGTGGTGGGTGCTTAGTTGCAGTGAGTCCGTAAGCTGTATTACTTGTCTGCCTGTCACTGCAACTCTTGCGGTGTAGTTTAGTGTGTGTAAGTTGTGTTTAAATGGCTTTGTGACAGCATCATCTTGCTTTTTATGATGCCGCGCTGTTAATCACTTTGCTCCCAACAGCGAATGGCAAGTCGATCCGGGGTTAAACGCCGCCTAACCACTGCGGCCATCGACCCGTTTTCTAAAGTAACTTTTTACGAAAGCAAATCGAATTGTGAAATGACAGGTTTTGATAAGCGAGTACAAAATATATTTTTAAACCTATAACAAATACCAAAACCAGGTAATTAATACACAATAGGTTTATTAACAAAATAAAACGTTCCAGCAAAATGTGTACAAATAAAACAAATGAGGTTACATTTACAGACAAATCAAATGTATTTACAGATATCAATTAAACATAACAGGATGCATTTAACATAATACAACAGATTTTAGCCGAAGGCTTTTAAATAACGGACTACCAGAAAATATCTTTGAAAAATGGTACGGTTGGTTATATTTACAAACACGAAAAATAACATAGCATTGATATTTTCCTAACGAAACTTTAAATATGTTTATCAAAGTACAGGTTACAATGGCAGATATAAATCTTACTCAGGCCTTTTCGAAGAGAGTGCTACGACAGTTGTGTGTTCTGTCGTATCGGAGTCAATCGTGAGCGGTTTTCTGCAACTGATGGCAGAACTTGATGCCTTCTGCAATTGAGAAACGTACGGTCCCTGGTTAGGGCTACGGATGGAGCCTTCCATGTGCTGGCAACTGCAACTGGCTTGTGCGTCAACCACCTCGACAGACAACAACCCTAGAGTCCTTCGAGCTGTCAACGTTTTCGACCAACGCTCGGCAGGTTTCTTGAGTTCAGGGGAGAACTTGGCTATTATGTGCAATGGATGCCAGGGATACCCTCTTCCTGCCGCGGAACATCACACAAGATGTCCAACCGTACACTCTCCTTCAAAAGTCGTGAATATACAGGTATGTTCAAAAGTAATGATCTTAATTTTGAAAATAAAACTTAAAATTTCTCTCAATTTTACTGAACAAAATTGCAAAACTGAAATTTAGTCTTCAATAGAAAACGGTTCGTCACAACACGTGTTTCACAAAAATACTTTAAACTAAACTCAACTTTATAATCAGAGCTTTGTCAGTTTACCGTTTAAACTAGTACAATCATCATTAAACGATAACAAAATTTTATTCTCAAGAAAAAGGAAGGTATGTCAAACAAGAATCAATTATATTGAAAAATACAAGTGTTTTTTATAAAGCTAACTTGTACTAAAAGCTAACACTAAAAGCAATAACTACTTATTTATTTCTCAAGTATGCCAGCTATAAAACTACCAAAAAATTGAAAAAGCTTTTGTATACTTGTGTAATAATTTGCGGACATCAGAAAAACAATTGAACATAAAATGTAATTTTTGTTGATTATTCTATATAAAAGCCTATTAAATTAACTCTTTTATAAAAGGTTGTATGCAATGGTATTAAACCGTTTAAAAATTGTATTAAACTATTTTATACATACAAACTTCCACATTGAACCTGTTTTCGCTTAACAACATCGCCTTTTGAGGTGGATTTCTCTTTTAAATTTTTATTACTCATAATTTCATTATATTTACAAATCATCTGAAACAAAAAAATTACTGAACTATTTTAGTTTAGGATTTAAAAAAAGTAGAGTTAAATTAACTTAATTAGACAACCTGATATACGCATTAAATTAACGACATCTCATAAACAATTTCCAATGGTAATTTGTCAAATATTAGTCATATAAATATTAGTCACATACAGATCTTGTTGTAGCTAGTGGCCTAGCTTTTGCAAAAACTAATACTTTATGTACAATTTTCGCAATTTGTCAGTCATCTACGATTGTTTCTTTATATTCTAATGACATAGTTATTTCAATTCTCTTCTATTTACTCGTTGTTTGAAATAAATTTTGACGTTATTTGTACAAACAAAGTACCTAACTCCCTCCGCAGGCATCCTATCTTACTATATCTTGGCCCCACCTTAACGCGCAATTCCCTCTAAGGTGAAGGAATTTCCGAGCGGAGACGATTCGCACCGTTTAAATGGCACACGCCATCCAAAACCGTCATTTTGTTAATAAATAAGGAAATTCAAAGTTTTTTCATTAATGAAAATGAACTATAGTTTTCATTATTATGATAATACAGCAATAATACCCGAAATAAAATTTAAATAAGCATAAGAAAAAAAAACAAAATTTGTAGCCTAATATAAGAATAGAAAACTAAAAATGGCTTGAGCATTAACAACTAAAAATGTTTTTGTTTGGCTTTGAGTGCTTTCAGTATTTTTTTTGTTATTTGTTTTTAAAGCATTTATAATGAGTAATAAAGAAGAAGATCTAACTATTACTTTTGTGTTATCCTTGTTTTAACCGAGAACTGTTATAAAACGATTATAGGTCACAACTATTTGGCAAAAGAGTGTAACAGTTACTGGATGGCAATTATTTCGGCTTGGTTGGGCTTCAAATTGGGAGCTTCCCAAGCTGATTTCCTCGCCATCGGGTTCTCAACCTCCTCAAATTCAAATTCCCGCACCGCTCGGCGTTTTAGGAGTATCCACAAACCAGGGGGATGATTCCCGCCTCGATTTGCGAAGGAAGATTTTTGTGGTCTTTCTGCTGGAGATGCCTACATTGTATCCCCGCTGAAACAGAAGACGGGAGAGATCTTCTCCGCCCTCATGGACACTGATGTCGTCTGCTCGATGTACAGTGACAGTCCTTATGTACGACGGTATATAGCCGATTGCCATCGAAGGGGAGTCAGTACTAAAGCACATCACGGTATATATGTGAAGATGCTGATGTGATCTCCCCTTTTGTCGAAGAAACTCCTGCACTCATTACATTTTGCTCTGTAGGTCCCTAGAGTTGCGTCCGACCACAACACGAGGTGCAGCGGAGAAAGCCCAATGATCGTCTCTATTGCTGCAGTCGACGTTGAGGACAGAGATCCTGTGATGCCTAGACAGGCAACCCGCTGGCCTTTGCTAAGTGCGTTGGTGGTATAGCCCAAACTAGCTTTGTGGCTCCAGTTATAAAGGGCACTGTAATGTACCATCATAGGTTTCCGCTCCGACGTTTTTTCACACATTCCAAAAGGCCCTCGTGGCTTTATTCCCCACACGTCCCAGGTGCGGTTTGTACATCAGTTTGACCTCCAACTGCATCCCTAGGTATTTGACCTCAGTAGGTATGAGTATTCTAGAGCCGAAAATGGTCGGACATTAGAGTTTAGAGAGCTTCCTCCTCCAAGTAAAGGGAACCCTTAGAGTTAACGTTTAACATTTCTCTTTTGCACCATCTCTCCACGAGTCTGAGTGCGATTTGTATCCTCTCGGATATCTCGCCCTCGAACGGCGCAGATCATAATGATGATATCGTCGACATAGCTCTGTGCCAAGTGTGCCACATGCCGAAGATCAGTAAGGAGGCCATCCACCACTAAGCACTATAGCAAACATGACAACACTCTGCCCTGTGAGCAGCATGCTGCCACGGTCGCCCTTATAATGCCTAGGTTCTGTGACACACCCCGTCACCTTTGGCTCAACTCCATATTTTTGTAATGCCCTTCGTATTGACAAAAAGGACGCCCTGTTAAAGGCGCCCTCTATATTTAGGAAGATAGTTAGTGCCATTCCCTTGTTGCCTAAGCCAATATCTGCTCATTGGGCAAGCTCATGAATAGCCTGCTCACAGGATTTTCCAGTTTAATAGGCACATTGGTTCTCGTGTAGAGGCAGCTTTGCCAGCTTTGCTTTGAGTCCCTCAAATGCATATCAATTATCCTCTTTAAGGTTTCGAGAGGAGAAGAGGAAAGGCTGATGGGCCGGTACTACTTCGCTTCCGTGTAGGACGCTTTGCTTTGTTTAGGAATGAAGATCACACAAGCCTCTCTCCAGCTATTAGGTATGTAACCCGTGGCTAGGGTAGCCCGGTACATAGAATTGGGAAGAGCGGCTCAAGCCCTATTGTAGTAGTTCCGGGAAAATGCCGTCCGGACCCCCCGATTTAAAGGGTTTAAAGGATTCGGTGCCCCATCAAATTTTAGAAACTTGAATTATTTTTCGTACGAGGTTCCAGTCTTCTTCCGCGCTCGATGGCCCATCGAATTTTGGAGACTTGAATTGTTTTCCGTACAATGTTCCAGTCTTCTCTCAGTGCTCTCAAGTTAGGTATCTGAGCACAGCTCAGTTCCGTCCGTTGCCCTCCAGTCTGGGTCTGAATGGCCTCGAAGCCCTGAAAATGTACCGCCAGGAGTTGTTTAAGAACCTACTCTTCTGTCTTGGCCTTATCGCCATTAGGCTTGTTCAGAGTCCCTTTCCTACAGGGTCATTCTTTTGCAACACATTTTCGAATTGTGGAGCATTCAGGAACTCCATTCAGCTCCTGGCAGAATTTTTTCCACGATTCTCGTTTCGCCTTCCTTAAGGCGCAATTGTATCTGGCCAAGGACGCTGTATATTCGTCCCATAAACCCGATCTTTTCATCTTGTCATAAAGTCTTCTACTGGTCGCCTTTAAGTCAGACAACTCTCTGCTCCACCACGGTATATCTCGGTTTGTTGTGTTGACTTCACTACGGCAGCTTACTTTGTAAATTTTTATTGCAATCCGCACACTCTCAGATAGGAACTCGATATCGGCGGCACTTCTGATTTCTTTGGGGCATTGCTCTAGTTCCTATATCAGTCGCTATCGGTAAACGTCCCAATTGTAACTAAACTCGTTTAGAGTTGCTGGTGCTGCGGTTGCATCGCATACGAACTGGAACTGTTTTCTCTTTGCTGCATAGACCGCTACTGCTCTCACTTTCGGAGTGAAAGGTGGACTTTCTTGGTCATACGTGAGATAGGCAGATCTCAGCATAACATCTCTTGCACCGGTGCCCTCCATTCTAGAACAAGCCTCCAGCCCTTACGTATACAGAAGTTGGTGCCTTTTCAGGTTTACTTGGGGTGTCTTTACAGAGTCACCAAATTTAGGAGTTGGTCTTGGTTTGTTTTTTTGTAGCTCCATCATGTGAGTCCCACGAGTAAGAGAAAGAGTAGGTTGACCTATAGCAGTGGCCTGATAGATGGGCAACACCTTTATATAATGGGATGCGCCCAGTGCCCAAAGCATTGGTCGATAGAGGCTGATCCTCTATTCAGCCACGCATCCCATCAGCTCGACTACAACGTTACAATTTAGATTTTTTATAAGGTTGCCTTCTCTCAGCTCAGACAATTAAGTCAAGACCCCCCAACTCCTAGAATGTGCCAAGGACCGATTTGGAGCCTGGTCTGACAATGGTTAAACAATGGCGAGGAAAAACCCACCACCGGAACCGTTTATCCCATGTGCAAGCTCTGGGCCACGACATGACAGCTGAGCCGGGGAGTCTGATTCTTTCCCGGTTGACTACAGAGAAAGTAGACTAGTTTATTGGCAGACAAGTATAGATCCCATGTGTTTAGCATACAACAGAAGCACCTCGTGTAGGATGCGGCTCTTCATCGCGCACACTGGTCTTGACTAGCAAAAATATCATTACTGAATAGAAAAGGAAACGTTTATTTGAAAATTGCTGAAACCAAAATAAACTAACAAATGCCTAAAATATTTGTAGTATAAATGAATATAACTCTTCGAGCAAAAAGTTAAGTAATTGATATTTCTGTATATACACATAATATTCAACGAAATATTATCTCCTAGTCCTTAAACAAACTATATATTTTTTTTTTTGTAAGTGAGGAAAATGCCTAAACGCACCATCAGGGACGAGACCCGTCCCCGGTGTGTGGGGCTCGCACCCACTAAAAAACCTCACTTTGTCAGGTGTAGAATCCATCCCGGAACCGCTGGTCGCATTACTGGCACCTCGTAGTTAGCCTCGATCGGCTGCCTGCATTGCTTGGGTCTCTCTCTTCTTCTCTTTCAGCACCTTCTCGACGAAAGTGGCGATCTTCTGCCAGTGGTCGTGTCCGGACAGCATCGTTTGCATGACGTTATCCGGCGTTAGAGGTCCTACTTCGTCTTGTAGAGCGTCTCTGTAGTCACTCCACCTCTCGCAATCGAAGAAGGTGTGGTGAGCATCATCTTCAGCAGAGTCGTGATACTGACATGTCGCGTTCTCTGCTTTACCCATTCGAGCTAGGTATGCGTTGAAATACCCGTGTCCGCTGAAAAACTGGGTGAGGTAGTAATTTACCTCGCCGTGGTCTCGGTCCATCCACTCCGTGATGTTGCGGATGAGTCTGGCCGTCCACCGTCCTCTCGTGTCGTTCTTCCAGCGCTCTTGCCAACATCGTCGTGTGAGCGCTTTAGCGTCCGCTCTTGCTTGTCGTGCACCGACGTCTCGACGTGTCTCGTAGACTCTCTTCTTTTCTTGAGCCAGTAGGTCTATCGGGGTTACTCCTGCGATCACGAGCACCGCCGGTTCGGAAACCGTACGGTATGCGCTGGCGATCCTGAGTGGTCCCCGTCGCTTTACTGAAGCCATCCGCTTTCTGTACTTGTCCTGCTGTAAGGCGTCAGCCCAGATCTCGCTTCCATACAACAGTATGGAATGGGTGACGGCCATTAGCAGCCGACGTTTACTCGCCGTCGGTCCTCCTACGTTGGCCATTAGTCGGCTCGGCATCGTCGCTACCTTAGCGGCCTTATCGCTCGACGACTGAATCTGTTGCCAGAAGGTCATCTTGCTGTCGAGACGCAGTCCGAGGTACTTCACGAAAGTTGTAGTGGTTATGACTTCCGTATCCACTGTCATTTCGATCTCCCTAGGGATTCTTCTCCTGAGCAGTAGAACGACCTCGGTCTTCTCCGTTGCCAGGGTCAGGCCGTGTTCGTCCATCCATTTGGTGACTCTTCTCATTACCTGGTTGAGCCTTCTCTGGGCATCCGCCTCGTCACGCGCTAGGATGACTGCCGCTACGTCGTCTGCGTATCCTATCAGATACGCATCTTGCGGCAGCTCCATTCGGAGGATCCCGTCGTAGGACACATTCCATAAGTCGGGGCCGAGTATGGAACCCTGGGCCGTTCCCGCTGTTATCTTCTTCGTACACGGCCCGCCTGCGGTGTCGTAGACCAGCTTCCTGTCGCTAAGGTAGCTGCGTATCATCCTAAGTAAATAGGATGGCGTGTCGAACGTGTTCTGCAAGGCGTCCAACATGACGTCCCATCTCGCCGAGTTGAAGGCGTTTCTTACGTCCAATGTGACGAGCATCACCAGGGTTCTCGAGTAATGATTTCCCCATTGAGCGTCTTCGAAGGTTTCCACTACCTGCGCTACGACGCCGATGGTGGAGTGTCCCTTCCTGAAACCATGCTGTGTCTCGGACAGGCCTCCCGCGTCGTCTATGCTGCTCTCCAGTCGCGTTTTGAGCAGTCTTTCTAGTAGCTTTCCAGCCGTGTCCAGCATACATAGCGGTCTGTATGCCGATGCCGTGGTCGCCGCCCTTGCCTTTGCTTATCAGCACTAGTCGCTGTACCTTCCATCTCTTGCAGAACGCTCCTTCTGTTAAACAGCGGTTGTACATGTTCAGAAGCAGATCTGGGCAGACGCGCGCCACAATCTTCAGAGCTTTCGTCGGAATTCCATCGGGTCCAGGTGCCTTGCGGTTTTGTATGGAGTTCGCCGCTCTTGACAGTTCATCTCCGCTGAAAAACGGGATGTCGTTCAATAGCTCGTCCTCCATTTCCGCAGTTCTCTCCGGCTGGGTAGGAAACAACGTGTCAACGATGTTCCGCATCCGATCTCGTTCGAGGACTGGATTCGCCGTCTTCGTCGTAAGCTTCTGCATGACGATCTTGTACCCAAGGCCCCATGGGTCGTTGTCAACGTCCTGCCGCAGCTCCTCCCACTTACGTTTCTTGCTCCTGTAGATGGCGTTCTTGAGATTACTCTTGGCGTTCCTAAAGTCCTCGGACTCTAGTTCTGCCGCGTTCGGATCTCGTCGTCTCACTCTGGTTATTCTCCGCCTAAGCTGTAAGCATCTTTTCCGGAGGGTCGCGATCTCGTCGTTCCACCAATACGCAGATCTTCTGTTGTGTTTCCTTCTCCGCGGCATAGAGGCGTCGCAGGCGCGACGTATGAGGGCTATGGTCGCGTCCGCAATTGACTCCGCCGAACCGGAACATTCCATGACGGCATCCTTTCCCCGAGCGATTACATAAGCCAGGGCGTCTTCATCCAACTTCCCTACGTTCCATCGAGGACCGGGCTGAGCAGGATTTCGCCTGATTGGCTGCTGCCTCGTCACGTTGTAGCTTATGTACTGGTGGTCACTTCCGATGTAGTCCTCCATGACTCGCCAGTCCACGATGTCTCGCACAATGTCCTCCGAGGCCAATGTGATGTCCGGTATCGTCTCTCCGTAGCGAGGTCGTCTGAACTTGGTTGTGTTTCCGACATTTACCACGCTAAGTCCGAGTCTGGCCGCCATGTCCAGTATACGTCTCCCTCGTGAATCGGTGTATTCCATACCCCATTCCACGGCTTTGGCGTTCACGTCTCCTCCTAGAATAATGGACCCTGTCATTTCTCGAAGGTCATCTTCCAGGTTGTCGAGTTCGCCCTGAAAGTCCGCTATCGGCTCGTTGGGTGTGAGATAGCAGCTCACGTAGGTGATGGTGCCGCTCTTTACCCACACGTATCCGTTTCGGGCTCCGTGGTTGTCGACGATGACGCTGTTCGTGTCCGGGATCCATATAGCTGCAGTGCCGAGTGTGTCCCTGTACCATCCGGTGCATTCCTTATCCCGGTATTGCTCAATGATAAGCAGCAGATCTACACCGGTGTCCAGTTGTAGTTGGATGAGTAGATCGTTCGCTGTTCTGCTTCGGTGAATGTTGCCTTGTAGGATTCTGGTCATTGGTTCTTCTTTGACTGATCTAATGCCCTTCTGAAGGAGGGACATTCGCCGGAACCCGGGACATGGCTGCGTGTCGCGGTGTCTCTCGTGCAGAGGAAGCATTTTGCTTTGTTTTTGCAATCCTTCCGTTGGTGGCCTTTTTCTCCGCAGTTGATGCAAAGGCCTTGTGTTCTTCCGTCTGGCCCCGGACAAGAAGCCTGTCGATGTTCGTAGCCGAAGCAGCGGAAGCGGTGCCTGTCTCTTCTGGCTTGGCGTTGCTGCGTGGCTCTCGCAATACGTCGGCATACGACTTCCCCTGCGCAGGTTTTACGAGAAGCGCATCTAGTCGAGGCTTTGTGTTCCGATTCTTCTGCTTGTTCTTCTTCAGTTTTTTCTTGTCGGCACCGTCGTCTTTCCTCTGGCCACCGGCTATCTTCTGCTGCTGCTTGCTGTCAGAAGCTTTTGCAGCTGCCTTCTTCTCTTCTTGAGCTTGCTTTTTCCTGCCTGCTCGGTCCTTCATCCACACGTTCTCGGAGGGATGCGCTTCCTTCTTCTCCACGTTCTTGTTGCCCGTAGAAGAAGTAGCCTGCGTCTTAGTTACAGGCGCTAAAGCCTTTTGCACGTGCTCTCCTGCTTGCAGCTCGGCCTTCTTCCATCTCTTCCTGCAGTCAGAGATCATCTCCACTGCTTCTTCTAGCTCCTTCAAGCCGTTCTTAACATCCATCGAGACGTTCTTCTGCCTGCCGATAGCTGCCTACATTGTCTTGATGACACCTATGCATTTCTGCAGTTGCTCCTCTTCGCGGCATCGCAGTTTGCAGATGACTTCTTTTGTGGACGACATATCTGGAGCTGATGTGGTGTCGTCACTGCTACCTCCTGGTTTGCACGATGTTAAATGTCGTCAGATCTATCGTAATCGGTGACCTAACGTGCTGCGCCGTTGGTGTCTTGAAGGCACCGGTGGGGCTCTCTTCTGTACTGTTCTTCGGCGTTCTCTTGTTGGTTGGTAAAGTTGCCATGTTGAGTAGTTCGCCAGCGCTTCGTGAATGGAGGGGCGGGCCGCAATAGTCCAGAACGGGTGTACCCTCAGATCCTCGGAATCCTACCCCAGTTCCCTGAGGCCTGACCTATGCTTCACCAATCCCGGAAAACACGGACGGACTGGAGCTCGCCCGGGGCAATGCAGATTCCAACATCTTACATCCACCATACACTACCTGATCAGGGCCCGAAGTGGCTGCTTCCTCACAATGCGTCGCGGATCCTCGTCGGCAGAGCAAGTTCACATCAGCCTACTCCCAAGCCGGATGAGAAGACCAGTCGGTTCGTAGACACTCCCGCCGCTACGCTTGCCGATCTGTACCTGGGAACAGAAAGGAAAGGGAAGAGGAAGGGTGGGGGTCAGCGGACAGCTGGCGTCACTGTCTGTACCGTTTCCGCATACGGTAGCGGCACTGGGGCCGGCCAGACATAAAAACAAACTATATATAGAAGCTAAGCGATTGACAATAGTTGCGCAAAATAACACCTAACGACGAAACATTAAATTCCTTTGATACGATAATGCGCCGATAATGGGACTATTGAAAATTACATACAATAGAGTTTGTACATACTAGTATATTTGTGTAACATAAAACATCAAACGCCACCCCCCATATTTTATTAGTTAGTTGTCCATGGCATCCAATTTTACATCTTTTATATTCCACATGTCCGATGCCTAAAACTGATAGTTTAAGAGAAAATTTATATATATTTTGAAAAATGCACATATAACTTATCGATACTTATTCAGTGTACCTTAGATAATAAGTGTTTTCAAAGATTTATTGTCAAAGTCTAACGTCAAAATCACACTTCGTCGTTTGATGCTTGTGAGTTAATAATTATCCGTTAAATGCCTTTGCCTTGCGTATATATTAAAATTAGCACGAGAATTTCGAAGTGATTCACTGAAACAGTAATGTAGCAAGCGTTTGCCGATATCTAGATTGTAAACGTTAAACTAAAGCACATGTACAGTTTCATTAAATTAAAATTTACTCAATACATACTTCACAAAGCCAGTGTTTGCTTTCCTCTATAGGAACGACCGAGAAGCCGTATTACCGAAATTAAAACTAGAATAGATAAGTAGCTCGGCAGAAAACTTATGCTATCGCGTTTAAAAAGCTTATTAAATAATCATGTGATGGAAAATGAGAAAGGTTAAGAAAGGAAGACAAAAAACCAAAGCGGATATGAAAAGCTTGTAGTACATAGAGCGCAGTTGGCTCTTATTACCTCCCGGCCATTTGCGATATGATAAAAAAGAAAAAATTGAGCGAATACTTTATCAGTTTAAATATTTGATTTTTACAAAATTATGTTAGGATTCCTTCAGACATATTTAGCGTTGGCGTTTGTACGATCTATATTACTCTTTCCTTCACCAGCGGCTACCACTTTAATAGCCAGTGTAAAGGGGCATTGCATAACGGTTAGATTTAGGTACATTATGTGTATTACAATTTTTACTTAAAATTGAAGAAGGAATTGCATTATGTAATAATACACAGGTGGTTCCATTTAAAAAAATGTAACTTTGACGTGCCACTACTTTACCACCGACCCTGTATACTTAAAATTATTCTTAGCTAATAAGCATTTAAAAACCCTAAAACTTTTGTATTTAAGTTTTTCCGGTATCTCGTATATTTTACCCAATAATCAACCGTTTCCATACATATCAGCGACCCTGTATATTATCTTCCTCAGATAAGAGAACTAAAACTAAATACAAATTAACATTGGTATGTGTATTTCTAGTGCTATTAATTATTTAATGTCTTTTCAAGTCCTTATTTAAACGTTTTATGTTTGCTATGGGCTTATCTTAATTTTACTTCAAAACATTTTATTAATTAGATATTTGAAATTTACATTCTGTTGTTAAATTTCGGCATTTTTTAAATAATTAATATTAGTTGCCTTGCGTGTTTGAAGAGCATATAATATGTATCATTCTTATTCTCTAGTAAATCTAAAGATCTTATCGTATGTACCTATTTTTTACAATATTTCTTATTTTAACTGACAAGTATTTATTCGTTTGTGCATATGTGTCAGTGTCGTCTCTCGGGGGTCTTATATTATGGAATAATAAATGGATGATAAGTTCGCAATGTCGGTTCTGTCATTCATTAAGTTTTGATTTTTTTTATATGTGGATGCTTTCGAATATGTTTCTAGCTTTGTAGTTTTTTTTTTGTTATTATTGAGGTATCTTTATAATTAAAGGAATGTTTTGTTTAGTTTTCATGTTTTTCTAATGGTGTGGTGTTTTATGAAAATTTGTGTCCCTTTATACGTTTATTTAAATATTGTTTTGTCTGGCCTGGGTATAAATATGCCATTACAATTGTTACATGGAATTTTGTAAACGATATGTGTTTGTTTATTGTGGGGTATTTTATCTTTGGTTTTGGTGTATAATGCGTTCAGGATATTACTGTTTTTGTGGGCAATTGTTATATTATGTTGTTTAAGTAATTTATTTAGTTTTTCTGATGAATGTCTTACGTAAGGAATGGGTATGTATTTTATATTTTGGTTTGAGTTTCTTGTTTCAGTGGTATTTATGTAATATTTATGTAATCTTTTATTAAAAATGTCGATTATGAATTGGAGGGGGTAACTGTTTTGTTTAGATTTTTGGTGTGAGTAATAACTTCTGGTCTATATTTTGCGCTTATTAGTTTTATTGTTCTATCTGTAAGAGCTGTGATTACGTTTCTTGTTGTGTTATTGATTCGTTGGAATTGTAATTTAAATATCTGTCAGAAGCTGTAGATTTATGGTATAGTTTTGTTAGGATTTTATTATTTGATCTTATTAATGTCATGTCTAGGAAGTTAATTTTCTGATTTGTCTATTTCTATAGTGAATTGTAACTTAGAGTGGTAACCGTTGAACTGCTCTAGCATATAATTGATTTTGGTTATGGGAATGCATGAGATACCTACAGTCGTCTACATAACGTTTAAAGAATATTGGTTGAAAATTTAATTTAGTTATCGTTTCTTTTTCAAGTTCATCTAGTACTAATTCTGCAATTGCACTAGATACTGGTGATCCCATGGCTCAGCCATATGTTTGTTTGAAGAATTGGTTATTATATTGGAAGTATGTGTTATTGAGTGTTATTTCAGTGGCTTTAATGAATTTATGTAATGGTAAGGTGGTGTGATTCTTTAGTTCTTCCTTATTGGATCTACTGGAATGTTTGTGTACATAGCTGTTACATCTAATAAAATTATTTTATGATTATTTGGAACGGTTATCTTGTCGATAAAACTTTTAAAATGAAAGGAATCTTTAATATCAAATTCATTTTGTTTTATGATTTTGGAAATTGAATTTGCGAGGTATTTTGATAATTTGTAAAATGGGCTTTGAATACAAGAGACTGTGGGTCGTAAGGGGATGTTTTGTTTACGTAGTTTTGGCAGACCATATATTTTTGGTGAGTGTGCGTTATTGACTTTTAATTGTTGGGCTATCTCGTTAGAAAGGAATGTGTTAGCTTCCCGGTGTTTAATGAGGTTATTGTTTAATTTTTGATATTTTAATGAGTAGATAAGCTATGCCGATTCTGTGTCCCCCACCACTCCTCCTCGAGGTAAGCTCTGATTGGTCGGAGCTTTTCCGTGTGCTTAGGTAGGTGTCTGTGGTTGCGCAGGTGTGCTCTTCCGTGTGCTTTGTGCTTACCTGTCCTAGGTGATCACGTGATGGCTACGTGTGTGTTGTTTATCAGTTCTTATCGTATGACGTAGATGGCGGTTGTTCTTATCATAGGTTAAAAGGTTATCGGATGACGTAGACGGCGGTTGTTCTTATCATAGGTTAAAAGGTTATCGGATGACGTAGATGGCGGTTGTTCTTATCATAGGTTAAAAGGTTATCGGATGACGTAGACGGCGGTTGTTCTTATCATAGGTTAAAAGGTTATCGGATGACGTAGACGGCGGTTGTTCTTATCATAGGTTAAAAGGTTATCGGGGTGGTTGTTTGCGATAAGGTTATCGTTTACGTCATTGCGCGCGTGTGATTATCATTGATTAGAACATAATTTGTATTATGAAAAATAAAAGTATATGTAGTAATACACGTATATATAATAAACGTTTTCAAAAATTAGTATCACTTTCAATTATGCCAGTTCCAGTAAAATATGTTTGCCCGAAGTGTAAAGGAGAGACAGATATTCCAAACAGAAAGTGTATTGCTTGTTCATTTGAAAAGCTTATAAATGCATCAGGATCTAAGCATGTATTTCACAGTATATTTAATAACAATGATAAGAATTAAAAGTTACATTCGATTGCATCATCGTTGTTTGTAATGGAATCAAAGGTTAGAGGAGGAGGAGGAGGATCTGCTGCTATATATAATATCACAATATTGGATTACAAATGATGCATTCAAAAATGTGGCGCTGCTACGCAAAGTATATTGAACCGTCTAATTTAAAGACTACGTTTGAAAGGTTGCTACAAGAGATTGAGGATGATTATTACGCGTACGAGTTGTATGGTAATCGGTATGATAGCCCCTATACGGATGAAGAATTGACAGACAAGAAGGAGTCTTGTCGAGAAGCTATTGGGATTGTATCAAAATTTATAAATAATTGGATTAGCATTGATGAAGCAATCGAGACATTAATTTCATTGAATTTTATTGACAAGTTGGAGCTAAAATATTTACCACATTATGTAATCAGAAAATATAGATTACAAAAACATGAAGATAATGATGATGAGTTGCAACGTGTACAATATCCAGGTGTTCATCTAGTTGAAAAAGTGATAAGAACAACCGCCATCTACGTCATCCGATAACCTTTTAACCTATGATAAGAACAACCGCCGTCTACGTCATCCGATAACCTTTTAACCTATGATAAGAACAACCGCCATCTACGTCATACGATAAGAACTGATAAACAACACACACGTAGCCATCACGTGATCACCTAGGACAGGTAAGCACAAAGCACACGGAAAAGCACACCTGCGCAACCACAGACACCTACCTAAGCACACGGAAAAGCTCCGACCAATCAGAGCTTACCTCGAGGAGGAGTGGTGGGGGGACACAGAATCGGCATAGCTTATCTACTTTAATGTAATAAATACTTTAAGTTAGAATAAGAAATATTTTAAAAAATAGGTACATACGATAAAACCTTTGGATTTACTAGAGCATAAGAGTCATACATATTATATGTTCTTTAAACATGCAAGGCAACTAATATTAATTATTTAAAAAATGCCGAAATTTAAGAACAGAATGTAAATCTCAAATATCTAATTAATAAAATGTTTAGAAGTAAAATTAAGGTAAGCCCATAGCAAACATAAAAAGTTTAAATAAGGAATTGAAAACACATTAAATAATTAATAGCACCAGCAATACTCGTACCAATCTTAATTTGAATTTAGTTTTAGTTTTTTTATCTGAGGAAGACAATATATATATATATTGTAGAAACGTATTTTTTATTTTATTATTTTTAATTAATCGGCAACGCCGCTAATAACCAAGACACAGTCCCTTAAATTAAATCAACGGCAAAGAAGGAAACCAAGAATGAAATATGTATACATATATATATGTATAAAAGGGGTGATTGCCCAGGTCATTTTATACAAAAAAGTTCCTATAAGCATAGATCCGCAAACGCTTCGTTACCGATCTACAACGTGTTGAAGTTTAATTTAAAAAAAACGGTAAGAATTAGATTTGTCCAAAACGGCTTGGGATATCATAATGAAATTTTAGGCATGTTAATAGCTGTGGGAGACACATACTTTGCAATACAACACTATGTTTCAGTCGTACCAGTAGTGCGCGTATCGGCGCGTCACAGGCTATTTTTCAACAAAAAAATAGGATGCCGCTGATTTCTCTAAAAATAAAAAATATGTTTTTATTCTTTGTTCAATTGTGAAGAAAAAGGCTCTCTTAACTTTTTATCGTACGACGTACCGTTTTTTAGTAAAGAAAAACATTTTAGTGCATGTCCATTTATTACAGAAAATTTTTTTTTAAGAGCAAGGGTTTTATTCAAGGGCAAAAACAAATATTTTACCAAACCAACAATTTTACCACTCAAAAATTACAAAAACTGTGCAAAGTGACCACCTCGAGCTCGAATGCAAGAATCCAATCTTCTCCTCATTGACTGGCGAACTCTCTCAAAAACACCATGATCGGTTTTAATTGAGTTGTACTCAGCAATGATTCGATTTCTATCTATTGTTCTAAATATTTTCAACCAAATCTCATTCCCGGTTACACCGAAAGGAAGTAATAACTTTGTTATTTTAAATAGAATGACATAATTATCTCTAATGCAATCGGTTCTACACATTATTCCGAAATATTTTGCATTAGGGTAGCCTATCCCAGAATTCAACTGTTTCTCAAATATTTACAATTTTCTTTAATATTTTGCTATTGCACCATCTTGAAAAGAAAAATTATTATTGTGAAAGAACTTGAAGCATAGATGGCCAAACTTGTTCTAGAGAAAGTGAAGATAGATACTTAAAGCTGTCATAACTGTCAACAAAATTTATACAGAGTGCGCAGACACTAATTTTTTTTCAAATAACACATAGTACTTTTTATTGTAGTGTTTAAGTCACCAAGATATTCATCAATCAATATTAAGCTCTGGTTCCCCTACCTTTATCAGTTTTTTAGTTATAGAGATTATTGGTTCCAACTACGAAAATTATCCTATCTGTTGTCTTTATAGTAGTTTGCTCTGAAAACAAAGTATTTTGATAAAAATTATTAAATGGGCATTAAATGGGGACATTTTTCTTATTTTGTGTAATATAGTAATAAAAATTTCGACAGTATTTTTCGAATTTATTGATTAATTTTGCTTTTACTATTAGTACATTTGCATTTCCTTTAAATGATCCCATATAAAAAAATCATTAGAGTTAGGTGAGGAAACCTAAGCGGCCATTTCAAGACTCCGTTAGGTCTTATCTATCGATCTTCAAATATCTGGGTTAGTTGCAAATAGTATGGAGAGGCACCCTCTAGTTGATACCAGCAATCTCGGTGTTCAATGAGCGGCATCTCATTCCAAAATGTTGAAATTGTGTCTCTTAATATTTCAAAGTAGCAATCGCTACATTCATTGATTGATTTCATTATCGCGATACTATTAGCACCAACTGTACGTTTACGATTTAATGGCCCAAATAACATGTGGATTTACTGTTGCCCAATCAGGTAAATTTTGTGTATTGCCAACATTTTCCCGTGTAAATTCGGATTCATCGGTCCTAATAAGTTTTTATTTTTATTTTCGTGTTCCTGAACTTTTATAAAGTTACAAAATCAATTCATTTAATATTGCCTTCCAGTGTAGTTCTTGCAGGAATTGAGCATTGAGAAACGACTAAGGTTGAATTTTGTGTCTTTCTAAAACTTGCAAAATGAAAGTTTTTGACAGTACGAGATAAACTGAGGCTGCTGCGACTGAACTTAGTACTCACTAAATGTTTTCTCAAATCAGCCGTTTTACTTTTGTGTTGTGCAGCTTATCTCTCAGCTGTATATAACATGTCTGTAACAGTTATTGCGCGATACTCCAAAGAAAATTTGCGCGTCTTTCACTGTGCCCGATTTACATTATTGATTGTGGGATTTGGTGAAAATGCAAAACTACAAAAATTTCACATGTTTGACAGCTATTATAGAAATATTTTCTTTTCACAGTAAACTACGATGAACATAGCGGACATTAGGATAATTTTTGTAGTTCAACTAAACGGAAGTTGAACTGAACTTGAGTTTAACTTTTGGCCTGTTGTACAAATGCTGTTTAGATTGAGTTTAGCTAAACTGCACAGACGAACGTTTTCATCCTGTTAATAGCAAGAGATGCACATTCGCACATGCGCGTTTCAAACATAAATGGCATCAGCTGTCACTTTTGTTTACGTTTTGGTTTGGTGTCTACATATTGAGATCGAAGCTGTTCAATGTATTTGATAAAACGCTCATAAGCATGCTGCAGTAACCTTAACACTCCTCAGTTTTAAGCGCGTAAGTATTATTTATCTGATCGATTATTGCGTAAGTAGTGGCCCTTATATATTACTAGTTAAACCTAAGTCTTGGATATTACGTCAGGGCAAAGTTTATAATTATACTTGTTGTTGTATAGGTATTCACTGGTGTGAGAGCATTTGGTGATGGACTTGTACAGTTCGTGTAATCGATCTTTAGACGCACGTCATCAATTTTTATGCGTACGAATCAAATCGGTACTTCTAGTTCAAGTTAAGCACTATAGACATAATGCATTAAAATATAATACACATTTCTGACAGTAAACATACACACAAAGTAGGTTATAATTTTTCTATGGTTAGGATTCTGCCAATTGAGCATTAACCTAATACACGCATTACGTTTGATTATACCGTTTATATGGAAGAGCATCTAATGATGAATTTTGCCTTTTTAATAAAGTCCTATTATATAAAACTGTCATATTGCAAATAAGTTATGACAATGAATACTAATGATGTACAATCTGACACTTGATTAAGGCAGTAGTCTAGATATGATTTGTATTGCAGACATACGTATTTTCCGCGCTTGAATATGCGACATCGATATTAAATAAGGATAGGTAGATTAACCGACAATCTTTGCTTATGTCATCAAACAATGACGTGTGTCTAAAGATCCATTACATGAACTGTAGTTGAATGGTGCCATGAGTGCTCAAAAAAGAGCAGCTAACTTTAACACCAAGGAGAAAACTCTTCTGGTAAATTTGGCCAAGAGATATCAAACTATTTTAGAGTGTCAACAAACTGATATGAAGAGCCACCAGGCAAAGTCTGTAACATGGGGAAAAATAGAGTCAGAATTTAATAGGTTTTCTGGGGAAATGTACAAACCACGAGAGGTATTGAAAAAAATATAAAAACATTAAGAAAAGGGTAAAAAGAAGTATGCAGAGGAAAAATGTTACGCTCGTCGGACTGGTGATGGTCCACCCAAGCAGTCAATATTTACTGAAGTCGATACAGCCGTCAAAAAAATATTGGGCACCAGAATTGAAGGCAGACTATCGGAGTTTGATGGTGATGCGGAGAATAAGCTCTATATCAATACCTGATGATTATTTAGTGCGATGTACATATATGATTATAGTTCAATACAAAGGCAGCAAAACACAAGGCGGTACTGATGGTGTCTCTCCAGAATCATACATAGAAGAAGATAAAAAAATACCTTAAAATAACAACCAACAAACAATTGTTTTGTAGAACATGAAAAAGTGAACCTAACGAAGTGATAATGGTAATGGTAATGGTCAACGATGATCCATCAACACAAATGGATTTTGATGAAATTCATGAAAATTATGGTAGGTACTTATGTGTAATATATACAAGATTATAGTCAACTTAATTTTACTGGTAGGTTCAATCATCAATGTTAATATACCATCCACAAACGAAGGTAGGATGGTAAACAATATATACAGTTTGCTCCTGGATTGGTTTACAACGGGAGCTTTTTTATGTTACAAAGTTTGCGAAAAAATATCAAAGAAAATATTATCCATGTTTTTATATACATATGTATTTAGGGTTACTTTTCTATTGTAATTTCTTGATTTAAAAAAGGTGTTTTTAATCCTTTAGTTATTCCTTTAGTATATTTTTCCTTTTTTAAATTCATTGGGGACAACTGTATACTATTGATAACAAATATTTTAATAAAAATTTAGTTTCAGAAAACACTAATTAGGCCAAGTACACACCGAAAATGCTGAAAACTGTAAAATCTAAGGCATTAGGAATAAATAAGATCAGTGATAAACATAATATTATTATCTTGTTTTATAATGTGATCATGTACTTTATTGTAGAAAACACAAAAATTGCTTAACAATTTCTGAAATCTTGAACTGAAATCTTCGTATAAAATCCAAATCATTCAATTTTTCAAAATGGTTTTCACGAGGGCGAAATACTTTGAGACGCCTCTGTCGATTTATAAGTTCTAACATCGCTTCATCATCTGAATCCATAAATCTTTCCATATTTTGAACAATATTCTTTTTCAAAATGTAAAACACTACTATATAGTAATAAATTATCATCGATCGTATCGTATCACAACACAAAAATGAGGTTACGTGTACTTGAATTCAAGCTTAAACCGTCAAATTTGGCGGTTCAAGTTAAACCAGAGTTGAACTTCCGCGCAGGACTAAACTCGCATTGTAAATGGTGTTTCAATAAGAGCGCAAGATTTGAATTGCGCGCCATGTTTGACAGTCATAATGTCACATGATTATGACGTGGCAGATCGAAAGTTGACAGATGGGAGTTAGTAAGCATGGAGCGTTACACGGTAGAACAACGCGTCCTGATTGTCAAAAATTATTATCAAAATGGTGAAAGTTTAATTGCCACTATTCGTAAAGTGCGTCCAATGTTCGGTCGAAATAATGTGCCTAATTCATCTACGGTTAAACGAATAATTGAAAAATTCGAAAGTACCGGTTCGGCTAGTGATGTGAAACACACGATACGAGCTCGTAGAGGTCGTTCAGAACAAAACATCATGGAAGTTTGCGAGAGTGTGACATAAAGGCCAGAGACGTCAGTTCGCCATCGGGCACAAGAATTGGACATTTCAACAGGCATTTCTTCAGCGAATTCTCACTAAAGATTTACAGCTTCATGCCTACAAAATCCAATTGACTCAACAACTTCTGCCAGTAGACCATGAACCGCGAAGAGAATTCACCAATTGGATCATTGAGCAACCTGCTGATTTTGCAAACAAAATCATTTTCGGTGATGAGGCTTAGAAAATTCACGAATGATTCATCAGAAAGCAATGCATCCGCAACGGGTCACTGTATGTTGTGCATTATGGTCTGGAGGAATAATAAGACCGTTTTTCTTCGAAAACGAAGAAGGTAATGCAGTAACGGTGAATGGCGAACGTTATCGTGTTATGATAACACAGTTTCTTGTGCCTCATTTGTAAACTATTGATCTTGACGACATGTGGTTACAACAGAACGGTGCCACATGTGGTGCAACATTGACGATCTTGCCCGAGTTTGCTCCTGGTCGTGTCATTTCCCGATTTGGTGACCAAAATTGGCCTCCGCGCTCTTTCGATTTAACGCCTTTAGACTACTGGCTGTGGGGTTATCTGAAGTCACAGGTTTATGCCATTAAGCCTGCAACCATCGAAGCATTGAAAGCCGAAATTAGACGCTGTATAAATGAAATACCACCACATGTATTCAATAACGTTATTGAAAATTTTGTCAAAAGGGTACGCATATGCCAGCAAAGCCGTGGGGGCCATTTACAAGATATTTTGTTTCATACATAATTCCCAAATGTATATTTCCTAAAACAATAAATATTTCAATACTTTGCTACAGAAAACCATGTTTTATTGAAGACTGAAAGCTTGCGCTCTCATTGAAACACCCTTTACAACTCAAGTAAAACTTGAACTTAGGATTTTCTTCGGTTTAAGCTGAACTTGGGCTGAAACTCGCGATGTACATTCGGACCTAAGCCGTCTAATCAACGAGTTTCGTGAAAGACTTGTATATATCCCATATTATGAATTCATTTATCATACACGCTTTTACTTGACAACTTATACGTTTATTCATAAAAAAATCGATTAGAAACTAACGAGAAAATTAATAAACGCAAATATGAAGTATTACTGCAGTAAACAGAAGACCAAAGGGATATAGAAAAATTTTGTACACTCGCTTTTAGTAAGTAATTAGTATCCCAGTGAAATGTTCCTTTTTTATAGAAAATGTGTATATATTTTGGTCTAAAGAGATGCAAGTAGGTCAAAACTTTTGCTTCATAACATGAAACTAGGATCGATTTTGGGTTTTTGAGAATATTCTTGTTTCAAATTCATGAAAATACCATACTGTATTTCATACTATCTCAATTATAAGATTACAAATACAAATATTGTCTAGTTCTAGAACTTTAAAGTCTACCTTTCTGATTGAAATACCTACAGGTTTTAATTTATAATTGCAATGGTGAGCCTTGAAGGTGTCAGTATTCCCTGAAGGAAAATTTAGCAATAGTACTACAAAGTAAATGGATGCCTACAACTAAAACTTTGTGTCACGTGTGGCCACAGTCATCTGAAGTTTAATTAACATTACTAATTCGATCGTTACAATCTATACCTTTCCTTTATTCAAATCAATATGTGCTCTACGCACAACTACTATATTACAACACCTCCCCCATTGTCCAATTGTAGATGTTATTTGGGTATTGAGGTGGTTCATTTCTACATCTACTCCACTAGATGATCACCATTTTCCGTTATACCGTATCTTTTTCCAACTGTTTCTAAACGAAGCAATCTATCGAGTTTAAGTCTAACCTTAATTTCGCTATCTGTTTGTCAACATGTTTAGGGACTAATCTATTGTCGCTTTGTTGCAAGTGTTTTATGAATCTTGCCTTATGTGAACCATTTTCATGACAAATATTACAAAAGTATACCACCACTTTTGTACAGCTCTTTTTATCGAAATGTTGACATAATTGCGTGCTATGTCGTAGAACTTTTCAGTCAATCATATTTCTTAAAAGCAACAGTGCTACAGCTTTTCGAAAAAATTAAGATTTCTACTAGTGTAATGGTTTTTTTCAAATATAAAGTTTGTACCACTTATTAGGTCCAATTTGTATATTAATATGTTGTACTTTAAATTAACACTGATTCGAGTATGCACTAAAAACACCTTTTAAAAAGCGATATCTCGATATCTACCATTTTATTTTGTATATTGACTTATATGTTCAGTTGCACAACTACAAATATACGATTTATAACGCAGATATTGAAAAGCAAACCAAATCCGTAGAAAATTTTGACATAACTGGAAAGCTCATCGTTTATTTACTGCTGTTTTTATGGAGAAAATGAAAATAAGAGGAATCGAGCGTGTTATCGCCAGGAAATTATTTTTTATGCTCTTGCAAAGCTTTATGGACAAAGCTGGTCGTATACCGCGACGTCAAATGCGGTGATTTATGCAACGAGAGATATACAGCAGAGAGGAGAGTCGTACGGTCGAATAAACAGGCACAAACGATCTTTCGCTTGATAAAGTGTTGATTATGTTTACATTTTCCGTTTGTGTCGAAGAGGTAGGCGTTAATTGAGTAAAGGGATCCTCGCAATTAGCTGGTTTATGCGAAATTTTTCCCTGTTATCGGTGACATTGCGTAGCTGCGAAATTGTATCTGAGATGAAAACAACAACTTTATAGTAATTCTGTTGTGATGAATACAAATTTTGTAACAAAAATTAGATGTCGGTTATTATTCCAAAGATTCAAGATCAGACCCGCGCTTAAATTATTTATTATTATTATTATATTTACCTATCATTATACATGGTGAGTCGTTGTTACGTCGCCTTACGTAGTTTGTAAAATGTCATGTACATACATATATTTAATTATAATAATAGATTTAATGTTAATTAGTTACTAAACATATCTTAGATAAGTTGCAATGTCGAAATTACCGTAGGTATACTATTTCCCCGAATCATTGCCATTATGGCCAAGTTTAACCGTTTTATAGTCAATGTAGTCACGTTCGCCAGATGAGTAAGCAGACCTTTTCATTTTATTTTTCATAATAATATATGTTCGTAGAATCTTCAGACCTTCCGTTTTATAACTTTATAGTAGAGTTCTAAGTATTCCTGCGTTAACATTTTTCGGTTCAAAGGAGTACTGGTTTTAAAAATAAGCTTCAGTGCAAAAGAGACTTTCGAACACAAAACACAAAAATTACAGTCCACATTTTATATACCTACCTTTGTTATTAGAAATTGATAAAATACCGCCGTTGACAAGTATACTTGTCCCGTTAAACGATTAGGGAGAAATACTGGACCAATTAAACGGTTTCCAAAAATAGCAAGCCAAACATTTAGCGAAAAACGGTTTTGGTGATGCAGCTCAACAACAGTATGGGTATTTTCATCTGCCCAGACATTATTGAAAATTGAATATTCCGTCTCTTGTAAACCCAGCCTCGTCACTAAATAAAATCTGAGCCGCAAAATTAGGAGTTTCTGCCAGCTTTCGTAAAACAAAAACCCTACGTGCATCATAATCGAGAGGAGCAAGAACTTGCACGCGTTGAATGTGGCAGGGATAGAGCTGCTGTTCCCGCAGAATTCTCCAAATGAAAGGATGACTGACGTTCAGTTCTGCGGCAAGTCTTCGGGTGCTAATATTTGGGTTGTCTTCTACCCGTCTCAAAATATCTAATTCTACTGCGGGAGAAGAAAGTGATCTAGGTCTACCAGAACCACCATTAATTTTAAATGAACCAGTTTCGGACAGCCGGATATGAAGTCTTGAGAAAATCTTATCACTCGGTAACAACCGATTTGGAAATTTTTCGGCATACATACGCCGTGCTTCAGTGGCATTACCATTCGCACGACCGTACATAAAATGCATATCGGCCATTCCTGCATTTGTGTACTTGTGCATAATTTGAGAACAAAAAAAATTGACGCAAAGGATAAATAATCTGATGACAGATGTCTGACAGAACTAATTTTAAGTCACAATCAGTTGTTTGACAAAGGAAACTCTTCTCAAAACCGAAAAATGAATTTATTTATTTTAAAATATGCAATCGACTATAACTAAAACTTTTTTGTTTATTTCCACCAGTACTATAATTGGCTAAAATATCCGACAATCTTTTTTTAACACGCGGTACATATATAGGGCAACAATGAATTGTGATCGATTTTTGTTTCTCTTAGACTGTTTACGTTTTGACGACAAGCAAACAAGGATTGATCGAAAAAAGATTGACTCGAACTTTTGGCATTTAGAGGTAGATGCGGATTTCCTATGTTCATCCTAAATAAACCCGCCAAATATAACGTCAAGCTAGTGATGTTATGTGATATGCCCACAAAATACACGATTGATGCCGAACCGTATTTAGGAAGAGGTACAGAAACCAACGGATTGCCCTTAAGTATCTATTACATAAAAAAAAATAACAAAGGGCATCCATGGTAATAATAATAATAATAATAATAATAATAATAATAATAATAATAATAATAATAATAATAATAATAATGGTTTATTGTCCAACAGTTACACCAATAATAGGACAAAAATTTAAGAAATTTAAAAGTACATACATACATTTAATTACAAATCAAAATACATTCTAGAACTCATTAATAGTATTAAAAAAAAATCGCTGTAGTGTAAGTCTGCAGATCGGCACATTGCAGCAAGTGGAGAGGCATGAAGGATATTAGATCTAGAAAGAGGAAGAGAGAAAGAAGTAGAGGAACGAGAGAAGAATGTAGGAACACGAAAATTAAGGGAAGCAAGTAGAAGTGGGCTATCAATACATCCATGGACCAGCTTCCATATAAATCGAGCACCTTGACATTCACGGCGATGTCCCAGAGATGTCATATTATGCCTAATCAGAAGTGAAGTATAGTCTATTCCTCGTTCTGGATACACTCCATCGGCCTTGAATGATAGGTATTTAAGGAAGCGACGCTGTATCTTCTCAATGGAGAGCTGAAGATATATATAGTGAGGTGACCAGACTTGCGAGGCATATTCCAGTTTGGTAGTAACAAAGGTGAAGAATAGGGTTCTTAGTACTTGGTCACTTCGAAAAAAGTGTGAGGAACGTATAATGAAACCCAATGTTCTTGACGCCGATAAGGAAAGATTAGCAATATGTGGGGCAAAACTCAAAGTAGAGTCAAAAAGTACTCCGAGGTCTTTAAACATGTCTAGTTTCTTCAGTGGATTACCGTTGATAGAATAGGTAGATATAGTGGGGTTACGTTTCCGAGTGTAAGAAACGAAGCAGCATTTGTCAATATTCAACCTTAATCTATACTTCGCACACCAGTCGATAATGTTTTGGATATTCTCTTGCAACTTCAGTACATCATTCCAACTTGTAATGGACCCATAAATTTTAAGATCATCAGCATATGCAAGTACAGGGCAGGATAAATTTTCTAGCAGATCGTTTATATACAGAACAAAGAGTAGCGGGCCCAAGCTGGAACCCTGTGGAACACCTGAAGATGGCAAATAACAGAAAGATTTGTAACCACTGTAATGAACATAATTATATCTCCTGACTAAATAAGAGTCAAGTAGTTTTAGGAGAGAAGGGCTTACTCCAAATTCAGAGAGTTTATGTAATAAAATTGTGTGGTCCACAGTGTCGAAAGCGCTACTAAAATCAGTGTACACAACGTCAACTTGCCCCTGTTTATCCAGATCTTCACAGATGTACTGACAAAGGGTTACAAGGTTAGTGACCGTCGAGCGTCCGCGTATAAAACCATGCTGATAAGGTGATATGAATGATCTACAGTTAGAAAAATTAGATAATGTAGATATCGGTCTATAATTATTAATATCAGTTTTTGCACCTTTCTTAAATACTGGACATATTCTGGTTCGCCGCCATAAATGAGGGAAGACAGAAGTTTTTATGGATAAGTTAATTATTGTTGTTAAAGGTTTGGCAAAAGCCATACCAGCCTTGCGTACAATAAAAGATGGAATTAAATCATCCCCAGCTACGCAATTATCAGGAAATGATGCCATAATTTTAACCAAATCTACTTCAACGATAGGTGGCAGAGAAAATGAAATGCGGCAGTTATCAGACTCAAAATCAGACAAAGATGATCCAGGTAGATAGATAGAGCAGAATTTCGTAGCAAAGGCATCTACAATAGTTTGTGGCGTAGCAACAGAAATGTTACCATGGATAACTGATTTACTTCAATAAGTGTGGCTGATGAAATTCTACAAACCCCTTACAACTTGACACTTGTTGGAACAGTGTGGCGAAATAAAGCCGAGATTCCACCATACATGCCAGAAACTCAGCAAAGGCAGCCAGGAACATTTTTTTTTTATTTTGATAAGCAAAAAACTTTGGTATCGTATTTATCAATGACAAAGGAAAAGAAGATAGTCAATTTATTATCTACCATGCATACCGATAGAAGTCTAAACACACTAACAAAAAAACCAGAGATAATACACTTTCACAACAAAACTAAATATGGTGTTGATACATTTGATCAAATGTATTCCAATATTGTTGGAATTGTGGTCGTAAAACTAGAAGGTGGCCTATGTACGTGTTTTATGACATGATAAATATTGCTGCTATTAATTCCTTCGTCATGTATAGCTCTAATAGAAATAAAAATGGAGGAAAAGCTGTATCTAGAATCACATTTACGCTTGATTTGAAGGATGAGTTAATACAACCACGGTTGCATATACGAACTACCACTCCTATTTGGCATCGCCCGATTCGTCAAGATATATATATGCAATACTGTAAATGTTGATACGTTTTCTGAAAGGCCCGTTCAAACGGAAAAAAACGGACAATTTGTGCTTTTTGTACTTCATGTCTTCGCAGGATGACCACGAACTAGTGCAACCGCTGCAACCGAGCCATCTGTGGAGAACACCGAGCCTCTTGGTGTATGAATTGTGCAGTTTAATAATTCTTGTAATTATGTTCCACAAATTTCTTTATTTAAAAAGAGTTATATTTGTTTCTAGTGTTTAGTGTTAAGAAAAATCGCTTGTATCTTTTTCATTTTTAACAATAAATAAAAAATTCGTAACACTTACGAGTGTTTAGTATTCATGCAACTTGTACATATGTTTAGTGGTTAAGAAACACAGTTTCACAATTCTGTGGCAACCCTTTCTAAAATATTTTATCCTCAGCGTACAGTATCAATTGGATGGTTGCGTCTGCCCACTCTTCCAACGATATTCATACCTACTGAATTAACATCCATGTTTGAGGATCTGTGGATACGTCGAAATCTGCTCTGGAAGTTTTCCTCACGTCCACACACCTTAAGATTTTTTCTTTCAGTGCCATAAAATCTTTGGTTTATGTCACACCTGCACAATCTCGGAGGAAACTGATAAATAGAGCCACAACACAAATAACGAGAATCCCGCGCTGTCCAATTGGTAAACACATAGGAGAGGGAAAAACGCTGAGTATTTAAATGTCTTCAAAGACATGGAGCTCGTATAGAAAATATGGAAATTTAGGAGTGTGTTTTTTAAATTCAATTTTTCTTTTTTGTATTTTTTTTCATTATTAATACTGGTAAGTTTGAATATCATGAACGCTCTATATGTATATATGATATTTATTGCAGCGTTGCTTCCTTCAATATAGAAGGATGCAAATACGAGAATATAATGATTCACGTTACTCTCTACTTATATAGCATCAAAGTTTCAGTTGAACTAAACTCAATGCACTTGAGGTGTAACTCGGGAACAAGTTTGGCGTATATTTTTAAATTAGTCCTTAACTGCAGCAGCACATTGGAATACTCAAAGTTCATTCCTTAACTATTCAAGTGTGTCTACCAATAATTAAACCAGAATGAAATACGGACATCTACATTGACAATATACAATTCGTAACTCGTTTCATACTCAATAATATATCAGTTTACTTGTCAATAGCGTTGGCAAGTTGCCGTCCGAATCTCCGAACTCACCACGTTCTATTTGCCGTTGTAGTAGCGACAGCCTTTGTTGCACCACCCTAACAACCAAAAATATAATAAACTTCTCCGAACCGATGTAATCGAAAGAGTATTACCAGAGCAGAGTTAAATGGGATTCGGAAGCGAATCTCATTTGTCTTTCTGTATTTGGAATACTGTCTCCTTTTTTCGTTTCATCTGCGTACAACTACGATGGCGGAGCCTCGATGCATGATTAAATACCGAGATGCACTCCATTTTATTATAAGACATATTATGTCGAACTTTCACTTCAGTTAATTTTTCTTTCTTGAGGATTTACATATTGTAGATCACGTTTAAGACAATGATATTAGTTGTTATTCAAACTTATACAGACTTCCAACTTAAACTACGAATATACACCGTTTGTGTGATTGGTCGCCGAGAGTAGGAGAAGTAGGTGGGGTCGCTAGTTGCTTATTTCTAGTTTCGTCTGTATGTCAAATTGACGACTATTGTATTTTGAGAAGAATTTATTATAGAAATTAATCAGTAAGAATGAATTAATTTCGAACATGGAGAGAGCATTAGGAAGGTGGGATCTTATTAGAAAGAGAAAATATGAAAAAGTTACTTTATTGATTGAAAATTATTGGTTTTGGAATGTGAAAACATGTATTGTGTATAAAGTCGTAATGACAACAAATTCAAATATAAATGTCATAATAAATCTGTTGCACAAAATTAATTGTTTTATGACATTTTATTTAGAAATGATTGATTCAGCAGGAACTGGTTAAGGATTAGTAAAACCGAAGATACTATAAACACTTTTATTACGTAGATAAATAGAACTCTTCTCTATTACAAATGCTACTTAGAAACTATAATTTATAAACAAAAATTCTCAGTTTTTATGTTATTTTCATATTAAATTAAATGTTCAAAACGTCTTTCTTCTACTTCTAAACAATATGCAATTCAATGATAAAAGTTACGTCGTACATTGCTCAAGACTTCGGGAGTGATTGCTAACAAAGTATTCGTAATTTTTATACGTAATTCGTCTAAATTAGTTGCTCGTTGTTCCTGGAAGCCGTATATTTGTGACTTTAAGTAACCCCACAGAAAAAGTCATTTGGTGCCAAATCAGGAGATCTGGCAGGCCAATGGATTGTGCCTAATTTTGAAATAATTTGGTCTACAAATGCATTCCTTAGATATTGCTCCACAATCCTGCTTGTATGGGCAGGACATCCATCTTGTTGATACCAAACGTCTTCCATTACAACGTTAGGTATTCCCCGTATAAGAGGAATAATATTGTGTTGTAGTAGATCTAAATATTTCTGTGTGTTCAACATGCCATCAATAAAAAATGGGCCAACGATATTATTACCTAATATCCCAACCCATACATTTACCTTTTGTGGGTACTGTGTGTGAGCAGTATACGCAATGTGTTTGTTTGTTCTGGACCAATATCGTAGTATCGCAGGATTATGGTGACCATGTAAGAAAAATGTACATTCCTCCGTAAAGAGGATGTTCGAAAGAAAATCTTCATTCACTGCACATTTTTCAATTATGTCTAAACAAAACTGAATGCGATCATAATGATCCTGTGGAAAAATTTGATTCGTCTTCTGAACATGATAAGAGTGATATTTGTTTTTCTTTAAGACTCTTCTCACAGTTTCGCATGATACATCTAGTTCTTGTCCTATTTGTGATGTTGTTCGAGTATAATTATTTTCCACGCCAGCACATATCGTTACATTGCGATCCTCATTATCATTATTTTGTACCCGAGGTTTTTAAGAAGAGATGGTGAAACACAGCCGAATTTTTCAAAATTTGTTTTGATGCGATGAATAGTATTCAAACAAGGAATAGGCCGATTTTCAAACATATCTCGAAAGAGAGCTATAATGGACTGCAATGAGTGGCCTTGGAAATACGATGCACCTTTTCATCAACGGTATAGACTATATCCATAATTTTACACACTTGGCAGATTAGGTACAACACATGTAATCGAATGACGCATGTTCCTAAGGCATACTGGATTGGTATATTTTCCTGATCGTCATATTCAGTGTGTTATTCCCCACTACCTTCCCCTATCAATGTATATACGTAGTATGATGTGGTTGTCTGTAGAAGCATAGAATTTAGCAATACAATTAGAAGTTAAAAAACTATTACAGAACAAATTACCATGATTAGGTAAACAGATCCTGCTTATTATTAGCTAACAATAAATGATTGGTGTTGTTCGCATACCATTTAAAATTGAATAGTTTTGTGTAGATATAAAACATTGATGTGAACATTTTTGAAGCATGATTGTAATTTTAAATGTAACTTAATTCTACAACAATCAATCAGTATGCTTTATTTGACCACCGTCACACTTGATATATCGAATTTCGACGTGAATGTACCATCCCGCAGAGATGAATTTCACAACGCACTACTTTTGATACTATGGCTGTAATAAGCGAATGTGCTGAATCATTCATTGATAGATGACGAACACTGATTTTCGTAGTAGATATTACTTGGTTTAAATGTATCGAAATATCTATTGGTGCCCAAGCTAAACACGGTGAAGGATAATGCAAGTGGTCACTAAATTTTATTTGAATGTTTTACAAGTGCTTTGCAGAAATAATATGAGCAGAAGTCGAATAAAATACCTTTTTCTCCCAAAATTTCGCGTCTTTTGGACTAATCAATTTCCGAGCCAGATAAAACTAAAACATACTTAATAATCCCCTTTGTGGAGTTACGGCTTGGTTCTGGAATACAACGCAAGATACAAGAGAACGCCTACCTATTTTACTATGTTGCAACTTTATTTGTAACGCTTTGCATAGCTAATATCAAACACATGTGTAATTAGGAAAATAGAAACAGCAGCTCGAGTGTAACTAGCTCTGGAAGATATCAATCAATGATTAATTATGTGTGAAGTGACAGCACCCTAGTTATGATTAAAATATGAATGCGGGGAGAAAACAACAAAGACTGGAACGTTTGAAAAATTCTATATTAATTAATTAACTTTTATTCGAATTTGAAATATACGGGCAATATCCGAGAGATCGTCATGTCATCTGTACACGTAATACATTTTCTTTATGTTTATTATATTATTTTATATTACTGATGCAATTTGGGAGTAGTTATTTTTAAAGATTTACTTTCTTTAATAATTTCAAAGGCAAAAAGGACAAAGGGCTGCAATTTTGCGTAATTGATGTACACATATTAAGTTGAGTATTCCGAGATCAATAAACCATCAAGGCTTATTATGAGAACCTCTTTTATTAAACAGAGAAAAATATATTTCGCAATAAATTTAGTATGTAGTTGGTATTTGATTCTATACTTTAATGTGAATTACACCCCTTCTCCTACACTTTCTTATTGCTTAACCTGTCGTCTGTTGTGTACGTGATAAGTAATTCGCGAGGCCAATTCCTTGTACACGTTTGAATAATGTAATCCTAAAATTTCATTTAGCTTACTTTCACATTGTTTTTGTTTTAAAGTTACTTTCACATTACAATAGCAAATCACATATTATAAACATCAACATTAACTAAATTAAGTTTATGGATAAATATTTTGCTTCTACATTACTGAAAATGGCCCTATCATAATAAACAAAAGTATAAGCATCTATTCTATTTCTTTTTATTTATAAGGGAATACGTGCAACCTGGAAATTTAGATTTCGTATGCGTACGTGCATTTGCAACTTATAAAGTTCACGTACAAACAATTTCGGGTTTCAATAAGTACACGTTCAGTATTCAGTATTATTATTTACAACTGAAAGATTTAGTGTGTACAACCTCTGTACATTTTTTCAGGCGCTACAGGTCAAATCTATTATTTATCGGTGTCAGAATACTGAGGCTTATTTTATATAATGATAGTAAGATAGTTAAATATTCAATTGTTCAACTCTCGCAACACAACATTTAACTACCTCATTATTTTCGTATACGATTTTAGGAATACGATCTAAACGTATGGTTGGTAGATGTCTATAATATTAGTCTCTCTTTCCGTTATTTCAAATTTATTAGTATTTCATAACTTTGCACTAACTAATTACGCTTGCATTTACTGCTTGTTCGCAGGTATATCGCAACTGTTTCAACTGCAATAACTAATTGTAATACTTCACATCAACACCTTTGAACGTTTAACAAACTAACTAGAGCAAACAGAAAACGACAAAACAATCTGATGCTACCAACGTATATTTGTATATGGAAAACCAATCCGAACGGTAACAGAGTCCATTCTGAGATTTCTACTAAATTTATTACCTGGATTTAATCTATTTCAATTATCAACTCTTGCGCCCTCTAATGAACACCCGTGAAACAAACAACAACACCAACAACAACAGTAATTAGCTGACAGATCCTCCCACTCTGTTCGAGTCGAAAATTTTCGAGCTCTATTCGGATGCGATACCCTCTTGAGGAATATCTCGTGTCAGTAACGATCCAGCCGTACTAGATTAATCGAACTGCGATGTATGTGTGTGTTGCGTTCACTCTGAGGGATATTCTGGGATTTATGTTAGCTTCCTGATAATTTAGGGAGATACAGAAATATCTCAAGCAAATCGAATTATACAGTAATATCGGATTACCATAATTTTTCTATAAATATATTTATACTGTAATTAGGAAGCAATTACTGTTAATTTTGTTTAAAAGTAGTTTTAGTTAATAATATATTAACTACAAATAACTCACAATTGATTTCGAAATCTTGAGTACGAACTAACGAATTATTTTCTTTTTGCCATATACTCGCAGTTCTAAATTTTAACTTTTGGCTACCGCCATGTTCGAATGTTTAAGAAACGACGGTCCCTTCTCAAGATATGTTAACAATTAGTTCGAGTTAGGTAAGAGTCGTATGCAATAATGGTTTATACTAGAAGAAGGTTTGTTTATGTAGTCAGTTCTTAATTTAATTTATTTTTTCGGTATTCGGTTGATGATGAGGGCTCATGAGCCCTCAAAACAATCTAATAAATCAATGAAATGTTGAGGTGTTGGTATTACCTATTTTTTATCTGTATTTACAAGCCAACAGTCCTTGAAATCACATTGATCTAGCCGTTAATTTTAGTGTGTATAAAGTGTTCATGGTTTTTGTGGCAGAACTACTTCGTATTACACAGTGAGTAATGTTGCGCTGTTAATTAATTGTATCCCAAGTGCAAAATGTAGCTCAAGTAAAGCAGAATCTGCAAAAACGGTACCTTAGTCGTCCCTGAGAGGGTTCGAAGCACGCATCGAATATTGCCATTAGTGCTAACAGGCGCTCTTACCATTGCAGTAACCAACCATAATAATTTTAACTAGTACTTGTGTTGTTACTAATCTCAGCTTGAAAGACAATAATTTTAAATGATTATGGACAAATATAGTCATTATCATAACCACGTAATTACTGGGATTGAGGAGGAAGACTAGTGAACTTACATATCTCGAACCTTAAACGTAAAATAGTTTCCACAGAAGATATTACATGAGATTGCACCCTGAGTTTAGTTGGATTTCTTTCTAGTCAGGATTCTGCAAACTCTTCATGCATAGTGCTACATGAATTGCACCGCAACTTTCCGAGGATCAAAACCTTTCTAACCCATCATATTTACAGCTGCTCCTTTGAATTACCCACAATTATTTCTCGCGGAGATACTTAGCGATCATTTTTGTTTTGATGTTATACCACCCACTTCCACTGTAGTATTAAAGGCATTGTATTAAAATACTATTGCTAGCGCCGTCTCTGGTTAGCCTCACAAACTGGTTAGTAGCATCGATGAAATGAGCGTCTGTTCTCGAGTATACCTAGATGTTTCTGAAGAGTCGAGAATTATCGCAAATGATATATTTCGCAAGCAATATACACTGGAACCTCGCTTGTCTGCGCGCTCACTTATATCCACCCTCATTCATATCCGCACTATAGCGCTCATTTATATTCTCTCGGAATCCACCACCCGATAGTGCACGTATTCACATGAGCCAATCTGCGCGTAGCACGGCCTTTTCTTTCCGCTAACGGGATAAGAGTGGGGACCCCTCTTGAGCGGATGTAAGTGAATGTTTACGTTTCCCGACCGCGGATATAGACAAGGTTCCAGTGTATAAGCAAATGATCTATTCGCAAACAATATACGGGACAATTTAGAGTGACCAGAGCGAGAGAGAAAAAAGAAGGAGGAGGTGGGAGAATGGTAGAGGCCCGCCCCGCTCTAGATCTATCTCTTTTCTCGCTGGCCTTAGTCGATCTAAATGTTCTGTATAAGCAGTCTAGGTAGCGCTAGAATTTAGTTCTCAGTTTTAAGTGAAGCGTGTGTGTACGTGTTCGCTTGCTAGATTACAATTGTGTACCTTGATTTGCATGAGTATTTACAAGTATGCAAAGGACAAGAAAATCGACAGTGGGTGGAGAATATTCAAATCTCAAAGAAACACTTAATATTTTGTAATTGATGCAAGTAATAAGGCGCTGTGTTTAATTTTCAATGAAGCCGTTCTCAACGAGTACAACATTAAACAATGCTGAATAAGAGGCGGGCACTTGTGCCAGTTTTCGAATGGCACATGTAATTGCAAGACATGACCTACTTGCATGACATTCACTAATGGACAATTAATCAAAGATTACCTGAATGCAGTAGCTGAAGAAATTTGCCCTAATAAGTTTAGCATATTTAAAACTATTAGACTGTCGGCAACTACTGTGACTCGGAGGATAGATGACATTGCAGAAAAGATATCATTTCAACTGTTTGACAGAAGCAGTTCCATTGAGTGCTTCTTCTTGGCCCTGGACGAGTCTACAGCTATGTCAGATACTACTGTAGTGTTAATTTTTATTCTAGGAAAATATACAAAATATGAAGTCTATGAAGAACTTCTTGACGTTTGTAGTATTCACTGCCCGACCACCGGAGAAGATATTTTTCAGAGACTTGAAGATGCCATTAATAAAAATCACCTTCAATGGAAAAACTTGAATTGTATCACCACTAATGCAGACAAAACGTGTGGGAAAAATAAAGAAGTGCTTGATCTTGTGACAGAAGCTGTACAAAATGACGTTGGTTCAAAACCAATTGTCATGCATATTATTCGTCGACAGTCCGCGGCTGTTAATTTTATTAGATCCCATGCACTGAATCATCCTTTTGCCGAATTACGAAGCAACGAGTGGTTATGGAAGTTGGTCCTTGCAATAGACTTGACAAACGTACGAATGAACTTAATTTACTACTGCAAGGAGCAAACCAGCTTCTGCCTGATTTATACACTTATATCAATTTATTTTGGCAGAAAATAGAACATGTAATGTAAGTTTTGTTGTAAGTTGTTTTCACTTTACAGAACATATTACCGTCAAAAATTCAGCCTAGAAGTTGAGACACCATTCCCCGTTGACTTCCAATTATGGCTTTGAATGCTTTAAAAATAAACTTTGAGTCTCGCATAACTTTCCCCGTGGACTGTTTTCTGATTTTGGAATTACTTACCTATCTGTATAAAAAACATTCACCAAAATGAAATAGACAGTAGCACACGCGAGTCAATCTTGGTCCGTGGGTCCGTGGGGTAGTTTGGACACCGCTGTTTTAATCCTCAAAATTAATAATAACAAAATTTGCTATGTTTATCCACTATTACGTTAATAACTTATGATTATATTTTGTATAGGCTTTGTGAAAACCTGTAGCTTGCTAACAATTAAAGACAGAGTTACTTTCAAAGCGGTCCAGGAAATCTATAACCAGTAGAGATTATATAAACAGTGCTTAGGCAGCAACTAAAATACCTAATGAATACATATAAAATACTGGGTCAGATAAAAAAAATTTACAACTTATTTCAATTAATTCAGAGGTGTAAATTTAGTTTTCCGATGTTACAGTAGATGTATCTCTCTCAAAAGTCAGTGTTTGTAGTAACACCAAGGGTTTTCCTCATCCAAATTTCCTTTATTCTCGTATGTAAATTCCACTTTTATCTTAATGCGAGAATATTCAAGTGCTTATACAATGCTGTGTAATAAAGTGTAAATTTTGGAAAAACTATTAATTTTCTAAAAAAATATTAAACATTTTATCCAACATGGTCTTATTTTTGGATGATTATTGAAAACCATTGGTTTATTATCGGAAATCTATAATATGCGTGCCTATTAAATTGGACCGAAACTGTATTTCTATGTCAATATGCATTATACGTTCGCAACCTTTCGCCCTTCAACCATCACGTTATCAGCACCACCTGGCGGCGAAGGCCTTATCGTCTACCTACCGTACGCAACCCCTCATCGTCACAATTCAGTTCATTCTAATCTAACTGTAAATTACGAACGCGTTCCTTCTAAGGGCTAAAATGAAACAGAGCAACTATGGGAGTCAGAGGAAGGAAGGCACAGAAAGGAGAGTGTATGTGTCACACGACCGTTTTTAGGGTTCGGTCCTGGGACAACTTAGCTAACGGAACCACATCGGCAATGGGATGAGTATAGGCGGATCAGGAGCGAACATTAAGTCTGCAAATATGGGGTGAAATCAAAGACGGATAGATAGATACACTTTCACCCTCGTAAGTCCGTTTGCCGGAGGGTTAATATAGCGTGGATTTGAGAGGGCGGTGTGGTGAGTGATCACTGATACGCGTGCTAGGTTGGGGTGTGGGTTCGAAACTAGTGGAAAATAGAATAGCGGTAGTAATGATTGCTTATTGTACATGTGCGTTCGTCTCATCAGTAGTTAATATGTGACTGGGTGTAAAGAGTGATTTATTGGAGAACGAAGATTAATGGTTATGCACAAGTTGAACTGTCATATTAGTTCCAAGAAATGTTCATTTTCTAATAAGTAAATTTGGAGAAATTATTGGTTTTGTGTGTTAATAATGTTTGACTAGACGATGATGGATGATGTCATTCATTTTTTTTGATATATAAGACTTCGGTCGACTGAAATTGTTTATTTCAAATGTATTTGTATAAAGAGAAATAGATAAATACGCTTAAACGTTTAGAAGAATATACAGTGACGAAAATACAACTTGAACACTATGCACGTATGTATGTACAGTGGAGTGCAAAGGTATCCGGACACGTCTAGATAGAGAAATACCCTGCGCTCTATACTTTATTCCAAAGAGCCCCCAGAGAGTCACTTCTATGTTGTGTTTTGCGCTCCCTCCAACGTTGGGTCGGTTGCCCGACGTAAAAGTTTTGACAGTCTCTACATATGACAGCGTATACTATGTGGGTGCGTTGGTCTGTTGGTAAGGGTGATTTAAGCTTGGAGAAAAACCTACTACAGGGAACAGCCGAAGTAAAGGCTATTTTGACGGATGTATTCTTAAATAGTTGCTTGATACGATCGCTAAGTCCGGGTACGTAAATTAAAGATTTATATTTAAGACGGTCAGTAGTGCTTGTAGTACCGGCAGCATCGATCATACAGGTAACTTGCTTTTTGTGGCTGGTTGAAAAAAGTAGCCGTTTGGTGAAGTGTGATGCGAAGTCATTCTTCCGCAAGATGTCGTGAAGTATGTGTAAGTCATCATTAATGAAATCTTTATGACTAATTTTTTCAATGCGATTTTTCATAGCTAAGACCAAATTGGCTTTATATTTAATGGGGCAGGCTGAATTGAAATTAAGCAATCTATTGGAGTTTGAGGGCTTTCTATACCAACGCAATTTGACAATATTATCGTGTCTATGCATGACGGTATCAAGAAAAAGTAGGCAACCATCCTGTTCAACTTCGTAAGTAAACTTTAGTTTATCATTGATATTATTAAACAAATTTAAAGTATTAATAATTTTATTTGAAGGTAAAACACAAGCCAAATCATCAACATATTGATACAGGAAAATGAATTTGAAAGGGACTTGACTTTTGATTTTTTGAGTACGGTATTCATCACTATATCGGCTACTATAGGCGACAGTGGGCTTCCCATTGGTGTCCCATGAATCTGAAGGTAATAACCCCTTCATATTTGAAATATACTGAGTTAAATACCCACGTTAACAATTTAATGAAGTTATCTTTAGGTATTCGAGTGATGGGGTCAAGAAGGTCCCAATTATCTTCTATGATATTGATAAAATACTCAATAGGTATGTTGGTAAAAAGACTCACTACATCAAACGAAACAAGATTATCATCTGGGGGGATTGAAAGGCTATTAACTCTTTCAGAGAAGACAAAAGAGTCTTGGACCCGAAATTCATTATAATCGATAAAGGCATTTTTAAGCGTATCAGCCAGGAACTTGGCAAGATGTTTAGTGTGCCCGTCTACGTTGCTGATAATTGGTCTTAATGGGCAACCATCTTTGTGTATTTTGGGAATAGCATATATTCGAGGGGTGGCAGAATTACGGTTGGTTAGATTTTTATATTGAATTTCATTGATAAGGTAATTATCTTTTAGTTCTTTTATTAACTTGTTAGTTTTCCTTTCAAAAGAAAAAGTAGGGTCTGAATTAAGTTTTTGATATGTTACTGTATCATTTAGCAATTCTTGGATTTTATTATGATAATCTTCCTTATACATTCAGACTGTGACATTGCTCTTATCTGATATTGTGATAATGATGTCTTTGTGTTGTTTAAGGAAAGAAAGTGTATCACTTTGGTCAACCGGTCTGTGATAACTGTTTTTGGATTTGAGAAACTTATTAGTGTAATATGCTATATCCGATCTAATATTATCCTTATGTTCTGAAGGAACTTCACTGAGGATGTCTTCACAATCGGCAAGAAGACGATGTAAGGGTATATTGCTAGCATTAACTGGTAAAGAAAATTTAGCACCTTTAGCTAAAACGTTTATTATATGTTGTGGAATAGCAATGTCGGTTAAGTTTTTGAAGAAAAGATTATCATTACTGACGTCACTTGAAACAATCCTGGTATTAGCAATTTGACTGTTTATTTGAGAATCATTAGCAATTTCAGAATTATTATTGCTTAGCTGAATGATGGGATGAGTGTGTTGTGTTTTGTGTGAAAGGTTGGTTGCCGCTTTTTGTTTGTTGTTGTTGTTTTGGGGTCCCGATTGATTTTGAATGTTGGCTTTTAATATAAAGAACGTAAAGTACTTAATTGGGAGATAGACAATACATATCATCATGTCAACTCATTAATTAATCAAAGGAAACAACTTATGACCTACACCAAACTTCATATCCCTTCAGGATGTACATACAATTTAACAATTTAGGGAAAAAACAGTATCTACAAGAATTTTACAAAATCAAAAAAGCCAATGAAAACAAATTCTTTATATTAAAAGCCAACATTCAAAATCAATCGGGACCCCGAAACAACAACAACAAACAAAAAGGGGTATTCAAAAATGCAATAATATATGTATAGGCTGTTCCATTTAGAAAAAAATGACTTGTTGGTTGAAATGAACGTTAATTTTGGATGACCCCGTATAAATTACGATAAATTTTAGGACGTAAGTTTGATGTATGCTATTTTGGCTAATAACATGCCAAATATGAGATCTTTAGCTGCAATGCGTTCAGAAATACAGTATTTTGAACATAACGTTGCAATTGGCCTTATATTTGAAAAAACTTGGATAACTCAAAAACGGCTGATTTTTGACATAGAGTGTCTTAGTAAGTTTTGATGCAGAATTGTATGCCCGATACAGAAAACTCATAGAAAATATACCATGCTATTTAAATTTAGAATGTTGACGTCAACTTCCGGTAAACCGGAAGTGGTACAATAGCGTAAATAATTTTGTTGATGAGTCCAGATGATATGAGTTATAATTACAAGTTTTGAGAAATGTTGAATTTCATGAACATTAAAAAGTTCTAACAAACCAGTTCCGTGAATGACCCTGTATATTTTAAAAGTATAAGAAATAAGCTTTATAATAAAAACTGCACTAAAAACTATAAAATAAATAAATATTTAATTCAAGATTAATTTAATATTTAATACAGGTTTTATAAGAATGCACTAAAAATTATAACATTATAAAAATTATGTTTCACAGCGCCTTCAATACTAGTATAATGAACACAATTTCTCTAAATTTAATTCAATTTTCCTAAATTAATTTTAATTTTCCTGAATTTATTTTAATTTTCTCAAATTTATTTTGATTTGCACAAATTTATTTTAATTTCCCTGAATTTATTTCAATTTTCTTGATTTTTTTTTAATTTCCTGAATTTATTTTAGATTTCCTGGACTTATTTCACTTTTCCTGAATTGATTTTAATTTTATTGAATTTATTTGATTTTTCGGATTTTATTAATTTTCTTGGATTTTTAATTGTCCTGAATTGTAATTACTTAGAAGCCTTGTCCAATTGAGTAATTTTCAACAACTGAAATTTTGAGGTTATATAGAACTTCAGTAATTAGTTTAATTCACTTTTAGACTAATAAATGATAAATATTACAAGACGCTCGCCTGAAGGTTTACTTCCGAGAACAATTGACATCGTACGTTTACTTCTTTCCATTATTTTTTCAATTTAAACAAAAATAGCGGCTAGTAGTAACCACTTAAAACAGTGTCGTCGCTTTTACACGGATGTCAATCTAAGCGCTTGCTAAATTTAAACTATATTCACACGGTTCGACTGGTGCGCCTCTAACGCTAGCTGGTCGCACTAACAAGTTTAGTAACATACAGCTTGTAGGAAAAATGACTTCCGCCATATTTTTATTTGAATCGTCAGATTACACCACTATCTCATATCTGTGAATTTTTTAAGGAGGGATCATGTTGGCATCCGTATATCGGATGTCAACTTTCCTCGGATGCCACCTTTACCGCAATTTATGCATGCACGGAGTCCAACTTGGACTCTATAAGTATATTATATATATATAAGTATATACGTATTATACGCATTTGTATATTGCAATGTTATTGTACGAGCGAAAAACTACGGTTACACTCAGCAGGTAGCTAGGTGCCCTGCGGCTCTTTGGAACAAAGTATTGAGCGCAGGGTATTTCTCTATCTAGACATGTCCGGATACCTTTGCACCTCACTCTACATGCATACCTACTACGGTGTACTGTCTAGTTTGTATTTCTCGTCAAGGTGGTAATAGGACATTGTTTTGTGTGTAGCAATACTCGTAATTTGCATTTCATTTTGATTCTATTACGAGTTAAAGTTAGTGAAAAATATGTGAATTAGAGTTTGTATTTAAATATCAATCTCAGAGTTCGCGAATTCTTTAATCTGCAGCCGGAGTAGAAATACAAAGTACAAATTTTTATCGGTAGAGAAATAAAACTCAAATAAATATTATTTTACAGACATCTGCGTTTAGTTCCTACAACTATTCATTTCAAAATTGTGTAATTTTTACTGCTTTCGTGTGTAGGTATGTATTTAGTGCACAATCAAACCGGTATTTTCTGCGTGCTGTTAACATTCCTGTCAGAACAATATGGGTAACTGTTTGTGTTCAGGGTTGAACTCGTAGCGTAATCGTTTGTGCTCGGTATTAATTGGAGAGATAAAATTGAAAACAATTTACACACTATATTGAGCTAGATGAATTAAAGTACGTAAGGAAAAAATATTTATTTTGACAGCTGACAGCAAACTATAGGTTAAGTCTGCAGTTGGTTCATATTTACGAGCAACCTTTCACATAGGTATAATTTAAAATATAATTATCTTATTTATTACAATTAATATATATATGTTATGACCTTTATGTACTTATCTTTCAATTCCTAAAGTATCTCCACTTGCAGATCATTGACCTACAAGTGGAAATACTACTTATTCATTACTAATAAATATCACAGAAAATGTTGTAGAAAACTGCATTTTGGATTACAATACAGCCTATCTATAACATAATATTCAAAACTGATGATAGAGATGTATGGAAGATTCAAGAAAAACATTTTTCTTTTAAAAGAGAGATCCCTCGCATGTCTAATAAACAATTTCAAAATGTTATTGTAAATTTCAAAAGCCATTTGTAACAAACTTTAGAATAACGATTTTCTAATTTTGTTGTGGTATGTATCGATGTGTGTTTAACTGTTATTTATTTATGAAAAGTATATTAGATTGTAGAATATGTTCGAACCTCAACCTCAGTCATGAAACAAAGATATAGATAGACATGTTCACTAATTGTCTACTTGCAAATTTATCACCCAATTGTTTATTGACAGGCCTCTGACGTTATAACAGCTTGGGTAATTGAACAAATATGCAAGTTGATGTGATATTAAATTTATCTTTATTCACTTTGACTCACGCGGTATATTTCCAAATAAATATGACATTGAAAAAGCACTTTCGAATAATTAAAAGAAAATAAACTAAGTAGTAGTAATCTACTTTATTCTTCGTAGGTGTATAATACGAGACGTGAATAGTGACAACATGGGCAAGATTTTATATAACATCTATCTAATTAAAATAGTGACATATGATCTATGAATTAATACATCTTGTGTACTAAATTTGATTCAATCAGAGATAAGATAGGAGTTGGTGCTGTCGATACAGAAAGTATATTCATATCAAGTAATAGATGTTGAGTACTAACATTTGACTGAAATTATTTTGCAAATGGACTTGTTACATCATCTGCTTTTCGCTAAACGGAAACTATTTATGAGTTGCTACTGAATGTTACTAGGACAAATTGTTGGAAACAGTTTGCGAAACAGTTTAGAACCATATTGCTGTTAAAGGGTCTGCTACATACGCTGCAAAACTTGTAAAGATTCTATACTGTTATGCCTTATATCTGGTCTTTTGCCCACTTCTTCGCCCTTTGGAAACAGAAAGACTCATGTTTGGTTCTTGTGCTTTAAATGCACAAGCATACTCCTTTACCTTTTTTGACATTTCAATGACGCCAAATGTGTAATTACTAAATACTAAAAATCATATAAATTCATGCAATGAAGCACAATGTGAAATAGTTATTTATGTATTGAGAGTAAAAAGTGCTACATCCGCTTCACGCCGCCCGATAACTGTTACTCTCGAGCAATCATGTCTCTTTTTTCTCGTAATACATACATCTTTTCTGCAATAAAAAATAAGCAACAAGTACGTTTTCCGAATATTTAGATATTTCGGATTACACCATGTTATGAAGTGGTTATATTGCCCCTTATATAATATCTGATTTATCTGGCAACAAATTCAAACTCACAGCGATTACAGCACTTCTGATCTCAGGAGGTGTACTCGGAATATAATGTAATATATGTCACTATTTTCTTCAAATATATTTAAGTTAACGCGCAAATTGCGAGAAATTAATAATTGTGTTTTTCAATCTGTCAATTTAAATATTACATACTGGTTGCTAATGACGCGCAATTTTCAGACTTTATGGCGTTAGAGCAATAAAGTAACGGTCCTCAGTAAACATCAACTTTTCGTTACCAATGTCAAACAAAACATCATTCATTATCAAGTGATTGCAAAAAAAAAAATTAAAGTTGTAACAAAACCTGATGTAAGTACACTAAACACAATTCTTTCTAGCAAACGCCTCTAAATATAGTATGTATTACAACTAGAGATGTTAAAGTCATAAAAGCGTCGTTGTAAGGAGGTGAGTTGCACGTGCCTGCGCCCTCAAAATTACTGAAGTGTCGTTACTGCTTAAAAGACATTTATACTGTGATAATATTATACCAGTTTAGTGTTTCTTGAGTAAAGTAGAGATTTTAGTGCTATAGTATAGCGCTTAACCCTTCAGTAAAAATAAACAATCTTGTCAGATTTTGGAACCGAAAAACAGTATTTCAGTAGAGACTGGTGGTAACACCGTGTACACATAACCCTTATAAAATCTTTGATGTTAAGTATTCTCAAAATGTAATAATAAGAAACAGATTTGTTTCAACCAGTCTTTAATAAATATGTAATTGTAGGTAACAAAGTATATTAAAATTATGAAAATATAAGTAGGACATGAAATAGCACCAGTTATAGAGACGATCCAAACAATTTACCGTTGCTGCCCAAAAGTTTCTATTACAAGAAATCTAATATAATATATGATGTATCCATAGTACAAGTGAATAAACTAAAATAAATTTGCTAACGCATGTGCCAGTTTAACATAAAAAGCGCTAGCCGACTGTAGAGAGACATGCAAATAAGCGAATTAGTTTCTATAGACGATTTGAAAATATTGAAATTTAAAATTACAACAGTTACACAACTACGCAACTAGTTACAACAAATTATATGTATAACGCGTTTTACAATCGTTTCTGCAAATATAAATCCGTATTATATATATATAATGGTGAAAAACATCCCTTATGGGATTGCACCGCCCCCTAAGGAGCTTTCTAGATCCATTTTTTGGGGTGGATCAGTCCTCATTTCCAATTTTATTCGTTATCTCTCTCCATATCTGTCTGAGTCCGGCTTTCTCTTTCCACCTAACTACTCCTGCTCTTCTCAGATCCTCTTCTACCTCCTGTAGCCATCTCGTTCTTGGACGTCCGCGTCTTCTTTTATTCGCGGGTTCCCACATTAGTAACAAGCGTAACACCGAAGACGGTCCAGCTCTCCATACATGCCCCAACCACTTTGCCCTTTTCTGTTTTATTTCTCGAACTACATCTTCACCCTTCAGCTCTTTCCTTATGTCACTGTTCTTCCTTGCTCTATACATATTTCTTCCTATTTTGACCGGTCCTAATATTGATCTCATTATCCGTCTTTCTACTATTCTGAGTGTCTCTTCCTCTTTTTTTGTAAGTGTCATTGTTTCCGCGGCATATGTTATTATTGGCTTTATCATTATTCTATATATCATTAGTTTTGTGTTTCTCATAACTATTTTACTTTTTAATAGTTTCTTATTTGCATGAAATGCTTTATTTACAGCCATTATTTTTTCTTCTATTTCAGTTCTTCTTTCCCCACTCTTTTCCATCATAACACCCAGATATTTAAATTTGTTCGTCTGCTCAAATTCATGTATTCCTATTTTTATTTTTGCATTCCTTATGTTTTTACCAATGATCATTATTTTTGTTTTATCTTCGTTTATTTTTAAACCCATTTTTTGCCCTTCTATTACTATATCTTGCAACATTTTTTCCATAACTCTTCTCTGTTTAGCTATTAATACGACATCATCAGCATATGCAACCAGTTGTCCTCCTCCAGTTCTAAGACTACTCTTATTAATCCCCCTTGTAACATATTCCAGTGCTAAGTTGAAAAGTGTTGCTGACAATGAATCCCCTTGTCTTACTCCTCTGTTAGTACTAAACTCTTCTGTTTCACCTTTTTGCGTTATTATACTGACTTTTGTCTGCGTCATGGTCATATTTATCATCCTTCTAAGCTTGATATCTATCCCTAGTTGTTCTAATGCTAACATGAGTTGGTCCCTCTTCAACGAATCAAAGGCCTGCTGGAAATCTATAAAAAGCATTTCTATTTCCATATTATATTCATGGGCTTTTTCAATTATTTGTTTGACTACATGGATAGCATCAACTGTCGACCGACCTTGCATAAAGCCACACTGATAAGGCCCTACCACATTTTTCACTTTTTCAGCTAAACGACTCTGTATGATTGAGGACACGATTTTATAAGCGACATTCAGTAGTGTAATACCTCTGTAATTATTACAGCATTGCTGGTCTCCTTTTTTATGTATCGTTAAGATTTGTCCCTTCCTCCATTCTTCCGGCATCCTTTCTTCTTTCCATATCCTTTTCACTAACTGATATATCTGTTCCCTTATTTGGTGTCCTCCGTATTTTATTAATTCCATGTTCATTCCATCTTCCCCTGGTGCTTTACTATTTTTAGCTTTGTTAATTATCCGTATAACATCATCTCTTGTTGGTTCTTCAACTTGACTCTCTCCATTCTTTTCACCCATAATTTTCTCTTCACAATTGTCCTCGTTAAGTAATTCCTTAAAGTGATCTACCCATATTTCTTTGTACTGATTTTCCTCTTCTATAAGTCTCCCATTCTTATCTTTTATACCGGTAACCTTCCCTTTATATTTTTTATTTTGTTCATTTATCCTTTTGAAAAAGCTTTTAGTATTTTTATTAATTCTTTCTGTTTCTATATCTTTTATATTATTATCTATCCATTTTCTCTTGCACTCTCTTATATATTTGTTACATTCATTTCTTATTCTTTCGTATTCCTGCCCATCTTCTGTTTTACTTGAGCTCAACCATTTTAATCTTGCTTTGACTTTCTCATTCAATTTTTCTCGGCAATTCTGATCATACCATCCCTTTCTATTAGATTTCTTTTCTCTCCCTATAGTTTGCTCTGCTGCTTTTTCTATACATTTTTTAATGCTGTTCCACTCATCATCTATGTTTCTTTTATCGTCTTTTCGTTCCTGTAGCATCTTTTCTAATTTTAATTCATAGTGTTTCCTCTCCTTCACGTCTACCAGCTTATTTATATCCCATTTTAAATTTTCCTTTTTCTTTGTTACCCTTTTCCTTATTTTTTGCCTTATTGTTGCTGCTACCATGAAATGATCAGAGTCTGCGCTAGCGCCTCTGTACGATCTTACATCCTTCACCGATGTTTGTCTTCTTCTGTTAATTAGCACATGATCTATTTGCGTACCATGTTTCTTGTCTGGCGTTGTCCAGGTTATTTTATGCTCCTTGGGGTGCTCGAATTTAGTACTGCTTATAACCATGTCCATCCTTGCGGCTAACTCACATAACCTGCGTCCATTATCATTTGTCCTTTCGTGTACGGTATGCCTTCCCGCTACCATCTTCATGTAATCCTCCTTTCCTATTTGGGCATTAAAATCACCTAGTATTAGTAATGTGTCTTCTTTAGGAATATTTTCAATTTCTTCTTCTATTTTACAATACATCTTTTCTTTTTCATCTTCATTCGCATTCTCGGTTGGGCAGTACACATTTAAGAGAGATATGTTAAGCGGTTTCCCTTGAATTCTCAAATACGCCATCCTTTCATTAATTGGCCTAAACTCTATAACATTTTTCCTTGTATCCCCAAACAACATAAAAGCTACTCCGTATTGACCTTGTTTTTCACCACCCGAGTATTTAATAGAAAAGAAAGGCTTGTCTATCGTTCCACACCCCTTCCATCTTATCTCTTGTACAGCGGCTACACTTACTCCATACCTTTTAAATTCTTCCCCTATTTCCATCATTCTCCCTGCTGCAAGCAGTGTTCTAACATTCCAAGTACTAATTTTTATTTCATTTCTCTTATTTCTTTTCTTCCTACCTCGTTTATTAATTTTTTCCATTCTATTACAAATTACATTCTCATATTCCATCTCATAATCTCCTTTTTCGCGCCACGTCATCGTATATCGCTTTTTCCTGTGCTACTGGGATAATTGCTAGTTTTTTGCCCGCTGGGATCATTTCATTATCAACCGGTTTGATCGAAATTTAAGATGTTTGTGAAACCTTACTTCTAAAGAAAACTTAAACTAGTTTGTATGTTTGATTAAATTTTAAATAACATAATATGTTTGTAATTTACCCTCATTTCTTATATTATGTTTTGTCGGCACAATCGAAGTTGTTGATAAGTTATAAAAGCCGAGAAACAAAATTCGCCGACAACCGTAGTTTCACAGTATCTAAGGCATTCTCCGGATGTATATAATAATAAGATAATCGATAAAGTTAGCGATTCGGCGACTAACTCGTTTTGAGTAGCGCCTCAATATTTATTAAGTGGAATTTTTAGATTTGCTTTTCATGCCTATACATATGTAGTAGGTATGTATTTAGAACAATGTATTTGTTATTCTGAGCACGGTTCGATAATATACGCAACTGGGATACATATATTCGTTGGTTCTTATATTTCCGGCATATACAGTATTCTTTTCAAAATAATACCAGAAGTATATTTTGCTTTTTTATCAGATCGAAATAAAATTTGTTAGCATATACTCTATATGTACACAAGTTATATGAAAAACAAAGTTGTTTGTTATGAAAAGTATCAGTTAACGCATTCATAAACTTTGGAAATTGCCCCTTCTCGCATGTTTTTCCCCTAAAATCGATCCATTACATTCTCATCTCTCGTATTTTCTTATCATTCCACTAACTGACCCACGTAAAACAAACATGCTTCTGATAAAGAAAACAAATTTAAAACATCGAACCTATTACAGATCCTATCACTGGCGATTTGCAAACAGTAGATCTGCTTGGTTTTTTGAAATTACACGCAGCAAGAAGTTTGACGTTATAAGATTTTCATGTAACTCCCATCCGAAAACTCGAGCAGCGAAAGAAATCTAGATAAATAAAACTCATCAAATAGATTCAAATCAACATTAAAACTCCGTTCCATGCCAGATCTAAAATGAGATCAGGGATCGCGATAGGATGGCCGGGCTAACATCCAGACAATATGTCCTTCGTCTTATCGGGCCAGTTGTTAACAAGTTTCCCGATCCCTCTGCGCCTTTCCACTTCCTTCACCATTAGAGATCCTACAAGCGTCTTTGACTTCTGGGTTTCTCCGGGCAGCTGGCGACACTGTCGACACGGTTACGCGGCTATCTAAACGAAATGACAGCATCAGCTGCAGTTGTCAAGTTTTTTACTTTATCGAATAGCGTGTTCGTCGGTCGTTTGTGACCATCTTGCTTCTGTCCGCCCGCTTCGCCTATCTTTGAAGTAGCCATCGGCTAGCTATAGAAGGGTAACCGATGTTGTCATGCGCGTTCTCTTTATAAGGTGGTAATTGTGTTTACTGACCCTTGCCGCTTGTGTCTCGTCTTATCTTCTTTTCTGCGAACGTTTATGTGTTTGTGTGTATCTGTACGTGTGTACTATCGATATCGCTATTTCTGCTCTGTTCTAGACCTAATTCTTTCGCGTTTACTTCTGCTATCTTACTGGCCAGTAGCGTATTATATTATGGTATTTTGTTATTTACTAATATAATTTGAAATACAGTATTATTTTCTATACCGAGAAAAATATTAGAGATGAATGTATGAATGAAATGAGCATGTAACATCAGTAAGATGATGACTTTGTTAAAACGCTAATACGCTAATATTAATATTAATAGAGACTTATAGCAGAGCCAAACACTTATCGATAAATGTATAACATAAACGTTGAAACGACAGATACGTATGTTGTAAGATAAGCTTGAGAAATACAGTTATAGCAGCATGAATACGTATAGATAGCAAATAACCTTACCAAGACGGTTGTTTTGGTTGTATTGTATGAAGGGAAAAATAATAGTTAGGACAATGTCAATAATTTTATAATAGAAGAAATTCTTATGATAGATACGTTAAACGATAATTACAACGAAGATATTAATTATGCTGTTATACTTCATATTTTACATAATGAGGAACAACTAGGTAATAGAGCTGCTTTATATGGTCGTTATGCGAACGAGATGTTATAATGACCTAGGATAGGCAACACTTCGGTGTCAAAAATGTTGCCTATCCTAGGTCATTATAACATCTCGTTCGCATATATTTGTGAAGTTTACTTGTGTAGTCGAAGCCCCCGGTGGTCGCAACGGTTTGCGGTAGAGCCGCGATAGCCCTACATGGTGGTTCGACTCCACTTCGGGACGGCATATTTTTATATAAAAATATGTGTAATTAAATTGGCGTTTGGAAAAAATTGCATTATTGTATTCTTCATTATTATTCAAAACATCATGAATATACATCTACAATACATTTAGGTGTAAGGTTTTGCTTACTGACACAATATCAAACAACTAGTTACTGTTAAGTAATAATATAATATACTACACACAGAGAAAAATGTTCTTGAATTAAGAAAATATACTGTTTTACCCAAATATTTTTAATGCTAGAATATTTCTGTTTTGATTCAAACACATTTTCGTGGAATTAGTAAATGCGTTTAATACAATCTAGACTATATTTGTTGTAAAATACGTATTTGATCTGAATAATTTCCCTATTTGTGAAATAGCTGAATTGCACATTTCGAGCAGCTGCGTTCGAAACTATATGTGTATATGAAGCGTTTATACGTGCATTCTGCGTGCATTCGACTTCAATCTTTTTATCTGCGTGCACGATTTTGCAAGAATTAGATACATATAAGTTTTTTTATAGTTAAGGCGTGGAAATTTGCAGTAATAAATGGCTTATGTGAAGTGTATTTTAGCTTCATGAGAATTGGAGGAATAATTTCAACCAAACGTTGTAACATTGGCTAAACTTCCGAATGTCGACCACTGAATTGGCAATTTATAAGCAATTTAACGGAAAGTACAGGTTTTACTGAGTCCAAAACGGACCCTCGTTTCTTGCGGAGATCAGTCTAAGATACCTAAAAATCGTTCTAAAAAGTGTTATTTCTAGGTTATGTTTCGCTAGTGTTTTGACATTTCTGCGAGGATTTTCACACGAGCGAAACATAACCTAGAAATGACACTTTTTAGAACGATTTTTAGGTATCTTAGACTAATCTCCGCAAGAAAAGGGGGGCCGTTTTGGACTCAGTAAAACCTGTACTTTCCGCTAAATTGCCTATAAATTGTCAATTCAGTGGTCGACATACGGAAGTCTTACAAATCCATTATATTCTTACATTAAATCAATGTTGTTTTGCGTCAAAACAATTTCCTTAGAAAATAATATTCTTGTGATAACACTATATAGTTTTGCGGATATACAAATACGGGATTGTTTTGAACTGAAACAGTCTGTTTTAACTCAAGATAACATTTCTCTGCGTGTACAAATAAAATCGCAATCAGAAACAACCAAAAGATATGGCTACTGGTACATACATAAATCATAATAATATAGCAAAATATTTAAAAGTTGCTAGAGGGTTTACACTGCAACTGGTTAACTGCGACATCATAGAGTTACTTCTACTCTATATTATAGTTCTATTATATTTTCGTGTAAAATATAATATACACTAATGCGTGTGGTAGTAATTACTAGAGTAAAATTTTCATAATATACTTATCGAACTTTTAATTAATTAGATTGATCTCAATCAATTAAAGAAATTGTTCATTGGGCAAATTGCTAAGCTCACACAATTAACTACTCAGGATGTTCAAGTAAGAAAAGGTTTGTTGTAAGAACTATGTAAATGAGATATTGTGCTATATTATCCTAGGCGTTTTCGAAAATGTAATCCAAACAACCCAATCCGATCGCTAATATCACGTGACAGATTACACGTATTTTCGAACGCTAAGATCACAACACAGATTGCTATACGCTACATAACCTAAAAGTGTTGTATGGTGTGGTATCGTTTGATCTCAAATTGTATTAATTTATGTCGACAAAGTAGAATGGCAATGATAGACAATTTTGGATTTTGGTTATGGATGGTTTATAGCTCACAGTCACTTTTGCCGATCCGTCTCCAACTATATCAGCTGTGTTTACATCGTGTATATAAACAAACGATTCCTACGATATCCACCAATATCTACATTGCGCAGGATCCTTACTTACCCTGCTCCGCTATCAGGGTAACTTTACAGTGATCTGGATTGCTGATCGATTCACATTTTCAAACAACACTTACCGGATTACATAAACGAACGGCTGGATCGCTATCTGACGTAACCCGATCACATTTTCGAAAACGCCTCCTGAAAATAGAAGAAATATTCGGATTTAACTATTCTAGGTAAGGTCCCTACATCATGTTTACAAAAAAACACTAGATTGCTATTATATTTAAAAAAGAAAATTTAAGCAAAGTTAGAACACTAGAAAAAATAGTTATCCAAAAGAGTCCTATAATAGATCAATAACGAAAATAATAAATAAAATATATACCACGGCTGCAAAATCAAATCATAATATATACCACCCCACACCATACATAAACAATTTAAGAGACAATAAAACACGAATTGAAAAAATCAGACATTCACATAACTTTTACATCTACCAACAATGAACACTTATTCACAAATTTGGAAACATCCATTAAAAAAATAATCAAAGTAATGTCGTTTATAAATCAGATTGCAAAGATTGTAACAAATTTTATATCGGACAAATCAAACAATATTTAAAGAAACCGTTGAAACTGCTTTGTCTAAGCGCACTAAAGATAGACGGCATAATTTTTATTTTCAAAATATACTTGTACTAAGATTTAAAAAAAAGAAAATAATTACAAAAAGATTAATTTACGAAATGATACATCAAAAATGAAGAAAACGCCGTCAATTTTAGAACTGCTATTGATAAATTAAGCATCATGTATATGTAATTCAATTCATACCTGAATTTTATTAATTAGGCTCTTGACTAGGTTTTTTGCCATGTTTCTTCTCTAGTTCTTGAACAGAATTGTTAGAACTTAACAAAAGATAAATTGATATACGAAACAATTTTATTTTTACAGTTATATTAAATTTACATTAATATATCCTATAATATTTATATATAATAAAACACAAGTGTAAAGTTTCAAATTATATATATATATGAGCATGTTTAAATTTTAAATTTAGTAGAGCGGAGTTATTTATATCTAGTTGATCATTTAATATTATATCTAATTTATTACATTTATTAATTTCTAAACTTTCTGGCAAATTAAGTTTTTTACTTTTTCCTAAAACATGTAAAGTTGTAAAATTAGTATTGAATTTATGATTAAGTTCTAAGCAATGATTAGCAAAAGTTGAGTCTGTCTTCTTATCTCTATAACATCTTTCGTGTTCATTCATTCTAGTATCGAATGTCCTTCCTGTCTGTCCTACATACACTTATTTTACAGTCTTCGCATGTCAACTTGTACACCCCTGAGTTTAATCCATTGTCCGTTTTATCTTTGTTGTGTTTTATTGCGTTTTGTAAGGAATTGTTGGTTTTGAATGAACTCGTCTATTTTCTACTTGTTTTAATTAAGTTCCCTACTTTGTTTGAAATTGTACCAATGTATGTAATGGAATTATAATTGCGCGTTCTATTGTTTTTTACTATGGAGTAAATTAAAGATAGCGTTTTGAATTTCTGTAGTTTTTCTAAAATATTATTAATTAAATCTATAGAAAAGCCATTATTTAACGCTATAATGTATATTCTGGTTAATTCTAACTCAAACTTTTCTTTACTCAAAGGAACATTAATTAGTCTATGCAGCATTGATTGATAAGCAGATAATTTTTGTGTAATAGGATGAAACGAACGTGCGTGCACAGTTATGTCTGTATGTGTAGGTTTGTGGTAAATAGAAAATTCATGTATGTATATTAGTTATGTGTGTTATAGTAAGATCTAAAAAGTTAATGGTTTTAATTTCTTCTATTTCAATTGAAAATTTGATGTTTGGGTGAATAGTGTTAATATAATTATGTAAAGATTTTAATTGCCTATCTGTACCGTTAAAAGCAACTAATACGTCATCCACATATTTTACCCAGTAAATGCAATGTTTGAACAAAGGATGTTTACTAATTACGTTTTCTAAGTGATTCATAAATATGTCGGCAAGTAAAGGACTTAAGGGGTTTCCCACTGCTAAAACCTGCTCAGTCTGTTTATAAAATTCGTAATCTGACAATAGTTTTGGTCTAAAGACATTTCTAATAAATTTAAAAGTTCTGTTATAATGATAGGATTTGTCCTATTTTTGTTCAATTTTAAGAAGATAATATCTATTATGTTCTAGGGTGGAATGCTTAAAAATAGGTTAGTGACGTCGAAAGATAACAGTTTACAATTGTTAGGTAAATCTTTGTTTGAAATTTTATTTATTAATTCATGCGAGTTCTTAATAGAAAAATTGGATTTAAATTCAGTATGTTCAAGGATAAGGTTTATAAGATATTTTGACAAATTTCTACATGCAGCTTTTACATAAGATACTACAGATCGTATCGGTAAGTTGTCTTTATGTAATTCAATCATATTCAATTAAATCAATTTAAATGCCAATGCAAAAATTACTACTGATAGCAACCTTGAATTGCAAATTAGTATGCAATCGTCTCTTGCATATATATGCCACGGTTGGTGAGCACGCTTAAACGTGCCATATACATAAATGTTTCTTCTTATAATTCAAATTAAATGCAAAATTGCATGCATACGTTGCTAGCATGTGTACCTAATTTGCCATGTTTATTTGTAATATAAGTGTTAATCAAGTATCTAAATTAGAAATTGCATTTTAGAAGGAAATATTAAACTTATCAAAGTTTTATTCAAATCAGGAATCCGCTAACGCAGTTTGATAAAAGATGGTTGTGTGAATATATGATCTATTTTGTCACCAAAGTCTAAACAATAGCTCCTAAGTAATTAATTGCTAAAATTATAGACAAATGTAAACAAGAAATTACTGCACCATGTATAGCATACAATTATTAGAATACATATTAAATTACATACGCGATATACATCTTGCAATGCTTTGCGGGCTATCAGGTGTACAAAAAGAAACACCTAAAAGAAAACGATTCTTTAATCTATAGAACACATTTATGGACCTACAAGTATTTGCTTAGGGAAACCTCCTAAAAACACTAATTTAGGAGACATCAAAAACTTTAGCGTCCAAGATAACAATGGTGATTAAAACTTTAATTTCAAACGCCGAGTGTTCGTAGGATTATCATCGCTCTTTACTGGTAGCGCCTAGTAAGATGGTATTAGTTGTACGGCAAACGCCGTAAGGCGTGCTGGAGCAGCTAACTAGACGCTCACACATTTAGGAGAGGAGTTAAAGTAAAGCGAGAAGTGAGAATCTGGTTTGCGTTACCTCATACTCACACATATGCATCCTGAGTGTAATTAATGTTAGGTTAGAAGTTGGTTGTGGTAGGTGTTTTGTTAAAGTTTTCCAGAAGTTTCCCAAAGCGTTCAACGAAGGACAAGAGTTTTAGACAAGGAGTCGATACGGTCCTAAAGCAGAAAGATATGTTTCCAAGTAAGGTGAAACTGCTGCTCGTTTGTGTCAGTTAAGAAATACAATGTTCTCGATATTTATATCTAGGTGCACATGCATACTTGAACAGAATCAATCGTAAATTCTATTTGTTCTATTAATGAGAAGATAAACTCACGCAAAATCCGTTTGTAAAACTTATATTTTCAGTCTTCAATAATTTTAAAGAAACTCTAGATTTAATATAACCTACACAGTCTTTAAGCAAGTCCCAGCCGACAAATGTGCTGATCTTCTCTTAAAAAATCTTTATCAAATACTTGTCTTTCTATATTGTACCTACTAATAAATTAAATAAATAATAGTTGAAATATGGCAGTTGTTACCGATCACCAATTATTACTATTGATCATGATAACAATCGTAATATTGTGTACTAACTACACTATTGTTCAATAAATTTAGAATAAATATATATTTGTTGTATTATATGTTTTATACTTTCTCTACTATTGGAGTAGAATCATTATTTAAGCTGTTTTGATATACCGGTTGATTACAGACATATAAAAAATAAAGAACGACGTGAAGGGGCAAGGGGTACGAAAATTCGCTAAGAAGTGGGAACGCGTACGAGTCTCTCTATCACAGTCTAGTCTCGTCTAGTCTACAGCGCTGTGATAGACTCATACGCGTCCCCACTTCTTAGCGAATTTTTGTATCCCTTACCCTTTCCCGCCGTTATTTATCCTATGTCTCAAATCAACCCGTATATTCATAGTACTGGATACCAAAAATAAACATCATTGCTGGATCTCTGTAAAATGCAAAGTTTGAAAATAATTTATTTAACTTTAAAATCCGATGTAAGATTATCGTGTATCCACAAGCAGCAACATAGTTTGAAAGTAACCCAAGTCCATTTTTACGTCTTGTATCCCTAACTAGTTAACTAGAATAGTAACTCTATCTTTCATAAATGATTTTATGACTGACACTGCAAGACTATATTAACGCAGGTAGCTGTTCACGTACTATATTATCAGCATCAAGCGACTTTTACCTTTTTCGAAAGCTGGTAAGACAGCGCTTCCGCTCTTTAAGATGTCCCAAGACCCATCGTAAGCTAGTGGCGAGGTAATCTTCTCTATTTAGATGTGTACCCGATATACAGAGTGAGGCATTAGGGCGTCACAGCTCAATATATACATTAATATTGCAGATATCAAGAAACGTTATGTACAAAAATCATAGACAGTCTTAAGTTACATATTTTAAAATTATTTTCATATATACAGGGTGTTTCATACTACCAGAGTGAACCAAACATACATTTTCTTAAATCGGGTACACTATATATGATTTCAAATTTAAATTAAGCACATCTTCCTCATTCCTTCGATGTAAGGTTTTATTGAGTTATACGGAGTATTTCTGAAGTTATGGTCAATTTTGTCTGAAAATCATTGCGTGTTCAACGTCCTGTCTATTCTACACAAAACAGCTTGAAATTGATTTTGTACTGGAACAACTTTTTTATATTGTTACCGTTTTACAGTAAAGTGATATTTTGCCAATATTGCGAAAACTGTGTACAGGACAATTTAAACCACAAATGCATTATTTTCTCATCTAATTTAAATCGATCACACTGTAATTAATATTTCAATCAATGAAGCCAAATATTCACAATATAACAGATTTCACAGTAAATGTTCAAAATGTCCACCAAAAAGACCAAACAACGTTCTAGCCGTTCCTGGAGTGATCGATTTACATTTCTTCAATAAAGTCTATTTTAATGAGTATCCACAAGTTTTTCAATTGAGTATTGTCGACATTAGCAGCATAGAATAAAGCTGAATTGTAATTTATTTGTAGTTTCATTGGTCTAAAAGTGAAAATATGTATATCATAAAATGAAAGACGAGTATATTCTGATCATACCCACTGACAAAACAAAAAACGAACATTACTACATTCGTTGGCAGCATTTATTTTACATTATTGCGTGAGACTCGGTAACGAGGATAAGTCATGGGCCTTCATGCCGTCTTCTGTATTTGCACGGAATAAGTTTGGCAGTAAGAGACAAAGGAAAGCAGGTTAAGGTCGCATATCAAAAAATGAGGATAAATTCAGAATGGTATAAATGGGATGTGCAAAAGCAAGAACTGACAAAAAACGAAACTAATGGTAGGCCAAAAAACTAGTTAAAGTAATGAAAGACGGATCACAAAAGGTAACGAACGCAGCAGAAATAAGGACAATGAATAAAGAGACAACGGAAAATAACAAGAAGAAAAGAAATATGAGATATAATGTACGATTTGGAACTTGGAATATAAGAACACTACTCGAAACGGGAAAAATGGAAGAGGTAGGGAAAGAATTGGAAAAATATAAACTAGGAATACTAGCGCTTCAAGAAGTAAGATGGGGAGGAGAAGGAAGAATAGACAAAGAAAAATACTCTATATTATACGCAGGAGAAGAAAAGCAAGGAAGTCATGGCACAGCGTTTATGCTGGACAAAAGGTTCAGAGACAAGATTATGCAGTTTAATAGAATAAATGGTAGAATCTCATACATTAGAATTAAAAATGAAATAGCAAATATTTCAATAATAAACGCGTACGCACCGACAGAAGGGGCATCTGTAGAAGAAAAAGATATATTTTACGAAGCACTAGAAGAACAGTGTGAAAGAATATCAAAACACGACACAATAATAATAGCAGGCGATTTTAATGGAAAAATAGGACAAGAGGAATACTGGAAGAATGTAGCTGGAAAGGAAACAGTACATGAGATAACATCCGATAACGGAGCGAGATTATGCAATCTGGCAACAGAAATGGACTTAACAATAGCAAGTACTAAGTTCAAACACAAAAGGGAGCACAAAATAACGTGGACCTTCCCAGGACAATTAAGCGGCAACCAAATTGATCATGTATTAATTACAAGAAAAAGAGAAAAGATGATTCAAGATGTCAGATCATTTAGAGGTACAAGTATAGATACGGATCATCTCCTAGTAATTGCAAAAATAAAATTAAGGGTTACAAATAATAAAAATACGAAAATAACTAGCAAGAAATGGAATATAGACAATTTAAAAAGAGACGAAAGTTTAATAAAATACCAGAAAGAAATTGAACAAGTGTTAGAAGAACAGAATAGACATGAAGACATAGAAGAGGAATGGGGTAAACTGAGAAATACGGTAATTGAAGTATCTGAAAGAGTTTTGGGAAGAAAAAGGAAGGAAATTAAAAACGATTGGTTTGACAGAGAATGTGAAGCAGTAATTGAAACAAAAAGGACAGCAAGAATAAAATGGCTAAAAACTAAAAAACTAGAAGACTACAAAATATATAGCAAAATAAGGAAGGAAGGTACAAAACTAGTGAAAATCAAGAAACAAAAATGGATAGAAGAAATAATGGAAGAAATAGAAGCAGACAATAAGAATAATAGTAAGCTCTACCAACGTATAAGAAAGCAAAAGAGGAAAAAGAATATAACAGCCAACATAGACAAGAAAGAGTGGGAAGAATATATAAAAAACACATCTAAAATATGTGATGAAGATGCTAATGAAGAAACATTAGAAGAAAACGTAAGAGATGAAGAAATAGAAGAGCCTTCAAAAAATGAATTTGATGAAGTAATGAAAGATTTAAAGAATGGAAAAGCCTCAGGTCCTGATGATATTTGTAACGAAATGATAAAAAACGCTGGAGATGAGATGAGAAAAAGATTATACGAACTGATGTTGCAAATATGGAGAAAAGAATCGATGCCTGCAGAATGGAAAATAGGATATATAGCGCCCATTCCAAAGAAAGGAGACCTAACAAACTGTCAAAACTATCGACGAATAACGTTGCTGAACACTGCGTACAAAATATTAACAACGCTAATTTTAAAAAGATTGAAACCATATTCAGAAAGTTTATTAGGAGAACATCAGAACGGATTTAGAAAAGAAAAGTCAACAATAGATGCTATACATGTATTAACACAAGTGATTGAAAAATGTTACGAAAATGACATCGAGTTGCATATAATATTCATAGACTTCAGGGAAGCCTTTGATAGTTTGAAGAGAAGCATGATAGCAAAAGACGCAAGAACACAAGGAATACCTGAAAAACTAATAAGACTGATCAAAATGACGATAGAAGGATCAAAGGCAGCAGTACTTACACATGAAGGGATAACAGAGACAATAGAAGTAACAAAAGGTGTGAGACAGGGGGATGGACTATCAGCGACATTGTTCAATATTGCTATGGAAGGAGCAATAAAAGGAAGTAAGGCAACGGGAAATATAATATCAAAATCTGTTCAAATAATAGCATACGCAGATGACATCGCGGTCATATCGAGGAATAGGAAAAGTCTTGAAAAAACGACAACAAAGTTATTATATGAAGCAAGAAAAAGAGGACTAGAGGTTAACCAGCAGAAAACAAAATACATGAAAATAAGCAGGACAAACAGAGAAGAGACACATTTAAAGATCAAAATAGGGGAAGAAGAATATGAAGAAGTGAAAGCTTTCAAATACCTCGGAATCATGGTAAACAATAGAAATGACAGACGTATGGAAATTATGCAAAGAATTCAGTCTGGTTACAACGCGTATTACAAATATAGGGACATCATGAAAAGCAAAATTATAAGCAAGACGACGAAATTAAGGCTATATAAAACTGCAATAAGACCTGTGGTAGTTTATGCAGCTGAAGCAATGTGTTTAACGAATAAGGAAGAAGAACAGTTAAAAGTGTTTGAGCGAAAAATAATTAGAAAAATATTCGGCCCCAAGAAAGAAGGCGACGAACAGTATAGAAGACTGATGAACTTCGAGATAGTGAAACTCCTGGACGGAGAAGATATAGTAAGAATAATAAAATCAAAACGAATAAGATGGTATGGACATATAAATAGAAAAAACAAAGAGACAATAATAAGAAGGATAATCAATTGGAAACCGAAAGATTCCAGGCCCAGAGGAAGACCGAAAACCAGATGGGAAGATCAAGTACTGAGTGATTTACAAAAGATGGGCGTAACCGGATGGAGAGACAAGATGAAGGACAGAAAAGAATGGAAAAAAGTCGCGGATGAAGCAAAGAAACATAGCAGCCTATAGATAGAAAGTACGAAGAAAATGAGAAGCGGAGTGACCCACCGCTTTAAAAACGATTGGGGTCTGAAGAGCTCTCTTGAGCGGTTCCAGTTCCGAGAGGAACGTATAACCTAATATATATATATATATAAGTTTGGCAGTTTTCTTAAGGCAAAAAGAAATATTTTCAATTTGAAGTGCCAATAGTGTGGAGGTAGCCCTGAAATCATACTGATGATCGTAACTTTTGACTGGCCAATGTTGAAGGGTATAATTTGAAAAACAAAAAAGTAGTTTCGCATGTAAATCTCCCATCCGCAACACGTCCTGTTACTCATGATCATTACATATTCTACCTTTACTTAGGAGATATCGCGACACATGATGCTATCAACAATGAAAAGGGTAACTTTGACGAAGAGTTTGATGATGATAACAACGACCCTCAACTGTACACAGAAGCAGAATTAAATGATCTTGTTAGAGATTTAGATCTACTAAAGGAGTGATCGAAGGTTTTAGGCTCTAAGTCGAAGAACAAAAAATGATTATACTTGTGTCAAGAGGATGGATTATTGTTCTGCAATGGTAGCGTTGGACTATAAGTTCAAAGTGAAATATGTGAAATTCCTCAATATGCTAATAGGTTATAATTCGTTATAATGTTTTTTTCCTCCTCTCAATTTGAAGTGGGGCTAGTAGGCCTGTAAGAAACAGTTGGTGATAGACTCAGTAGTCATTCATCACCAGTTACTTAGGAGATATCGCGACACATGATGCTATCAACAATGAAAAGGGTAACTTTGACGAAGAGTTTGATGATGATAACAACGACCCCCAACTGTGCACAGAAGCAGAATTAAATGATCTTGTTAGAGATTTAGATCTACTAAAGGAGTGATCGAAGGTTTTAGGCTCTAAGTCGAAGAACAAAAAATGATTATACTTGTGTCAAGAGGATGGATTAATGTTCTGCAATGGTAGCGTTGGACTATAAGTTCAAAGTGAAATATGCTAATAGGTTATAATTCGTTATAATTTTTTTTTTCCTCCTCTCAATTTGAAGTGGGGCTAGTAGGCCTGTAAGGAACAGTTGGTGATAGACTCAGTAGTCATGGATAATGCTACATGAAGAAAGGCCTACATAGATTATCAAAAGGCATTCGACAGTGTACCCCACACATGGCCATTACAAGTCCTGAAAATATACAAAATATACATAAAATATAATCCAAAATCATATTATACACTTTCTTGGACACGTTATGACCAGATGGAATACTACCCTACATCTGAAAACGCCTACGGCCATAATAAACACCGATAACATATATATCAAAAGAGGCATATTCCAGTGAGACGCACTGAGTGCCTTATGGTTCTGCTTCGCCTTAAAACCACTGATAGCATTACTAGCGGCCCGCGGAAAAGGATATAGACTGGATAGACCGGCAGTTGAAATAAGTCATCTCTGGTACATGGCTGACCTCAAGTTGTACACCGGCCGGTCGTAGGAACCACCTACATGAACTGTTGAATTGCGTGAGGCGTTTCAGCAGAGACATTCGCATGAATTTCGGACTATATTTTGGCCAGCACCTGCAATGAATTGTTAAGCAACGTGTAGTCATAGCTTACAACGAATGAGCTTCTGGTCAATGAAGATAAAAGCACTTACTTACGTTTCCACCCCTATGAACTCCAGCCTATGCCAGTTTTTTACTTAAACTTATCTTTAAATAATAAAGGACTTAACAATGCGGTTCTAACAAAATTCTTAGGCGTATGGGAGGATCGGTCTCTGAATTGGAAAGCCCATTGTGAGAGCCTATTATCCAAAATCAACTCTTTATGTTTTCTTTTTCGAAATTTAAAGTCTATCTTGCCGCGTCAGCAGATGTTTGGCATGTACTACGCCTATGTTTTTAGTAGGCTGTCTTATGGAATCATTTTTAGGAGGAATTCAACCATTGCTAGGGATGTTTTCATTTACCAGAAACGTATTATCCTGCTTCAACAACCTAAAAACGTCAGAGTCTTGCAGACCGGCTTGCATTAGTCACAAATTACTTACTTTGCCTTGCATCTTTAACCTTGACGACCTCTACGTTTTTAAAAATTATACCAACTTTCAACTAAATAAAGGTAAACACGAATACAGTACCAAACGTCGAAGCGAGATAGCTACTCCTAGGTCTAGGTTGACTTTATTTCAACAGTCCCCACAGATTCTTGCAATTAAGGATTTCAATAGGCTGCCGAAGCAATGGAAAACTTGGAAACTGGTGATGAATGGCTTTTACTCCTTACAGGAATTCTTTAGTTTCAATATCAAATAATATGAATAGCTAATAAATTTACTATTTACTTTTGTGTTTACTATTGTTTTGTTATCATTATTCTTACTTAATGCTTAATTCTTTTGTTATCATGGTTATTATGTTTGTTTTGTATTGAGATTGTATTTTCCTTCTGTTTTCTATTCCAATATCAATTTTGTAATCGATTATTCTGAAATAAATAACTTACTTACTTACTTACTTGCTTGATAAACGCAAGATCAACTGTATGGTTAAGGGAAAGTGGGACGAACATGAGGGGAGAATGTGGAAGGAAGATAAAGGATGATTCTCGGCATGGAAAAATATGAGTGCTACAAATGCCTCGGATACCTACAAGCGACGGGCATAAATCATAAGGCAGCTAAAGAGAACATAACAACCGAGTACCTGAGCAGCTACGTACAAAACTGTCCGCAATTAATATGTCAAGTGCAATTAACACGTACTCAACATCAGTATTAACATACGGATCTCGCATAATTGCAGATCATAGAACATCATAGACACCAAAGCATCACAAAGTTGGCTGAGAGAGGGAAACATGTTTGTCGAGACAGAAGGGTTTGTCGCCGCCATTCAAGACCAAGTAAATCCAACGCGCGCATATAGAAAACTGATAATGCGCGAAGACATAGCCGGTGTCACATGCAGGCTCTGCACTCAAAAAGAGGAGACGTTGGACCACCTATTGGCTGGATGCTCGGTGCTTGCGCCAAAAGCATATCTGGACCGCCACAACAACGTCGCGAAAATAGTTCACCAATAGCTCAGAACGGTATACATGGGGGCAAAAGATATGGAGGCGTACTACAAATACGAGCCACCATCAATTTGTGAGGATGATGAAATCAAGATGTATTGGAACAGAAAGATTATAACTGATAAGCCGATTCCCAACAACATCCCGGATTTGGTGCTAACAGTGAAGAAAACTCGTATACATTACAGACACAGCCGTTCCACTAAATGTCAACATCGCCAAGACACATGGCCACAAAATCAACAAATACTTACCTTTGTCGGATGAAATTAAAGTAAGCTGGAATATGGGGAGGGTTACCATTGTTCCCATTGTTGTCGGCCCTACGGGCGAAGTTCCTTACAAACAACAACAATCCCTAGAAATACTGCAACTTAGCGGCAATTTATATACAAACCTACAAAAAGCAGTATTAATAGACATCTGCAGTATGATGCGACGGGTACTTACCTAGTCGTCCAACAACCCATCAAGTACTTGTGACACACACCGTACTAGAATGGAAACCTGCACTTGTAGAAGAAAAGGGGGCGTAAAGAAGAAAATAATAATATCTTTATTTACAGAAAAAGTGATATAAAACCCCAGAAACATGCATGTAAATCCCATAATCCCCTTCAAGAAAATACGTCAAATTTGCTAACCCTAACCCATGTACAGTCTATTCCAAAATTAATGTCACCCCTGTGCCGAAAAACACGTTATAACTGCTAATGCAAATTAGTTGCATGAAGTTTAATCGATATTTGGTTTGCATCGTATTTACAAGATTAGTATTCAGTAACGAAAAATCGTATTGGATTATGGGAAACATCATTTTTATGGGTTTGTTTAGACTTGGGAGCGACATTAATTTTGGAACAGACTGTACATGTATACAGTATGCAAATCAAATAAGAAATTCAGCGGCTTAATACTCTTTATCGTTTAATACAGCTTTCAGCATTTTTTTAAATTGTATTGAATTCTTCTGATTCTTTATATCAACCGGCAATTTGTTGTATAGCTTGCATCCATAATACTCAATAAGGTTTTCAAATAATGTTGATCTGTGTTGAAACGGAACCAAGTTTATTTATTGCGTGCCAGATATACTTGATAATTGAAAGTTTTAAAATAATTCATTATTTGTATGTAATATAACATAACATTCTATATATAACAATTCATAAATTGTATATGCAGAGTAAACTTAAAACTTTATTTAGAGTTCGAAAGTGAGACCTGCAAGATTCTCGCTCGCTTTTGTAGAATGAAGGTTGTTTTCTGCTCCGCCGACATTCCCCATTGCATCCAAAGTAATAATCCACTAAAACTCCTTTGCTACAATACCGAAATAAAGTTTTCAGTGGGAAACACATGTGTGCGGTTCTTGTACGTACGCTATCGATTTGTTTATGACATTTTAATTGCTCATAATTCCAGATGCTTGGTTGACCTTGTTTGAAGGAAGGTAAAATGACATATCTTAACGGGCGGACGTTCAATATATTATTAGATTGTAACAAAGTTGGACTTCTCAAAGTTAATACCTAGTTGGTTGTTTTCTACCCAATTGTAGATCTTATTTAGTACCACACTAGTCAATTCCATGTTATCTTGAAGTGAGCTTTCCGCTGCTAAAACATTAGTGTCATCGGTGTAACAAAATGGTGCAACCGTCGGTTGATTCGTATGTGAACAAATCGTTAATGTAAGTGATAGATCCTTGAGATACGCCAGTCATCACATCGCACACATCAGGTCTATAACTATTTAAACTAACCCGTTGTTTCCTATTTTTCAAGTAGGATTTAAACCAGTCTAACGCTGTACCTGCGACTCCATATCTTTCTAACTTTTTTAACAGTAAATCATGATTGACGCAATCGAAAGCTTTTTTAAACTCATTGCATTTGACCTTTTAAAATGTTTCTAATATCTTTTAGTTCTTCCATAAAACTACAGCTCATACTAACAAGTTCACTGTAATAGTCTTTCAATTTGTTACACGATAAATATTTTAATTTTAAAGTGTTCCTTGACATACACATATACATAACGTACAACCACGAATGTAATATTTTTCAATATTTTGACTTTTTAAATATATATATGCGCCTTCATCACGAATCGAACTATAAAAGTTCACTATCTGCACGAAGGCGCGGACCACTGCACGGACAGAGACATAGTTCAAAATCTATTTAATTCATCCCAAATGCAAGTGACACGAAAACAGAAAGCCATACATAAGTATACAGTATTTTTCTACAACCGCCAAAGCAATAACTATAAATATTTTTATTTAAAAAATATGTGTGTGTATGTCAGGAATCGAACCATGACACTTAATTGTCCGTGTAGAAAAATACACGATAATATTTTAATCGGTTCTTTAAGTGGCGAGACAAGGATAAATAATGATCATATATATCTGCTCGAGGAAAGGTAAGTGAGACCTAGACAAAAGTGGACATAAACCTGAGAAAAGTAGAACATTTTGCATTGTAATAATAGGTACTCTAAAAAAGATATGAGTAACTAACATATACAGATAAAACTGATATACAAGTTACTCACTCAGTTCTCTACTGCAGAGTGTCTTGGCAATTACAAAGAAAGTTCATTGTGCATATACAGGGTTTTTTACTTACGGAACTGGTTCGTTAGAACTTTTCGATGTTTCTGAAATCCTACAATTCTGAAAACTTGTAATCAGGAATAGTGTCAACTAGTCTCGTTGGCGAAATTATTTACGCTTCTGTATCATTTCCGGTTTACCGGAAGTTCACGTCAACTTTCTTAATTTAAGTAGCATGGTATATTTTTTATGAGTTCTTTAGATCGCTCATGCAATTGTGCATCAAAACTTACTAGAGTACCGTATACCCAAAATCAGCTGTTTTTGAGTTATTTATTTTTTTTTTTCAGTAATACGGCCAACTGCAACGATATGTTAGCTTTATTTTGGTTTATAAATCTCAAGATGTTATAAAATTGCGCCGGACAGAATGCGTATGTGCAAAACGTATCGAATTGTTGCAGATATTTACGGATTTGCACAAAACCAGAACGAGTATTTGCTCGTTTGTAGTGTCATCAGTAGTGTCTACAGATTATCAATATTTAAAATGAAGGTGAATACTTATTTGGAAGCAACAGATGGTAACTTTTTTACAAGAGATAAAATTTTAACTCTATTACAATAATTGTATAAGTTGTATAAACGTAAAGTAAATACCAATACAAAAGCTACTAATTCGTTCATTGCATAAAAAGGCTACCTTGATAAATCCAAAACTTTACAAACATAGCCGCTGTCACAGTTGTTTGATTGCCATACCTCACCAAAATAATCGCCTAAAAATACTATTAAATATGATAAATCGCGTGCGCCGCTAAACCTGTCGAACTTTGTCCACACCTCGGAGCATGAACGATCTATGACAGTTCAAAATAATTGTGGATGCTTCCTTAACAAAACCAGAACAGATAATTCACAAATCAAAAACAGTACGGAAATAACCAGATCGTTTTTTTATCAACTGCGCTTGCGTCGGACGTCCGAGGATCTTTATTTTTAGAACCAAAACAAACTTGTTAAAAACTTTGTATTTTGGTAACAATTACAGGTGAAGACTTTATATTTGGCACGTTACTAGCTGAAATACAGCGCATGCAAACTGCGCCTTCAAAATTATATCTATCTATACAGAGCCGTTCCAAAATTAACGTTTATTTCAACTAAGTCCACATCGATGAAACTCACTTCTTTTAAATTGAACATTCTATATATATTATGGCATTTTTGAATACACTTAATAATTCTCTATCATTGATTATTAGACATATTAGCTTCTATCTTTTACGGTTTTCGAGATATTGGTGATTACCTGTTGAAATGTGGAAAATACGCCGTGAAAAAAATTTAGTAACTCAAAAATAGCTGATTTTAGGTATAAGATACTCTAGTAAGTTTTGATGTAGAATTGAATGAGCAATCTAAAACATGCATAAAAAATGTACCATGTTATTTAAGTTAAGAAAGTTGACGTGAACTTCCGGTAAACCGGAAGTGATACGAAAGCGTAAATAATTTCTTCAGTGAGATAAGATGACACTATTCGTAATTGCGGGTGTTTAGAATTGTCCCTAGTAGCACCAAACGTTGGCTAAACATCACCCCGACGTATCACCGATATGCCGTGCTTGGTGTGATATCAGTGACTCCCTACCAAGATCGGATAAATACAAATAGGTATATGATATTGAGTAGACATCAGTATGCGACGTCGGATATATATCATGCTGACAGCGATAATATCGCTGGCAGATAGGTAGAATATCTGTCGCCAATATTGTATTTATAACGGAAACAGGTATTCACATGATTTTAAAGAGGAGTATCACTGTGATATTGTCATTCGAATATAGGTTTCATGTTGGTTGCAAGTCAATCTTAGATGTGTGTCGATGATGTTTTCATTCGATGTCGGCTCTATGTCAGGCCAGTATCATAACGCGATAAAGGAAAAGACCATGACGTCACAAGCGCTCCATTTCGGATAATGAGCCGATATTGCACCCATCACACACACAACAGGATATGTTTATGGATGTCTTTCGAGATCACAGTTTTCTTTAATTCCGTTGAACACTACCGAATGTCAAATTTATATTGTTGTTTTAAAGCGAAAGTAATCATTTATTTATATTATTATGAGTGACGTCAAGTTGGTAGGCGGACATCTGCAATTCTCAGGTGAGCGGTACACGGCAGGGTATAGAACAGTATAGCAAGCGAAAGAACATTTAAGTAAGTGTATTTTTAATTAATTTAATATTATTTAATTTAAGACTCTCTTGCATACAGACGATTAATTCAGCAATGTGTTTTCTAGTTATTTATTACTCGAGAGCAAAAAAGTTATTTTGTTTTATCTACTCTAGGCTTCAAAGTTATAATCATCATTGTGAGGTGACTGGAGGTGACGTTGTGGTTGTGACATTCACGACCACTTAATGTGAAGCCGTTTGCTAGAACATTACACCACGAAGAATAGCAAAATCGATCAAGTTACCACGTAGTATTATGTTTCCAATATATTAAATGCACTGTCACAAAGTTATATGGGTGCGAATTAAACTCAGCAATCAAGAAGAAAAGTGAATTTGGGATTATTCCAAGCGAAGACATCTTGTGTGCATATGTTCCATTGCACAATAATACCATGTCGAAGGTAGCAACACTGAAGTAACTTTACCGTGAGCTAACATATACTTTTCATTATAATTTATACTATAATCACTATGATATTACTCTTAAACGGAACCTTAATTGTTACCATCGCAAGCAAATACGAACTTGCATTGGTTTGTTACTTAACTTATATATATATATGTATATATTTTTTGGATTATCTGCATATAACGTCTGTATGAGTAGAATTATCTAGAATTTTTTTTTTTTTTTATGTGTGGTGGGTGCTTAGTTGCAGTGACTCCGTAAGCTGTATTACTTGTCTGGCTATCACTGCAACTCTTGCGGTGTAGTTTAGTGTGTGTAAGTTGTGTTTAAATGGCTTTGTGACAGCATCATATCGCCTTTTATGATGCCGCGCTGTTAATCACTTTGCTCCCAACAGCGAATGGCAAGTCGATCCGGGATTAAACTCTCTGAAAAAATGTCACCGTCCCTCCAGAGAATTGAACCCCGGCACCTATCGTCCTCTCACGACAATAGTAACCACTGCGGCCATCGACCCGTTAAATAATATAATATTAAATTTAAGATACTAAGTTTACGTTCTTTCGTCGTAAATGTAACTGTTTGCTAATGTAGCTTCGATTCTAGCATTGTGTTTTACTATTGAGCCCCCATTGTATTAGATATATGATCTCGTTGACACCCGGTATATGTATATATTTTTTGGATTATCTGCATATAACGTCTGCATGAGTGGAATTATCTGGAATAATTGTAATATTACATTTAAGATACTAAGTTTACCTTCTTTAGTCATAAATGTAACTGTTTGCCAATGTAGCTTCGATTCTAGCGTTGTGTTTTTGTATTAAGCCTCCATTGTATTAGATTCGTAGCCACCTTTGTTAATTAGTAGGCCTTGTAGTATTTTTGTTTCGAATATAATATTTACATTGACAATACGATTGCAATCGGTCGTTCACCCAATCAGCTGATCGATATTTAGAGTTATGTACTGCTAGCAGCCGTAGAGATGTGCACTCTTATTAAATATTTCAGATGTGTTATTTAGTAATTTTAAATTTTTATAACACTTATATAATAGAGCTTACTATTATCTATATCTTTTTTAATGAAATAGAGGTCTGGACTTAATCAAGCCCGACACGTCATGGCTTAAAGTAGTGATTTATTTGAAAATGTTATAACCCTTACTCTGTTATGCTGGCTGTAAGATACACATTTTTATATCTATTTTCTTCTTTTTTAGTTAGTTACGTTGACATTTTATTTTGCTTTATATAATTTGTATGTGTATCACGAATATATTTACCACACTTTGTTTTATAGTATTTATGTGTTTAGATAATAGCCAAATTCAAGATTTTACCTATTTTTTGATATATTTCTAACTATGTATTTTATATATCTTCGTGTGTTAACGTAAAATATATTTCATTTGTCAAAGTACTTATTTCTTCGTATTACAAAAGACACCTTTATTGTTGTTGTCTGTGTACGAAATCAATTTATTTAAACCATATATTTTGCAGCTTTTGATGGTACATCGTTATATTATTAGTATTGATGTATCTGTTGCGATGAGATATGTTCGTGTTGTCGTTTGCCTACATTTACTGAATGCTATAAGGTGATAACAAGAAACATCGGTATCACCCCACACCACAACTTTGATTAATTATTCGGGACACGTGTTTCGAAAACGCATGGGTTTTCATCATCATGCGTTTTCGAAACACGTGTCCCGAATAATTAATCAAAGTTGTGGTGTGAGGTGATACCGATGTTTATTGATATTACGAGCCCACAGTCCTTGAAATCACTCTGCTGTAAGGTGATATTGATGAAATAATATATACTGCCTTTTCCTCAACATTGAATTTGTAGTAATGGTATTATAGTGTGACGTAGTACGTAGATACACAGTATCCAACATTCCCTTCCTCGAATGGGTGAGTATCGACCGGACACATTGGGCCAACGTCGTCTGCCGCTCGAGCGCCGACTTTCCTCTAAATATCGGCCGACTATCATTGCGTGATATTCGCCCGCTATTGCAAAATGTTCACACCTTCGTATCGGCGTGATATCGCCAGCTAATATCACGCCGACTAATAGCCGACAGGGAGCCGATATTGGCCCAATTTTTTGTGCTACTGGGGAAGATTTAGGAACATCGAAATGTTCTAAGAAACCAGTTCCATGAGTAACATTGTATATAATATACATATTTGAGATGTTCATTATTTCTGAACTATTTTCTTTTTTAAACTGAATCAGTTCTAAGTGATTATTTATCAACATACCATTTGTCGACATACATGTGTCAGCAATTTCGTTTAACTCGTTTATATTGAATTAAACACTATCATAATCAACTCATGCTTGAAGAAACAAAATCATACACTTTGTTTTCTTGGATTACACATAGGGACAAGTGAGAGTACGTGGAGACCATAAAAAGCTGTGTTGTCTTATAATATTTATATAATATAATTATTAATATCATGTTTATGTTATAATTATCTTTACTCGTGTAATGCTCTCTGCAATGTGGAAGAATATCGTCGTAAGTATATGTTGTATGTATCGAGTTAAACACGAGCGCTAGCTTATCGAAATACCTATATATAGCCTACTGGATTATACGAGCTACCATTATCTTTTGAAACTCAGCTTTCTAAATGGCTTAACAGTAACCAACCGTATGTTGCATAAACTTGGCCAGTCTGTCATTAGAACGATTAGGTTCTATTTATATAAATTATATATTTTGTACATCACACCACAGATGCATAATTAGCAATATCATTGCTAAAATATGGTTGCCGGTAATGTTTTTAAATTTGTTTTGTTAAAACAACACGATTTCCGTCTTCGTGGAAACATTCGCTGATTATACCTGTTGCAAAAAACAAAAATCCTACGGGCTTTGAGCATTTCAGACCGATTAGTATACTACCAACGATATCAAAAATTCTCGAAAAGATTGTTGATACACAGCTACGTACACACATATCATTGTATGATATTTTGCCAACTTGCCAGTCCGGCTTTAGGCCGAATCACAGTTGTGCAACTGCTTTGCTTGATGTTACTGATAACATAATTATAGGGCTGTGGACCGTGGTGAAGATAGCGTTTTGGTCTTGTTAGATTTTAGCAAAGCATTTGACACACTAAACCACGATTTATTGTTGGCAGTGTTTCATTTTATTGGATTGTCTGAGAGCGCCATTTCCTTCTTTAAAAGTTATTTATCTCAAGGTTTTCAGTCTGTTATCTTGGCGGACATTCCATCTGCCCCTCTATTCAGTTCTCAGGGTGTGCCCCAGGGATCAATTTTAGGGCCACTTCTATTCGCCGTTTACACTTGCAATCTTTGTGAGTGTCTATCGCATTTCAAATTCCATATGTATGCGGACGACACCCAACTTTTGTATTCGTTTAGTAGCGATGATGCGAGACGGGTGGAGGAAGAATTGAATAGAGACTTGCTATCTTTTGCCTCTACATCTGAAAAACATTCCCTTCACATTAATCCAGAGAAAACTGTGGCGATATTATTTAGTAAAAAACTACGCGACACCGATTTGAACCTGTCGTTGGGCGGTGTTCGGATACAGTTTGTTGAGGACGCTAAAAATCTCGGTTTGCTAGTAGATAAGAAGTTAAGATTTCATGCACATGTATCGAGGTGTGTTCGTACTGCATATTCTAACTTAATATTATTATGGCTTATTTACAGAAATAGAGACTTTCTGTCTCCTGAGTTAAAAACAAAACTCTGTGATAGTTTGGTTCTGTCACATTTCAATCATTGTGATGTTGTGTATGGGCCTTGCTTGGATGTGGTTACTCAGCGTAGGATACAACTTGTTCAGAATTCATGTGTTAGACTTATCCATGGCATAAAAAAGTAGGAACGTATTTCGTTCACCTTAAAATTGACAAGTTGGTGGAATATGAAAGACCGGAGATACTTGCATTCAGCATGTTTGTTTCACAAAATAGTCACATTGAAGTGCCCAACATACTTATACAGGAAAATAATGTTTCGGTCTGACCTGCATCATATAAACATTAGGAACAGAGGTCTCTTAACACCACCCATCCATAGAACAGCGTTTTTCGAACGATGTTTTACATATAATATTGTTAAAATGTATAATAACATTCCTATTGACCGAAAGTTGTTGCTCTCACCTGCTTTTCGACGATCCACGAAGTCGTGTCTATTTGTGGGATACGCTTAGCTGTGATGTTTGCCGGTTCTAATTCTTATAGTCATTATATGACTTATTTGGCAATTGTGACGCGCGACATGTGTATATATAATTTGTTTTTTAGTTTATGTTACTGCTCATGCTCAGTTTCGCTAATGATCTTTCTTTATTATTATTATTATTATTATTATTATTATTATTATTATTATTATTATACTTGTACATGTATTTGTAGGTATATATGTTTATATACATATATGTATCATGTTTGGTTGGGTCAAAAGCAGAAGTGCTTTTTGCACATTTTCTGAACCCCGCCAATTTTCTATACACATATTTTTTTCTCTCTTTTTGGTTCTTTTGGATATATATGTATTTTCCTTTTATGTATGTATAGAAATAAAGACATTATTATTATTATTATTATTATTTTGTGTTTTTTTTACAATCTAGACACATTTGACTGTTATTTTATACAATCCACACGGCGTTCAAATGTTTGTGTTAATTAGTTTGGAAACATCAATGCTAGTCAAAAAATAATTGTGTATCATTTATGCTCAATTTATACCATTGTTATATATGGTACTATTTCTAAAAGTTAGCTCGAAATATAAACAGTCTGACACGACAAGAACCTTCATGTATTTTCACAAAGTACAACTTTCCATGTTATAAGTATTAAGCGCAAGTTTTACACATTGAAAAACACAAATATGTTTTGCTTGTTATATTTAAACGGCAACAGTATCTTTCGTGCAGAATATTCGTTCCTATACTAAATCGATCAGAAAACTACAACGCACATCGAGCGAATATCATCTCAACCATCAGCTTACTGACATCGCAAGGATTCTGTTACATAGGAGTACTTTATCGTCATCCAACGATGGATAGCAAACGACCTTGTTTATATCGAAGAAAAAGCATCTCAAGATATTGAGATGATCAGACAATTGACGAAAAACCTTACTAAGATGCTTTACCGCTCTCCACAAAATGTATTTCCATTATCCCTCGAAGATGGCTTTGACGTCGAGTATTATATTACCTGAAGCAACCTAAAATAGGATATAAGTTAATGTAATAATTGACGAATAAACCAAAATAACGAATTTTTATTGCAAATGTGCGCGCAGATGAACAAGTTTTATTTGCTCAGTATGCTATTAATTTACTCTGAAATATTTTCTGCAGTTTAAGAGTTTTCTGATCATTATTATAATACGTATGAACGGACAAATTATATTTATCGAAAAATCAATTTAATTTATTTAACTGACCAAATAAATTAGATTTAAGAATTAAACTAACAGTGTAAATTGTCTAACCGGAAAAACGATTACAAATACAAAAATAGTTTCCATGGGTTGCCCGATAGCTATACGATAAATAGTAGTTCTAAAATACATTTTAAATGTCTGATGCTGAGGAAGCATCGACTAATTCAGAGAAAAGAAAAAGCAGTAGTTAAGCAATATTCCAGAGGATATTCCAAAAAATAGTGAGAACAGCAATAATAACAGAGAAAGAAGATACCGAATCAAGTGTTATGGGAATATGTAAACGGAGGCTAAGAGAAATAAAACAAATGAGAAGGGAGTAACAGGAAAGGACAAAATTGAACTCAACAATAAAGAGGTGAACGCTCTTGAGGGAAGAAATCAAAGTAAGAAATAAAAATAGCAAGAAAAATATACGTATGAGATTAGAGGAAAACAACGAAGAAACTAGAGAAAAAATTAGTGTATTATTATTATTAGCATTTTAATGTAGACCAAGATAACCACATGACTAACATTGCAAAGTTACAAAAAGCAAAAAGAGGTAGTGGTAGTAATGGAAAGCTCTTAGGCATAATTAGAAGTACTCAAATGTGCAAATGGGGTGAAAGACAGGAAAACGTACTTCGATAGTGATTTAATGGCGTAGGATAAACAGACACAAAATAATATAGCATAGAATGGATAGCTATGAAAAATTTCAGAAGAAATAGATTAGATGTAACTACTGAAGCCAATTGCAAGGTAAGAATCTATTGGACTAGAATACAAGAAAATCACATGACAAGGAGAAAGACAAGTCCCAATAGTTGAAATAGAAAAACTAAATGAAAGAATATTCTAAAAAAAGATAGAAAAAGAAACCTATGCAGCAAATTTAGAATCGGGAGATGGAATGTAGGAATTGTTGACGTGGCTGCGATACAAGAGGTGTAGTACTAGCAGTAGTTATTTTATTATTTATTTTTTAACATAATTTTCAGCATATTGCAGAGTACCTCGGATAACACAAGTCATCTTTACTAATCTATATATTCAGAACTTATCATTCATTCCAGATGTTTCCATTTGTAGGTCTATAAAATAAGACCCAAGTAAACATGGTGGTAAAAGTATTCCAGAACAAAATAATTACGGCTTAATAGAGGGATCCCCCTTTATTAATCTCTTCAGTAGGCAAGGTGTATATGGTTTCTACATTGTAACTAAATGCGTTAAATTCTGTTTTAAATTTTTTAGTTGTTCAATAATGTTAAATTTATGTTATGTACGTACAGTAGGCAATGTTAATGGTTGGACAGTCCTGTCACAGTATAATAATACGAGAAATACCGAAGCTATTGATACCCTTGCAATAACTCTTCGCTTTCGCTCAAGGCCGTACACATACAGGTAAAATCGTAACGACAAGAGTTTCTACATTGCAGGGTGATTTAAAACCCATTTAGCATGCGAATACGGTATAATATAATGCACACAAGGGCACTAATATTCATGTGTCTATTTATGTAAATATTTTAGATTCTCCTACAGTATCAATAGAGTTGACAAATATCGGCAACAGTAACACACTTCTAATTGGTACAACTGGAAAACTGTAGTAGTTAGAGGAGAGTTCTCTTACAAAAGAACTTTAATTAAAATCATTCTTTCCGTATTTGATATTTGGGTCGTAGTCACGTTACAATAATAACTTAATATAAGATTATCATATGTATTGATGTATTCTATCATTATTGAATTATTATTAATGTCAAAGAGTTCTTTTTGTGTATGTAAAGAATTAATCAGGAATTATTACAAATTATATATTATATGAAGAAAGTTTAGTTGGAAACACACATTTTTGGTATTCCACAAATTGTGTTTTCAATTCCCAGGGGTATAACAATATAAAAAACTTTTTTTAATGTCATCAGTGGTTAAGCAACTAAATTTTTGAATCTAATAAATTTAATAGTACAGTCAACCGGAGAAACATCTAGACCTTCTTTTTATAAGTGTTGCTTAGATGAAGTATAAGAAAAAAAATCTTTCGAGTTAAATAGGTTTTTATTCGCTGAATATAATTATTTCACTACTATATACACATAATTTTCATTAAAGTGTTTACTTAAGGAAAAATAAATAAAAACAAAAAATGGATGATGGGTGACTGGATTTTGTTGAACGTAGTTCAAAATTCTATTACCATCTTCTGGATTAATTTTGGGTGGTTGTCCAGGCCTCGATTTATTTCGTAGAGCTACATCTTCGTTTTCGGTTCGCCAGCGTTATGTTGAAGTACAGTTAGAAAAAAAAAGAAAAGATACGGTTTTATAGAATTCCACAGAAGTAACGGTTACTAAAAATTTAGACCAATGAGGGATATCATAAAACAAATTAATACTCGTTGGCATATTTTGTTTGTTAGTAGAAGGACTAAACGTTATCTAATGATGAGTGAAATGTAGTTACAATCAACTTAACATTTCAATTAATATTTAATGTGTGTGTGTAATGTATATTTGATTTGAAAACTTTAGAATCAAGTTTTTTTGGTGTATCACTGACTTTCAATTTCTATTTATTAGGCAAATAACCGTTTTAAGCCATCAAGCCAGAACATCAATGTAACCAACACCAATAAACTAAAGTACAAAAAATAGAATAAAATAGTATCTGTGCAATGCACTCAAAGAATTCATATAGAACAATAAAAAATAGATTATATACTTACCGATACACCAACTTCTGCAGCAACTGGCCTGTAGGACAAACCACGCTCCCAAAGGGTAACTATTTTTGCTCGCGTTTCTATTGTTGTTGCGGGCATCTTTACGACGATTACAGCAAACTAAAGATACAAAGTTCGATGGTTGTCTGCCTCTTCTTGAAAGGTCCTCTTCTTCCAGTTCCACTTCCTTCATGGATGTCTTTCTGGTGGTTCTCGGGTTCCTGGGTTGTTGTGGCTTCTCGGAGTCTTCTGGATGGATCTCCCTCGCTGTTGATATCTGAAACTAACGAAACAGAGGTATTATTTTATGAATAAATCATCACCGCATTTCTCGGAGTATCTCCGTTGTTGTGCGGTGCTTGGTGGGTCCCACTGATTTTTGCGCGATAGCGCTACTCATCGCTGGGTTGCTGCTCGCGAGTGCCTTGTCGAAGAATCCTCGGTTGAGTTTCTTCAAGAACTCGTTCAGGTCCTGGGCGTCTGCCGCTGTAAGTTCTCGGAGGACTGCCAGCGTGGTGCGTCTAGGAAGTCGGAATACAAGTCGCAGAACGCGATTTTGCACTCGGACTAGTGGAAGGATGTGAGATGGAGCCGCCGTGGCCCAAGCTGGGCTGGCGTAGGTTAGGATCGGGCGGATGTGAGTCTTATACAGCATCGCGCCCGTTTTGGGATTGAGTTTGGGGTTACCGAGGACAGGATATAGCTGGTGCAGTCGACCGATGGCCCTGTTCCTAGCTCTACCTAGATGCTCGGCGAAAGTTAGCTTCCGGTCGAGGATCATTCCCAGGTATTCGATCTTCTCGCTCCAGTCGATCTCCGTCCGAAGAACGGTGATCTTTCGGGGCGAGGGTTGTCGTCTCCGGCTGAACGCAATAGCTTGCATTTTCCTCGGATTGATGGTCAAACCGAATTCGCTAAAGAATCCCTCGATTCGATCCAGCTGCGTTTGGGCGAGCTGAGCTGCGATCTCGGGACTCTTCGAGGTAGCCACTATAGCGGTGTCATCCGCATAGATGGCGTTAAACACTCGTCGGTCGGTCGGTTTGGGAATGTCCGCAACGTAGATGCTGAACAGCGCCGGGCCCAGTGCCGAGCCTTGTGGAACTCCAGACAGCATTTGCCTCTCTGATGATTCTGTTCCGTTAACAACGGTGTGGAATCTTCGGTCCTTGAGGTACGATCTGATGGTCTTCAGGATTCGCGGCTGAAAGCCGGCTACCTTCATCTTCGTCAGCAAGCCTTCATGGCGGATCTTGTCGAACGCCTTCTCCAGGTCCAGGGATACCATAATGGTCGTCTGTTTCCTGTTGAATGCGGTCGTGACGTGATCCGTGATCCTGAATAGCTGCATCGTGGTCGAATGTCCGGGTCTAAATCCGAACTGGTCGTTATCCATGAGATGGCCATCTTCCAGATGGTCGCTGATTCGGCGCAACAACAAGGTTTCTAGAACTTTGCTTATTGTGCCCAGCAACGATATCGGCCGATAGCTCTCAGGGGAGTGCGGTTCCTTCTTAGGTTTCAGTGCTGGAATAATCCTTGCGGATTTCCACCTGGTCGGATAGCATGTCAACCGGAGTGTCGCGTTAAAGATCGCCGTCAAGTTGACTAGCAGCTTGAGCGGCAGATTTTTGAGCGCTCCATTGGGAATGCCATCCTGCCCAGGGGCCTTCCCGTTGGGGATACCCTTGATAACCTGCAGGACCTCCTTGGGAGTCACAACGATAGGTGGACCAGGGTCCATCTCGTCGATCTCATTCAAGGTGGTCCGGAATTCTCTCTCCTGCTCGGGATCATTACGATCGTTCGGAGTAAAGTGACCCGCGAAGGTGCTAGCCAAGGCGTCAGCCTTCTCCCTGTCGGTGAGGCATCTGCTTAGACCATGTTTGATCTCCGGCACGGGCGGTCGGTTTCTTTTCAGTATCCGAGGCACCCTGTGCGGATCTTCGGTTTGGCTTCTCTCGACGAAATCGCTCCATTTTCTGTATCGAAACGCTTCGATGTCTCTCTCGATCTCTCTCCTCAGGTGGTTGTATTCCGCCTTCATAGGAGGGTACAAAGATACAAACTCAAGACGAGAGGCTTTTATATTGAGAACGAATAAAGCAATATCAAAATTATCTTTCGCCCCCTCTTTGGCTTTAATGTAATAACGTAATTAAAACATATTCAAATGGTGCTCATAATTGGTTTAGCTAATCATTATACATAAGTTTATATTAAGAAAATAAGAACTTTCTGAGAATTCGTTACAAAGACACTCCTCATTGAAATTAACAATTCTTAAAATTTAGGATTATGTATTTCAATATTTGGAATCTGAGTTCCAGTTAAGAGATCACAGTACTTCAAGCAAGATTTAATTATTAGGATAATATTAAACAGTAATTTGTTTTGCATACAATAGCTTATATTTATTGTGGTCTAATCCCTACTTTACAGTTTATGGTATTCATGGATTAATAAATTTGGTTTAAATATTCGGCGTATGAGACTGTAATGCTTCGAAGAAAATTTGATTGTTAATACAATACTAAATTACTAAACAAATTATTCTAATAATTCTAATAGATATCTTGGAATTCATTTATCTGCTTCCTCTATAATTCTTGTTAAAGATGATAAGTCAAGTGTCATTAAGAATGATTATAAACTAGACATCATTAGCGTAATATTAAGATTTAATTTTAGACTCGTGGAGAAATAAGAATGAATAAATTACGAGTTTAGTAAGTATTATTTATCAAGATTATTTGAGTGAATGATTAAAATATTGAAAATAGGTATCGTATAGTATCTATATATCGTTTGCTTGACTTTGATAGTTTCGTAGGGGTATTCCAATATGATGGTAAAATACATACATCAATCGGGATCCGAATATCAAATATGGAAAGAGCGATTCAAATTAAGGATTTTTTTATACGACAACTCATTTTTAACTGTTATAGTTTTCGAGTTCTACTAATTAGAAATGTGTTGCTGTTGCTGCTATTTTCCAGTTCTATTGCACATAATGGTATATGCATTTAATAATAATAATAATAATAATAGCGTCTTTATTTCCAGTATATATAATAAAAAATCAACAGTATTTCTATATTAATAATATTGATAAGAGGAAATATGGCGGAGTTCAGATGCGTCACTAAAAGTTGGCATCTGCTCTTCCACTCAACCATTTTCTAAACCTAAAGCCTAAACCTAAAGAGAGAGAGTAGTTGCCTCTACTAAAAATGAGTGTATTTCCATAATTTAATATAAATCTTAAATACAACATAAAAAAACCAAGTTCCCACAAAAGCAACACTATACCTGCGCTAGGAACAAATGGAGACAAAATTTACGACGGAAGGAGGCGGCAGACCGCAGAGTTCTAAATTCTTGTGGTATGTTATTATAAATGTGCGATATTTGGTACGAAAAACACTTTTTGAAATTTTCAGATCTATGAGTTGGAGGAGTAAGGGTGCCCTTAAACCTGATATTGAGGTTATGCACATCACTTCTAAAAGAAAGTCTCTCATAGAGATATGGCGGCTTTCCTGTGAGGACAATTGCGTAAAATAATGTGGCAGAGTGTAATAGGCGCCGGTTTTTCATGTTCAACCACCTCAAATCATACAGCCTATGTGTCACATGATCCACATGATGAATTTTGCAATTTTTGTAGTTTACGAGCACTCTCGTAGGATATAGATGCCTGATATAAGAAATCGCAATAATCTACCTGTGCAAGAACTAAGGTTTCACATAGTAATTTTTTGGTCTTGACATTTAAGAGAGCCCTGTTTACATATAAAAGCTTTAAAGCTGAATAAGCACGCTGTAGGAAACCTTAATATGTTCCTTAAAATTCAAGTCGCAGTCCAACAATACACCCAAGCTCTTAACATTATCTTTAATTTCGATTCTTTCACCCTCAACTAAAATATTGATTTTAGCGCGGAGATCATTGTTGCGTCTATTTTTTTTCGGACCAAAAAGAATTAGATCGGTTTTCTTTGGATTAAGATGTAGTGAATGACATTTGGCAAATTCGCTAAGCTTAGACAGCTCAGTATTTAGACGTTGGCATGCTACATCTAACTGGGATACTGGAAAAGAATAATAAACCTGCATGTCATCTGCATAAAAATGACATTTGCAAAAGATAAAACAGTTAGCCATCGCAGAAGCATAGGTAGAAAACAGTAATGGGCCAAGTATCGAGCTCTGTGGGACGCCAGAACTTGTGTATACAAAATTAGACACATGACTATCGACCACCACGCATTGCTTTCTTCCAACGAGGTAATCGTATAATAAATTTACAGAACTTTGCACTAAACCTATATGGGACAATATGGCGGCCATTAGCGAATGGTTAATGGTATCAAATGCTTTCGTAAAGTCAAGCAAGCACATAAGTGTTAAGTTATTCTTATCCTGTTCTCTAATTATGTCATCTGTGATATTAAGTAATGCCGTGTTGCAACTAAAGTTCTTCCTAAATCCCGATTGAGTAGAAGGTAAAATATCATTATCTAGTACAAATTGCCTTAACTGACTCTCCATTACTCTTTCAGCAATTTTGGACAACACTGGTAAAACACTAATAGGTCGCAGATCTGCGTAAACCATAGAATTCGGTTTCTTTGGAAGAGGTCGGACAAGAGATTGCTTCTAGCACTCTGGGAAACGGCTAGTCTCTATACAGCAATTAATTATGTGAGTCAAAAAAGGAAGAAGATATGGTGTACACAATTGAATAAATTTTATGTTTAGTCCGTCTATGTCATTTGCGTTACTCTTAATCGAAAAGACAAATCTATTAACCGTATCCTCATCAACAGGTACGAATTCCAATTGATTCGTGTTTAACATATTGTTAGTAGTGCTATATAAGTTAAAGGCGTGTATGTTCATAGAAGACTGCGGGACTGCATTAACAAAAAAATTATTTATTTCATCAGGATTTTTAAGATGAGATTTTAATGAATTATTTTTATTCTTACATAATCCACTATTTCTAAAAAACTTCCACAAGTCTTTACTGGACGTTGCTTGATTTATCTTATACTGGAAGTATGCACGTTTCTCTCTTTTTATTGCCGATGTTACCAAATTGCGCAAGGACCTATAATACTCAAGCGAAGCGGTGCTACCACACCTTCTATATGACTTCAACGCATTATCTCTTAACTTCTGCATATCTTTAATGGTATCTGTCAGCCAATGAGCCGGTGGTCTAGAAAATCGAGAAGTTATAACGGGCATATGATGGTTCATCAACGTTACCAAGTTTTGTGTTAAGAAGAAAGCTTTCTGGTCAACATCTTCCATGTAGAATAGAAAGTGAAATGGAATCTGCTGCAAATCCCTAAAGATATCATTGTAATTGAAATTACGTAAACTTCTATACGTACATACACGAGAACCAGACCCACCACACTCAATGCCGAAGGTAGCAGCAACTAATTCATGATCAGACAAATGGGGCACCGACAGAACATTAGTACACAGTAATGAGTCCTTATCAGAAATAAAGATTGGGTCAATTAGACTAGCTCCAGTGGGTGTGACGCGCGTAGGCGCTCCAACTATCTGTATCAAACCAAACGAGCTTAGTGCATCCAAAAGAGTTGTAGCGGGAACTGTCTCGACATTGAGCAGGTCGATATTAAAATCGCCCAATAAAATTACAAAATCAGATTCAACTAGAATCGTAGACAAACTATCCTCCAATTCATTGATAAAGTAGCGATAATTACAAGTCTGCGGTCTATACCCAACTCCCACAGAAATAGTGTTACTACCACATTTTATAAGAAGCCACAGTTGTTCAATATTTTTGCTAGTGTTATATATTCTAAATGCTAAATTACTCTTAATATAAACAGCCACCCCACCACCACGCGAACCTCTATCATTCCTTACAAATGAGTATCCCTCAATTTTCAAAAGATCATTGTCTATACTTCTATCCAACCACGTTTCACTAAGGCAAAGTAACGCATATTCTCTCTCAAACAATAAATCACGAAGCGAATTTAATGATGGTAGTAATGACCTTATATTTAAGTGCGATACAATTTAATTTTCAACCATGTATAATTCTTAAATAGGAATATTATTCAATTAAAATTACTACTATAAGTAATTATCAAGTGTTATTAGCATAAAGACTAAAAATAAAAAAGTAAATGAAGTAAACAAAAGATAACAAATAAATTAAACGACTCAGATATAGTCTAAGTACAAAACAAAGACAAGATATCTAACACTACATCACACCAACTCCGCATATAATTTTTAATGTATAATAATGTAGTCAATACAAGAAATCAGTACAAAACTTACTTTATCATGCTCAGTCCGTGTTTATTTAAACTTTTCGAAATCATTTGCTGATCTGATTTTATGTAGAACAGCGTCGATCTTGATGAGGATGTTACCGTCCCTCGTTTGCACGTTTTTATTCCCGAACTTCTTACGGACCGCGGTAAAAAACTGATACCGCTTAGTAGTAAGATCTTCAACAACGAATATTTTGGTATTTTTCAGCTTCCTACGGATATTTAAGATGTTTTGTTTAAAATCGTGCCTTATAAATTTGACGATGATAGGACGGTGGTCTTTCTTACTCCCAAGCCGGTGGCACCGATCTATACATTCCGTAGTGATGTAGTATGTTCAACAGCGTAGGACAAATTAAATTCAAAATATTGAAATAGTCACATAAAGATTAGTGACCTTGTGTGCATTATATTAGACCGTAAATTTGCATGTGTAAATAGCATTTAAATCGCCCTGAAATGTAGAAACTCTTATCGTTACGATTTTACCTGTAGGTGTATGGTCTTAAATGAAAGTTAGGGAGTATTGCATGTAATATATCGGATATCTTCGGCGCGGCTTGGGTGTTATCATATTGTGACAGGACTGTCGAACCATTAACATTGCTTACTGTACGTCTAAGCTGTATCTAATCTTATCAAGATAATGCGGTGATCTTTCTGAAATTAACTTATGGAAAAATGCTCCGATGTATAATCTCCGTCTGAATTCCAGGTTTACCCATCCTGAAGATCTCAACGCACCTGTTATATGCTGAAATTTTCGTATAACGTAGAAAAAACGTAGATTACGACATACATATGTCCTTTATCTAAGCAGGATCCATAAACCGCATCACAACAATCAAACTGTGTAAGAATTAGAGTGTTAACCAAATTTAATCCAAGATTAGTATGAATGTGGTGCCTATTGGCCTAACTGTCATATTCTTAACGTAGAATATAATTTTTTAATAGTATCCGAAACATGCTCTCTAAACCGTAATAAGTGATCAACCGTCGGTCCAAGAATTTTTGTAACAACTTACTCTGGTAACTCCTCACCCTTTACTTTATTCTTAATTAAATCAGATACGCCACTGTGCGTTTTTCTAGAAAAACAAAGAACTGTTGATTTGATAGTATTTAGTTTTAACCGATGATTTTCTGCAATCTCAACAATTCTATCACTATTCGTTTTAATAAGGTTATTAACTGCACAAGCATCTGTAAAGTCAACTGTGAAATATAGTATTGTATCATCAGCGTTGCAATGACTAAAATATCAACGCCTAACCCGACCCGTTAGAGGTAGATATTTGAAATTTAAGACATTTTTTACTAAAATTTTGAGGCTACCTTGTACCGATTTGGTACATTCCATCCCTTGAGAAGTCGGACGGATCCACTGCTTTTTGAATATCTCGATAGCGACACGAACATAAATTTTGTATTATTATTATTTCTAAGGCCACTCTGGATAAATTCGGGAGGATGCATCCGTCCAACTTCTTGGACCGAAGCGCATATGTAATGATAATATATTTTTAGTTCAATAAAATATTTCAGTTATTATATACGATAAAATCAAATGTACAGAGAAAATAAATGTCAATATGTAATAAGATATGTGACATGTCATAATATACTGCATAATTATTTTCTGATATCGAATTTTAGTTTGAATAAGTAATAAATACAATATTATTAATTATTTTCTTTACTTATTTTACCATTATCCATTTATTATGTTCTCCGAGGTTGTGATGATACAGATCATGTATGATATTGTATGGGCACATGTTTCGATGTTAACTATGTATTGTTCTTTGAATAAAATACTTTTACCTCTATTCTAGGGACATAAAATTTATAGTGAGTTTTCTTTATATATTGTCACGCGAAATAATATATTATTTAAGATATACATATGTACTAATTACAGACCGATCATATCAAGATGTACTATGCTATACAATTATGTGTAAGCTTGACAAATTTCAGGCATTGCATTCACCATTGGACGGTTAAGTGCGCTCACCGATCGTGATGTATATGGTATATACTGTAATGTGAAATTTGATTTATAATAAAATTAAGAAAATGTGGGCTTTACTCTTTAAATTTAAATTTGGGGTTTTAAAAGAAAATTAATCTCAGGTGTTCGCGAATTCTTAACTCTACAGCCGGTATAGAGAGCAGAATACGAGAGCTTATCGTATGTTGAAAAAAAAATCCCCAAGTTACAAAAAAAATTACAAGACAGAAAGATGTTTTACAAAAAAAAAATTAATTTTTATTTAAATCAATAAAACCTATAAAAAAATAGTTTACAGTGTGCAGAAAGGAGTGGCAATCACCACAAAATAGTTTTATTACCTATTAAAACCTTTTTGGAATTTTTGAAAACTTTTAGTTGGGACTAAAATAACTAACTAAACTAACTAAAATTTGTATAAAAAAAAATTACTTTGAAATTTTAATTTTAAATAAACTAAATAATTTTTACCTTTTAACTCAATTTACTAAAAAAAAATTTTCTTAAAAAAAAACAAAAAAAATTGTTATTTTTAAAATTTTCAAATATTATTTTTGGACTTAGAAAAATAGTTTTCTTAAATTTCTTTTAGAGAACTTAAATCTAATTAAAACTAAATTACCTTATTTTACTTGTGTGAGTGTGTGTGTGTGAAATTTCAAAAGCTCCTGTCTTCGCGCGCCTAGACGGATGGTGGATGGCCGACGTCCTCTTCGTAGGGGTAATTAAAACTCGGTGATAATTTTGATGTTGTAAAGTACTTTTTCGAAGATAATAATATTATTTGGGCCCGTGCACCGTGCAATTTAATAAATTTTACGTAGAAATAAACGCTCCGTACGACAATCTATGTAAAAAGAGGAGGTTTGTTGCTCTCGCATTGCTTTTTATAAATGATTTGCAATTGTCCTTAAATTTCTTCAGAAATACCTTTCGTTAGACATCTGTCAATAACGGTAATTAACGGTCGTTGATGGATTAATTTCTATAGGTCCGGTCAAAAATTGTGTTATACAGGGTCACCGAAAAGTTGTTGATTTTAATTACCGCCTACTTTTTTTTCTTAAAATACCCCTAATTGGCTGGTTTTTTCTCTTGTGTGAGTGTAATTTAATTGTGTGCTTTTGTTATAATATTTGTGTGTATTTAGGTACAAAATAAATGTTATAAAATTAATTAATTACCTTAAAACATATGATTGAACTTATCGTGGTGCATTTAACATCTTTGTGTCCTTGTCGTTGGCTGGACTTATAATAAGACCTCTGCTGACCAACACCCCCCTTCTACATCAGATGGCTACTGAGCTAACACATGACATCGACTCGTTCATATGCGAAGAAAATGCAGATGGTGCCAACTTGAAGAGTTGCGCATCCTCTAGCTTTGGATAGTGTTGAATTAAATTTAATTGAATGAATTTTAAACAAATGCTTCGCATGTGTGCAATCATGTTAATGTTACTTATCTTTATAAAATTGAATTAAAAGAATTAAAAGAAATACACAGATCAGATAGTTGGTTATAGTTTCATGAATATAAAATTAATTTAGTGCTTTTTAATTTTTCTAGATTACGTACAGCTGCTGATCATTTGTCAAGTGAAAAATGGAATTGTAAACGTAAACAGGGAATAAAATGTAAAATAACGTTACAATACATATACATATGTATATACGACATGACTGCATAGTAATTTGCAATTGGAGGTTGTTATTCTTCGGCCGTACGTTGGCCCACCACAAACCCGATAACGCTTGAAAAATATCTCCTGCATTGCATATGGTAAGCATATGCCATGTTTCATTATGTGTGTTTGTTTATATTATGTACGCTATGTATTTCAACATACGCGTAGAATTTATAATTAATGGAGGCATATCTATACCATATACATGGCCGGAGATATTTCAAGTATTATCGGGTTTGCGATTGGTCAACTAAGCGTGCGAGAGAAAGCAAGCTTGAATTGTAAATTAGTAAGCAGTCGCGTCGTGTGTAAATATGTGACTATTGTCGAGCTCGCCTAACTGTCCAATGTGCTGTTTTTTATAATTTAAGTTAAATGCAAAACTGTATGTGTACGCTGCTGGAATGTGTATAGAATTTGTCATATATATTTATGATTTTGTCTTCAAGCGATTTTTATTTGTATATCTTTGATCAATCTCTCACATAGATGTTTGAAATTCAACCAGAACTTTTCTTACATTAACTGTGATTAGACCGTAATTTAGAAGTTTATATCCGAAATCAAGTTTGTTTCATGTAAGAATATAACAGATAACTTAATCGAATTTTGGTGTAGGTAACTCATTCAGCGGACTACTTAACGACACTGAGATATACACATGTCATACATATCCTTTTCATAAGAGTCCAATATCGGCTGCCAGTTTAACACGACATAGAGCCTACACTTATCAAATCATGGTCTCCTGTTGAGTATAAAGGGGATCGATATTAACGCATAACGTTGCATCAACCTACAACAGCTTTTCTTCCACCAATGTCACCTAAAGATGTTAATCCATTATTGTCAAATGTTCACTGCTTCACATTCCGACATTGTTGCATGTTGCGTTCCCAATACAAGTGGGATAATCAGTTAACGTAATGTTCTACCAATGTTCCAGCATATATCATTTCATTATCTATATCATTTGGCTAGTATCTTTTGCTAACATATCAACTAGGTTTTGATCCCAGAGTAGATTGGCGCTGGTCTCAACGCACTGTTATGCTGTTTCACCAGTTGTTCGAATTTCTTATGACACTTTTCTATGGGAAAGCCCTTGTAGCAGAAAAACAAAATACATCTGGTTTGAGTCATTATAACAATAATTATATGACATCAATATCTATAAATAATAATTTGTTATTATTATTCACAATTGTAGTAGATGTCAATAACCGTATTACAACAGAATGTGTTTTTTTTCGACTATGCGCAATCTATTTAGAAGGTCGTATAAGAAGAAAGTGTAACAATGTATTTAAAAAGAAAATAAAACACAAAGGATGTTCCAAACAAAGGAAATTGCTTGCTAAAATTGTTTTAAGGCGTATGTTTTCAATGTCATTACCTTGTTTCTAGTGGATATTTATCATTGCAATTAATTTCTAACAAAATCGGAAGTGATATCTTTGTATTAGTTTAATATAATCTAAGGCAGCGTATAGACTAAGAAAAAACTTATTTATCTTATAATTCATGGCTAAGAAAGAAACGCTAAGGTTCAATTTAATGACTTCACAAGTTTATTTAATTATTTCACGTACACATAGTTTTCCTAGATTCTAATAGTGATTTTATCATTAAAATACTTTATAATAGAATTCAAGTCTTCTTCATCTCTATCTAAATTCATTAGATAACATTTTTAAATTGTTGTTAATCATTGGCTTAATGAATATATTAATTTTGGGCAAAATCTTAGATTTTTATAACATGCTTACTAATACTAAACAAGCGGCATCAAAACTTAATTAATACGGTAACATATCCGATAGCTGCGTTAACCTCAGTCGAGCAGATGCTTTAGCCTTTTACTTTCATGAACTCTAAAACTGCCGTAAGCAAGTGTGATGAGCTTATACTTGGAATGAGGCTCGCCTCTTCCTACATATACACGTACATAAAAAACTGTAGGGTAAGGCGTATGAAACCAGATAATGCATTAACGTAACGACTCTGTGAAAGACGAAGATGGTCAGGCTACATAAATGAAGTAGCCGAAAGGAGACGCTACCATGGATATAAGGCCGTAAAATCCTTAGCAGTAATCATCCCTAGAGGTAGTTATGTGACTCTGGACTTGAGTGCAATCGGAGAGGGCCTGAGTGTTAGGTGTCGTAAAATAGAGACCGACAGTGACGTGCACTTAGGTGCGGTACGTTGCCGACTTGTTCAGCAGTTAAGTCGCTAATGTTATTGCAGCCGAGGAGTAGGGTACACTATGTTACGGATGTAGATAACCTCTAAAGAGTCTGAAGTGATTTGCCCCGACTAATGGAGATGTGTGGTATGAATATATCTTGATGGTGTTGTTTGTACATATTAAGAAATACAAATGTAGTTCAGCTGTTAGGAACTGCATTAACAGCAACTTATTTGGAGTTTTTAAATGAAGTAGTTTGTACGCACAGAAAGTATAACTGTCTAATAGTAAATTTAAATCGATAATTAAGGCTCATCTGATACGGTAATTTCTCGTAACATTCTAAATTAATTTATGCAACCTACAGTGTCATAATATGATTTCATGATTACTCGTTTACATTCTTCACACTTTGTTAATGTCTTATTGGTTCTTATATTTACACTTTCCAATAGTTTTCTTGAATATTTATTTGTTAATGTTATGAATGACTAATGACAAGATTGTGTCAATTGTGTCAGCTAAAAGTGGAAATATTTCAGGAATTGAAAGATAAGTACTTACATAGATACATTAAATAATTGTTAACTGACTGCTTGGTATTGTATTGTAAGTTCATAAGACGTCATACCTCAGTGTATTCTATATTACCTATTGTGATTTGAATAATAGTGAAGACTGCAATAAGACAATTATTTTATTTTCTATTCTTATTACACTTATTACACAATGAAATTTAAAATCCACTACTTCACAAGAATAGTGCATACAAAAATTTTCTCTAAATGTAAAGAAAACGCCAAGTTAACTTTAATATAGAATTAATGTTTTCTTCAATTGTCTTTATTAGAATTTACTCTAGGTATTACTATTTGGATCGTGCAGATATTTTAGACTGAATATAGCGAGACACAGACTAGCTAGATTAAAAAATTCAATCGATTCGAACTACGTACGTGAATGTACAGTGCGACTCTAAAGTGTAATCATAGCTACCTAAGATATTTTGAATTTATGATACCAGTTCACTGCAAACACAAAATGTATAATGAAACAAAACTTTGTTCTGTTACTATGTTCATATGAGTGGATACATTTTCATGAAATTTCAGCCTGATACCATACTCAGTGAGCCCTTTAAAATGAGGTGTAACTCGATCCCCTATTCCATTTAAAATTCTTATACTAGATCGCCCCCTGTCATCAATCTTTGAAGCTAAATAGACATTTTACTTCAAGAATATATTTCATATGAATGATCCAAAACCGGAACCTCTCATTAAACCGTTATATGTTAGGGGAGAGAGGAGGGAAAAACACTTTAGACACACTGTAGATGCCCTACGAACTATAAAAATACAAGTGAGAATCCAAAAGAATTTTTTTACAAATCCAACTCAGGAAAAAGTAAAATCCATTTTTTCCACTATCTACAAAGTTTTGCAAAAACATTATTATCTTTGTATATCTCTGCAACTTATTTAGTTGTTTTTATATCTGAAGGTAGTCCACATCATTGCTTCATTACTTCATTTCATAGATGAAAACGTAAACAATTAGCAATTTTATGACTGTTACCACAATAATAAAATATAACACTTCATTTCATTTTAGATGATCATGTATGCAGCAGATAAATATAACTTTTACATCTAAATTGTTAACAGTTAAATTGTTCTTGATAAACTGAGTAGATATATTTCTTTTATTTTACACAATTGTGGTAAAGCATTCGACATATTTTTCTCGAGATATATAGATATACTAAATTATTAAAGCATTCGACATATTTTTCTCGAGATATATAGATATACTATTATTTACCACCTAGTGTAATTGCATGGTTCAATCTGTAATATTATATTTCCAACTAATTCGAATTGACATAATTTATAAGATTTTATGTGAGGTAACAGTCCCCAGATTGGAACTGATATAGGTAGCGTGTTTCTGTATATACAGATATAGTCCATTTCGAAATATACAAAATTATAACAAGTCACTTAAGGAATATGTTTACGAATTCTATTATTATTTAAGACTTACTGTCTTCAACATTTATTTTAATTTTATTAAACAAGTGTTTATGCCTGAAATTTTTCTTGCGTTTGACATTATCGAACTACCCCGAACTACTTACTTGCCTCCTGTTTTCCGGGCTAAGTATCTATTGAATCTCGAAGATAAAAGAGAAAACAGTGGCACATCCTTTATAACATCTGTTCCCAGGACCGTCTTCACTGAGATAAGCCGCCTTCGAGAGTTCAACCCCCACCGTCAGGTAGGTCGAAAATGTCAGTGCCTAACACCATTCCGAATATCTTTCTGTTTTTTTTATTTTTACTTCCTCTACGATCTGGGTGTGTCGTGTCCGCGTAACAACCTAGATTCAATTAGTATATATTTTTTATTAATTGTTATTTTAATTTTGATATTAATATACAGGGTGCTGTTCTTTTGCAATATACCTGGTGTCTCCAAAATGGTGTTTTTTCAACTGGGGTTTTATAATTTAATTTTGATGTTCACAAGGTACCTTTCGACGTCAGACATTCGCACAGTGGATTGAATTGTCACATTGGTATTTTGCTTCGTCAAATGTGACAACATTTTCTGGGCAGCCCTGTAGGTCAGTTTTGACATGGTGTTTTGAAGAACCATTACTGCCTAACATTTGGTCTAAAAATAGCTTTTCTGTTAATTAGCGTAACTGCAAAATTTGCGATGTTGTAATAGATAAAAATTTACTAGAAAATCATAGTAAGCCAAATATCTCAAGGACCGTCAGTTTTTTCATATGAATACCATGCATAAAGTCCCTTTTATTTTTCATGTAGATTCAAAATAAATTATAAAAAATATAGATTTGTATCTAAGAAAACAAAGTTGCTGTCTGTGCAGAGGAAATGGAACATCCTGTACAATCGGCATTATTTTAGGTTTGTAGATCTTGAGAAAACTAGACACGTGAAGTAAAAAAAGTTTCAATTATCTCTGTTATCAACCGAGATATTGGACTTCCGCGTACTAGGTGAGTACACTGTATGAAATAGACATTTACAGTATAAATACCTGAGTTAGAGGTCGTTAATCGAAACACAGAATATAGCTTTTGTTACGTTTCGGGTTTTATTATTTCGTCCTTCTTCAAAACATACCTAGCTGATGTTTTAAATTAAAATGTTAATTAAGACCCATAATTTGCAACAGAGAAAGTGCATCATTAATTAACACGTGAATAATTTTACTGAAGAGAATTAAAAAACTTTTTTGTTTGAAACACTAAAATCTCATTGTCATTCATCATTGCTAATTTGACATTTAGGTTTTAAAAATTTTACTATATTCACGAACAGATCAAAACACATATGTTTCTGTTTTCTTTAGTAAAATTATTTATGTGTTAATTAATGATGCCCTTTCTCTGTTGCAAATTATGGGTCATCATTAAAATTTTAATTTAAAACATCAGCTATGTTCTGAAGAAGGGTGTAATAATAAAACCCGAAACGTGACAAAAGCTATATTCTGTTCCGATTAACGAACCCTAACTCAGTATTTATACTGTAAATATCTATTTCATCTATTACAATTTACATTCTTCTGGATACTTACATTTCAGTATTTTATTAACATATGTATAATTTATTTATTGAAAAAAAATTTCACTAAAATTTAATACATTGTTACGTTGCTCTTTTAACTGGTAGTCAGTGCGCTTTCTCATCTATATCTAATTTCAATCTTGTCGTGCACTCCTCTTTCTCATTCTCACATCTTGCTTTATGCAAAGCCATTTTTCTTTCCTCCTAAGCGATTTTTCTTTCTTCCAGTAGCAGTTTCTGCTCACTGAATTTTAATTTTTATGTTATAAATTAAAGCCCATTTCCCATTGTTCGTTTAAATATTGGAAAGCATCATTGCTCATTTTTTATTTTACTACAAGTCTAATTATTTTTTGTTTTTGGTTTGCACTGAATATGAACATACCCGTCGGCTTTCCAAAATATTTACAATTATATTCATACAAATTATATACATCATAATTATACAGGGTATCACGACGAGTCTCTTGTGTCTAAACGCTAGAAGATATCAGTTTGAAATTTTAGTCAAATATGCAGGGCGATAAGGTGCACATTTTAAAATTATTTGCAATTATACAGGGTGATTAAAAAACGTAGAATATAGCAAAGTTACTTTATTTTTAATGGAATACCTGTATTATATACAGGGTGAGTCACGATTATTCCCTCGGTCTCATGTGTCTAAACGTTAAAAGATATGAGTTTCAAATTTTAGTCAAATGTGTGGGACGATAAGGAGCACATTTTAAAATTATTTTCAAGTATACAGGGTGATTCAAAAAAGCCCTGTATACCATTTTCGGATTTTATGTCGTAAATTAGGAGAACTTTGTTGATAGAATTTTATTGGCACAATTTTAATGTATCAAAGAAAGTTAACATTTATTATTGTTGACTATGGCACTAAAATTGTTTGAATAAAATTCTATTTTATGATATTTATAACTTAATTTATAGGCCTAATCAGAGACACACGTTTTAGAATTCATAGCCACATAAGATTTTTTGAATTTATGTTAAGGAGTTGACTGCACAAAACTTAAAACGCATAATAAAATAAAACTTTGTTCTATTACTATGTTCATATGAATGGATAAAGTGTCATGAAATTTTGGTATGATACCATAGGTACTCAGTAAGCGCTTTAAAATGACGTATCACTCTATACCCCATCCCATTTAAAATTTTGATATCATATCGCCCCCCTGTCGTCAATCTTTGAAACTAAATAGAAATTTTACTTCAAGAATATACCTAGCAGTATATAATATTTCATATTAATGACGCAAACCTGGAACCTCTCTATCAAACGGATCAAAAGTTAGCAGATGGGGAAGACACTTTAGAACCGCACTGTATATTTGTGGCTTGTACCAGATAGAACAGCATGTTTACGATATTTATGGCACCTACGATACACATTTCTTACCATGTCTAATACAACTGTGACGCAGACGACACAATTGTATCTTCAAGATAATTACATTTTATTGAGCGTATATTGAATGATGAATAAGTTTTCCATGATGCCGGAAGGATACTCCCATCCATTCGTATAAAAATCAGGTGTGTTTATTATAGTGTGCTAGCCATTAAACAAAACAAGTATGTGTGTCTGCGCATGTTTGCGCGTGTCTAGAGTTTAATTACAGATCTAAATGTAAATCATGTGTCAGTTGCAAATCCTAAATGGGAATTGTTACAATAGCTCTTCCGCGAAGTCAAAACGAGATTTTCGCTTGATATTCTTGTTTAGGTATGGTGTACATTTTACTCGTTATGAAATTTCCAAAGCTCACAATCTGCATAAATAAATATATAAAAAGCCACACGCAGTTCAACTTAAATCATCAATCATTTGTCGATAATTAAATAATAAAGTTCGGTCTAATAGACTTACCTATGCTTAAGCACGCGATTTTGATACATGTTTGTGTCGAAATTGGGTGCTCCAGCATCGACACAATCTTGAGCATGAACTATAAATATGAGTCACAGTCCGTTCTTGTAACTACATAAAAATAGGACACCTTAATTACTTTACTTCATTTAATCAAGATTATATATCCTTTTTAAATTTAATACGGCCAGTTTCCAAAATTTTTTTGATTAAAACATTTTAATAGCATTAAAATGGATGTAGTGAAATGAAAGCAAATTTAATAATCTCCGGTTTATTGTCAACATTATTACAACCTACAATTTGCGTAACATCACTTCCCCGCTCTGGAAGCGACTTCGTAAAACAAACCAAGCAAATCAAATCTCATTTTCTCTAGATTTTAATAAAGCCTTAGCCGGCTGCGAGAGCAAACTCTTTCATTAGATAAATAATAAGTGGCGTTTTACCATCATCACCGTCGCACAACTAATTACGGTGGATTTTCGACATCGGGTGCCTAATCTCCTGTCAAAATATCTCGCAATACGGCCGCCACAGCGCTTACTAGCATCAACATTTTAAAACATCGCGTTATGAATACATACACGTAAATAGTTGGTAATCATAAGTATACGCACGTATCGCGTTGCGGATGATAAGATATATCCAAAAGCGCATCTCTCAGAACTAACACGACAGACACTTAAAGAGGGTTTACTTGATAAATTGTAACGTTAACAGAACGTATACTTTATACAAAAATAATAATATCGTCATCTATATAGAATATTGAGATTCTACTAAAACTACATGTGATTAATTAAAAATATTTATTCATTTAATAAATAGTTTCTGATAGAATTGTTTGATATTTACCACGCCGCACTGTGGCGGTGATTTACTATCATCATTTTCACACTAATGTAGATTATTTTGCTTTTTCTATTATCCATATCTACGAGGAAAGAATAGAACAGGAGAGATAATACGAGATAATTAATAGAGTTAAAAAGAAGTCTAGTTCTGGACCGGATGGTGTGCCCTATAAATTGTTGTGTATAGTAGCGCCGATTGTTGTAAGGCCATTAACGCAACTTATTAATTTGTCTTTTAACGATGGAATTTTTCCTGATATTATAAAAAATTTTTGTGTTCGTCCTGTGCATAAAAGGAATTTTCCATCTGATGTATCGAACTACCGCCCAATATCATTAACACGCAGTTTTTCTAAAATATTTGAATATGCTATGCTTACTAGACTGAAGGGACATCTTAAGGTTAATAATATAATCACGGATAAGCAGCACGTCTTCAGACAAAATTACTCAACGATAACAGTGGTTCATTCTTTTATAAATAGCGTTGTTCGGGCACTGAAAGAGGGAAATCGTGTTGTTGGGGTGTTTTGTGACCTCACGCGTGCATTTGACTGTGTTAAACATAATCTACTGTTAAGAAAGATGGAATATTACGGCATTCGCGGTGTCGTAGCGCGATGATTCGAGTCATATTTGTCGAATAGAGTTCAACTTGTAGAGATTTGATGTATACAAAAAGATAGAAATGTAAAAAATTTCGCATCTGCTACTTTACTCGTTACATTGGGTGTACCCCACACGCAGAGAAATATTATCTTGAGTTAAAACAGACTGTTTCAGTTCAAAACAATCCCGTATTTATATATCCGCAAAACTATATAGTATTATCACAAGAATATTATTTTCTAAGGAAATTGTTGTGACGCAAAGCAACATTGTTTTAATGTAAAAATATAATGAGTTTACTTCAAGTACAACATTTGGTTGAAATTATTCCTCCAATTCCCATGAAGCTAAAATACACTTCATATAATCCATTATTAAATACTCGTATGTATGTACTTTTATTACTGCAAATTTCCACGCATTAACTATAAAAAACTTAAATCTATCTAATTCTTGCAAAATGGTGCACGCAGATAAAAAGATTGAAGTCGAATACACGCATATAATCTCGCATATATCACGCATAGGTATATGCTCAAAATTTGCAATTCAGCTATTTCACAAATAGAGAAATTATTCAGATCAAATACGTATTTTACAACAAATAGAGTCTGGATTGTATTAAACGCATTTACTTATTCCACGAAAATGTGTTTGAATCAAAACAAAAATTTTCTATGATTAAAAATATTTGGGTAAAACAGTATATTTTCTTAATTCAAGAAGATTTTTCTCTGTGTGCAGTGTTCTATCCTGGGACCTATGTTGTTTTTATTATTTATAAACGATATAACTTCCTTCATAGGTTCCTCCCTTTTTATTTATGCCGACGATACAACTGCCGTTGTATCTAGTCCAGATTTCATAGGCTTAGAAACGAATATAATTGATGTACTTAGTGAACTTAGTCAATAGTTCAGTACAATCAGTTCACATTTGAATGCTGATAAAATAATCTATCTATCTATCTAATAAAGTGGTGGGGGAATAGGTATTATTTTAGACGGAAGTTACCACTTTAAGGCAGATCAGTTATATCAATATGGTCGTTGGCTTTCTTCCGTTGTTGTAGTGCAAAGTTTGTTATTTTCAGTTTTTCCATAGTTTCTCTGTTTTTGGTTATCTTATTTTGATATTCGAGTGCGTACCTACATACATTAACTTATATTAGTGTAGAAATAAGAATATTTATAACTATTTTACTGTGTATGCGACCGACGGCTTTAGTGCTCTCACAATTGTGAATTGTGTAGCTTGTGGCCGTTCTAAATCGACAAGAACGAAGAATCTCGCTTTTTCTCTTCATCTTAAGTTAATTTCAAATCTGCATTCAACGTAGGCAATAATAATAATTAAAAATTGGTATTTTGAATAACTTACATATGTGACGTGTTTGTTTATTTCTTCAGTTGCGTAACCTACATATCCTAGGCATTTATTATTTTTAATAATTTTTTTACGCAGATTTTCTTCACATCCATTGAAAAGGAACGCGTGGATCAAATTTGTGGCAAAATCTGGCTGGGAACCTACCAAAAATTCCTTCATATGCTCTCAGCACTTTGAAGGAGATTGCTTTGACAAATCCTCGATGAGGAAAATTCAGTTGAAGAAACTGTCCATTCGAACTATACATATAAAGAGACTAAAATATGCCAATATACGTACATTTAAAATACATACTTTCTAACTTTTATATGTTTGCTTAATACAATTAGAATAAATGCTGCTATATTAAAAAGAAAAAAGGATTGAAAACATAATACCGCCGATACTTCTTTAATTATTACTGGACTAACAACTTTTTGCCTATTTTAAATGATTATTTATTGGGAAGAAAATTAAATGAGATAGTATTTTCATTTTCGTATTTAATTTGCAAACATACCGTACATACACGCTATAAAATATATTTACGTACGCTTATGCATTGCGGCCGGGATTGTGGCGGCCATCTTGAGTTCCCACCTTGGGCTAGAAAGAATTTTTAATGAGTCTCTCCGGTTCTATTCTTTCCTCGTAGATCCATATAGTGATATTTTCATTATGGAAAGCAAATTAAACAAAAGACAAGAGAACGGAAAAGACAAGAAATGTTAGAAAATCAACATTTCGTGTCCATTGGAAGAGGTTTATTTACGAGAAAATACCGCGGTAGCTCCATGTAACAGGCAAAACTATCTTGGCAGCTGATCTTAGAATAAAATGATAGAACATTCTTCGTACTATGAATGCATCATGGTAAATATCTCTTAGTGAAATGATAGCTATGCCTTATCATCTAGACATTTCTCAAGAACATCCAGACACCAATTAGAATTATTTTTTTTGCGTTACAACATCATATGGACGTACAATTGTTGAATCGTCTATGTGCAAGTTACTCTCGTCAGATACATTAGTGACAATAACAAATTCAACTCAGACAACTCAGAAAATAGACTCACGGTTGATTGTGACGAAGATGAAACCTATTTTGACAAATTAAAGAACGAAATCTGAGATTTCTTAAGTTTTGTTTTTATGGAGGAAGACATCTAATTATAATTTCTTATAAGTGCCATTTGATGCCTTCCTTGACCTTCATTGACTCCTCTCACGTTCCGTAACTTGCAGCAACACACATATGTAGTTGTTTTCACCGCCAATATAATTTTGATTAATCTCTAAATATATGGCAGCAGGCTCACCGCTGTGTGAAGTAATAGTGCTGCTAACAATGCGTCTGCGATAAGGAAACTAATTCAAAATTAAATGTCTTAGTTACCATGAATAGGAACTTTTGATATATGTCATATATGCCAAGAAGTTTATGCTCTACTTTTTTCATGCTAAACTTAACCATAAACAAGAAACAACTGAATAAGAGCCAAATAAATAATTAAGACAAACGTAACTGCAAAATGTTTCAATATATATTGTCATGAGTCAGCACCAAGCGTGATCATGACGTCACCCACCCTGACCGGCGACCGATGACTAATCCTCCCGAACTTGTCCAGATCGATAGAATGATCGAGAAAAAATCACCGAGACATATATGTATATGGGCTATCTAGCAGAGGAAGTGAGTCTTCATCGAAGAGCGTGCGCGTCGTGAAGATATAAATAAATTGTTATAAATCGGAAATATAAATATTCTGTACTTATATAGTTAGTGTTATTCGTGTTATTTGTTCTTATTAGTATTAAGTGTTTATTTAGTCAATATATCGTTGTAAACCGAATATTGTTTGCTTTGAACCCGATATCATTACAATATATACATAATCCAATAATCCCTTCTACCATAACAATGGTGTAGGCTTGCAAACTGTAGTCTAACAGTTCTCACATAAATGTGAATTCGTTAAGTTTCATGTACCATATTTTTAAGTCGCTGTCCTCACTATTATAAGTATAGTATCATCATAAACACGTGAAATACCTGCTTTTTACAGTTATAATATAGCTACAAAGTACTTGGAAGAGTTTTATAATAGTACAAGTCTGAAACATTTTGTACAGTTCGTTTTCATTTATACATACCTATCACTGTTACCGAGTCATTTTAAGAAAATGTTAGTTATAGTACTACAACAGAATTTGAAGCAGTTCGAATAGAAGGAATACGCTGTATGAAACAGTTCTCTAGTAGTGACAAAGACTTCCATAGTTAGAAGGTCGTAATTAGAGTAGCAAACCGAAACGTGCAGATGGCACCAGAAGGGAAGATCATTGTTGCGAGATTACGAGGTACGCAGACACGGGCGAACAACATCAGTTCAGGCAGTGGCTAATAATCCCTGTCGATGTCGGATTTGGCATGTGGTTGGAGCGGTTGCCGGTCCGACAAGCAGCCAAGCAGCGATCCTTTCTATCCATACTCGACTGCACTCGCTGCGTCGCCACTGATAAGCCGCTTAGGAGCCTGAACGTGAACCGGGATTGCCTGATAGTCGAACAGAGGGGAGAAAACACACGATTCAACGGTCTTCCAAACAGATAAAACATGCGAGAATACGAAGCAAAATAACAAAAAATGTAAGCGATTGTTTTCTAAACGAAAATGACAAAACTAATGAAATTTATTTGTTTCCCGTCGATACCTACACTTAAGAATCAGCCCTCATTGAACTACATACATATATGCAATCAAGCAAGATATAGTAAAAGAACGGTACAATTGTAGAAAGTAGTAGAAGTCAGCTAAATCATTAACTACGAAAATAAAAGTTTTATTGGTATATATACAGTTACGAACCAAACTGTGAATTGATTATAAATTCTCTTACAAGAATTTTGATATTTGTAACCTAATGTCAGTATACCAGCTTTAAAACCTAGGTTTACGTACCTATTGTATGCTGCATAGTTTCCATATATTACACAAAAAGGAATTTGTATAATGGGCATCATATTTATATACCTACTAAATTTATTTAATGCTCTAAGCGTGCACCGATATTTAATTTTACATAGGTCCTGCGCTAGTGGATTCTATGGTACTTACAAATTCAGAGAAGTCGAAAAGATGTCTTCCTTCATCTTAAAATTAAATTTCAATCCAATTATCTAACAGTAAGTCATGCTTTAAGAAGTGTTTTATGAAAATCTCTCTGAATTTTATTATTTTTAATTTCAAATAAGACGCAATGGAACTACAAAATAAAATTTAAAAAAAAACGATCTAACTCAACTACAGAGTAACAGTAAACATTTTCAAAATAAGAGTGGGACATGTATCATTTTGATAGGATTACTATGACGCGAAAATTCTTTGGTGTCGAGGTTTAGCCATGTAAGAGGGTGGTAACACAAAATAACATGATTGTAATAACTAAATATAAAATAATAATAACTAAGTAAAACATTTTAGTGAACTCCGTTATATCGGTTGATTTCAGAGATAGGATACATAACGGCGTGAAGGGGCAAGAAGTAGGTACGAAAATTCGCTAAGAAGTGGGGACGCGTACGAGTCTCTGTATCACAGTCTAGTCTCGTCTAGTCTACAACACTGTGATAGACTCAGGCGACCCCACTTCTTAACGAATTTTCGTACCCACCCCTTGCCCCTTCGCGCCGTTATTTATCCTATCTCTGAAATCAACCAGTATATTGAAATAGCTCTTGTTTGGTGCATAATTAAATAGTAAAACTTATACGAATGTAAACTAGTTACAGTGGTCTATCTAGTGATGCACATGAATTTGTGAGTGTTGTCTCTGAAAAGCCATTATTGGCGGTTGAAGTTCGTTTATTTTTCAGGTAAAATATCACGACTTTATTCAAACCTGTTTTATATGCATTTTTTTTCCTTTTTTGCTTCTACGAGTATTACTTGCATATTGTACTTTACCTGTCTGTATTAAACTTGATTCCTACTGTTTCTGCAGCCGCTCCTTACCGTTGCCCTCTCTTTTATGTGTTTTTAAGACCCAACGATGGGCACCGTTAGGGTGAATAGTGTCCCTGTTTTTTTCCTTCCATTCCAGAAAAATTTGTCTTTTTTCCTTGTACTACCGCAACAACCAATTACTGCATAATTTGTAATAAGCATGACGGCAACCTTACCTTACAATGTCATGAATGTAAAAATAATTTACATGTTAGTTGTGCTCAAATCAATTTGGACGACGCGAAACGAATTACCAGACAAAGAACTAAGGACGTCAATTTTTTTTGTAATACTTGTAATCGCACTGTTGATCAATTTTACGAACTAAAGTGAATCCTTAAAACTATCGAAAAACGTATCGCAAAACTTGAATTTAGATCAGATAGCAAACTTCCACCGAAAATATTCGAAAAAATAGTATGCGAGACAAAGGAACGGATAAAGAGGAAATCTAATATTATTATATACCGTATTCTACAAAATGCGCCAGAACTAGATGTTGAAGATGTGAAAAATGTACTTAAGACTATCGAGCCAGGTGAAAGCGTCAATGTGCAATCGTGTGGTGTTGAACGTATTGGCAAATCGGATGGGCAGAAACCGCGTCCTATTTGCGTTCAGTTGTAACCTCTGTCTTAAAAAATAAAAATAGACTAAAAGAATCGCGCAAGTTGAAAACTCTCTGCGTTAAAACTGATGAGACTGTTTATCAACGCCATTTGTTGACCAAATGTAAACAAACTCTTAAATTGCGCAAAGAAAATGGCGAGAAGAATTTGGCTATAAAATATATTAACGGTGTACCAGTTATAGTATCCAATCAAGATGGTAGAAAAAAACTAGATAAGCCCAACAGCCCGAGAATCCTGTTATATTGCCAAAACGTGAGAAGTATTAGGGGTAAAGTAGTTGAATTTGTGAGTAGTATAAGTGATTGCGAATATGATTGTGTTGCATTGACTAAAACTTGGTTAAGCTCGGATATACTGAGTAGTGAATATTTCCCATGTGAGTACTCAGTCGTGCGTTGTGATAGAAACTTTGAAGGTACGGGATTAAATCGTGGTGGTGGTGTGCTTTTAGCATTTTTTTTAATGTGTGGTGGGTGCTTAGTTGCAGTGACTCCGTAAGCTGTATTACTTGTCTGGCTATCACTGCAACCCCTGCGGTGTAGTTTGGTGTGTGTAAATTGTGTTTAAATGGCTTTGTGACAGCATCATATCGCCTTTTATGATGCCGCGATGTTAATCACTTTGCTCCCAACAACGAATGGCAAGTCGATCCGGGATTAAACTCTCTGAAAAAATGTCACCGTCCCTCCAGAGAATTGAACCCCGGCACCTATCGTCCTCTCACAACGATAGTCAGCCGCCTAACCACTGCGGCCATCGACCCGTTAAACAACCGTTAACAAACCGTAGAAACAACTATTCAGTCGAAGAATTGGATTTGTTGCGTTTAACTGCGGAACTGAATGTTTTGGACGTGATTGGATATCGCTGCTCGGCTGGCTCTTTGGTGTTCTACATCTATGTCGTATATATTTCAAAAACGCCAACTTTAGAGGAACTGGACACTTTGTTTGGTTACTTGAACTGTATCTTAATGAAAAGATAATTTTTATAATAGGCGATTTCAATGTACCACAATTCTCAGGGTAAGATGTTGGATCTGCTTTTTGCAAATGTGCCTTGCTGCGTTGAACGTGATGAAAGTCCTTTTGTTCAAGAAGATAGCTTTCACCCAGCGCTCCGAGTATCGTTTGCCTTTACTGATACTGGCGCATACATACATTTCCTGCCACTAAATGGCAGATTTACACATGCATGGATTTACTGGGGCCAATGACCACGCCAGTTCTACTTGCACGCCAGAAGAGGTTTACACGTCAAACGCGAAAGTTATGTGAGTAGGAACGCCAGTGTCATAATTTTATCGGCTTCGTATAGGAAGGTGCTACTAAAAAGTTACAGAAAGTGTGAAAATATAGGTTGCTGCGGAAAATGTGTCAACTGAACTACGCAAAGCATGCAGACATGTCGCAAATTTGTTAGTCAAGAAAAAAATTAACGAATTGGAGTAAAAGAAAAGCAACAAACGAAAATACCGTGTGTGGGTAAAAAAGTGGATTAGTCAACGGCAGAACTTAGGAGCTTCTCAGAGACTTCTCTTTGAACTAGCAGCAGCAGATCAAACAACTTATAGGAACCATCTTAGGATGAAAAAGTTCGCCATTTGTTGTTTACACTTGCAAGTCGCTAGTATTTTTTTTTATCGTTGCAAAAACACATGGCTGGCGCAAGTAAATTTCAGAAGATCCCTGACTTTTTCGGTCCCTGCATACAGTTTTATTTACTGGCGCGCCAATTGTTATTGGCGCCAATAAATCCATGCATGTGTAAACCCGTCATAACGAAAATAAATTGTATAATTTCTGCAGAGCAAACTATCCAGGTCTGTATGAAGCATTAAAATATGTTGATTGAAGTATTCTTGGTAGCTTTACTAGTGTTATTGATGCTTGTAATTGTTTTTATGGCATACACAGGTACTATACAAAGTAGGTAAACTATGGGCGTACGGACGCAGTCACTCGACGTGGACACGCTGTATCAGCCGTATTTTGACAGTTAAAACCTGTGTTTATGACAACTTGACAGGTTTTAGCTGTAAAAATACGGCTTATACAGCGTGTCCACGTCGCGTGACTGTGTCCGTACGCCCATAGTTTACCTACTATACAATGTATTCGACCAGTTTGTCCCTTATTAACGGGGTCGTAGCAGTAGTACCTACAGGTATCCACATTGGTATAACAGTGAGATAATCAAGAATATAAAACTAAATTTAAGTATTATAAAAAATATCAAAAGTATGGGTTACCGCATGATCAAGAGAAATTCAAGAATTTGCGTAAATTAGTTAAAAGTTAAATAAATGAGACATATAAACAACATATGGAACACGTTGAACTTTGCATAAATACGAATGCAAAAGGCTTCTGGTATCATGTTAATTCTCAAAGTAAGAACTCTCGAATTCCAGGTAAAGTGTATAATGAAGATGATGAAGATGGGGATCCGCAGTGTGTTGTAAATGCATTTTCAAACCAGTTTTCGAGCACTTAATGTCCGTCTACTAGTTGGGCAGGAAGTGAAACACAAGCAAGCTCCAACACCTGTACGGTATGTGTGGATTCAGTATCGTGGACTGATATTATTACTCCATTGAAATCACTTAAGAATAAACAAACAGAAGGATTTGATCAGATACCAAGTTTTTTACTGAAGGATTGTACAATGGTGTTTTTGGAGTCACTTTTCGTTATTTTCAATTTAATAATAAAAACATCTAAATTTCCCGAGATATGGAAACTAGTGTGCCCAGTGTTTAGAAATGGTGATGGGGCCGACATTTCTAATTACAGACCAATATCTATTTTATCAAATGTGAGCAAAGTTTTTTATCGGTACTTTATCAATCTATATATCCTCAGATTAAGAATTTAATAGCACAAGAACAACATGGATTTGTGGGTGCTCGATCGACAGTTACAAATCTATGCATATTTACCCAATATACTACCGCGGTCCTAGATTTTCAAGATCAGGTCGATGTTATTTATACTGGCTTCAGCAATTCATTTGATCGAATAGACCATGGCATTTTATTACGGAAAGTGCATCAGTTCGGCTTCAGTGAATCACTTATGCACCTGCTTGAGTTTTATCTGAGTCAACGACGATTTTGTGTGGGCTATAACGGTTTCACTTGCAATCTATTTAATGCCAGCAGTGGAGTTTCCCAAGGATCTAATCTTGGACCTTTACTATTCCTGATGTTCATCAATGATTAGGTTCAAAGAATCGGTTGCCAAGCATTAATATTTGCTGACGATGTCAAGCTGTTTACTAGTATAAAGTCGATGGAGGACTGTATTACGCTGCAGACGGGTTTGTGTCATATAAGTAATTGGTGTCAGCTGAATCGACTGGAAGTGAACATATCGAAATGCATGATAGTCACCTACACAAGAAAAAGAGCACCTATTGTACCTTATTATAAGGTGGTACCTGTGATTTGGGTGTTTACTTCTATCAGGGTTTAACGTTTCAGGAACACATTGGAAACATTGTGTCTACTGCGACTCGAATGACGGGATTTGTGCTAAAGAATAGCAAATCCTTTGTCCGCCTATCCACCATGAGAGCCCTATATTTTTCTTTGATTCGTTCTATGCTGCAATATATTTTATGTATACAACATATAATAGTATTAGTACAGAGTGTGATATTTTTAGTTGTATACTTAATCAGCTTCTGCTAGCAAACTTAATGCAAATATACGTACAAGTGCTGCTCCTTTTATATTAATCTGTTCAGTGTCTGTAATGCACTATTACATACTATATCATTTTATGTAGATACTGAATAATTGGATTACTTACTGTAAAATATGTGTACTCTTTAATTAATTTAATATATGTATATGAATGGTAATTTTGTTGTATGAGTTATTATTATTATCATTAGTATTTTTATAATAAAGATGCCGGTTTTTGGTAATACACAGAGCCGCAGATGTGTCTCCACAGTACTTACCGCAAATCGAGTGCGTATCGGAGAAACATGCGCTTAGAATTAGAAAACGGGTGTTCTACATCCACTTATGTTATATTTGCATAATTTAAATAATCCTTGAAAGATAATAATTCCGTAGACCAACTTTCAAAAATTTGTTTTAGTGCGGCAAAATCGGAATCGTTCTTTTAAAACACTTACAAACGTTCGTGTTACACACCGATTTATTTCGCCTTCTACCGCGCATGCACACAGAGAAAAATGTTCTTGAATTAAGAAAATATACTGTTTTACCCAAATATTTTTAATGCTAGAATATTTCTGTTTTGATTCAAACACATTTTCTTGGAATAAGTAAATGCGTGTAATACAATCTAGACTATATTTGTTGTAAAATACGTATTTGATCTGAATAACTTCCCTATTTGTGAAATAGCTGAATTGCAAATTTCGAGCAGCTGCGTTTGAGATTACACATATGTGTATATGAACCGTTTATACGTGCATTTTTATCTGCGTGCACCATTTTGCAAGAATTAGATACATATAAGTTTTTTATAGTTAAGGCGTGGAAACTTGCAGTAATAAAAGTACATATTTAATAATGGATTATGTGAAGTGTATTTTAGGTTCATGGGAATTGGAGGAATAATTTCAACCAAACGTTGTACTTGAAGTAAATAATCCATTGGCTAAACTTCCGAATATCGACCACTGAATTGGCAATTTATAAGCAATGTAAAGGAAAGTACAGGTTTTACTGAGTCCAAAACGGCCCCCCTTTTCTTGCGGAGATTAGTCTAAGATATCTAAAAATCGTTCTAAAAAGTGTTATTTCTATGTTTCGCTAGTGTTTTGACATTTCTGCGAGGATTTTCACATTAGCGAAACATAACCTAGAAATAACACTTTTTAGAACGATTTTTAGGTATCTTAGACTAATCTCCGCAAGAAAAAGGGGGCCGTTTTGGACTCAGTAAAACCTGTACTTTCCGTTAAATTGCCCATAAATTGTCAATTCAGTGGTCGACATATGGAAGTCTTACAAATCCATTATATTCTTACATTAAAACAATGTTGATTTGCGTCAAAACAATTTGCTTAGAAAATAATATTCTTGTGATAACACAATATAGTTTTGCGGATATACAAATACGGGATTGTTTTGAACTGAAACAGTCTGTTTTAACTCAAGATAATATTTTTCTGCGTGTAGCTGTGCATAAACATCTTTTACTATTTGCAGAGATCCCAGTAATGACACCGAAGGATTTTGCAGTTTATGTATTTCCTCCACAAGTCCGCCATAATTGCTCTGAATAGCATTAAAATCGGTTTTAACCAGACTATCTTGAAATTTTTATCGGCTTTCCTGAATAGCTGCAGCTTCTTTGGGATTGAACTGTAAAACTACGTTCTTAATACCTACTTTCAAAATGTTCATTATAGTAAAATGCTGCTTGTAGCCATGTTCCCCAACGTGTAAGAATCCGTTGTGATGGTTCGGAAGTATCGGGACACAGTCTGTGGAAGTCGGGAGCACATTTTGAAGATTTGAGAAAGACGGCCTTTGTACTCGCAATTAGTGTATCTACATCTGGATAACATCTACGAATAGTTTCTGCCACCAAATATAGAGCATGGATTTTACACGTCACATGTAATAAGTTCGCAATATATTTTTTTAAGAAGCCGACCTACGGCATGGTAGTGGCACTATCACTAACAAACAGCAGCAGTTGGTCTCTGAAAATTTCAAAATATTCAAAAGTTCCAAGGTATTTCATACTAATTGTGATATTTTTTCAGCAGTACACTTTGTACTCTTCTGCAAGCGAGTAAAATTGAAAGTGATAGTTGATATTCTTCCATTGTACATACCATAATATTATCAACAGAATACTTTTTACAGTCTTTTGTTTCGTTCACAGATATCCACAGTTTCTTAGATTTCAATTTATATTTACTTCTACAATCAAGATGTTCACGGACGGATGGAAGAACAGGTTGTATTGTTGTTCGGCCAGGTAACTCTGTTTTACCGTATCTTTTTTCCAAAATGAACGGAATGCTTCATTTTTTAAGTTAAACGGTAAATTACACAGAATTAAAGTTATACAGTTTGAGTTCAAACCCATTGTAGTTTTTATTGTGTCGATGCTTTTTACTTGACCTGAATTTTACATTTTTGTCTGCTTTTGCACGTTAACATTACATTGCAGACTATGCATTTTATTCCGTTACCGGTTTATATTAAACCTGGAAAGCCAAGTATCAATTTACGCGCTTTATCAGAAAAAAATGAAACTCTCTTTTTCGATAATTCTGACATCCTATTAGTATACAGGGTCTTTCCACAAATGCAGCTTTCAAACTTTCAGAATTTTACTAAAAGTAGATTCCGTAAACTTACTAAGTAACGAGTTTCGTGAAAGACCCTGTATACTTTATACGATCGAACGTGTTCTATCCACCGTGATCGGAAACGACTAATATAATATGTGCATAGATAAACCTTATTCGAGGACTATGTGTAGTACCAAAAAACCGGCATCTTTAATAATAAATTATCGTAGCCAAGCAACATCGATGTATAGAAGTAAAAGTTTTGCATAAAACTGTACAAATTATGTTTAGAATATGCATAGATATACAGCCTGTAAGTTTAGTTACTAGTTCTTACTTTAGTTGATATTGTATTAGACAGAGGACCTGTGATCCGTATAGACAATTAGTATGCTGCCATTCCTTTGCTTCTTCAATTGCCAATGCGGGAGAATTGGTTGGAAATCGAGAAAGTAATCCAAAAGTAAATTCAAAGCACATCATATATATATGAATCATATTATCTACTAAAGTATAGGTATGAGTCCAAGTTGTATTCTTGAAATGCTTAATGCAGATCTTGTTTTTGACATTCTATTGATGCAAACAAGGAACAGTATACGAGTATCTTACACTAATTTTTTTAATTTTTTAATTGTTTATTTCTTGCTTAATTTGAAGTTCTATTAATGTAAAAGTTGATTCGAATTGTACATTATATTACCAAGAGCAAGTAAGAACCTGAGAGAAAATAATTATATTACAAAATACGTATGAAAATTATCAAGGCCATGCTTACAAACTGTGTAAAACTTTTCTTCATTCAAATTTAAATTTTTCGATGTTTAGATTCGTATCATTTGAATTGTACAGCTTTGACTTCCTTTAATAGCGATTCTGTGTAGTCTGACTCTTTTAGCTGATTGCTGTAAACGTAGTTTGCATATTTCTTTCTAGATATCCCGATAAATCCCGTGTAACACTTTTCCGCTGTACTACATATAGCTTGTGCTGGACAATCGGCTAGAGTTTGTAACCAGTTAATCGCAGACAGAAAAACTGGTTAAGCGGCCACGAATTTGCGAATAACTAGTAATCGTCTTACATTTATAACCGGCTATCTAATTAAATGCAAACACTAATATAAGTACTTACTCTATGTTGATAATATTCGTCGTAAATCTGAAGAAAATTGTTTCACTCACAAACTACAGCGCTTTTTTACAATAGCAGCAAGTTTTTTGAACACCCCTATATAACGGGGTCGATGGTTATTAGGTATGTACAAAGTTAACATGGATTTAGTCTCGGGTTTACTGGTACAATAAACAGAGTTTGTCGGACTTTCGGGTAGACAGATATTATGGCGCAGAGACCGCAGAGCGGGCAAGATTTATGGAATTATTACTCTCTCATCTATTTCATTTTTATTCTCTTAATTGAAGCTTAACATTACTGAATTTCTCAACACATGAAAATATGATTGCGGAGTTATAAAAGTTTGCATTGTACTTCTTTAAGTTTATTTATAATTTAACAACAGCATAAATATACTGTAGAATAAAAGTAATCCTCTTTTCCTTACAAAAATATTTAATTTACTCCAGATACATGTTTCGGCAATTAGCCATCATTAGTCTAGAATCTACAAATTATAATTTAACAAAATAAGTTAAACTAAAATAATTATGATTAAAGTACTTACAGTCAATTAGAAATCAATATGTAGAACATGTTTTTAAATGTCTAGAAGACGTATTTTACATCACAAATTTGAACAGAAATCATTATGTTTTAAATGATAGATAGCCTGGCTTTATACGCAATCGCTGTGCGGTAACTGCTATTCACGGCTATATTAACACATACGCCGGTAAGCAAATTTTCAAAGATTAGCTCTATAAGCCGGTTTTGCTATATTATGTGCTATTGCTTAAAATACTGCATTTTATGAATAATTAATGAATAGGTATTTACGGAAAAAAGTAGTAAAATGAATGTTTTCCCATCGGACCAACGTTTACTTCCTTGGCGTGTAAGTGGTATGTAAATAATTACAAAGAAGCCTACTATTTGTTACATTTTGAATAACACTTATATAAAAATAAAATGTTGAAGGAAATTAGGGAGAGGAACTAGAATTATATTCGCAACAGATATCTTTGTACAAACAGTTAGGTCTTCGATTCTTCCAATTACAGTAGGTGTCCCACCAGCTTCCATTCTATCCCAGCCTTTTTTCTCTTGCTTATAAATGACATCATCTTATTTGTGAACCAACCGTTATACACACACGCGGACAATACTATGCTGTGGTATAAAATTCTACTGTTTTAGACCTTAATTAGCTGGTCTTGCTACAATTCGTTTCTCAATAAACAATGTTATTTTCGAACCGCTACATGTAGGCCAAGGTATAGTAAATAGATTTAGTTACTTAGTAAATAGATATTTAGAAATACATTCACTTTAGCGAGTAACTCATCTAAGTCGGTGAGTATCAGGCTGTTTAGCTTCCTACCTCATTAGCTAACAATTGAAAGGAATTTGAGAAAATTAAAAAATTCCATGTTACTTGTAACTGATATCGTCTATTCCGCAACTGCATTTTTGGAAATACTGGACAATCAATTTTTGGTACATACCTAACGTAAGTAATTGTAATTTATTTTATTTATCTATATATTTTGTGTTTCTTTATACATATTTTTTGAGCTTAATTGACCTGTTATATGCATATTATTGGTACCTAATAATAATAATATAATAAATAAACTTGACAAATCCAGTATACATGCCAGAGTCTTAGGCATTCAATTTTGTATTTGATTTTAATTATAAGAAACTTACATACTGTATTTACCATTGAACGGTTACCTGGGCTCACCGATTCAGACAGATTTATATGTGCCACGACTTTATACTAATTTGCAATTCAACATTTCAGTGATATTAGCAAGTCTACTGATAAATAAAACGTGAAAATGAAGGTATCACGCATAAGCGCCGGTCGAAGTTGGTTCGATGATCTCTGCGAAACTACGCCACTACTCAAGAGTGATGTAAAATGGCAAGCTTGCGAAGTAAAACTCACTGATTGGAGTTAAAGTTACCTGGAGTTAAAGTTACCTAACTGATTTGCGGAATTTTACAATTTACACCGTTACCGCGAATAAAACAATAAAATTATATATCTATAAACGTATTCTCTATAATAGGTTTACCAAACTACCGTGAACGATATTTTTTACCGCCCCTACCACTATTCCACCAAGCTCTTGAAAAATGTGGTAGATTAAAAAAGGGCAAAATATACGCTGCTGATCCCCGAGAAATATCTTTTGCCCGTATGTATATGTGCCTACATATGTATTTGCTCTAACTAAGAAGAAGAATTTTAAAGGTAGAGAAGAAAATTAAAGGTAGGTACCAAACAATTTTAATAAACTACGGTTGGATAGCTTGAGCAATTCCTTTTATTGAATACGACGATATGTAACGTTAAACGAATTCTCTATCTCTATTTACCAACCCATCGTCGATACATTGTTGAAGGGCAGAGGTAATTTATCCGATAAGTGGAATTGCTCAAGATTGCTCAAGCTATCAACCGTTGTTTAATTCTTTCTTATAAACATCATTGAGCGTTGATTCGGCTTTAATTTTAATAAACTTGTATTGTATGTAAAACACTAAAAAATTAGTAGTTTTCCTTTAGCTATTTATAATTACTTTAAGCTATTACCACATTAATGTCATTTATATAAACGTCATGAAGATTAGTTGTTTACATAATTTATTGTTTACATATCTAACATTCATTTTATAATACTTATTGTTCAAATTATAGGTAGATATGCAAGTATACAATTAGCTTCATACTATACATTATACCTAGCTTTAATTTCTTCAGGGCTATTTAGGGGTAGGCTGCAGCAATATGTACATGCGCGTAGATGTTTTGTCTCAAAGATCACTTCTGCGCATATTCTAACCTAGGGAGATTATAGTAGGTGCGGCAAAGAAATCTCAGCGGCGCTAGTTTGATAGCTGATAGCTCTCAGCGGTATCATTACAAAGATATGTTTTTGAGAGTTTCAGGGAATCTATGGGAGACAGAAAAAACTGAGGAACGGTTCCAAAGCTTATTTTTCTAAGATTAATAATGGTGTAAACCGAATTTTGTTATCTCTTACAGTTTTCTAACTACAGACTGTTTTTCGATTTTGCGCAAAAACCAGTTCAGTCCTGTTTCTTTCTTTTCTTAGGTGGTATTGAAAAACCGTTTCGTTATCCTTGTCCCTATTTCTTCTAGGTTTCTTCACGGTTTAATACAGTACCCACAATTTATGAAAGTATATTTTCGTTTTTAAAAGTGTTGTATTTGATACAATTCTCTCAACAAAACTATTTTATAAATAGTAACAACTGGAAATGATTAATAAATTTTTAAATATCTCGCCCAAAAAATGCTCTGTATTATATATTTACGGATTTTTTTTTGTTTGGGAACTGCACAGGCGGAAGAACCGTAAAGGCAAGCTCGGCCATAAGGAAGTCCTATTGTGCCCCCGCGCTGTTCACTCCTCTTAGCCAGGTTGCACTCGGACAAAGAAGTCCGCAACCTGGTCAAGAGTTGGTTCGATGCTGCCGTAGGAGTTCCCACATGTAGGTTCTGGACCCACGAGTAGTCCCTCTATGGCACTTCTAGCTAATTTGCCAGCCATTTCATTACCTCTGATTTCAGAGTGGCCTGGCACCCATCTTAGCGTGGTTTTGTGACGTTTCGCCAGTTTTACAAGAGTCCTATGGCAGTGTAGCACTACCTCGGAGTCCAACCTGACCACATAGCAAACACCATTTAAGAAAGTCCTTGAAGTACGTGCAATGGGGCATACGGTCCCGGATTATAGCCGTAGGGCGACGCTATTAGCAATGTAATTGATTAGTAAATTTCTTTTGTTTTACCTCGCGAATACCACCTTCAAAAGCTATTATAGAAAGCAAAACGCTTGTCAATTTTACAACCTGCATATTATATAGTTTTTATTATTTTTATTTGCGTGTAATTACGTTACAATGTAAACTAAAGATTCCTCCCGATAGAGCTCCTGATTTCCATGAGACTTTGCGAACTAAAAGGGTACCTTAAAATAAGAAGAACGTATTCTTTTATCGGCCCAATCGCCCGATTTTGGGCTCCTTGGCCCCTTACATTTCTTTAAGAAAGTTTGCAGCATATTAGATGGTCTAAAATATTGTCGTACCTGTATTTGTAAAACGCTAATGATGTGGGACGTGATACGCCAATGTTTTTCATAATTTGGTTTTTATTTTTGATAGATCGCTTTTGTGTACAAAACGATGATGCATAATAAATCTGAGATGTAGTAATAAACAATTAATAATACATTTTCATAGATGTATTTAATTTATACCTACGTACTTAGACCATGTTATATACTGCAAATTTTGTTAAAAGAATGTTTTAATATCTGTTATAATAACGAAGATGGTAAAAATTGAAAAATTGCCCAAAGCTTAGAGGGGGTAGAGCTCAAAGTCGGACCATTGGGCCGCTAAAGAAAGGTACTTCTCATTGTAAGGTAGGTACTCTTTCAGACTGCAAAGTTGCATTTAAATAGACAGTTGACACCTGTCGGTGTTCTCTTGTTAGTATATTTTACAAGTCGCACGATATTTATCTATAACGCCGTATTCTCGAGGAGACCTTTCAAGCAATTTCGGCTGACCCTTATGCGCGGTGCCTCAATTTTTTGGAAGAAAAGAATTATGTAATATATTATCTTTATTTTAAAATCTATCCAGAGGTCCAATTAATAAACATTTATCGAACAGTTTTATTGAACGCTTTTGATAAATTAAATTTCAAGCAATTATCTTACGTGCGGAGTTATAATGCAACTAAATTTAACTCCATTATATGTATGTACATATTACGCCAAATCGTATCTGCAACGATTTATTTGACTTTCGAAATTTATTACACTATTAGATTTCACAACCTTCGAGTACGAATTTTAAATATTAGTTTTACATCCCCCATCCATTATCACACAAGCGCTATCGACATCTTTTTAATATCTTCTTCGCGCATCACTTAAGAAAGCAATTTCTACAAAAGAAGTAATCAACTTTGCAACATGACACCTTAAAAATTCGTTGAGCATTTTCGTTTTTTTTCTTTTATTGTCGTCGCTTCTTTTTCGTCTTTCATAAATTTCCACGAATCTGGAATTCGATCTTGAAGTAGTAACTGAGAACGAAAAATCTAGTAGGTCAGAATTATGAGGTGTTATAAAGGAACCGAGTTACATCGGGTGGATAGGTAAGATTTAAAAAGTGTTGCGAGATGAAGCGATTCGCAAATTTTGCCCTCATTTAATCGACTCCCGCGTCACCACGAAGAAATGATTAATGAGTTGCTTTCCAGAGAACGCTACTGGTCGTCTGTTTAAAATGGGAATCGCTGAAGTGAGCCGGAAGGCTCGTCTAGTACGTTTCCTCTGCTGCGATTTATATTTCAATTTCCTCCTTGTTCAACATATTATTCCCAAACTTTGTGTCCTACGCCTTTTATCATATAAAATATATTACAAAGGCAATTTGTACATTCACCCCATTGTTATGTGCTAGTTGATTTTATAATTTTACAGTAGTTTTTCAGGTATTAAGTGTTAATTGATAGCTATGTATAATATGTAAGACTAATATTCCAATTACTATTTAGAAAATATGAAGACATTTGTGTCTTTGTTTCTAACTTTGGTTATTTAAAGTAATTGTAAAACATTAACTACAGTAAAATAGTTTTTTACATTTTAATATGTACTGCATATATACATGTGGTACCGAAAGTGAAACTGTTTTCCCAAACACATAGTTTGCAAAAGTTTGCATTAGGGAGAGGATATAAAATGCACAGTGCAAAAAGCTTGTACAAACATATACATGTGTAAGCATGACATGATAGGTGAGTCGATGTGAGTAAGTCGGTATGCTTATTGTTACTACTGTTGGTAATATCGATTGTAACCTTATTATACATGGAAGGCACTCCAAAAAAGTCTTTATGCCAATCTGATATGGTTACGTATAGACCCAAAATATTCAAATTTCGAAAACCAACAGCAAAATACAATTAGAAAGAAATGTATTGTGATGTTTTTATAAATGGTATGAGATAAAGTTAGATATGTTATGACCAATAGTGTTTTTATCTAAAAATCCCTATGCCTGCAGTTGTGTTACAACTTTAGTTATTAGGGAGAGTACTGTACTTCAAATTTGAAAATCATGTCAGAGTTAACAAGAACATGAAGTATACCTATATGAGCACACACATATTAGCCAACAGTTTGTCCTGATTATTAAGGGCATTAGATGGCTGGATGATATACGTTATTATTATGCATGCATTCGTAAACCGCCTTAAAATGTTGCCTTTTCCCATTAACCGAAGAGTATAGAAAATTACAGAAAACTAATTTCAGAAGGAATGCTTCAGGAAGATCAACATATCACTGTCAAACTGGCGAACATGTGTATCAATGATTTTCTTTATTGACATGAACAAACTGTATGTGTTGAAAAACTTTGGTTAGTTTTAACTGGTAACTTTGTATTAACGAAATTTTAGAACAAGGGACTGGTTGATGTACAGACACCCACAAGGTACAATTTTACTTTTAGGAATCTTCTCACGTCGTCAGAAGAGAGACATCAATAGAAACTAGTATGTATGTCAGTTAATCCTCTCGACACCAAAATGTTTTCTGGATTAGCTAGCTTGTCAATCTGGGTTTTAGTATTGAAGATCCTTAAAGTACGACTACTAAAAAATCGATCCTGCAGAATGACGTAACATGGATAAAATTTCACTTTAGATATAATTTGTCAGAGAAAGTTACAGCATCTTATTTAGAAGTTGAACTTTAATTGAATCTAATACGTATGATTGCTAACATCATTATTATGACGCATGATTTAACTTTAATATCAAGCGCGCATCGTGTACTGTTTGCTATTTTTGTCATGTATATCTTAATTCTAAAACTATATTACGCAATGACCGTTATACGTGAGGCCCGGTTTAGGTTAAGAACTCAGTGAACTGTCTCTATTCATAAAGACTACCTTGCGGAGTCTTGTCTCATTTGGACAAATCCTGAGAGTTTTACAGTGTCTCATGCCGTTAAGTACACTCCGGGAGGAGCTATGGCTAACAGCGACGTCAGATCTGACAAAAGCTTTGTTGCCGCCATATATACTCCCACACATCGGTTCTGGACCTGTTAATGGTCGTTTGCTGGCGCCTCTTGCTAACTTATCAGCTATTTTGTTACCTCTGATCCCACAATGACTTAGCACCCACATAAACGTAATTCTGTGATGTTCCGACAGAGCTTCCTATGGCACTCCAGTACCACCATAGAATTAAACCTGACTACCTGTAGCGCTCTGTGAGCAACCTGGCTGTCAGATAGAATTTCTGCATATATATTTTCCTGCGGGTAGTTTAAAATGCCTTCTAGGTAGGTCTGAATAGCAATTATCTCGGATTGGAAGATGGACGGGGAGCCTCCCAAGCTGATGGATTTACCATCGTATTCACCGTCTCTCGACATTTCAATTCCCCTACCGTTTAGCGTTTTAGAAACTTTCACAAGCTAACGGAAAGATACTTACCTCGATTTGCGAACGATTAGTTTCACTGCTGGAGGTGTCTACATTATATCCCCCCACTGAAACTGAAAACGGGCGAGATCTTATCCGCCTTTATAGACAGTGGTACCGTATGTTCGATGTACTTGAAGATGCCAGTAAGGTCTCCCCTTTTACCGGAGAAACCCCTGCACTACTGTATTTTGCTGTATAGGCCTCCAATATAGCGTCTAACCACAACACAAACTGCAGCGGAGGACGTTGCTCAAGGATCGTCTCCATTGCTGCAGTGGGCGTCGAGAACAGGGCCACCGCGATGTCTACATAGGCAATCCTTTGGACCCTGCCAAGTGATCGCACAAGATCGTATAGCCCCAACTAGCTTTCTATCACCAAATCTGCAACGCTTAGGTTATAGAAAATACAGATTATAAGCCTCGTGTACGGCCAGTGCACCATTCATTCAGCCCCCACGTATTGCCCAACATTCCGCTACAGGCCCAAAAGGCCTTAGTAGCTTTATTCATCATACGTTCCAGGTGTGATTTGCACGTCAATTTAGTGTCTAAGATCACACTTAGGTATTTGACCTCAGTTGATACAAGTATCTTAGAACCGAAAATATGTTTGACAAATAGAGAAGGAATAGCAGTTACAATGACATAATACATAAAATACAAATATATGAGAGCAACTATGAAAATAACAACACATGTGTATGCGCTAAATCGAGTGGAATGCATTTTGGATGTCTGATAGATGTATTTACAATAAAAGTTTCAATATCATGCCTTCGTTAATAGCACGAACATAATATATACAAATGTGCCTGCACATAAAGTTTGAACATGCATACATACATGGCACTTGCAACAAAGTTAAACTTAAACCATTTCCATTATCGAATAAGCTACCGAAAGTATTCTATCTTTATGGTCGTCAAAACACATAAGACGGAACGATGTGACGAAGCAGCAGAAGCGCCATCAGAAAAAAATAAAAATGTTAAAATTTCTGACACGGATGATGAACTGGAAGACATCAAATGAAATTTTAGATCGAACCGGCGAATATAAAGTTTTATGGTCAGAGCCTCTTACTGGGGAGGGAAAAAATGTATTCCGAAAAGGGAATATCTATCGCTTTAGTACAGACCTCTAGGGACTTTTCCATTTATAAAATCTCCACTTCATATTTTGATATCTTCGACGAACTCATTCCAACGTCTCCGCGAGTGTTCGTGTTTCTACTCACGAATACAGAGTTCTTAGAAAGTTTTGTCGCAGTGCCGTGTTAGTGATGTTCAACTCTTAATAAAAATTTATTCCATCGGGCTTACTACCGTCATTACCAGAATTATACAGTTTAAACCCATTTTTACACAGTAGGTAAACGCATCTTTATGTTTTATATTGGGTGACAAATAGCAATTAATGTGATCTACTCTACATTTCTTCTAGTGAGGGTAACTAATTTAACTATGAACGTTTTGCTAACGAAATAAATCGATTATAATAGTCACGAAAAACGAATTATGGATTCAACTGAAAAATTCTAAGGAAGAAAAAATTATGGAATGACAGTTTGAGCCTATATTTGAGCATTTTGGATTATATAAATCAATTTAATAAAAAGAAACACAGCCGCAAAAAAAACTAGAAATATATTAAACACTGTGAATTTGGGATTAATTGAATTGTCAAAATTACACGTACACACATGCTACTGCTATTTAGAAAAACTTAAAAAAAAGGAGGTCAAGAAAAACAAGAGAAGAAAGAACGGTTTTGAAAAGTTGATGGAAAAAATAGAAAGGTCAAGTGACGGAAAAAAGTTTTTTTTTAGAAGAAAAGACATAATAAAATAGAAAGTCAAAAGTTTGAAAAGAAGATTGTAAATTAGAGAGACAGGAGAAAGAGAAACGTTTTTGAGGATTGAAAGGAAAAAGATTTGGATTGATTTTGAAAAAATGACTGATGAGAGAATATAGAAAGGAAAACATTTTGGATAAGATTGAAAAGTGAGAAAAGGAAAAGAAGAAAGAAAAGAGTAGACGAAGAAGAAAAGATTCAAAGGAAGGAAAAGGAAACGAAGTAGAAGCAGGAACCAGGTGTTTTGGGGATGAAAATAGTTATTTACATATCACACACAAATAATTAAGGTAAGAGAGGGTGGACTTCAAAATTATTATTGTAAAGTGTTTAATATACCTATGTTTTTCTTTTTATTTTATTTGACTTTAATATTGAACACTGCAGTAGTTTACCTAATAACAATAAGTACACTGCTGCAGGTAACTAGAAAAAAACGCAATACTGCAACTTATGAGTCAAATTGCACCATATACAGTAATTATAAGAGATCGATTTTTCTTGAAGTTAGTATAGTCTTCTGAGAAAACAATATTATACTAATTTCACAAAAAATTAATATCGTCTTGGATGTTGAGAATTAAAGCTTCAATTGTAAATTGTATCATTAGCTGAATTATACACTAGGACGACATATTTCTTAGCTTTCATATTTGTAGGCTCTAAAAAATATTGATCCACAGGAAAACTTCGTATTGTCTGAAGAATAGAATATATCTTGCAACAAACACAATGTCCTTGGTGTAGCTATACTTACAATACAGTTTGTTCAAGTAGCTAAAAGCATTTAGAATGTAGTTGCTTTAATAAGGGAGAGATATGCACCGCATACCCGAGACCATGTTTCGTGTATTTTTAGTTCAATCTCTAACGTAGTGCAAGAGAGTACCAAAGTTTGTCTATGAAGAAATTAGAAAAATATATTTATATGGTCAAGTTGATTTGAATCTTGATATTAATCCTTTTTGACCCAAATAATGAAACACGTTTTTCAGCGTTTTAAAATTCAACAATTGGTAGTGTAGCGAAGTTTGTATGGAAAATACTATTTTTATAATGTACACTGGTTATACAGTTTGTTGATATATACATGAAAAATGGACGTAATAATGTATTTTGATTAAAATAAAAACTATACAAATTTTATAGTTACACGAGCGAAGCCGAGGGCAGAAAAGCTAGTAGATGTATGTATATAATAGATACACTTAACATATTAAAACTGTAGGCGCCATTACTTATACAAGAAAGATCATACAGCAGTAGCTCAAGCACATAAATTGGATTCATACGCCTGATTAGTGTATTGGTAGGACAACAAATATCATATCTAGTAGTAAGATTAGTACTTACTCGATAGATGCCGATATTTGCGTCGCTGTTTACTAACTACTCTGTCTTGAGTTATATCGTGCACTAGAAGATATATTGTGCAGAATAAATCAAGTAATCAATCACGACTATGACTACTGATTCATGCAGCGCTCTAATAGTGGTACAACAACCCTCGTTTAAAGTAATATCGAAAACATTTACTCTGAATCTCTTAGTCGCACTAACACAATCACATTAAAACAGATCTAAATGTAGAATAAGATATTATTTCTGTGGATTGTGCTGGAGTTTTTTAAATTGGACAAACACATGTAAGGTATTTGCACCATCGAAGTGATATCATCAAATAAAGTCTAATGTCCAAAAGAACGCCGATATAAGGAATATTATTTACAAAAGAAATTTTTATATTGTTGCATGTAATTTGAGTACGCAAACGGATCGAATGAGTCCACTGAATGAATGTAATAACAGAACATAACAGAACGAGCAATTTTATTATTAGTAAAGGTTGGAATATCTGATGTACAACCTCAGGTGTTCCGTAGGGTTCCAATCAAGGGCCACTCTTGTTTACTCTATTCATTAATGACTTGATGGATTGCATTAATACTGATAAATGTGTATTTGCAGATGATCTCAAGATCCAGTAACCAGTACCACAGTAAATTCTATTGCTGATTGTTATTATTTACAAGATCAGGTCAATCGGTTAACCGAGTGGTGTACTACTAATGGTTTACAATTAAATGTCAAGAAATGCAAAATTATGAGTTACACTAGAAAGCGGAACTCTATTCTATTTGAAAACATCGTAATGTCAGCTATGAAGATGTTAGGAGTTTTGATTAGAAGCTCTCCTTTGTTTCATATTGAAACAATTAAACTACTTTACTTCGCATTCGTTAGATCTAAACTGGAGTATGGTTCTCTGATCTGGCATCCATTCTACTCTTCCCACAAGGAAACTGTTGAGAAAGTTCAAAGAAAATTTTTAAAATATTTATACTACAAACAGGAAGGTTCTTACCCCGAGCGTGGCTATGACTATCAGCTTCTGCTTCACCAATTTGATGTGGAATCGTTGGAGGTTAGACGACAATTGCAGCTTATGAAATTTGTGTTTCATCTTGTGAATAACAATATTGATCCTCCTTAGCTCTTATCTCGCCTTCAATTTCTTGTCCCTCGTTCATCCTCAAGGTCCTCATTCACATTCTATACACCATATGCTCGCCTAAACTCTTCACTAAATTCCTCTATAGTGTCAATGTCACGCAGCTTTAATCTAATATCATCACTTTGCGACATACATTTTACACCTCTACTGACAATATTGTCAATAGCAATTAATCAGTTATCGTGATTCTATCATTCTTTGACACAATACAATATGGTGTAATTTTTTTCTCTTTCCCTCATTGAATTTTTTAATGTTATGTTGAGTTCAAGTAATCATTTATACTTAACTTTTGTAGTTCTTATTGTAATATATTAATTGTATCTTTTGTCCTTTATTTAGAGCAATCTGTTGGGCAAATAAATATATTATTATTATTATTATTTACAGACATATGCAAAAGTTGTCTAAGCACTGAGTTCGATGGAACACCGGCAGAAACACTTTCCTGATACTTTGTGTATTATACTGATTTTTACTAATATTAGCTGGGTTTTTATTTATATTTGGGAATAAGAGAGAGATATTTTAATTCTTTAAAACCCAACTTGAAAAACTTTCTGATTTATAGTAAGCTTTCTCATGTATTATTTGGGATAGACAGTCTTTATCCCATTCAAACTATTTATGGAATTAGGAAACCGCTACTGCTTGCAATTACCTTGTATTTCCGACATCTGTGATTTGGTTTCTTATTGTAGTTCTGAATAACAAAGTACTTACTCCGCCCATGGCTTTCTGCGTCAGGTTTCATCTGATGCAGATATCTATGGTATGCTTGATTTTCATTGATTAACTTTCTGATTTATAGTAAGATTACTCATATATTGTTTGGGATGTATAGCCTTTTGTCCAATTCAAACTATTTATGGAATCAGAAAACCGCTACTACTCGCAATCACCTTGTATTTCCGACATTTCGTTTCTTATTATAGTTACGAATAACAAAATACTTACTCCGTCCTTGGCTTTCAGCTTTCATGCAGATATCTATGGTGTGCTTGATTTTCATAGATTGTTGAAGATTGCGTAAGAGCTTTGGAAAGTTGTTTATTGTCGGTCTACCAAAATAACATTCCTTTAGGTTTTGTTAATAGTTGTTTGGATTTTCTAATAAATCATCTGGCTAATTAGTGTAGTGTGTTTTTAGAATCAGTGTAATAGGTCTATTCATTTCATTTATTATCACAAATTATGAAGTTACTGTGTTGAAATTTTGTTATTTATTACGTTATTAGTGCTACTTTCCACGTATATATTCTACGAAAATTGTTAAAATTATAGAATGCTGGTATTTTATAACGCAACATTCACGTATTAACTATGTATAATGTAAACTGCCGATATTAGCTCTTTCAAAATCCGTGTTGAAATAATCCAGTGGCATGTTAAGTCTTATCGGTCTATTTATCATTCTAATGACAACCGGCCGTATCGCTAAACGTCATTATGCTAGGAATCTGCAACTGGCAGTAAGTGTTTCCCCGCAGGCTTTGCATTAATAAGGGAGCCCGCTAGGGAACATAGTGGTATAGACAATAGCTAGTGAGAACAAAACGATCAAACTCGGTCTGCCAGCCAGTCAGTCGCTGTACGCTACTAGAGAGACGGACTACGCGGAAAGTTGTGGCTGCGAAATGATGACCGTAGGACATATAAGGCGGTGGAAAGGGATAGAGGATCGTGGTATTGCGGTGACCATTTTCCGAATATGTTAGACTGGGAGCATTCGTAGTGCCTGTGGTGGTTCCCAAAATGTTCTATTTAAACGAATACGCAAACGTTTTGTCTTATAGTCAATAGTAAAAATAATACTAAAGCGAAAAGTACTGGTTTTAGTAAAATATATTTGTTGTATTTAGTAGTATATGATTTTTTCTCTGAAAACATTTATTCTCTACTATGTACTTAATCGTAAACTTATTAATCAAAACTCTGTGATATATGGATCAAATGATTGGGCACCCCACCGTACGTAATAATGGGAACAATCCGTAAAAAAACTTCATCTTTGGTAAGACAGAAAAGGAATCTCAAATTGGAGAAATCAGTCTTAGGGCAGAGTTTTGGTAAACTAAATTTCACATAGATGAAGTAGACGAAAGTTTTTCTGGCTCTATGAAAGCGAAATTGAGTACGAGATTGATCGATGACAGCATAAAGAACCAGTTTCTATACACAATTCAAGACAAAAATTAAGCATTGATATTTCTTATACTACTTCACAATCTTTGCTACTACAACAAACCTCTCTGGGAACCTTTTGCAAAAAGAAAAGGGAAATTCACTAGGAATTTCATGCCTGTAAGGAGAGGAATGTATATTCGTCCGTATTTGGTTTCAATGAAGGTTAAATATAGGTAACCTATGTTCCAAACAAAAGCATATCTGTTCTCACTTCTCAGCTCTATGTATCACGTTAGACAATGAAAGTTAAAGAAAAGAAATCAGAAAGAAGTACATTTTATAACAAATCTAGGAGGATGTTGATCATATGGATCAAATGATTCGTAATTATACAGTACAATGGCAAATAAGTCTATCATAGCTTCGCAAAATATCATTGTAGTGTACTTTCTCTACTACTCCATAATAGACCTTGGGGATTGTGTCTGTAGTAATATTTTTAATAACAAATATGTATTGAAACGAAAAGCAAATGAGTTAGTAAGTTCATTAACAAAAAGGTATTTACCAAGGTATGTTAGTTATTCATATTTACACTACTGTGAAGATATCTTTATTTCATCGAAAGAAAAGCAGCATATTAGAGTCATTAGTATGTGGAATTTAGTAAAGCGCGAATGATACAAGCGATGGAAACTCGCAATTGAGACAGTAGGCAAAGGCAATGTCCGTTGTCACGTTGTAATACACGCAATAAAGAAACTGCATGAGAACTAAAATACACTGAAAAATTGTTATAACTTTACATTGATGCACTCTGTGAAAATTACGCAGACACAGTGTAGGTTTACATAAGTTATGTGAAATTGATTATATTACATAAACGGTATGTGTAAAATTTACAGATTTTAATACTAATACACACAGTGGCTCTTCAGAATTCATATGTAATAGATATAGTTGCTACCAGAAATGTGCAATCGTTACACAAAGTATGAAAATTAGTGCAGATTAGCGGAAGAATTGATATAATATATATAATTGCTACCACAAATGCTTAGTAGTTACATGTATAATTAGTAAAAAAAATTAGACTTTTCATAAGTTTAGTTATGGGGTTAGATCTGATTAAGTTACTGGTAGGTTGATTACCAATGAACCAATAAGATTTATTGCGAATCAACAAAAATACCCTTAATATTTTAGTCTCGATTGATCTCCAAACTCCTAAAGAAGTTTAGAACATTATTGAGAGCTACAGCTCTGATATCAGCCGCTTCTAACAAGGGAACGCCGGCAGGTGTAAATTCCCGACTTTGATGAAACCTTGCTGACTGAAAGAGTAGGTACCTTAAAATAAAAACCATATATTTTTTTAGCAGGCCAATCGCCCGATTTTGGGCTCCAGCCCGCTCCAAAGTTTGGACAAGTTTTCAATATTTACTGATGTCTCCGTAATTATAACCGATATTGAAACGTTCTTTGTACAAGATTTGCAGTATAGTATAATAATATATAATAAAATATTGTCTAATCTATATTTGTAAAACGCTAATGATGGGGCACGGATACCTCATATCCCCTACGCTTTTCATGATTTTGTTTTTCTTTTTCGTCAAAAATATATCACGTTTATGTAGAAAACGATGATGCATAATAAATTTGAGAAGTAGTAACGAGCTTTACCTGCGATACTGATATAATCGATAATTTGCGTAATACGTTATGATTGCATACAATAACGGTTCTTACAAATATATGGAAAATATAAGTGATAAATGTCCTTAAGTGTAGATAGTAGTCAACATGTAAGAGACTAAAACAATACTTATCACGAGTCGATATCCGCAGTGGTTAGGCGGCTGACTATCGTTGAGGCGGAACGATAGGAACCGGGTTTTAATTCTCTGGAGGGACGGTAATATTTTTTCATTGCGTTGAAATGCGGATCGCCTTACCATTCGCTGTTTAGAGCAAAGTGGTTAACAACGCGGCGTTATAAAAAACAGTATGATGCTGTCACAAAGCCATTTGAACACAATTTACATGCACAAAACTACACCGCGAGAGTTGCAGTGACAGCCAGGCAAGCGATACAGCTTACGGAGTAAATGCAACTAAGCACCCACCACACTTAAAAAACTATATTATATATTATATATATTATATATTCATATTTTTCGCGCAATGTAGATGTATAGATGGGCATTCAATGGAGCATAAATATAACTAATATGTCTGTAACAATAATAATATTTTGGAAACAAAAAATCAGAATTACAAAAAAATTACAAAAAATAATGCCTATAAATGGAATGCATTATGTGTGACATATTGTAATGCCATTATTAATACGTATGTATGTATTGCAATAATGAACAGGATTAATATACATACAGCAATTAACCTATGTAACTATTACAATGGTGGTAGTCTGTATAAAAAGCAGATCAAACACAGATTTTGCTTACACCATGGACATCGCACAGTAACAGGTTTATTACAAATACTACACGAAGGGGTAGACTATTCGTCTTTGGCAAAACAAAACTCTACGGAATTTTTTACACGTCCAAGCGTTTCGTTCACGTATCTATAATTGTATAACTATATGTTGTAGAATGCAAGGATCACACAATACACTCAACAGTTTTCTGACCTTTTGAAGCTAAACTACGACTGCAGTATGTCTCAAGATTAAATACACTCTCGTCAGTGTTATATACAATACCTCGGCCAATGTTAGTGATATAGGATTTGAGTTCATTAATAATATCGCTTCCTAACCTTAGATGTTCCGCATCAGTGCATGTAGGACGAGTAAAATATTTCGTTATCTTTGCACATCTTTACGACGCAATAATATGTAACTTTCTACATTGCCAAGTCCATCAATGTTCTGCTTTAAAGGATTCTTGTCTGATTTCTTCTTTAGTTTCTAGAGTCCACCGTCAAAGATCCAAATATTTAGAAATAAACCGTAATATATCAGTGTGCTTGCCATCTCTATTAATACTTTTTTCCTATCTGTACAACTGTTTTTGCGATTTCACTTTTTTCAATCTATGACTAACACTATCCAAAGACTGTGGCTTTGATTTACCACTTTTCCAGAACCCTGCAACTCTTGTTTTGTAATCTAGGTCTGCAACGCTGCCGTCTTCATCAGGAACAAATGCTATACTCTTATAATTGTTTTCTTCATTACCTTCTGTCCACAAATTGGACTTCGTGAGATTCTGATGATTCTTCAAATTCAAATCTCATAATATCATCAACAAAGAATTTGGCGTAGTTGAGCAGATACAATTATATTATTAGGAACTTTTCGGTTTCTTACAGTGTCAAGGGAATTCTTGCGATATTAGTGAGTTGAAATGTTGGAAATGGTATGTTCAACACATTTGCAAAATTTATGACGCCCATTTTACCAAGCTATACAAATCTACAATACACGAAAAACAACTTCTAATACTCTTATTTTGAATGTGACTTCTATTATCTATTTATATGAAACTTTGGTATTAATTGTTTATTACTGCTTCTCAAATTTATTAAGCATCATTGTTTTATACATAAAAACAATCTATTTTTGATCAAAAATGGAAAACTAAATTATGAAAAACATAAGAGGTACGAGGTACAGATATAGGTTGCGCAATATTTTACACCATGTAACATTCTGCAGATTTTATTAAGAGTGTTTCTATATCCGTTATAATTACGGAGATATTAGTAAAAATTCATACATTGCCCAAACTTTTGAGTGGGATGGAACCCAAAATCGGGTGATTCAACTTCTAAAGAAAGTATGTACTTCTTATTGTAAGGTACTGTGTCACTCTGCCAAGATTCATCGATATCTGGAATTGACACCTGCCGGTGTTCCCTTGTAAATGCGCTAACTCATGATAGTGTTACCTTCACACACAGTTGCACATAATGTGTTCCTCGTTTCTCTATGTTCAGAACAAAATCGGCATTTATTTCTGTCCGCCTTGCTCGTCTTCTTGAAGTGATGCACGAGATGATCGTGGATAGGGCCGCAATGGTCCTAAAATCTCTTTTGTTGAGGTCTAGCAGAGAATTAGCATATTAGCTGAAGAAGTAATTAACTTCATTGATTGTTTTAGTTTTGGAATGTTAGTCCAGTGCAACATATTTTTATTAGTCTCCCATTGTTGGAGATGAGCCTTTATGCAGCTTTTAGTAAAACCGCAGAATGGCTCCGTGTCTTGCCCCAGTGACTTGGTACCCATATCAGTATAACTGTTTTTCTTTGTGCCAGCGCCAGCGCTTTGATGATGAGGAGGCAGCCACAGGTTACGTGTGGCTTAAAGGTACATACATACGACCAGAGTGTTCAGTGCTGCTTCACTCTCTGAGAGCTGTGGGGTTACAAATGTAATGATACTCGTAGCCATGAATATAAACTAAACTTCATCGCTTTACTTACGCGTCGCTATGCATGCGCTATGGTATATACAGCATAAACAATATTTGTCAGTTATCTTTTTATTGTAAGTTAAGACGAAAATTGAACATTTTGATGTAAATATGCTGTTCGATGTAGAAGAGTCTTCTAGTTTGGCAATAGATTCAATAACACTCAGCAATATATAATGTATTTTTCTACCACTAATTAAACTACCTGGCAATATTTTTATATTTTAAAATACCTATATGCGTCTGTGCATGGAATCGAATCATGCAGTAACGTTTGCGCGACGGAACCACGAAACCTTTGTGCCACTAGACGGTTCGATTCCATCTATTATGTTCACAAATAGATGCGAGCGAGATCTTTTAAGGCTCTGGATAGGCGACAACACCCAAGTATTTCTTGGCGTGTTATGCAATGTATTTTTCCACCGCTAATTAAGTATTATTATTATTATTTTAAATCGCCGAGATGGGTACAAGAGCTCTCTTTGCGGATAACCATTTGTCCAGAGCGTTACTTAGTAAGAAATGTTTTCAAATAGTATTTAGACCTTAACGGTGCACCGTTTACCACCAAACAACATCCAACATCAAAGAAAAGCCTGTTACGTGCTATTTTACCTTATTATATCTACGTTATATGGTTTTTGGGCTTCTTTCTTCATCTATCTAGCTTTTAGTTCCTTCGACAGTCTATTCTATGCATCTCCAAGGTTTTTTAAGGTTTCCTTATAGTATTTGAGTGTTTTACTTATCATTTTTTTCAATTTTTAAGTACGTAGATATCGTATTAGTTTATAATGCCGAGTTAAGTGGTTATAAAATCTGTGATGTTCTATTTAAGCACATTATATAATTAATAATAATAATAATAATAATATTTCTTTATTTCAGCATATCATATACCCACATACAGACACAACGTATATGTACAGTAAAGTACGTACAGACATGAACGAAACACGTCAAAAAAGAAAATAGAAGCTCAGGTGTACACTAGCACAGATTTGCTGAGAAATAATCATTCAGATTATAACAATTAATATGTAATAGATTACGTTTCACAGTTGTCCTAAATTTGTAAAAATCGCTTATTTTCTTAATACTACTAGGTAAGTGGTTAAAAAGTTTACAACCCATAAATATCAGATATTTTTGGTAGGTTGTAGTTTTATGACAGGGTGGAAGCAAGTACCCCAAGTTCCTAATATAGTGATCATGCGTAACACCACTAAAGAAAATACTGTAGTTACGATTTACAAAGCATAGAACTTCCAGAATATAAATATCATAGAAGGTTAATATTCTGTATGATTGAAATACATTTTTACGGGAATGCCTCGAGGTTAAACCATATCATAGACCTGAGAGCCCGCTTCTGAACAGCAAAAACGCGATTGGAATCGGAACACATACCCCAATGTATAATGCCATAGGCCATTCTCGATTGAAAATTAGAATAATAAAAATTTTTTACAACCGAAAAACTACAAGACCTTTTTAGGTTATAAATAGCATAACAAGTTCGAGAGAGACTGCTACAAAGCTCGTCAACATGAGAAGTCCACTTCAGATGCTCATTAATGAACACTCCCAATATTTTAGAGGACTCTGCCAATTCTACTCTTTCACCATTTAATAAAAAGGTACTAAAATTATATTTAGCTTTATTTTTGAATAAAATAAATTGAGTTTTGGATGGATTCAGTACAAGTCTATTAATATTTATCCAGGTAGTAACACTGGTGAAAATGTAATTAATTTTCGAAAACAGGGTTGATGTATCGTTGGATTTTATGGTGATGTTGATATCATCTGCGTATAGGACTAATGAATCAGCAGCAGTGATATAGGATGGGAAGTCATTAGTGTAAATTAAAAACAGTGTAGGTCCCAAAACGGAACCCTGGGGTACCCCTATATTAATACTTGATTATAATTAACTAAATAAGTTAATGGCTGTACAATATGTTGGACACATTTCTTAATAATAAAAGAGGAAACCGCATCGTCTCCTGCAGAATGATTAGACTGCAATTTATTCACAGCAGAAAGAACATCATTTTCAGATACACTAGGACAGTAGAAGGAATGTAGTGGGCGTGGTACATGTTTATCAATAGCACCAAAGTCAATACAGCTATCACCATAAGTTGCATTAATTAGATCATTTGAAAAACCAGCAAAAAAGTCATTGAATGAATTACATAGTTTATTGCAATTGGGATAAATATCAGGTAAAACAGGATCTCTAACCTGATTTAATCTGTTTTTGCGTATTACAGACCAGACAGCTTTCGTTTTGTGATTAGAAGAGTTTATGAAGTCATCATTAATAGCAGTTTGTTCTAATGCAATTATCTCTTTGTAAAATTTTTCATATTGCAAATAATCATTCTTTAAAGCTGGATATTTCCTACATAGATCGCTAAGAAGACTAAGATTATTTTTTATTTGAATAATGCTAGGTCTAATCCAAGATTTGTTAAAGGGAACATTACTGCACCTTACAATAGGAAAACAATTATCTAAATAATACCGAAATGTAGCAATAAAATTGTCAAATGCTTCATCGGGAGAGGAACACTCATACACTGACATCCAAGTTTCATTTTGCAGGTAATCATTAAATAAGTTCAAAGAATGTACAGAATATTTCCTTCTATGCACGTATTCAGGATAGTTAACTTTCGAATTATAGGAAAATTGCATAATTTGTGAAAGATGATCAGAGAGATTATTATCAAAGCAAGAAGCAGTGAACATATTCTGAGGAAGATTAACAATAAAGTTATCCAATAACGTGGGTGTAGTGCTACATATTCGAGTCGGTGTCTCAATGGTAGTATATATGCTATACGCACTACACAGGTCAACCAAACTCTTTATACTCGGTGAAGGCATAGTAAAATCTACGTTAAAGTCTGCACCAATAATGATAAATTTATTTTCTTCGACAATATTATCAAGTAACAAAGTCAGTTGCTCCAAAAAACATGAAAAGTCTGAGTTGGGTGGCCTGTATAGCGCCACAACTATTACGTTAATGTCAGATATTAATTCCACCCCACATAATTCTATAATATTACTAATAGATAAATTACTAACATCATTTCGAGTTTTTACATTAATTGACTGTCTGCAGTAAATGGATACACCACCATGTTTATTTTGAGATCGACAATAAAATGATTTTAATTTATGATTATTGAATGAAATTTCTGAAAGTTGATTTTGGTTTTGCCAGTGTTCACTAATTAATAGAACATCAATGTTTAAGGTTTGTAGAACCGCGTCAGTCTGCAACACTTTATTACTTAAGCACCTTATATTCTGATGCATAATTTTTATATTTTTAACATTGGTTACTTTCTTGTTGCCGCTGATTGTGCCAGACGGAATAAAAAAGGATTGACTCGCACATTTAGTGGCCATGTATTCGGAGTTTTTATTTGTTCCTTATATTGCAACGGAACAGATAATTTATAAGATGCATATTCATCAGGCCGCTTGGAATTTAATTTTTCACATTTAACACTATCAATGTTTTTTTCTTTTAAGTAATTTATAACATCCTCTTGTGTCACCGCTGGCTCAAGTCCGCTTAGATGAAAATGAGAGTACTTCATAGCGCCTTTAATTGTAGTATCTTTTCCAGTACCGTAAATCGAATTTAATTTCTTGTTGCTCTTGTTATTCTTCCGAGTAACCATTTGCCATTGACCCGCATTGTCGTTAGATATATATTTTTTCCCTAGATATATATTTTCCTATTTGATTGCTACATAAATATAGTTGTATGTGTTAAAATTCAATTCTCAAATTAAATTCAACTAATTTCAATTGTCATTTTCACAACCTATGTACCACGTGTAAAGTTACAGTGTGCAGATTGGGATTACTATAGTACATTTATTTATTTACTACATCATTAAGAAAAATTGAACACAAGGTATTGAACATATGTATGTATAAATTTTTCTTTTATTTAGTTTTTATTATTATTATTTTCTCACATGTTTTAATAAACGACTGTTTATGTATGGTAATTATTTGTGTTTTGGCATTCTCGACTTCGAAACTAAGTGTGAAAACAGTGGCGCTATATTAATAACACTTGTTCCCACTACCAGTTCCACTGGGCCAAACCGCTTTAGAGAATCCAATCCCCCACCAGCAGGTTGATCAAAAGTGTCGACGCACATTATAGCAATATAGCTCTTTTTATATGTTTTGTAGATTATTATTCTTGGACAGTTTATCAACGCCAACTAACCACCTATCAATTGAAATAAAGAAAATCCTTCCGAAGACGACGTTCTGCACGATCGGGTTCTAGTGCGTGAAGATCGAAGAGACACCGTACAAAAAAAAATACAAACACATACACGCACTGAAGTGATATTATTTGAATAAGAAAAAATCTTAAGTCAAGAAATATAGCTGTTAGTTGCCAAAGGATCTCTTATTCGGCGTATCAATTCATGATTTCTATATATGATTTGTATACGGTCTATTTTCCAGTTTTCCAGTTGGAAGAATTTAGGCAAATACGATTAACAAAAATGACACACATCAAAATAAGTAGTAAGTATGTAAAACAAATAATCTAAGCACCCTTGAAAATTGACATGCTATTTAAAATATCAAAGTTGATGCCCACTTCCGGTTAATCGGAAGTAAGTGATATTTATTCAAAAATATTTTTACGTGATAGTTCATATTCAACCATATGCAACTACAAAATTTTGTTTTAAAATTCCGTTCCGCTTGTATAATACTTTTAACCTACACAAACCGTCATTCCCGCTGCATCACATCACTCATTCTATCACGAAACATTAGTTTTTTACTAGTACATAAACAGAACACTAAAGTAAAAAAGTAAAATACTACACAATAAAACAAATAGCCAAATAGTCATAGAAAGTTTCCACCTATTTATATAATATTTTTTAGGGATTAAAGGAGATGGTTATATAAAAGGCTTTGTCCAATGACCATCTTAAACCACGATGGATAGAAATTTGAGACTATAGGGATGGCAAAGTTTGTATCGAAATAACGATTTTATCGTCGAATTTATTCGAAACTAGGTACTAATGTTCTTTGGCGCAATTTATCAAACACATGTCTCAGCATTTTTTAAAATTAAAGAGAGATATTAAAAGAGAATGGTAAATTTAACCTCTAAGAGAGCCGCAGGACGTGTTAAAATTTCTATAGGAAAAATATTTGTATGATCAAATTTTTTGAAAACTCGCTACTAACGAAAGGAACGTATGTTTCGGCGTTTTTTTCAAATTCAATCCCTAAGAGAGTGAAAGGGATTACCAAAATATGTACGGAGAAAAATTAAAAAATTATGCGTTTATAATCAAATTTACTAGAAACGTGATATTTGATATTGACACAATTAATGAAACACGTGTTTCGTCATTTTTTGAAATTGAATTCCTAAAATATTGCAACGGTGACAAAATGTGTATGTTAACTCTTGTACGACAAACTTCATCGCCATCATCCTCCTTTGGTTTGTCACTGTATTGGTTGTCATTAAGTATATCTTTCTAATGGTTTAGCCATGGTTCTTTATATTTAGTTTGTGACGTCTATCTTATGCTGTTTATTTTGTACTTATATGGTTTGTTATAGTATTGTTTTGTATGCTAGACTTTATTTTCCTCCTAATTTTCATTTCATTTTCCACCTATTCCCTTTTATATGTTTACAGAGCTTTCTCTAAGCTTTCCTCAGTTTTTTAAATTGTTGAATGAGATAGAAGCATATGAAAATTTAGTGTACATACATATTAAACCATTTCCAATGATAGTTGCTCCGCCAACAGTTCAGTTTTCGGTGCGTAATGGGAAAACATGTTTCTAGTAAATACCGAAACACCATATCATAATCATATCAATACGTGTAGTTAGTAAAGATTTGTTTGTCATAGTATTCCGTTTTATTCCTAACTCATACTCATCACTGCTCTCCTTTTTCTCTGCATTCGTTATTTTCTCATTCCTTAATTCTTCTATATTCCAAACATTCTTTCTTTATATTATCATTATCCTTTCTACTTTCAGTTTTACTATCGCTGTCACCACACAATAATTCCGAATGCTTTACCTATATGTTCTTACATCTAACAAATGACAACTGTTTCCGTTTAATGACCAATAGACGATCGACTTGTGTTTGAATTTTTTAATCTGGTGAATTGCACTTTGCTCTATGCTATCTATGCTTATCTCTGAGTCTTGTATTTTTAAGTGATTTCGTCATATTACTCATATGTTTTTCCTCGAATTTTTATATAGGTATATCTATCTCTTATGCCCACTTCATTTACATGCTCATATCCATTACCTTGCCAGGTCAATGCTATTAATTCCTTGCATCTATATTTGTTGTTTTTTGTGAACTTTTATTTTCTGCATTTCGCTCCATAATATCTCTTATCTTTTAATTCCTGATTTATTAAAAAAAAGATAAGTACATAAAGGTCAAAAATACATATATTAATCATAATATCTCTTTTGCATTAACTACCAATTTCATTTCAACAGCGTTAGCGTATTTTAAGTTACAATGATTTTATTCTAACTATAACTCCTGTATGACGTTAAAAGAATTACTGGCATGATTCAGTATGATATGTAATTAAATACAGTCTGGACAGTCTATACCATCTTACATAATATGCATACATTAAACTTTACCTTACATTGCAAAATTAAACTAAACTGTTAGGGTTGCATGTTAACACAGGAAACATGTATGGAATATCTCACATTAAATTGACATAACAATTTCACCGCTGCAACTATTATAACAACATACCTAATTTCCGTTATATTTGTTTGCCGCAATAACATTCCCAACAATCTCTCGAATCTTAAACCATTATCTACATTACTATTCGGGCTTCTTCTAATCCAGAGAGGGATTTCCACAATACGCCGTCCGACAATCGAAAATGTAAACTTATCCCAAACTATTCAGTTTCCTGGGTAATTATTGTTAAGTCGGAAACTGACTCTAAAGTTTTCCAACACTATGCGCATAATTGTACTACTAGCTTCCGGACCGAACGCGCTGAAACAAAAGCAGTCCTCCTTGGTTATGTCCTCAACGTAGAACCATATGGTTTGGACTTGTCTTACATAGTCTGAAACCCCGTTCTTACTCTCAACTCCAACGACAACGGTCGCAGGAAGATATTGCTCCTATACGTGTAGTGCTTAGCCCTTAAACTCTATACGATGTCGTTTCATGGAACGTTATCCAGCTTTTAAGTAGATTTTATTGCTTCTGGGGATTCTTTTAAGCTTGTTTCACAGTTATAAATAGGATATGGATGTCGTTGACTGGACTGCATTGAATAATATCAGAGGCGTTGCTTGTGAAATAATGCAGAAGTACAAAATAATATCCGAAACATACTTTTTATATGACTCACAGTTTATATTAATAGTTTAGACGGTAGAATTAATTTTCTCTTATACATATGGGATACTCTGGGTGTTATGAAGGTATTTATTATATCCATATAATTTTAAAATATTTAAGCAGTAGTATATATTACGACATACTTAACTTCCTTTTTTTCCGATCAGTTTGCGTAATACTCCGCTCTATTATTATATTAAGTTGAAAAGGCGATATAATTAATGGCGAATGAACCACTAGATATTTTTGCCTTCCTTCGTCAATCAAAACATGATTTCTTTAAAATTAATTTGTGCAGGATAAAACAAAGATGCAATAGGTAGCATAATAGGAGTTTCTCTCAGTTAAACAGATTTCGAATGATATTTATTACTTGGTCATTTTCTCTGCGGATTCATAACAAACCCAAGGTTTGCCAACTCCGATGAATTTAAACCTTCGACGACCAATAATAAATAATCAACCTATACAGGATGGTTCACCGGGAACTGCAACTATCGATTTCGGAAAGACTATAGCTAGGAATGATCTGAATTTTGGTACTATCCACAAGTCGATGTTTCATTCGCCTAAAATATTTTCAAGATGGCGGCACTTCTGTGTATATCGGAAGTAGGAGCCAACTTCGTAATTTTAAGTAGAATAGCCTATATATTTTGTTATGGTTTTAGATTCTACGTGAATTTCTAAATACATTTCATGTATAATATCATATTATATCATATCTAAGTCTAACCCTTTTTAACTTACATTAGTGAAGTTCTTATGCTAAAATTGACATTGGCAGGCATAAAATCAATTGCGCTTTTTCCACATAAAGAGGAATTTATTATTTAATTTGAAGTAAGTTCTCTCAAGTAGATAGCCTAACTGTATACTATTTGTATAAAATTGTTACAATTATTAATACAGGATGTGCGAAATATACGTCTGAAGACGAAATGAAAAAATAGTCGAAAGTATTTTTTTTAATGGGAAGCGGCAATTTGTATCTTATCTGTATAAAAAATATGGGTAAGGTTGTCTAAAGATGTCAACTATAAAAATGGGTACTTTTAGAAACATTGGTAAGGTACTATTTTTATCTTCTACAATACATACTGTTTGCATTAGTTCTTTTTTTTATTAGTTAGTTATATAATAAACTGCATGCCAATAGTCTTCAGTGAGTAATTTATTCCTTGGATTATCTGTCTTATGTCTTATAACAATAGAAATCTTATTAGCATTCAGACTTGCGGAAGTCACAGTAACATTTCGATTTGCACAAAATCCTAATTCATTACTTGTGGACATGTGAATCATTTTGCGCTTTGAAATCTGTTGCACACGAATTAAAAGAAACACGCATTTACAAAAACTAAAAATTAGAGCTCTCTCAATCACATATTTAATTTTCAAATTTGTTATAAGATTTGGTCGTTATTTTTAGAGCAAGTCATATCGATAAAAGCAATCTATAACGTTAATGTATCTGAAAGCATTAATTATATTGATTGGCGTCCGGGTACTGAAATGTAAGTGGCAAAATGCATATCGTAATTATCATTATGATTTCAATTTATAAATGGAATAGAGTCGCAAGTTTTAATTACGTTGGTGCAAGTACATACAAATTAAAAAGACAAATTTCCTCCTAGCTACATTTCAAAATCTTGAAGAAGCTATTAAATGTAACGTAATCTCCGCAAAGTTTTAAGTAGTTTTATATTGCATCTGACCCATATCGCTTGATAAATATCAATGTATCTATTGAGAATAACTCTCCCGTGTTACCCGTCATGGTAAATAGATATACCGCCACAATTGTTTTTAATACTTTTACTTGATTAACTTCAGTTAATTAAATTTACATATGTATCTGCAAAATATGTTTTGATAAACTAATTTTTCACAATGAAAAGTTATATTATGCACGCTTTTACAGTACTGCCCTAAATATTGATAAGATTTAGATCTAGATTTAATTAAGGGTGATATTGCGCGGCGACCTATTGATGTATTGTGTCCTCTTGCATGAACCGTAAGCTGCTGACGTTTGTCTACTCTCAAAGCTCCCCATCCATTCTAGGAACTTTAATAAACTGTAATTTTTGCAAATGTTTGCTTATTTGCAATGACTACATAAACTGTATCGCTTGTCTGGCTACCACTGCAACTCTCGCGGTGTAGCTTTTGTGTGTGTAAGTTGTGTTCAAATGGCGTTATGACAGCATCATATCATTATAGTTTCAGAGAAGGTATTTTTTCTTTGTCTATGACGTCTTTGCCGAGATAATTGGCTTGGGTTTCGGTGATAGCGGTGCAGTTAGATGTCAGGTGTTCCGGATTTTCATCCTCCGCCTCACAGAACCTGCACATATATATTGTAATGTTATTCTACATTTTATTCCCTGTTTACATTATCACACCATTTTTCACTTGACAGATGATCATCCAGCTGTAGGTAATCTAGAAAAATAAAAAAGTACTAAGTTAATTTTATATTTATGAGACTATAACTAACTATCTGATCTGTGTATTTTCCTTATTCAATTTGATTCAATTTTATAAAATTACGTAACATTTACATGATTTCATTCAATTCATTCAATTAAATTTAATTCAACACCCTCGAATGGTAGAGGATGTGCAACTCTTCAAATGGGCACCACCGGTATCTTCTTCCCATCTGTACGACTCGATATCATGTTTTGGCTCAGTAGCAATCTGACGTAGAAGGAGAGTGTTGGTCAGCAGAGGTTTTATTATAAGACTAGCCAACGAGAAGGACAGAAAAATGTTAAATGCACCACAATAATTACAATCATATTTTATAAGGTAATTAATTCATTTTATATCATTTATTTTGTACACAAATACACACAAATGTTATAACAAAATCACATCATTAAATTACACACACACAAGAAGAAAAACCAGCTAGTTAGGGGCAGAAGAAGAAAAAGTAGGTGGTAATTAAAATCAACAACTTTACGGTGACCCTGTATAACACGACTATCGAAAGGTATTTCTGAAGAAATTGAGAGACAATTGCGAATCATCTATAAAAAGCCATGCGATAGCAACAAACTTCCTCTTTTTACATAGATTGTTGAACAGAATGTTTGCTCTACGTAAAATTTATTAAATAGCCATGGTGCACCGTTGGGCCCAAATAAACGATTATCTTCGATTAAAACATACTTTAAACATCAAAATTTTCACCTAATTTTAATTACCCCTACGAAAAAGATGCCCTTTCTCCGTCCGCCATTCGTCCAAGCGCGCGAAGAAAGAAAGCTTTCAAAATCTCTCACACAAACACACGCGCACACTTAAAATAAGGTAATTTAGTTTTAATTAATTGAGTTAAGTTCGATAAATTTAAAAGGTTATTTTTTTTAGTAATTTTTTTATATATTTTTTAGAATATAAATTAAAAAGATTAAAGTCCATTTATTTTAATTAAAAGTAAAAATTCAAAGTAATTTCCAATACAAATATTTCAAAATAATTTGTTTTTTAATACGAAAATTCCAACGACGAAGTCCCAACTAAAAGTTGGGAAAATTTTAAAATTTCAAAAGGGGTTTAAAAAGTTTCTTAAACTAGTTTGTGGTGATTGCCACGCCAATCTGCACACTGTAAACTATTTTTTATAGGTTTTATTGATTTAAATAAATTTAATTTAATAATTTTTTTTTGTAAAACATCTTTCTGTCTTGTCATTTTTTTTGTAACTTGGAATTTTTTTTCACTTAGGTATTTTGAAACGTACGATAAGCTCTCGTATTCTGTTCTCTACACCGGCTGCAGAGTGAAGAATTCACGAACCCCTGAGATTGTTTTTTTTAATTTAAACCCCAATATTTAATTTAAAGGGTAAAACTCAAATTTTCTTAATTTTATTACAAATCAAAGTTCAACCTTGCAAGACTAAAACAGCCACAAAAATCCGTCTACCAGTGGGATGGAGTTGCACCAAACAACCGTAGTTTATGTTCAGGGAGATCGTATCTATACAGTAAGCATATCATTATGCTAGCGCTGGAGGTCTTAGCTACGCGTAACATGATTCTAGTTGGTAGAACTTGAAAATTATAATAGATTAGTGCTATCCAGGACATTTTTATAGGAAATTTCATGTTCTATAAAAACGCTCTTACATTTTTTTTGATATCTTATATTATTAAAGCTCAGTAAGCGAAAAAAGAAGCGTGTCTAATGAAACTTTTCCTTTCTCTCGCTTACCAAATTTTAACATAGCTAAATTCATGACCTTTTTTGTAAAACATGAAATTTTTTTGCGGAGAGTTCCCAACAATTCTATTCTGTTTTAGTTGTGGCAAAGTCTGTTTGCTTCCGGCCCACCTTCAAAATAATGTTTAATTATTGCGGCAATATACACGCAATAGGATCAAATGAAACTGTATAGTTGATATTTTTGATTTAATATAGGATTTATATTAAATATCAGAAATTCCATAAAGTTATGTATGCTTAACCATACAGATTATCTTGACAATTATATTTACCATTATTTGAAACTGAGACACTAAAGAGGCACTATTTGCAACAACAATAAGTAAATATTTGGTTCGCACATCTCCCGTCATCTTCTCTCAGTAGATATAACAGTATCAAAACATCTGACCATGCCTATCAATAAAAACGTCTAAGAACAAATATATTATTGCTACAATTGATTATATTTACAACCTCATAAAGAACATTAAATAATGTAAATTTTATATAATTATTCGAATAAACTATGCCAACTATCCCCATACCAATATATTTTTTAAACTAACACTGTTCAATATAACTAAAAACTTGCTTAATTTAATAAAATTCAGGTGTGAACTAAAATATTATAAATAATAAATAATCAATATCAGTTCCAAGATTGGCTGTCCTGCATTCCTTTTCTTACATATGTCATTTCACAAATAAGTCCATTTTAAAATCATTTTAATGAAAAATAAATTTAAAAACCACCCCCTACGGTAAGCGATAAGAGTAGATATAGTGCATACGTAGGTACATACGTAATAAACTGATCAAGGCGTCTTTGCTGCTTTATAACTCCCGAATAATTACTAAATTAAAATTTCTATTGGTAATGGTAGATCGATTTACTTAATATCAAGTTCCACACAAAAAAAAAATTCTCCGTTATACCTATTGACAGCTCCGTACTGGAGCAGACTGTATTATAAATTATGTTACCAATATCTACATGTGCAATTCTATGCAAAAGAATGGATTTCAAGGGTTGATGTGTTACTTGTATACAAGAATGTTTAAACATAGAGTTAATCTGTCGTCAACTTAATAGTACATAAATATTTTTCCTTATATAATAAAATGGGAATAATTTTAATTTATGTAGATATACATACATGCATATACTACCTACATATGTATGTATGTATAAAAATACTTGTAACGCCTCTTATTCGGCATAAAACTATGTAAACATGTCAATCCAATATAAATATACATCATAACAAATCTTACTTTTACAAGTATTTCTCTACTAAATGTCTTAAAATATACCTGTGAACTACCTACCCCCAGCATTACAATCGACCAATTTGCACTTCATATACATACGTACGTTCGGAGCGAGTGAGACATACGCGAAGTTCCCGTCAAGATAGCTCACCACTATACATATTCGCATGAAGACAAAAAAAGATAGTGCGAGGCAAAAAAGTCTTATGTATAGTGGGTATTCATTATTGAACCGTTTTGTTTAAAACCTCATGACACTATAACTAATGATTAAATGGGAGGAGTGAGTATCACCGCACTGGCACGGCACTGGAGGTGCTTCGTCGGTGCGCTTTGCAGAAGCGACGGATTTCTATAGAGTTTGTTGTACGTATTCGCGATCTTTCTTTGTAATACTTTTAAGAGGAATTTTATATACAATGATTCTGCTGTCTCTGGTAGAACGTGTGTTTCAATTCGAATCGAGATGAACTAGAAATCGTCTCAATCGGATCAGTCATACTCGTTTGCGTCCATTGTTATTGCTTGTTTCTGCTGAATTGGAGTGGAAGTCCCAAGTAGGCGGTGTCTCCTTCGTGATCGTAGTCTCTGTGGTGGTTAGAGCAGTGCGGCTGGTGATTCGTGAGGGACATTTTCTTATCGATACTGAAGGTTTACTGGATGTCATGGCCGTCTCGTAGTCAGATATCGCAGCATGACGGTCAAATAGATTTTTTGAACCAGTGATTATTCCGTGAAATATTCTGAATTGTTCTCAATGTAGGTCGATTTCTGTGATCATGCATTGATGTGAGTTGTGCCCAGCGAGCGGTGATCTTGGGGAAATGTAGAGGGAGCGCAGATGAAAAGTGTAATCTGAGTGTAATCCTGAGGCTTATGGTTCACTGCTGCTTCTGCAGGTGTTTGGTTGCAGATCCTTTCGTCACAGAATAAACAGAAAGGACAAAAGCCTTAAAGCTGATGTCATGGTTTTTGTGCGCATAACTGGCAGACGCCATTTCTAAAATATATCCAAATATTCCTCGAATGTTGTTTACATGTTTATTGTTTTGTGGAAGTTAATTCTTATTTGTGGGGATTGTGAGTTGAGTGCTTTGTAGGTGTTACCTACTTGGTTTATAACAATTTTATTAGTTGTTAAGTGTGTAAATAGTATAGTAGTATGAGTATAGTATCAAATAGTATTAGGTGTTTAAAGTAGTATTGAAATATAAGTCTGTACATAATATGTAATATGCTTATGTGGTATAGAGACAAACCATATAATTCTATAAACTATTAGTGATATGGATAAACCAAAAGGGCGAACTACAGCGCGGTGGTGTGCTGTTTCTTCATGTTAATATAATTCCGACCAAGCGGAAGGTTACAGTTTCTTTACATTTCCAAAAGATAGAGATTGGTACGTCACCTAAAATAGCAAGATCTATGCATATATATGATATATGTATAAGATGTCTATGCTTTAGCTTCTTACAGTGGATAGAAGTATGTAATCGTCAAGATTTACTACGGAAAGATCTTTCAAAACTAACAAAAACTATTTTTGTGTGTTCGCAACATTTTGAAAGTCATGTTTGCAAATGATTTACGAAACCGCTTAAATGCGTGTGTTATGCCTACAATATTTGCAAGTGGTTCAAAGTCAATAACCGTGCCAATTGAACATGCCAGTATGTTTATTTGCATTTTTGATATAATGCAATATGCTAAAAATGTATTATTTTAACATGTACTCATTTTGAAGAATCTGAAGATAAAGAAAATCAAGCTACATTATTGGAAGGTAACATAATAGATTACGTGACAGATGCCGTAATAATCACCACAGGAAGGTCATCAATGGAACTTCATAACATAGCAGGTACATACATTAGAACACATTGTTATAACAACACATGTAATTAAGCTGAAGTTGCGATATTGCATATTCTTTCTATTCTACTTCACTCTTAACAGTCTCCCTGGGAGAGAGATCTTGTAAGAATCCTTAGGTTGTACGAGAAAGTATACTTGCAAAAGATAGTTTTATGGCAGTGAGTATTTATTATATTCTTTCAAAATTAACATTAATAAAACATGGTATAACATAAATAAATCGAAAATATATATGTATATACAATATTACTGAAGGTGAAGTAGGATATAAATATCATATTGAGCAGTAACATTTTTGCGCTAATACCGAAAAGGTGTCGATTAGGAAATAGATTTTTAAGGCTGCAAAATGTTCTACAATTGGAATGAATGATATATGTTAATTGACAAAAGTTTCGTGTTTTAGAGCAGAGTTGAAAATCAGCTTACATTGTATTCAAAGAAGTCATGAGAGTTATGAAGGAGTACGTAGTAATAGTATACTTCCATTTACTATTATAGATCTTGATCAGCCTGTTGTACAAAAGTTCTTTAATAACCTTATTTTGGTATGAAAATAAAAGTCTACCGGCACAACCGTAGTAATAACGACATTTTTATTCTCCATAAAATTTTGCAAGCAGCCCATACTTTATCACACCACGAATACAAAATCCATTCCTGCCAATTGCCTTTCCAATAAATCAATATTATCCTGACGCGCGAGTCCACTTTTTTATGCCATAGTTTCGGCTTATTGAAATCATTTATTTTATTTTCGCTCATAAGTCAATAGCGCTCAATTCGAAGAGACATCGGCGTGACAAACGGAATAGACAAATAAGTGGATAGAAATGACAAAAATAGGAGCAAAAACCGATGCGACGGAGCTTGAAAAAGTCGGCGAAGAAAAATATTTACCCTTATATCGAATCGATGATATATAAAAATATTTTTATTGTACAGCAAGGCAGAAGAGTTATGATGTAAACTTTTATGGTTAAGAATGTTACAGAATGTCATATAGCAGAATGCGATTAACCAGCTGATTTTGTTTAATTTTAATTCAATTAGAAATTATCAACTAAATACTGGTTTTAGAACAATAGGAATATACATATAATATGTGGCATCTCAAAATAAATAAATTACGTAACTAATAAAATACTTAAAAAGTATCAAAATATGCAGTTAACGAAGTCTCAAACTGTAAATCTGTTTATTAAGTTGTCTAAGAAAAGATCTTTGAAGCACAAGTCAACAATTCGCGCTACGCAGCCGTTCTCAACTGTTGGCTTCTGCTGAATGAGAACGATAAACTGTTCGTATTCAATTTTTAAGGCTGACTTTACTAACATCTTAGATATAAGAGCAGAATTGTTTATTTCAAGAACAACAAAAAAAGTGATTCCTTTGACATTTTAACATAACAAAAAAAATGATTTGTTTCCTCTTGTAAAGTCAATTTGGAGACATATACCATATACCATTTTTACGCTTATATTGATTTAAAATATAGATAGCTCAAGTGTATGGTACATAGCCATTAAGTAATAAAATGGGGAAAATATACAGTTTTGTATATGTCACCATTACAAATTAATAATGCGTTCTATCACTTTAGAACGAAATATGTTCGTTAAATATTAAACGTAGAAATCACTTAATTACTAGCGCTGAATAATTCCAAACTTTATTCGAGACAGTATTATCGTCTGTGTGGTACTGCTCGTCTAGTTCTTGTAATTGTAGCCACGTCAGTGTTGCTATGCAGGGTTATTACACGATGTTCCGCCATTGGCATCTACTTACCCATACAAGCCAAATACGAAACTAAACTTCTCAATTGCAGCAATTCAAACCAGAACAATTTAGTCCTATGTTCATGTGGATAGATTTGTATGTGTACTCCGAAGTGTTGTTTTCACATAGAAACTACTTATACTCCTGTCTAGTACGTGATGATTTACATTTTAATGTAGTATACCAGATATGACTACCTGATTTTATAATAAACGTTTTCAATAAAACATACAGAAGAATAGTACGTATGTACCACACATTTAACAATTTAACGATAAAATAATAATAAATTCAACGGGTCGATGGCCGCAGTGGTTAGGCGGCTGACTATTGTTGTGAGAGGACGATAGGTGCCGGGGTTCAATTCTCTGGAGGGACGGTGACATTTTTTCAGAGAGTTTAATCCCGGATCGACTTGCCATTCGCTGTTGGGAGCAAAGTGATTAACAGCGCGGCATCATAAAAAGCGATATGATGCTGTCACAAAGCCATTTAAACACAATTTACACACACTAAACTACATCGCAAGAGTTGCAGTGATAGCCAGACAAGTAATACAGCTTACGGAGTCACTGCAACTAAGCACCCACCACACATTAAAAAAAAAAAAGTTTCTGATTACCCGACTCGAGAATCTGGAGCAAAAAGCCTGCAAATTTGTTAACTGCAGACGCCCCGATATGTTTTGAGGAAACGAACGAGTGTAATGGAAATACTCGAGATAATCTGTTAGGTTTGAGTGATATCCCAAAACCCAATGGGAGGAAGCAATATTAAAAGATGAGATAAAACAGGTACAACATGATTTGGGGAGTGTGAGCAATGATAGTTTGTAGGTGTATGTATTTCATTTAAAGCTGGGTGATCCACCAAACCAATTTTTGATAACTGACTTCCAACATAACAGCTTAGTTGCAAAGTCAATTGCTCGTATATCGGTTATATCTTGCGCATCCACACCAAAAGTTCGTTTAATTGAAACGTTGGGTATATTGGCGACCTCGTCAAAAGTCGGCAGCAACATGTTGTTTAAGTATATTACGAATTTTAAATTGATATCCGAAAAATCGAGTGTCCTCTGATTTGATTTGAAAAATTGGAATAACTACAAAACGACCGAATTAAATCGCAAAAAGTAAAGATATTCATAAAGCTTAAAAATAGCTGAATCCAAATGTGTAAAAATATAGAGGATGTTACATTAAACATAATGAAGCAGATGGCGACTTCCGGTATAACCGGAAGCGCTAGAAATCTAATAATATTTTCATTTAAGAGAACATAATCAACTGTATATAATTCTAAATTTTCAAATTTATATTTTGACCAGAACGCCATAAACTTCTAATGAACAGTCTCGCTGAGACACCCCGTATATATTTATATATTGCACAACAAATTATTTACTACCTTATGTATAACTTAGAGAAGCTATTTCTGGTTATTTACTATATTTTTTATAGTTTGGTCTGTTACATATTGCCTCAAGAATTATCTGAATAAAAATAGGGCTTGTAAATATTTTGAAATTTCTATACATAAATGTGGTCAAATAATTTTTTAGTGAAAAAATACACTGGCGAACAAATACATTGGCGATAAAATCCCTCTGCGACCGGCTGGCAAGTATTGGCAAACAAATCACTATTATATAGTGATATAGTTTGATTGAACAATACACTGAAGTTGCAAGAATACAAATCCACAAAGTAGAAATTAGTTCTAAGCGTTCGACTAAAGATAATGGATTCTGTTTGTGTTATAAATAAAATCTATTTCCTACTATATACAAGAGTGATATTTTACAGAATTAAAATCAGAATTATAAGGTATTTAGTACAGTACGATATTCGCAATATAATATCAAAGCATTTTACTGATTTGATATGAGTTAAGCTTGTAAGTAAAAATATAGTCCTTATGGAATTGATTTTTAATAAAATAATTGTGTTTGGCAAATATTAGAATTATTTAGATTAGAATTGTTTCGTATTACTATTATTTAGTATTAGTATTATTATCAGGCAGCAAGCTAAATCGATGCCCTACAATAGTAATCGCTGTTATACGAGGGTGCGTTTTTATATTCGCGGACTGGGGGATAAGGGGTGGAAATTAAAAAAGCAAATAATTTTTCTTTTTCAATATATTCACCTGCAAGACTAATACATTTTTCACATCTTTCAATTAATTTATTTATACCCTCATAAAAAATGATTTCTCTTTATCTGCAAAATACGCCGAAACTGCCTCCTTGACTTCATCATCGGCAGTAAATTTTTTACCCCGCAGCTCTTTTTTCATTTTCGGAAACAGGTAATAATCACTCGGGGCCCGGTCTGGGCTGTAGGGTAGGTGATTCACAATTTCGAAGCCCACCTTATGTAGGGCAGCTAACGCAACGCTTCTTGTAGTCGCTCTAATATTGAAGCGTAATATTCTACGGTTATAGAAACACCTTTATCTTTATAATCAATCAACAATATTCCTTCCGAGTCCCAAAATACCGTTGCCATGAGTTTCCCAGCTGATTGTGACACTTTAAATTTCTTGGGAGGTGCTGTGCCCTTTTTACGCCACTGCATGGAGTCTTGTTTGCACTCAGGTTCATAATGATGAACCCAAGCTTCGTCCCCAGTAACAATTCGACTCAATACACCATCCTTGTCTTCATTACAGAGGTCAAAAAATGCACGCGAATACTCTACGCGCTGTTGGTTTTTGCGGCGGCGTGAGCATTCTCGGCACCCATCTTGCGCTGACCTTAGACATGCCGAGATGATCGTGTAGGATTTTAAAAATTGTTGTATCGGATACTCCAACCATTTCTGCGAGTTGTTTCTTCTTTAGTCGAGCATTTTCGAGTACAATTTTTTCAAGTTTTTGGATAAGTGCTGGCGTGGTCACCTCAATGCTCCTGCCCGGCCTCGAGTCGTCTTCAAGGGATTCCCTTCCTTGTTTAGATAAACTATGCCACTTGTACACCATGGTTTTTCCTGGGCAAGAGTCGCCGTAAACCAATGACATCTCATTCACTATGGTCGCGACTGATTTTCCTTGCCTGGTAAGGAACTTTATAATGGCACGATATTAGATTTTTTCCATATTTCACTTTTCACTCCTGATTATGTTACTTGGTTGACGATAGCTCAAAGACTAACTGTCTAATAACAATGAAACTTCGTATTTATACTAATTATGAGTCGCTGCACAGACCACGCCCCCAATGCGCCTAATCACCCCCTACAACCCGCTCATTCCGCGAATATAAAAACGCTCCCTCGTAGCTTTAACATATTATATACGAAATGAAGGTAACTAGACCCTTTCGAAGAAGCTACTTTTACATTTTTATTAAGTAGGTATTGGGTTTTTTTAAATGTGGTGGGTGCTTAGCTGCAGTCACTCCGTAACCTGTATCGCTTATATGGCTGCCATGCAACTCTTGTGGTGCAGTTTTCGTGTGTGTATAATTGTATCCAAATGCCTTTGTGACAACATCATACCCCTTTTATAGTGCCGCGCTGTTAATCACTTTGCTCCCAAGAGTGAATAGTAAGTCGATCGGGATTTCAATCCTCCGAGAAAAATGTCACAGTTACTCCACAGAATTGAAACCCGACTCCTATCGTTCCGTCACAACGCCAGTCAGCCGCCTAACCCCTGCGGTTATCGACCCATTTAGAATATATATTAGTCCGTCCATTAAAACGCAGGGTGTCTGTAGATCATTGGGAATGTGCTTGGTCTGCAGACTCGATTTTTTAAATTATAGGTGAAAATACGCTACAGATCCAGCGAATTTTTTTTAGTAGCAAATATTGATATGGTATGGAACTCCGCTATACTTTGGGTATGCCATTCTATGAAACTCTTCTGACACGTACAGTCCTTTAAAGGACTGTACGTGTATAGTAATTATACCGTCACACCAATTAAGGCACCTTTGGTTCACTCAATAGAATTTGTGAAGATTCCTGTTTTATTCATTTCTATTTTGGATATATTAATTTTACATGATAGTCTATAATTTTTGGATGACTAACTCAAAAAGTACTGCAATATAGTTAACATTATATTAATACCGACATCGGCGAATTAATTATCATCCTAGGTAGAATGTACAGTAAATTTTTTGTTAGAAGTGCATAGATACAAATAATTGGGTGTAATTGAATAAAACAAAGTCTGCGGCCACTATGTGCCAGATCCGATATCTAGCTGGACAAAAGTCGTAAAATGAAGTATGATAGACTTTCTTGCAACATATGCCATATGTTTCATTATAAGTGGTAGGTAAAGAAAATATATTATGTTACCATCATAAGAATCATAAACACTTACGAGGCACATTCCTAATGGTGTGTTGGTCGAGACCGTATTTCACTTATAGAACTTACTCAGTTTTGTTCGATCGTTTCTCTCAGAAGTGTGGGTGTTATTATTCTGAAATTATTTATACATATATATTAAGGTATGTATATTTATATTCTGGCATGAAATTGTCAAAATTTTAAATATTTTACTTATTTTGCGAATTCTCTGTAAACGTTTTTTTTTGCAATTTGCGACTTTGGTAAGTATAATGAAAAAAGAAGGGCAAAGTAGAGCTACATAAAACTCTTCAATGGGTATAGAGATTTTAGTGTTGTTTATTGCCCGTATAAGTTTCATATCCGCCAATTCACGGCAATTGTAGTTATTCTTTTTTTTTGTTAGCGGCGAACATGAGGAAAAATATTGGAATTGACTGAATTCATGGTATAACATGGTTCGCATGTTATATTTGCAAGAGTTATATTATCTACACGTATTAAAATCTAAACAGCTGCCATTATAAACTTTAAAGCAATTATCAGTTAATTGTACATTAATTATAATTAACTTCTTGCAGTTTTTAACATAATCGGATATACAATATCCTACTTTGGTAATGACGTACATTTTTTAGATCAATATGGTTATAACAAATGGCATGTTATTTGAATTTTGGCGGCAACAGTCATGTCATGCTTCGGCGACATCCACCAAAACAAAAATACCTATTATTTAATTATATTAATATTCCGTTTTTGCAGAACAGGAAGAAGAAAAAATAAAAGAAGAAGAAGAAGAAGTAGAGGAGGAACAAGAGGAATTTGAAGACGACGACGAGAATAATTTATTTCATTAAAAATGAAATGTATTTTATTAATAATGTATAATTATTTGTAAATATCATCTTTAACACATTTAGGAAATATTTAATATTTTTTTTATATTACGCTACATTTGAGGTAGGTTATTTATTATTTATGATATTACAATTGATAAAAAATAACAATATTTTTCGATAATTTTCACTTTTTGATTTGCAATATAGGTAGGTATATATACTTACTATAAACTTTTACAAAATTAATGTGCCATACCTTTTATAACTATCGAACTTTTTAGTTTTGTCCAGCTAGATTTCAGATCTGGCGCACAGTGGCGCGGCAGCATTTTCTTTACTTCTTTAATTGCGGGCGTACATTTATGTTATAAAGTGTCAACCCTTACATATTCACAGAAGACAGCTGAATCTGTATATATAGTATACTGTGGTAAGTTAATCATTTGTTACTAATACAAAAGTTACAGATCATTTCGAAGATTATTTTCGTGTCGATTCTTTTATTAATTTCTAAAAAAAACTCAATGACTTCGGATGACAAATGACGCGTAAGAAGAGCATAACGATCGAACGGAAACTGCCATACTCCAAAACTATCTATTCGCTTATCCGTAACAGACTTAAAGCTGTTCTTCATCGAACAAAAGAAGACGGCATCATTAGTCGCGAGGAAGCGTCGATGGTTTCCGTTTACGGTCGGCTCGATCAGTACATATAACTCCGAAGACCAATGGTCCGTCACCGATTCAATGGCCCGATCTCACGAGATCCTTGGCCACGGAATTTTCCGGTTGATTTTTAGGGTTTTTTTATTCTCAGAAATAATGCTTATTTTATCATGTATCACACAGAAGAATCCGGTTACTCGAAACGTAGCTGCATATGCTTTTGTAAAAGATGTTTCGACTTGTACCTGGATGCGTGCTTTGTTTAAGTCTATTTATAATATGAAAATTAAAAGTGCGTGTATATTGCTTAGGTTTAGACAGAAAAGTACAGAATTTTTCCAATTGTTAACTCCGTCTACCTTTTTAAAGTAATATCTAACGACATTACGTTTAAACTCACAAAAAACATTATTAAATTATATATGAGTATATGCTGAAGATGTTGCGCAATAAGTAACGCAGAGGCCATACAATTAAAGTGTACATTTAGATGAAGTTAGGCTTTGTTCTTTAAATATTGAACTGTATTATTAAACTGCGTATTCAATGCCGAGTATGCAGGCAGCTTTCTTCGAATCCTTGCTTTTTCATGCCCGTTTACCGCAAAATAAACATTCTCCTCAAGTTAGTGTTTACATTTATCCACTGCAAGTTATATTACAAAAATAAGAAATTATTTGCAAATCCATCTACTACAAGTTCTACATTACATTACAGTTACAAAATAATTAGTATATTGTCATACTTTTTATATGATGGCAAACCTCTAGCTTCATCAAAACTCTAAACGTTTGTGTTAGAAAAAATAGCAACAAATGATATTTCCGACAAATATAAGAAACGATTTACAAGCAACACATGACAGCGCAAGGGACTTTTGTGTTGAATATCAGTCAGAGCTCTAATATCTGTTTATATGTCCAACACCAGCCAAGATAATGAACAAGATAAGAATAATTTATTCAATAAGACAATTATTGGGTACATGATACCCCAACTTAACTTAAATTGTTGCAGCAAAGTTTGTATAGTAAATGATTTAATACTAATAGGCCTATAACATGTAATTGATACCATTATTAAAGAAAAAATAAAACATGCCAGTATGTAACCCTGCAATATAAAATATTGCTAATCACTGGTATGCATCTCACTACCACAGATTACTTTGCGCTCTACATATATACATACGCATGAACACTTGTACATTCATATAATATCCATGTTCCATTCTATTTTTCCGTGGTTATTGCGTCTATTATTCTCCATGACATACGATAATAGCTGCAGATTAACATAATGGTTTTGGCATTCCGAGAGGCTTTAACCAGAAGAACCGCATGAAATAGACGTAATTTTAAGTTATATGTGTGTGGGTTGGCGTGATGGATGAAATGAGATGAGAGCGATGCTGAATTTATGTGTATGGTAATGTTGTTTAATATTCAAATCACAAATCTGAGATATGTACATATTCGTTTGCTACAAAGCGCCCTTTAAATGAGAAAATCTGCTGGTTGTTTTGTAATGATTTATCTCGATTTGGTCAGATTTAAATTATAGTTGCTAGTAGAGAATCGACTTATTCTAGCAATATGATATTACGTTCGTACAATTCTACGTATGTACGTATGTGTACTTGAAGCTTTGCATTCTTAAAAAAGTATAGTTGGTGTAAACTAGAGTATATTTGAACAATCCTATACTTTGTGAATAGAAGATAATTATATAAATAGCAGTACAATAGAAATGTTATCCAAAGTTATTTTACTAGGCATTGTTTTCTAGTTTCTCTAAAATTATGGAGATTTTTAGAGTCTCTTTTAAGTATTTAAGTGTTTTAAAAATATATGCAATATCAATATATTAAATAGGACTCATAGTAGTTTTCTGAGTTTATTTTTTAAACACTCCAGAAGATTGTCAAACGTAGACGCAGTTACTCTATTGATGCCATGCAATTTGATGTATTAAGGGTACGTCGTCGAGCAAAATGGCGGGAAAAGTGCTCCATATACGACAATGGAAAATTTTGATGCAAGATTTTTAAAGAATTACAACTGTGATTCATGAAAAAATTATAGTAGCAACTAGCATACTGTTATCGAGGTAATGACATATTTTGGATTTAAAAAATGTGATAAGTACTTACTAGCAGAAAAAAAAGTTTGTGTGTACTTCGTAAGAAAATGCTCATTCATAAACTGCTTATGTAAAGTACTAGGTAGGTAACAAGGCTGTAGCTTACGGAAAACTGTATTAATCAGTTATAAATAACCAAAAATCTTGGCCCTTGTCGTTCACATGCGCGTACTCCCCCTAGAAACCAGTCTGTACACATAAGCCCCCGGTAAAACCTGTACTAACAATTGTTAACGTACTGAATATTTGAATTATTACTTTTAGTGTTTTTTGTAACAGTTGGTAATAGAGTAGTGAACGAAGATGTAGCGTACATAAATGTTGTTGTTGTGAACGTTTGTTATTTTCTATTCATTAAAATTAAGTACATTACTCGTGACCATTTATTTTGTGCTCAGCGAACAGCAAACATAATTCAGAAGTGAGATAGTAACCCAGATCAGTAAACAAGTGTTTGTAGAACAAACGTTCAAAAAGTAGAGTGTAACGTACTTCACAAGTTGAGGTTAAATAACATAAAGAACTTGTTTTATAAACTTTTGTGTAACAGTGACATATTAAAATGAGTGACGACGAATTCGAGAATGTTCAAAGTAGTTTAACCGCCTTAGAACATAGAAGCGATGGAAATAAAAGCCCACTACAATCTGAAACTGGTTTTCATGACGCAGGTGCCATGTATACAGGGGGTGACATACAAAATGTAACCCTGGTAAGATTAATTGAAAATATGATCGAAAACAAACGGAGAGACATTTTCATGGAAAAAGTAGTAGGTAAATTACATGAAAATAGCAACGCAAATAATCTAGTAATTATGCCCGATTTGCTAAGAAAGTTTAAGTTGTTCAATGGAGATTGTAGTCAAGGAAATTGTAGCAAAGGAAGTAATCAAGACCCGTAGACACCCGCAGAATCTCAATTGTGATGGTGGTTACCCATTTTGGAATATTTAGAAACCCGTTATTTCCGCTTTAATTGCCTGTGCTCACTGATCCGCTTCACTCCTGCATTTCATAAAGGAAAAATCGGACTGTGGAAACCTTCTATTTCAATGTGCTCGCTAGGGACAGCTGGTTCCGGTCAACAACTGAAATGGGGGAAAGGAAAGGCAGGAATATTTTAGAATCATACTCCATAATATCTGCTATTGTAATACAATTATGAGTGGAAGATAATACAATAATACCTTATGCTGCTGTACGCTAACAAGAATTAAGTTATCCTTGCAGTTCATATTTTATAGAATGTATGGTTTGTTTACAACAGCGTAATATCTAGGTTTACTTTCCTCGCCGATACTGGCTGATATTAATCAAGAACAAACAAGAAACAAGCGCTTTGGCACAAACTGCTGATACGAACCGTTGGTACATACATATCAGCGATCTAATTAATTTCTACTTCAACGAATTCGTTTGGCTTCTTCGGACATTTGAGTTTTGCCGTGGCTACTAAGGGTACCCATAGCCCATTATTGGTATTAAGGCATTCTGGTAGTTTTATCAAACGGAAATATTATTACTATTATAAATCTAAATTTGGTCTATATGCACGTGTGTATGAAAGTAAATTGCAGCGAACTAACACGGCACTCTGTATTGGCTTCGTAAATTGCCCAATGATCAACATGCTAAATTAATAATTTTAAGTATATTCAGTGAAGAGAAATATGTATAGAGAGAGACAAGTGAACGCATCGAGAATGAAGTGAATTTTAATATAGAGTTATCCACTTTATGCACTATTATAATTTTCATATACCAATTGCCAATTATCTGAGCGCGGTCTATTATATCTTATCTATTAGTTTAACTAAATTTTTTTTAAGTAAAAGTTGTTCGGGATTAACTAGCGTATATCGTAAAATTATTTTAGTGTATACAGGATGTTTAATTCAATTCAGATAATTGGCACACCTTATACACACATGTACAACTGTCAGTGTCAGAACTGATCAAGTTTTAAAAGTTTTATGCATACATATATGTATACAGGATCCTTCACGAAACCCGTTAGTTAGAAAGTTTACGGAATCTACTCTTAGTACAATTCTGAAATTTTGACAGTTGCATTTGTGGTATAGGTTCTACTGTTTTAAAATATTTTCAGAATGGTATAATAATATTCAATGCAGTCGATTCTACGCATTATTTGCAAATATTTTGTATTAGGGTTTCCCATCCCTAAATTCAACTGTTTCAAACATATTTACAATTTTGCTTAATATTTTGCTTTTGCACCATCTTAAAGAAAAATTAATATTGTAAAGGCTTTTGAAGCGTAAGGTACCAAACTTCTGCAAACGAAAGTAAAGGGTCATAGATATTGAGAACTGTCGTAACTTTTAACAAAATTTATACAGGGTGTGTAGAAATTAGCAACCAATTCAGATATTTTCAAACATTAAATTTTTTTTTCTAACGGCACATAGTACTTTTTATTGTAGCACTTAATTCAGCAAGAAATTCTACATCGATTCGTATTAAGGTCTCATATACCTATCTTTATTCGTTTAGTTTTTGAGTTATTAGAGATTATTGGTTCCAACTGTGGAAAGTATACTGATATTTTTTCTCATAGTTAGCTATCTTTTACTTCCTGATTTATTTCCACTTGTAGGTCAATAAAACAATAAATAATTAAATACTAATTTATTCCATAACATATAATAATGTTTTCGTTAAATAACTTCTTCAGTGGAAGAAATTGACATTTAATATGTGTCAAATTACTAATAATATAAATTGCCATGCCTATCAACAAAATTATCTAAAAAACAAAGAATTCATTGATATATCGCATTCTAATTATATTCACAAGTAATAATGAAGTATATAATGATTTAATACAACTATAAAAATATAAATGATTTGAGTTATTCGTATATCAATCTATTTTTTGTCAAGCTCTAACAATTCTGTTCAAGGACTAGGGAAAAACATGGCAAAAAAAACCTAGTCAAGAGATTAAAATTAATAGAATTCAGGCATGAATTAAATTATTATAAATAACGCTTAAATTATCAATATCCGTTCTAAAATTTACCGCGTTTTCATCTTTTTTAATGTATGTATATCATTTCGTAAATTAATCTTTTTATAATTATTTTCCTTTTTAAAATTTTAGTGTTTTGAAAAATCAAAATTATGTCGTCTATCTTTAGAGTGCTTAGATAAAGCAGTTTCAGCGGTATTTAATTATTTATTGTTTTATTGACCTACAAGTGGAAATAAATCAGGAATTAAAAGATAAGTACATAAAGATCAGAAAAAATATATATATTAATTATAGTTAGCTATGAAAGTAAAATACATATTTCGGTAAGAGTTGTCAAATGAGTGACAGTTTTGTTACTTTTTATTTACACCTAATCTCACTTGGTTTCAATTAGCCACACTTTAACGTCATTCCATTTTTTTCGTAAATAATGTATGCTATTATAAAAAGAAGAGAAGAAACTATCCGTGTAACTTATACTCTGCATGTTTAGTGTATATGTTGTAGCGTTGCATCAAGAACAACCATTTAATGAAAAATATTATTAATACAAAATCACCTGTCATATACATACACTGAGATTTACTTTAAAAAAATTGTTATATGTTGATTTTTCTTGTCTAATGATGTAAATTTCATCAATTGATCAAACCCTCCCGTGTAAATTTGGATACATTTAATCCAAATAATACTAAGTTTTTGTTTACTTTAATTTTTTTATCATAAATTCAGAAAATTCAACTCGTTTAATATTATCTCCTGGCTGTAATTTTTCTAATAATTGAAATGAGTATGGTCGCATTTTGTGCTGTTTCAAAATTCGAAAAATGGAACTTTTTCACAGTCCGAGATCAAATGCGAGTGCAGCGATTGAACTTCTTGCAAATATATTAAAATAACGTAATACGTTCGTTTCATTTGCTACATCATTGATGACAGGCTTGAAATATGGTCTTTTGATGACTTTAATAGTTCCATGATTTAAAAAGTCGATTTCAATTCTTTAAATTTCACCACGTCATAAGTGGTAAATTGTGGATATTTCTAATTAAATGCACGACATGTTCTTGCTGCTAGCCTATTAGGATATAAAATAAATGTACCATATCACTATTAGTATAATTTTCGTGATTAATCGTCATATTTCGCGAACCAACGAGTCTACACCACAAATCACATATTTGATTTGTGGTCTAGACTATAAACTGTCACTCATTTGACAACTCTTACCTAAATATTTTATTTTCATAGCTAACCATGAGAAAAAAATAACAGATATCAGTATACTTTCCGCAGTTGGAATCAATAATCTCTAATAACTCAAAACGAATAAAGATAGGTATATGAGACTTTAATACGAATCGATGTAGAAGTTCTTGCTGAATTAAGTGCTACAATAAAAAGTACTATGTGCCATTTGAAAAAAACAAAATTTTTAATGTTTGAAATATCTTAATTGGTTGCTAATTTCTGCACGCCCTGTACAAAGTTTATTAGAAGTTTCGTTTGCAGAAATTTGGTACTTTGCGCTTCAAAAGGCTTTACAATATTAATTTTTCTTTAAGATGGTGCAATAGTAAAATATTATGCAAAATTGTAAATATCTTTGAAACAGCTGAATTTAGAGATAGGGAACCCTAATACAAAATATTTGCAAATAATGCATAGAATCGACTGCATTGAATATTGTTATACCATTCTATTTAAAATAACAAAGTTGCTATTTACTTCCGGTATAACAGGAAGTCAGATTTCGTTGAAAATATTTTAAAACAATAGAACCTATATCACAAATCCAACTGTCAAAATTTCAGAATTTTACTAAGAGTAGATTCCGTAAACTTTCTAACTAACGGGTTTCGTGAAAGACCCTGTATATGTATAAATGTGTCAAAAACTGTAACGAGATACTTTATCGAAAAAACTCTTACTTTAAATGAATGTGAAATGTGCAATTAATATTATTTGAAAGATTAAATCCTTGGTTTTTTAAATCAGATACAGCAATAACTCAATAACTGTTGTGACAGACTGTCTACAAATTAGTTTTAATTTACTCATTTCCATGGCAATCAATGGTGTACTAACGTCACATCTCATCGCAAAAATTTTTCATTATTAATTCGTATTTTATTTTTAGTATTGAAACCAATAAAACATAATTTTAAAATACACCAATAAAAACAATAGTATAAAGTATTCGTGGATAACTGGTCATTAAAACACTTGCTATATTTCAAGCACTCCGTCGTCGCCGTAGTGCTTGAAAAGTTGCGCATTTTAGTGACTTTTTACATGGCGTTTATTTGATTCAATGAAGTTGTTTAATTTTTGAGATATTTAGAGAAACGTTTTTTTTTTAATTTTCGTTTTTATTATTTTTTTCTGACTTTATTTTACAAGTTATCGAAAAATAGATAAAGTTGTTCATTGGCACTTTTATAGCTCTACAGGACTGTATTTTTATATTTTTGTTCGACGTTTCGTTTTTGAGAAACCATCATCAACTTCTTTTTTTTTTTTTTCATATGGATGCAGAAAAAAGTACATACTGTATCTGATGGTATTTTGCGTTACGAATTCAACGATGTATCACACACTATGTATATTTGAAAAACGAAGTAAATTTATTTATTTTGAGATTCTTTTATATTAGGCCTGGTAATATTAACGCACTATGATAGCTAGCATATCGAACCTCTATATATTAAGACGGTAAAATTGCATTATAGCTTCGGATATTAATAACTATTAATATATTTTGCATAAAAAATATATTATATGATTCATATTGCTTACAGTAGATTGTTATGACCTCCTACCTCTCCTAATCTGTTCTAGAATATCGGTGATAACTTTAAATATACTTAAGAAAAAGTTTTATAAATATGACGACCGTAATCTATAAAGATCACGCTCTCAGTAACGTTGTAAAATTTGTATAAGATGTTTTCTGTTATCCTCGTGGTAATAAAATACGCTTGTCATGCGGAGATAAAACGATAAAAATTCTAATTAAGATGTACTTATCGTCGTAATTAATCGGAAAAAAAAGAAACTTGGTTAAAAGAAGACTATAAATTCTCTGCTGGACTTGTCTGCTTTGATAAAATTTAATAACATTTCCGGAGTGTGTGCAAAATGTATTTAAAGAAATTGGCTAGATTAAGTAAACTGGTAGTTTGTATTACATGTTCCATTAGTATTCAGTATTGTTTATTATACACAAAGGTGTGTATACATGGATGTACATTACGACGTACTTCATGCATCGACATATCCTCTTACCCTAGGGATACCTGACGCTCTTGCATTAAATATCTACTCCTGAATGTTAATCGATAGAAACTAATATAACGGAAATTAGCATATCATGTAACATTAATAGGGTGTCGTGGTTTTCGTCAGGCTACTTGCTTTGGTTCTGCTAGGGGCATTAATTATAAATTCCTCTGGATTGGTAGATGATGTTGACGTAAGTTCGAGACACCGTAAAGGTCAAGTTGAAAATCTAATATAAATAACTAGGAAATATCTGCATGGAAGTTAGTTCACATTAGAAAGCACTATTACTTTTTTGTTATATGTTGGATTAATATATGATTAGGCTAGATAAGATATAGAACCCAATAGATATGTAATAGTGAAAAGTTTGCTTTAAACATCCCATAATACACTGCTATAGCGCGAATATTGTTTGGTCATTCCAGGACCGGATTTTATTTATGAATGTGTAATAGGATAGATATAACGCATAAGTGGTCCATGCTACTGACATTTCGTCTTGAAGTTTGTGCAAAATAGTGGAGAACTAACTGGCATCAATATAACATCACTCTATCTAAAAATCTAAAATGTTTGTAAACAAAGACCGAAATTTCACAGTTTCTACCTACCAGAAAGGTAATAAAACTAGACAAGTCAAAATTAACGAAATTGGTGGTTGATGCTACTGCACTGCACTTTAATTTGTACAATGGCATACACACACATATCACACATCCGTCACCGAGTGATGACCTGTACGTGCACCTTGCTAAGTTTGCGTATATACAATATATAATCAGGTTACTTGCTACTTGCTAATATTGTGTTTGAAGCCTTCTCCTCCCGAGATCATTCAAACTTATTTTTTGCGCTCAAATTTTTATTATTGGTGGCCCGAGCACATAGACTGCCAAGTTCACCGCGCCAAAAATAACGGTTACTTCGATAAACCGCTGATACGATCACGGACCGAACACGAAGCAATACAGTAAGGCTCGTCCCTTACACCCAGGACGAAAAGCAACAGCCTCACTCGTCTGACAGCAATTATAACTTCACAATTATCGCTTCAACAAGTGCCCAACCACTCACAGCGCTACCAACGAACAGATTCTCTTCACTGATAAAAACAGATAAAGATGATGCCGCCAATGAAAGCGAACTCACCTCTGATGAGGTACAGAAAACTACAATGATAATCCAAAGTCACCAACTCAGACCACTAAATCCCAAAAGCACACTCCTCGACATTCCACTCATTCTCCCAAACGAGAAAAGCAACAACCACGACCATTTAGCAAGGTAAATCTTATCAATCATCTTACCCTTCCATGTGATACACACCAAGCAAGGCACATCGCAACCATCAGAAGCAACAAGGACTTCTACTCCTTCTCTGATAAGGGCTCCAATACTAAGGCATCCTCCATTCACGGCCTTCCAGGTGTTAGTATAGATTACACCACAGTCGCCGTCAAAGAACTTGACCTATCTATATCTAATATATACAAACTAGCCAAAACTGCTGACTCAGTAATCATGGTCGCCCTCCCAATCGGCCACACGCCCGAATACGTGGCTGGTCCAAGTCAAGGTGCTTCAATTGCGCCAAATAACACTGTACAGGGTGAGTTATTTTGGTTGTCTTTGTAGGCTATCTTAGAATCTAGAATAGATAGGCAAAAACTGATGGCGCACTCTCGATCTCTTCTTTTGAACTTTAATCACTGGTTACAATTGATTTTTTCTAGTGCTTGTTATTTGGGAGATACGAGGGTAAATCGAAAAATAGCCAATATTAATAAATGGTCACATCTACGTTATTAGGTGGTTTATCAAAAAGTGTTCAAATATCTTGTTATATAAATTGAAAGAGGAAGACAGTGGCGTACTCAAAGTTTTTTTAGGTTTTAGAATTTGGAGTTATCATACATGATCAACTTTTTAATTGAATGTAACAGCAAACAAATTCTACTTAGTAAAATAAAGTATTATATTGCAGTCCTCGGCATCTTTATTTAACATTTGCAGCTAGGTACTTCAGAACTGAGTTTACTCTACAGATTTGTAGAAATTTAATTTAAATTGAAATGAATACGCTTATACTAGTTTATTAAATGTTATATGTAATATACATATCTACAATATCGAAAATTTACCTAATCTAAGTTACAAAACGGAGGTTTCGTTTGAATCTGCATTGCTTGATTACTTCCTATTGCTAAAATACGGTTTACTATTTTGTACCATTATATACCCCCTGTGGCATATTTTTCAACAAAAAATAAACAGTTCACAAATAAATGATGATATAACAAATACGACAAAATTAAGAATGGTTAAGCTGGTTACATAATCAAAATTTTAAATGGGTCATATGGACAGACGACACACGCTAGCAGTGATGGAATTTACAACCGTTACAACAGTTACTACTGGTCTGATATTAATCCCAATGAAACAGTTGAACCTTTAAGACAAGGAAAATTCGGATTTAACGGATGGGTTACTATTTTCAATAACTGAATAATAGCGTACCATTTATGATTATAATTTAAATGGAGCTTTATACAGAGATATTTTGGAAGAAAAATTATAGTTTTTAGATGACTCGCCATTGATAGAGAGATAACAAATATTTTTCGGAACTTTATAATGGCACGATATGAGATTTTTTCCATATTTCACTTTTCACTCCTGATTATGTTACTTGATTTGACGATAGCTCAAAAGACCTGTCTAATAACAATGAAACTTCGTATTTATACTAATTATGAGTCGCTGCACAGACCACGCCCCAATGCGCCTAATCACCCCCTACAACCCGCTCATTCGCGAATATAAAAACGCTCCCTCGTAGCTTTAACATATTATATACGAAATGAAGGTAACTAGACCCTTTCGAAGAAGCTACTTTACATTTTTATTAAGTAGGTATTGGGTTTTTTTAAATGGTGGGTGCTTAGCTGCAGTCACTCCCGTAACCTGTATCGCTTTATGGCTGCCATGCAACTCTTGTGGTGCAGTTTTCGTGTGTATAATTGTATCCAAATGCCTTTGTGACAACATCATACCCCTTTTATAGTGCCGCGCTGTTAATCACTTTGCTCCCAGAGTGAATAGTAAGTCGATCGGGATTTCAATCCTCCGAGAAAAAATGTCACAGTTACTCCACAGAATTGAAACCCGACTCCTATCGTTCCGTCACAACGCCAGTCAGCCGCCTAACCCCCTGCGGTTATCGACCCATTTAGAATATATATTAGTCCGTCCATTAAAACGCAGGGTGTCTGTAGATCATTGGGAATGTGCTTGGTCTGCAGACTCGATTTTTTAATTATAGGTGAAAATACGCTACAGATCCAGCGAATTTTTTTTTAGTAGCAAATATTGATATGGTATGGAACTCCGCTATACTTTGGGTATGCCATTCTATGCAACTCTTAGCTTGTGCGACACGTACAGTCCTTTAAAGGACTGTACGTGTAGTAATTATACCGTCACACCAATTAAGGCACCTTTGGTTCACTCAATAGAATTTGTGAAGATTCCTGTTTTATTCATTTCTATTTTTTGGATATATTAATTTTACATGATAGTCTATAATTTTTTGGATGACTAACTCAAAAAGTACTGCAATATAGTTAACATTATATTAATACCGACATCGGCGAATTAATTATCATCCTAGGTAGAATGTACAGTAAATTTTTTGTTAGAAGTGCATAGATACAAATAATTGGGTGTAATTGAATAAAACAAAGTCTGCGGCCACTATGTGCCAGATCCGATATCTAGCTGGACAAAAGTCGTAAATGAAGTATGATAGACTTTCTTGCAACATATGCCATATGTTTCATTATAAGTGGTAGGTAAAGAAAATATATTATGTTACCATCATAAGAATCATAAACACTTACGAGGCACATTCCTAATGGTGTGTTGGTCGAGACCGTATTTCACTTATAGAACTTACTCAGTTTTGTTCGATCGTTTCTCTCAGAAGTGTGGGTGTTATTATTCTGAAATTATTTATACATATATATTAAGGTATGTATATTTATATTCTGGCATGAAATTGTCAAAATTTTAAATATTTTACTTATTTTGCGAATTCTCTGTAAACGTTTTTTTTTTGCAATTTGCGACTTTGGTAAGTATAATGAAAAAAGAAGGGCAAAGTAGAGCTACATAAAACTCTTCAATGGGTATAGAGATTTTAGTGTTGTTTATTGCCCGTATAAGTTTCATATCCGCCAATTCACGGCAATTGTAGTTATTCTTTTTATTTGTTAGCGGCGAACATGAGGAAAAATATTGGAATTGACTGAATTCATGGTATAACATGGTTCGCATGTTATATTTGCAAAGTTATATTATCTACACGTATTACAAAATCTAAACAGCTGCCATTATAAACTTTAAAGCAATTATCAGTTAATTGTACATTAATTATAATTAACTTCTTGCAGTTTTTTAACATAATCGGATATACAATATCCTACTTTGGTAATGACGTACATTTTTAGATCAATATGGTTTATAACAAATGGCATGTTATTTGAATTTGGCGGCAACAGTCATGTCATGCTTCGGCGACATCCACCAAAAACAAAAATACCTATTATTTAATTATATTAATATTCCGTTTTTGCAGAACAGGAAGAAGAAAAAAATAAAAGAAGAAGAAGAAGAAGTAGAGGAGGAACAAGAGGAATTTGAAGACGACGACGAGAATAATTTATTTCATTAAAAATGAAATGTATTTTATTAATAATGTATAATTATTTGTAAATATCATCTTTAACACATTTAGGAAATATTTAATATTTTTTTTATATTACGCTACATTTGAGGTGGTTATTTATTATTTATGATATTACAATTGATAAAAAATAACAATATTTTTCGATAATTTTCACTTTTTGATTTGCAATATAGGTAGGTATATATACTTACTATAAACTTTTACAAAATTAATGTGCCATACCTTTTATAACTATCGAACTTTTTAGTTTTGTCCAGCTAGATTTCAGATCTGGCGCACAGTGGCGCGGCAGCATTTTCTTTACTTCTTTAATTGCGGGCGTACATTTATGTTATAAAGTGTCAACCCTTACATATTCACAGAAGACAGCTGAATCTGTATATATAGTATACTGTGGTAAGTTAATCATTTGTTACTAATACAAAAGTTACAGATCATTTCGAAGATTATTTTCGTGTCGATTCTTTTATTAATTTCTAAAAAAAACTCAATGACTTCGGATGACAAATGACGCGTAAGAAGAGCATAACGATCGAACGGAAACTGCCATACTCCAAAACTATCTATTCGCTTATCCGTAACAGACTTAAAGCTGTTCTTCATCGAACAAAGAAGACGGCATCATTAGTCGCGAGGAAGCGTCGATGGTTTCCGTTTACGGTCGGCTCGATCAGTACATATAACTCCGAAGACCAATGGTCCGTCACCGATTCAATGGCCCGATCTCACGAGATCCTTGGCCACGGAATTTTCCGGTTGATTTTTAGGGTTTTTTTATTCTCAGAAATAATGCTTATTTTATCATGTATCACACAGAAGAATCCGGTTACTCGAAACGTAGCTGCATATGCTTTTGTAAAAGATGTTTCGACTTGTACCTGGATGCGTGCTTTGTTTAAGTCTATTTATAATATGAAAATTAAAAGTGCGTGTATATTGCTTAGGTTTAGACAGAAAAGTACAGAATTTTTCCAATTGTTAACTCCGTCTACCTTTTTAAAGTAATATCTAACGACATTACGTTTAAACTCACAAAAAACATTATTAAATTATATATGAGTATATGCTGAAGATGTTGCGCAATAAGTAACGCAGAGGCCATACAATTAAAGTGTACATTTAGATGAAGTTAGGCTTTGTTCTTTAAATATTGAACTGTATTATTAAACTGCGTATTCAATGCCGAGTATGCAGGCAGCTTTCTTCGAATCCTTGCTTTTTCATGCCCGTTTACCGCAAAATAAACATTCTCCTCAAGTTAGTGTTTACATTTATCCACTGCAAGTTATATTACAAAAATAAGAAATTATTTGCAAATCCATCTACTACAAGTTCTACATTACATTACAGTTACAAAATAATTAGTATATTGTCATACTTTTATATGATGGCAAACCTCTAGCTTCATCAAAACTCTAAACGTTTGTGTTAGAAAAAAATAGCAACAAATGATATTTCCGACAAATATAAGAAACGATTTACAAGCAACACATGACAGCGCAAGGGACTTTTGTGTTGAATATCAGTCAGAGCTCTAATATCTGTTTATATGTCCAACACCAGCCAAGATAATGAACAAGATAAGAATAATTTATTCAATAAGACAATTATTGGGTACATGATACCCCAACTTAACTTAAATTGTTGCAGCAAAGTTTGTATAGTAAATGATTTAATACTAATAGGCCTATAACATGTAATTGATACCATTATTAAAGAAAAAATAAAACATGCCAGTATGTAACCCTGCAATATAAAATATTGCTAATCACTGGTATGCATCTCACTACCACAGATTACTTGCGCTCTACATATATACATACGCATGAACACTTGTACATTCATATAATATCCATGTTCCATTCTATTTTTCCGTGGTTATTGCGTCTATTATTCTCCATGACATACGATAATAGCTGCAGATTAACATAATGGTTTTGGCATTCCGAGAGGCTTTAACCAGAAGAACCGCATGAAATAGACGTAATTTTAAGTTATATGTGTGTGGGTTGGCGTGATGGATGAAATGAGATGAGAGCGATGCTGAATTTATGTGTATGGTAATGTTGTTTAATATTCAAATCACAAATCTGAGATATGTACATATTCGTTTGCTACAAAGCGCCCTTTAAATGAGAAAATCTGCTGGTTGTTTTGTAATGATTTATCTCGATTTGGTCAGATTTAAATTATAGTTGCTAGTAGAGAATCGACTTATTCTAGCAATATGATATTACGTTCGTACAATTCTACGTATGTACGTATGTGTACTTGAAGCTTTGCATTCTTAAAAGTATAGTTGGTGTAAACTAGAGTATATTTGAACAATCCTATACTTTGTGAATAGAAGATAATTATATAAATAGCAGTACAATAGAAATGTTATCCAAAGTTATTTTACTAGGCATTGTTTTCTAGTTTCTCTAAAATTATGGAGATTTTTAGAGTCTCTTTTAAGTATTTAAGTGTTTTAAAAATATATGCAATATCAATATATTAAATAGGACTCATAGTAGTTTTCTGAGTTTATTTTTAAACACTCCAGAAGATTGTCAAACGTAGACGCAGTTACTCTATTGATGCCATGCAATTTGATGTATTAAGGGTACGTCGTCGAGCAAAATGGCGGGAAAAGTGCTCCATATACGACAATGGAAAATTTTGATGCAAGATTTTTAAAGAATTACAACTGTGATTCATGAAAAAATTATAGTAGCAACTAGCATACTGTTATCGAGGTAATGACATATTTTGGATTTAAAAAATGTGATAAGTACTTACTAGCAGAAAAAAAAGTTTGTGTGTACTTCGTAAGAAAATGCTCATTCATAAACTGCTTATGTAAAGTACTAGGTAGGTAACAAGGCTGTAGCTTACGGAAAACTGTATTAATCAGTTATAAATAACCAAAAATCTTGGCCCTTGTCGTTCACATGCGCGTACTCCCCCTAGAAACCAGTCTGTACACATAAGCCCCCGGTAAAACCTGTACTAACAATTGTTAACGTACTGAATATTTGAATTATTACTTTTAGTGTTTTTTGTAACAGTTGGTAATAGAGTAGTGAACGAAGATGTAGCGTACATAAATGTTGTTGTTGTGAACGTTTGTTATTTTCTATTCATTAAAATTAAGTACATTACTCGTGACCATTTATTTTGTGCTCAGCGAACAGCAAACATAATTCAGAAGTGAGATAGTAACCCAGATCAGTAAACAAGTGTTTGTAGAACAAACGTTCAAAAAGTAGAGTGTAACGTACTTCACAAGTTGAGGTTAAATAACATAAAGAACTTGTTTTATAAACTTTTGTGTAACAGTGACATATTAAAATGAGTGACGATTTGAATTCGAGAATGTTCAAAGTAGTTTAACCGCCTTAGAACATAGAAGCGATGGAAATAAAAGCCCACTACAATCTGAAACTGGTTTTCATGACGCAGGTGCCATGTATACAGGGGGTGACATACAAAATGTAACCCTGGTAAGATTAATTGAAAATATGATCGAAAACAAACGGAGAGACATTTTCATGGAAAAAGTAGTAGGTAAATTACATGAAAATAGCAACGCAAATAATCTAGTAATTATGCCCGATTTGCTAAGAAAGTTTAAGTTGTTCAATGGAGATTGTAGTCAAGGAAATTGTAGCAAAGGAAGTAATCAAGACCCGTAGACACCCGCAGAATCTCAATTGTGATGGTGGTTACCCATTTTGTAATATTTAGAAACCCGTTATTTCCGCTTTAGTTGCCTGTGCTCACTGATCCGCTTCACTCCTGCATTTCATAAAGGAAAAAATCGGACTGTGGAAGCCTTCTATTTCAATGTGCTCGCTAGGGACAGCTGGTTCCGGTCAACAACTGAAATGGGGGAAAGGAAAGGCAGGAATATTTTAGAATCATACTCCATAATATCTGCTATTGTAATACAATTATGAGTGGAAGATAATACAATAATACCTTATGCTGCTGTACGCTAACAAGAATTAAGTTATCCTTGCAGTTCATATTTTATAGAATGTATGGTTTGTTTACAACAGCGTAATATCTAGGTTTACTTTCCTCGCCGATACTGGCTGATATTAATCAAGAACAAACAAGAAACAAGCGCTTTGGCACAAACTGCTGATACGAACCGTTGGTACATACATATCAGCGATCTAATTAATTTCTACTTCAACGAATTCGTTTGGCTTCTTCGGACATTTGAGTTTTGCCGTGGCTACTAAGGGTACCCATAGCCCATTATTGGTATTAAGGCATTCTGGTAGTTTTATCAAACGGAAATATTATTACTATTATAAATCTAAATTTGGTCTATATGCACGTGTGTATGAAAGTAAATTGCAGCGAACTAACACGGCACTCTGTATTCGCTTCGTAAATTGCCCAATGATCAACATGCTAAATTAATAATTTTAAGTATATTCAGTGAAGAGAAATATGTATAGAGAGAGACAAGTGAACGCATCGAGAATGAAGTGAATTTTAATATAGAGTTATCCACTTTATGCACTATTATAATTTTCATATACCAATTGCCAATTATCTGAGCGCGGTCTATTATATCTTATCTATTAGTTTAACTAAATTTTTTTTTAAGTAAAAGTTGTTCGGGATTAACTAGCGTATATCGTAAAATTATTTTAGTGTATACAGGATGTTTAATTCAATTCAGATAATTGGCACACCTTATACACACATGTACAACTGTCAGTGTCAGAACTGATCAAGTTTTAAAAGTTTTATGCATACATATATGTATACAGGATCCTTCACGAAACCCGTTAGTTAGAAAGTTTACGGAATCTACTCTTAGTACAATTCTGAAATTTTGACAGTTGCATTTGTGGTATAGGTTCTACTGTTTTAAAATATTTTCAGAATGGTATAATAATATTCAATGCAGTCGATTCTACGCATTATTTGCAAATATTTTGTATTAGGGTTTCCCATATTTACAATTTTGCTTAATATTTTGCTTTTGCACCATCTTAAAGAAAAATTAATATTGTAAAGGCTTTTGAAGCGTAAGGTACCAAACTTCTGCAAACGAAAGTAAAGGGTCATAGATATTGAGAACCGTCGTAACTTTTAACAAAATTTATACAGGGTGTGTAGAAATTAGCAACCAATTCAGATATTTTCAAACATTAATTTTTTTTTTCTAACGGCACATAGTACTTTTTATTGTAGCACTTAATTCAGCAAGAAATTCTACATCGATTCGTATTAAGGTCTCATATACCTATCTTTATTCGTTTAGTTTTTGAGTTATTAGAGATTATTGGTTCCAACTGTGGAAAGTATACTGATATTTTTTCTCATAGTTAGCTATCTTTTACTTCCTGATTTATTTCCACTTGTAGGTCAATAAAACAATAAATAATTAAATACTAATTTATTCCATAACATATAATAATGTTTTCGTTAAATAACTTCTTCAGTGGAAGAAATTGACATTTAATATGTGTCAAATTACTAATAATATAAATTGCCATGCCTATCAACAAAATTATCTAAAAAACAAAGAATTCATTGATATATCGCATTCTAATTATATTCACAAATAATAATGAAGTATATAATGATTTAATACAACTATAAAAATATAAATGATTTGAGTTATTCGTATATCAATCTATTTTTTGTCAAGCTCTAACAATTCTGTTCAAGGACTAGGGAAAAACATGGCAAAAAAACCTAGTCAAGAGCTTAAAATTAATAGAATTCAGGCATGAATTAAATTATTATAAATAACGCTTAAATTATCAATATCCGTTCTAAAATTTACCGCGTTTTCATCTTTTTTAATGTATGTATATCATTTCGTAAATTAATCTTTTTTATAATTATTTTCCTTTTTTAAAATTTTAGTGTTTTGAAAAATCAAAATTATGTCGTCTATCTTTAGAGTGCTTAGATAAAGCAGTTTCAGCGGTATTTAATTATTTATTGTTTTATTGACCTACAAGTGGAAATAAATCAGGAATTAAAAGATAAGTACATAAAGATCAGAAAAAATATATATATTAATTATAGTTAGCTATGAAAGTAAAATACATATTTCGGTAAGAGTTGTCAAATGAGTGACAGTTTTGTTACTTTTCATTTACGCCTAATCTCACTTGGTTTCAATTAGCCACACTTTAACGTCATTCCATTTTTTCGTAAATAATGTATGCTATTATAAAAGAAGAGAAGAAACTATCCGTGTAACTTATACTCTGCATGTTTAGTGTATATGTTGTAGCGTTGCATCAAGAACAACCATTTAATGAAAAATATTATTAATACAAAATCACCTGTCATATACATACACTGAGATTTACTTTAAAAAAAAATTGTTATATGTTGATTTTCTCTTGTCTAATGATGTAAATTTCATCAATTGATCAAACCCTCCCGTGTAAATTTGGATACATTTAATCCAAATAATACTAAGTTTTTGTTTACTTTAATTTTTTTATCATAAATTCAGAAAATTCAACTCGTTTAATATTATCTCCTGGCTGTAATTTTTCTAATAATTGAAATGAGTATGGTCGCATTTTGTGCTGTTTCAAAATTCGAAAAATGGAACTTTTTCACAGTCCGAGATCAAATGCGAGTGCAGCGATTGAACTTCTTGCAAATATATTAAAATAACGTAATACGTTCGTTTCATTTGCTACATCATTGATGACAGGCTTGAAATATGGTCTTTTGATGACTTTAATAGTTCCATGATTTAAAAAAGTCGATTTCAATTCCTTAAATTTCACCACGTCATAAGTGGTAAATTGTGGATATTTCTAATTAAATGCACGACATGTTCTTGCTGCTAGCCTATTAGGATATAAAATAAATGTACCATATCACTATTAGTATAATTTTCGTGATTAATCGTCATATTTCGCGAACCAACGAGTCTACACCACAAATCACATATTTGATTTGTGGTCTAGACTATAAACTGTCACTCATTTGACAACTCTTACCTAAATATTTTATTTTCATAGCTAACCATGAGAAAAAATAACAGATATCAGTATACTTTCCGCAGTTGGAATCAATAATCTCTAATAACTCAAAAACGAATAAAGAGAGGTATATGAGACTTTAATACGAATCGATGTAGAAGTTCTTGCTGAATTAAGTGCTACAATAAAAAGTACTATGTGCCATTTGAAAAAACAAAATTTTTAATGTTTGAAATATCTTAATTGGTTGCTAATTTCTGCACGCCCTGTACAAAGTTTATTAGAAGTTTCGTTTGCAGAAATTTGGTACTTTGCGCTTCAAAAGGCTTTACAATATTAATTTTTCTTTAAGATGGTGCAATAGTAAAATATTATGCAAAATTGTAAATATCTTTGAAACAGCTGAATTTAGAGATAGGGAACCCTAATACAAAATATTTGCAAATAATGCATAGAATCGACTGCATTGAATATTGTTATACCATTCTATTTAAAATAACAAAGTTGCTATTTACTTCCCGTATAACAGGAAGTCAGATTTCGTTGAAAATATTTTAAAACAATAGAACCTATATCACAAATCCAACTGTCAAAATTTCAGAATTTTACTAAGAGTAGATTCCGTAAACTTTCTAACTAACGGGTTTCGTGAAAGACCCTGTATATGTATAAATGTGTCAAAAACTGTAACGAGATACTTTATCGAAAAAACTCTTACTTTAAATGAATGTGAAATGTGCAATTAATATTATTTGAAAGATTAAATCCTTGGTTTTTTAAATCAGATACAGCAATAACTCAATAACTGTTGTGACAGACTGTCTACAAATTAGTTTTAATTTACTCATTTCCATGGCAATCAATGGTGTACTAACGTCACATCTCATCGCAAAAATTTTTCATTATTAATTCGTATTTCTATTTTTAGTATTGAAACCAATAAAACATAATTTTAAAATACACCAATAAAAACAATAGTATAAAGTATTCGTGGATAACTGGTCATTAAAACACTTGCTATATTTCAAGCACTCCGTCGTCGCCGTAGTGCTTGAAAAGTTGCGCATTTTAGTGACTTTTTACATGGCGTTTATTTGATTCAATGAAATTGTTTAATTTTGAGATATTTAGAGAAACGTTTTTTTTTTAATTTTCGTTTTTATTTTTTTTTTCTGACTTTATTTTACAAGTTATCGAAAAATAGATAAAAAGTTCTTCATTGGCACTTTTATAGCTCTACAGGACTGTATTTTTATATTTTTGTTCGACGTTTCGTTTTTGAGAAACCATCATCAACTTCTTTTTTTTTCATATGGATGCAGAAAAAAGTACATACTGTATCTGATGGTATTTTGCGTTACGAATTCAACGATGTATCACACACTATGTATATTTGGAAAAACGAAGTAAATTTATTTATTTTGAGATTCTTTTATATTAGGCCTGGTAATATTAACGCACTATGATAGCTAGCATATCGAACCTCTATATATTAAGACGGTAAAATTGCATTATAGCTTCGGATATTAATAACTATTAATATATTTTGCATAAAAAATATATTATATGATTCATATTGCTTACAGTAGATTGTTATGACCTCCTACCTCTCCTAATCTGTTCTAGAATATCGGTGATAACTTTAAATATACTTAAGAAAAAGTTTTATAAATATGACGACCGTAATCTATAAAGATCACGCTCTCAGTAACGTTGTAAAATTTGTATAAGATGTTTTCTGTTATCCTCGTGGTAATAAAATACGCTTGTCATGCGGAGATAAAACGATAAAAATTCTAATTAAGATGTACTTATCGTCGTAATTAATCGGAAAAAGAAACTTGGTTAAAAGAAGACTATAAATTCTCTGCTGGACTTGTCTGCTTTGATAAAAATTTAATAACATTTCCGGAGTGTGTGCAAAATGTATTTAAAGAAATTGGCTAGATTAAGTAAACTGGTAGTTTGTATTACATGTTCCATTAGTATTCAGTATTGTTTATTATACACAAAGGTGTGTATACATGGATGTACATTACGACGTACTTCATGCATCGACATATCCTCTTACCCTAGGGATACCTGACGCTCTTGCATTAAATATCTACTCCTGAATGTTAATCGATAGAAACTAATATAACGAAATTAGCATATCATGTAACATTAATAGGGTGTCGTGGTTTTCGTCAGGCTACTTGCTTTGGTTCTGCTAGGGGCATTAATTATAAATTCCTCTGGATTGGTAGATGATGTTGACGTAAGTTCGAGACACCGTAAAAGGTCAAGTTGAAAATCTAATATAAATAACTAGGAAATATCTGCATGGAAGTTAGTTCACATTAGAAAGCACTATTACTTTTTTGTTATATGTTGGATTAATATATGATTAGGCTAGATAAGATATAGAACCCAATAGATATGTAATAGTGAAAAGTTTGCTTTAAACATCCCATAATACACTGCTATAGCGCGAATATTGTTTGGTCATTCCAGGACCGGATTTTATTTATGAATGTGTAATAGGATAGATATAACGCATAAGTGGTCCATGCTACTGACATTTCGTCTTGAAGTTTGTGCAAAATAGTGGAGAACTAACTGGCATCAATATAACATCACTCTATCTAAAAATCTAAAATGTTTGTAAACAAAGACCGAAATTTCACAGTTTCTACCTACCAGAAAGGTAATAAAACTAGACAAGTCAAAATTAACGAAATTGGTGGTTGATGCTACTGCACTGCACTTTAATTTGTACAATGGCTTTCCATACACACACATATCACACATCCGTCACCGAGTGATGACCTGTACGTGCACCTTGCTAAGTTTGCGTATATACAATATATAATCAGGTTACTTGCTACTTGCTAATATTGTGTTTGAAGCCTTCTCCTCCCGAGATCATTCAAACTTATTTTGCGCTCAAATTTTTATTATTGGTGGCCCGAGCACATAGACTGCCAAGTTCACCGCGCCAAAAATAACGGTTACTTCGATAAACCGCTGATACGATCACGGACCGAACACGAAGCAATACAGTAAGGCTCGTCCCTTACACCCAGGACGAAAGCAACAGCCTCACTCGTCTGACAGCAATTATAACTTCACAATTATCGCTTCAACAAGTGCCCAACCACTCACAGCGCTACCAACGAACAGATTCTCTTCACTGATAAAAACAGATAAAGATGATGCCGCCAATGAAAGCGAACTCACCTCTGATGAGGTACAGAAAACTACAATGATAATCCAAAGTCACCAACTCAGACCACTAAATCCCAAAAGCACACTCCTCGACATTCCACTCATTCTCCCAAACGAGAAAAGCAACAACCACGACCATTTAGCAAGGTAAATCTTATCAATCATCTTACCCTTCCATGTGATACATTGCAAGCAAGGCACATCGCAACCATCAGAAGCAACAAGGACTTCTACTCCTTCTCTGATAAGGGCTCCAATACTAAGGCATCCTCCATTCACGGCCTTCCAGGTGTTAGTATAGATTACACCACAGTCGCCGTCAAAGAACTTGACCTATCTATATCTAATATATACAAACTAGCCAAAACTGCTGACTCAGTAATCATGGTCGCCCTCCCAATCGGCCACACGCCCGAATACGTGGCTGGTCCAAGTCAAGGTGCTTCAATTGCGCCAAATAACACTGTACAGGGTGAGTTATTTTGGTTGTCTTTGTAGGCTATCTTAGAATCTAGAATAGATAGGCAAAAACTGATGGCGCACTCTCGATCTCTTCTTTTGAACTTTAATCACTGGTTACAATTGATTTTTTCTAGTGCTTGTTATTTGGGAGATACGAGGGTAAATCGAAAAATAGCCAATATTAATAAATGGTCACATCTACGTTATTAGGTGGTTTATCAAAAAGTGTTCAAATATCTTGTTATATAAATTGAAAGAGGAAGACAGTGGCGTACTCAAAGTTTTTTTAGGGTTTTAAAATTTGGAGTTATCATACATGATCAACTTTTTTTAATTGAATGTAACAGCAAACAAATTCTACTTAGTAAATAAAGTATTATATTGCAGTCCTCGGCATCTTTATTTAACATTTGCAGCTAGGTACTTCAGAACTGAGTTTACTCTACAGATTTGTAGAAATTTAATTTAAATTGAAATGAATACGCTTATACTAGTTTATTAAATGTTATATGTAATATACATATCTACAATATCGAAAATTTTCCTAATCTAAGTTACAAAACGGAGGTTTCGTTTGAATCTGCATTGCTTGATTACTTCCTATTGCTAAAATACGGTTTACTATTTTGTACCATTATATACCCCCTGTGGCATATTTTTCAACAAAAAATAAACAGTTCACAAATAAATGATGATATAAAGGTACGACAAAATTAAGAATGGTTAAGCTGGTTACATAATCAAAATTTTGGGAGAAATGTCATATGGACAGACGACACACGTATTAGCAGTGATGGAATTTACAACCGTTACAACAGTTACTACTGGTCTGATATTAATCCCAATGAAACAGTTGAACCTTTAAGACAAGGAAAATTCGGATTTAACGGATGGGTTACTATTTTCAATAACCGAATAATAGCGTACCATATTTATGATTATAATTTAAATGGAGCTTTATACAGAGATATTTTGGAAGAAAAATTATAGTTTTTAGATGACTCGCCATTGATAGAGAGATAACAAATATTTTTCCAGCAAGATGGTGCACCGGCACATAATGCGGGATTGTTAAATGTATTTTTAAATGGTACCTTTCCAAATCAATGGCTGGGAACGAGAGGACCAATACCTTGGCCTGCAAGATCGCCTGATTTGTCTGTTTTAGATTTCTCTTTTGGGGTACCTAAAGGATATAATATATAAAGGAACAATGAACACGTTACGTGAACTGAGGGATAATTTTCAAACTTCAATTCGAAAAATTACCAACATCCACATTCATAACGCAGTCAATGCTGTTAAAAAAAGATGTCAGTTATGTATTCGGCAAGGAGGCCTGCAATTTGAACATTTAATTTAACATATTTTCTGTTTTTGCTGTTTCATTCTCGATGTTCAAATAAAAATATAGAAATCTCCTCGATAAATTACTTTGTATTGTATTATCTTTATTCCAAGAGAAAAGTGTAAGTTATTTATATATTTTCTAATACGGTTGAAACAAAGCTTAAAAATGATGCAATAATATACAGGGTGTTCCAATTAAAAAAAGTTGATCATGTATGATAACTCCAAATTTGAAAACCATAAAAAACCTTTGAGTAAGCCACTGTCTTCCTCTTTCAATTTATATAAAAAGATATTTGAACACTTTTTAGATAAACCACCTAATAGCGTAGATATGACCATTTATTAAAATTGACTATTTTTCGATTTACCCTCGTATCTCCCAAATAACAAGTACTAGAAAAAATCAATTGTAACCAGTGATTAAAGTTTAAAAAAAGAAATCGAGAGTGCGCCATCAGTTTTTGCCTATCTATTCTAGATTCTAAGATAGCCTACAAAGACAACCAAAATAACTCAACCTGTACACTGCAGACCTCGGACCCCTCCATACAAACCTTCCTGATGCCAACAGGATAAAAGGCCTTCTGAAGAGACTTGGGCGAGCAAACTCCCATGAAATAATTGAAGCGTTGGAAAGGCTTGCGGATGTCTTCGAAAGAGTAAAAAATGCTAACAATCACATAAAAGCCCTTCGAGAATACGCAATAGCAGTATCAAAAAATGGTCCGTAAAACAAATCGCAGAAATATAAACCTCCTCCATTGGAATATGGATGGATGCCGAAACAAAACAGAAGAAGTCGACAGCCTTGTTCAACGAGGCAAGGCTAAACCAACAACTATATCTGAAACACCTGAAACTACAGAACGACAGCGTAAATAACAAAGGAGGGGTATTCATGTTAATGCGCAATGACGTACGCTGAACTGTTATAGGGAAAACAATATTGGACAGACTTCAAACTATTACCATCATAATTAATAGCAAACTATACCTAACGGTAGAAAGATTAGCATTGTAGTTAGTCCTGAAGAAGTTCGCATACCCGAACGAAAATTCGACAGATTCAATAAACAACTTAATCAAAACTCCTAGGACTTTTCATCTTGCACAACGCTCCTCCTACCCACACAACCAATCCTCCCCATCCATCTTAAACCTCATTATTAACAGGAATGTCCCATCCCTAACCCCTCCCATAGCCCTGCAAAAATTTTCGAGCCACCATACTTCAATCTGGCAGGAAATACGCGCCGAAGAAGAAAACACGCTATTTAACTTTACCACCACCAACTGGCCCGTCTTCCCGGACCATATCTACATAAACTTCAACTTAAAACAGACCCTCAACCAATTGACCTCATTATACTCGAAGGTACTAAGAAATACACCAAACTTACTAAACCTCAAAACTTCAAGCAATTCCTCATGCCTCTCCACAACCAAGACCTAATCATCACCCGGGCACACAAGAGAAGGGGATATGACAAAACGTATAACCTGAACCATAAAAACAACTATTGAGTGCCTAAGTATGGAAGATCACCAGAGGCCTCACAGAAAAAGGAAAAAAAATACTTAAACTAAATATAGAAAAGGGATTTAAGTACACGGCTAAAGAAATTGCGAAAGAATTAGCAAACACATTTCTCCAACACCATTAACTCCTGATGCTGCGGCCATCAGAAAAGCAAAAGTTACCTCAGAAACACTCTCCTAGCTCCACATATCCACACCCGCAGTCACCGCGTTCCTTATTACCTTAAGACAAATCAAGGACTGCCTTCAAACGATGTCAATTAGCAAAGCTCCAGACAAGGATAAAATCTATAATATCGCCGCAAAATCTTTTTAACAAAGCCATACTACAGTTTACGCAGATAATAAATAACTCAATCAACATTAAAAAATTGAAAATTCTCCCGTGGAAAACCGTCTTAATTGTCTCCGTCCCAAAATCTTGGCAAACCCAAACGCCTCCCAACATCCAACAGACCCGCCACATTATTCTATCTCTACAAAACAGCCGAAAAAGCAATATTAGAAAAAACCAGCAGTGACTACCATCGGTGATCTACCGTTGGCAACCACCAGTTAGGCTTTAGGCATGAAACCAGCACCGCTCACGATACAACCAAGTTATATTCGAAGCCTTTAACAGGAAACACCACATACTATACTAGCTTTAGACTCTGAAAAGGCTTTTGACAAAGGCTGGCATGAAGCCCCAATAACCAAATTGACCAAAGCCTTTTGCTACTAAGATCGGAGAATCCCTCGTTGATAATAGGGAAGCCATAGCAGGAGTTCCAAAGAGATCATGCTTCAGACCTTCACGTTACAACCAAAAGTTTCCTGCCCACCAAGCACTTCCTCACTAACTTCTGCTGACGATCTTCTTACCTATACTAGCTCCTACCATCCTGAAACATTCATCCAGAAACGTAACCACCATGACCCCTATATCGCCTAATATTTTAATAAATAGAGAATTATAATAAAGTTAACCAAGTCGGAGCTGGTGGTTACCATCAAAAGAACTGATGACTACTCACCGCGATCCAGAGTACGAATCGTTGAAGAACCTTTAAAACAAAGACAAACGAGTGCACAGTAAATGCGCCCACAAACATAGGGAAATTATATCCCATCGGAAAAAGTCCGCACGCCGACAACCCTATGTAAATAAAAGTCTACATCACAATCATCCCCGCAATGTTGCTTAACTTTCCCATCTGGTTTAATATGACTAGTTGCCACTGGGAGAAGCTACAGACAACCCAAAACAAATGCCTGCGCATTGTCTTGGTGGCTGACCCATGCACCAACAACTGTACTCTCCGTCATCAAGGGCCCATCCTCTAGATGAATGCCTTTGCTCTCTAAATTGTGGAAAAATTTTACGCCAGCGCTGCCCTAAGAGATAACACTCTCATAAAGAGCATCTCCACCACAACTTACAGAACAATATACAGATTCCTTAGGGACGCAATCGCAGCGTTAACAAGAAATGGAACCACGATCAGCAAATGCAAAAAATTGGATTCAGTCCTAGTGACATTGAAAGTGATGATAGGTTGTGAAGAAAACAAAAAGCCAAATAATATATAGGTTTTCCGGCTCCGGCGATTTTTCCCTATCTCAAATTATCTTGTAATCATTTACAACGTAGTACATTAGCACTCATAATAACTTAGAATAATAGATAAAATTTAATAACTTTGTTGTTGTAAATACATTTGTATTAGACAATTAGCACAAATAAATGTATTTTCGAATTGAATTGAATTGACTGTTCAGCGTAGTGATAGAACGCTGAGAGATAGGGTTCAATTACCCGAGACGACGGTGACAGTTTTTCAAACAGAACTTGTGCAGCAAGAGGTAGATTAGATTATTAGATTAGATTTGTGGGCAGTGTCACTGCTGCCTTTAGTCACCGCGACCTGCATGGGTCTATTGTAACATTGCCCTTCTAATTCCGGGACTAATTGAAGGCTTTTGATGAATCTTAGAACTAGTCTGGGATTTCCGTCCCGGATGTCAGTAGGCGTTAGAAATGGCCTACTGAGGTGTCAACAACACCTAAGTAGGCCATTTCTTTCTGTGTGACTGGTAGCAACACAGTTACACAAAATGTGTTCTGCCGTCTCTAGATCTTCTTGACATAGACGGCAGATTTGATCTTCAGCTTTTCCGAGTTTGTGTAAGTGATACTTCAGGGCCATGTGACCTGTCAGAAACCCTGCCAGCAGTCTAAGGTTCCCTTTGCTGAAAGATAGCGGCGATTGTGATATCTTAGGGGATCCTGATAACAGTGCCTTCGCCTGCTTTTGTCCTGGCGTACTCTGCCAGTGGGAGACCTTTCTGTTGACCTCCCATTTGTTAACTACTTGTTTTTGTTGGCTCTTTTGCAACCCACAACAGGGATAGGGTCAAATGAAAGGCATTTTCGCTGCTTCTTTGGCAAGCTTATCTGCCTTTTAGTTCCCTTCAATCCCTTGATGGCTTGGGACCCACTGAAGAGTTACGTGGTTATTGCGTTCCAATTGCTTTAAATTGCATATACATGCAACAGACTGGACTCGTATGTGTAGGCACTCACAGCCTTCAACGCCGCTTGGCTGTCCGTTGACATACAAATTGTTGCGCCACGTATCCCTAACTCGAGGTTCTTCTCTACTTGAAATATGGTGGAGTGGAGTCCCATAGGCACTTTGAGATAGTGGTTAGGCCTACTGACTCCGATGCCCATCCCAACTCCTTCTATTCTAGAGCCGTCCGTGTACCACAGCAAAAGGCAACTCTTGCTATAAAGCGGTAGTCAGATAAGCATGCTTGTTGCACCATGACAGATAAAAACACATTTAGAAAGAGATATTTTTGAAACACGTCGACTTTTTTGCCCTCATAATAAGTACATAGTATTCTTCTGCAATAAGTTCTTTTTAATACAAGAAATATAAAAGGTAGTGGCGATGAAGTATTTATACGGCAGTCTACAAAAATCCAGAAATTGCCCATTTTGCGTATGAATACTTTTATTTACAATTCTACATAAGACAATGAACGCGCATGGCCACTATTGATGTTCATTGCAAAAATAGTGCTGTTTTCTAGTATTTTAAGTCACTGTATGTAATATTTGGCATGGATGTTGCCGTTTTTATAAAACGTATAGAAGAAGGAATCCTATTTTCATTTATGACAACATACATACATTTGTGTTATTTGAATAATTGATGATATTATACGTATGTCGTGCGTGAATATAACTATTTTAAATATTAGTGAGGTATATTAATACATTATTATCATTGTACTAAAATTGAATACCTAATTTTAAACAAATTACCTGAATTATTACATTTTTTTAATATTTAAATTTTAATGTAACAACTTTTACAGTACCTATATATTTCGTCTTATATTTATAATATACACTGGCGATATTATTATTCTACAAAAATTTAACAGTAAAGATTTGAAAACATTTATGAAATAATTAAGCGGTGAAGATACAACTTTAAAAAGAAAATTGTTTTTTGACAATAAAAAAATTTAAAACAACACCGACAAGAGATAATTAAACTCTATAAATTAATATATCTATGTTATGAATTACATAAGCTTAACTTAATAACACGAACACCACAGTCCTAGTTACTATTTTGTATAATATCCATCATTTGTAATTACTTCAGTTAGTCGTCTGTTTATTGGTTCAATAATTTGATGAATAATTTGAGCATATGTTGCATTCCTTAACCCTCAATATACCAATAGTTGTGTAACCTGCCAACTACCGGTCGGGCCCAAGGAGCGTAGTTAGTTTCATAATTGTGTCTGTTTTTAACATGTGTCACTGATTGAATCCAATGGAGGATTGCTGGATAAGTATATATTAACAATGAAAGTTAAAATTGTTATTATTAAATAAAACCGTAAGTTATTCATAAGTTATTAGATATGACATTGTTATAATAGTATAGGAATCGATTTCTACTCATTGCTTGATTGAAAATTGCACGACCGTCTTTTTTCCTCCACATCTGTATTACTGGTTCATTGCGGGACTTGAATACGCCGATGAGAATCAGGACCCCAATAAACACTTTCAATTCTTCGATTTCAAGGTTTTTTCATTTATCTTTCAAAACTGTAACCCCTTCTTTATTTGTCCACTTGCAAATGATATCTAATAATGGGTTACAAAAATATAATAAAAAGGATGACTCAATTGAATAGCACATTCCCTTGGCAAAACGCAAAACTGCTGCTCTTCCTCCAGATAGTTGCACTGACTCCGAAAACCATTCTAAATTACTTTTAGATGTATAAATACGTAATGACGAACTACCTGTAACTGTTATTGCAGATGCAGAAGTTTTGTTGTCAGAAGAACTCTATGATGTTTCGGACATCTCATCTGCGACATATTCGCTATCATTTGTGGATAGGGTATTTTCATCAAGTAATTCCCCATCATCTCCGCTTATTTGTTCTGCTATTTCTTATCATTCGCGCTGAGTAAGCGGTCTTTTATATCCGTATGACATTATGTAAGAATTAGTAACCTTTCGCACACAAAATCTGTTACAAACTGAAGTATGTGCAAGTAGACGCCGTATTTATAACATACGTATGTCGAACATGTCATGACTTGCGTGGACTTGCACAATATCATAGAATTACCAGCGCTGTAGCCAACAAGTTAGAACAAGCAGCGACTTGTGAATGCAGGGGCTTTAGAGGCCCGGGTGGTACGTGATGCTAGATTTTTAAATAAGTTTAAATTCCAAAAGTCGTTTGCAATAATAAAGAACTTAGTGAAGCATCACCTAACCACAAACACAGTCACAAGACCGTTCCAAAAAATATTAATTTTCAGCGAAGATATCTTTGACTAAAAAACATGAACGGGCTTCTCAGGCCCCCGCGGTATACGCAGGGTTCAAAACTTCCAGCTTCCGCGGATCTAATGTCTAAGTGGTACCGACTTCTAACGTTTCTTTTCTCTGTATCCCATTTTGTTTCCCTAAAGTTTTTCAATGGAATTTAGATTCGGTAGTTTGGTAGACCATTGCACGACATCTATATATTCTTCTTGCTACTCTCTTACCACTCGTACTGTGTAAATGACAGAATAGTCATGCAAAACTTTAATAAATTCATTGTTAGTGTAAGCTAGTGGTACATCTCCAAAATATTGACGTAGGCATTTCCGGCTAATCTCCCATGATAGCCACTAAATCGCCAACCCATCCCCAAAAAGCTAATAAAATTTGTACTATTCTCTGAACTTTAAATACATAACTAACGCTATGTTAATAGTTAGTTAGTCTATATAGCAGTTTATGGACGTTTGTTTTATTTCGAAATGCCCATTCTTCTGAAAATATTGCATTTTCTAATTCGAGTTCAAATTTTGTAGAGAAAAATCTTTTCGCTTCTATGCACATTCCTTTGGAGCATTTTAAGCCGGCTTGGTGTAACCGCCTCCTTACTACTTTGCTGCATACTGAGACTTCTGTCGCCTATAATACTTTTGTTGATGATTACAATGGTTGTGTCTAGCATTTGTAAGAAGTTCCATATCGGAACATTGTAAAATATTCGGCAGATCCATGCTTACACTAAATTTGTTGTTTATCTAATTTTACTACAAAGTCCAGCTGTGTAAACAGATACATTTTCCCAGAGGCTTTATAACTTCTTGAAATAATTGTAAATAAGTTTTTTGAACAATTATGCGAAACACAAACGGATGCACTACAATAATTTTGAATAGCACTAATTACGAACTTTGAAACTCATTGATTTAAAAGCGATTAGTAAATAAGAAAGTAACTACTTTAGCAGTATATTATGAAGTTTTATTTGTTTTATTTTGATTGTAAACTTTATTGTTTCGTCAATACCATTTCTTTGAATGTATATTTTTGCTGCCACTGAATATTTAAATTAATAAGCAACAAATTTAATTTTATTTAATTATGTACCATGTATATGTTACGGCTAAAAGCCGAAGTGCGGTTACACTTAAGTTTAGCCTGCTACAACTAGATGCGGTCAGTTACAATTGGCTAAAACTAGGTCTACTCTTCATCATACAGGCTACAACTAGTACTTGGCGGCTAAAACTAGATATGAAACAACACACAGTTATTTATTCATCACTTCGTCACCCTGTAGACTGAAAACGGAAAGTGTTACAGGAAAATGATATTTAGCTTTTCGTCAAGATCTACTTATACCCCATATAACGTGCAAATGTTCGTTCACCTTACGTTAGGTTACGCTATGCTTCGATCTTACTTCTAATTCCTTCGACAGTTCATTAAATATGTATCTCATGTGTTTCTCTCATGTTTGCTTACTATTTCCCCCTTGGTTCGTGTTATTACTGGCAAGTTGTCAACGTAATGGCTTTTCTTCTCGAGGTTCTTCCTATATCCCTGTAAATTCATTTGAACTCGGGTCTTCCCGGTCGTATTTCCTTGCACTCTTCTAGTTTTGAAAGTATATTTACCTGTTTTATAAGTAAGTAGCTGGCCCAGCAGACTTCGTGCTGCCTAGAAAAGTATTGATTTAGATATTTAATGTTTTATTGTTACGGATACCACCCCCGTCTCCCGCCCGTCCGGTACCACCCCCGTGTCCCGTTCGTCCCGTACCACCCCCGTGCACCGCCCGTCCCGTACCACCCCTCTATCCCGCCCGTCCCGTACCACTCCCCGCGTCCCGCAAAACAATTGTCGCAAAAAATTTTCAAAAAAAAAATTGTCACAACGTAAGGTAAACATAAACGTCATCTATCATAAAGATATATGGGAGAGAAATGCGTTATTTTGGCAGAGGTGCAATTTGAAGCCCGAGGGCTACAATGCAAGAGGACAAAATAGCATCTCTCCCGAATGGTATATACTATTTTTTCCACGGTCTCATTAACTTAAAAACACATATTTTGTCATTATGAAGTAAGTAGCACCAGAATTATTGTATTCGGGTTTGAGCATTTATTTAGCAGTCGTTGAGTTATTGTCATAACTACAAAATAAACAAACAAAAAGAATTGTCAAATTAAGGTGCTAGTTTGGTTTAGTTTAAAGTTTGTTTAGTGCACAATGAATAATTGTGAGTCGGAAGAGATTGTGGAGGCTGCAAATATTGCAATAAGCAATTTGCTGCCTACGAAGTCAAGATCTTTATACGATATAGTCTACAATCGGTTCAAAACGTGGTGCGCCGAAGAAAATGTTCAAGTACACAGCGAGAATGTTTTGTTGGCATACTTCAGTAAAAATGCAAAGAATTACAAGTCTTCCACATTATGGTCGCAATGTTCTATGGTTAAGTCATGCTTGATAATTTACGACAACATAGATATAAGCAAATTCTCCAAGCTGATCGCATTTTTGAAAAGAGCCGGTGACGGATATCAGGCGAAAAAATCGAAAATATTGACGAAGGGTGAAATCGACCGTTTTCTATCAAGTGAAGATGACAAAGAATTCTTAATGATTAAGGTAAGATTACTTTTGTTGTTAGGTATTTCAATTATTAAGTATTTTGATTTTTTATAGGTTGGATTAATTCTAGGGATTGCCGGAGCTTGTCGAGCAGATGAACTAGTCAATTTAACTGTAGATGATATTGAGGATGTAGGCTCTTCCTTGATTGTAACAATTCCAAACACTAAGACAAAGATTCCACGAACCTTCGTGGTTACCGATGTGGAAAATATGCTTGAATTGTTTCGAAAGTACCTGTCCCTTCGTCCTCCCCACGTCAAGCATAAGCGCCTTTTTTGTACTACAAAGCAGGAAAATGTAGTTCGCAGCCAGTTGGCAAGAATAATATGGGAAAAATTCCGAGCTTCGTATTTAAAATTACCTGATGCTGCATCTTATACTGGTCACTGCTTACGAAGATCTTCAGCGACATTACTGGCAGATGCTGGAGTGGATATCACGACAATAAAGCGTCATGCTGGTTGGAAATCAACGACAGTCACTGAGGATTATGTTGAGAACTCCATTGAAAATAAGATCAAAATTGCTAATCAGGTTTTAGTAGGTACCACTACTAGGGCAATCACAAAAACTGTAAATGTAAGCGAAAATAATATTCCTTCTAATATTAATTTTGAAAATTGTACAAATGTAACATTTAATTTAAATGTCAATAAATAATTTCAATGTTATCTTTTTTTTGCATGAATCACAAACGTTCTCCATAATGTAAACTCCCTTGGGAGCATTATACTCCCTTGGGAATAATCGACTACTTCTGTTTTAATTTTGATGTCATAGAGACTGATTTCTACTCCCTCTTTTGTTTTCGGGGATATTTCGGGAATTTTCTTGGGTATTCTTATTGTTTGTCCGGAAACCAGTTCGAATTGGTGCGATTCATCGAAATCGGTCCAGGCGTTCTTGAGTTATAAGATTAGTAACTAACGGCTTTCTCTTTTATATATATATACGAGTAGATTCTGTTCGTATTGGTTTTTATAGGTTTTGTTGGTTAGATGTCACATGTCTGTTATTATTTGAAGTTAGGTCCTATCTTTTGCGTTCGTTTCGCAGCGTAGGCAAACGTTAGTCTTAAAAATTCCCTAATTCATTTTATTATAATTCCCTGCTGTTGGACGATTCCATGTGGCAATGGCTACTTTCCTTCTTTGAGGCACTTCCCTATCGGCCTTGATGTGAACAACACGTGAAGATTCTTTTCTGCGGTTGAGGCCTGTGGCATAGTATTTTGAACGACTATCGCTAGTTTAGTGGATATATCGGGCCAGGATTTGCTAAATACCTATTGAATTATCTTACGACTTATCGTTTCTTCGTTTATATGCTTCAGTTGAAAACGGATAAGTATTTTCAACCGAGATTTTTCTTAGTGTGTGGTCCGATGAGATGAGCTCTTTGTCACATGTTTATCTTTTCATATTTCAGGTGCGTTTAGTGTAGCTCTCCAGTCACGAATTTTAGTGTAGCTATCCAGTTACAATTGTTATTGTAGTCTTCTAGTTACAAATTACAATCCACAATTTTGGCTAATCATCTGGTATACGTCTCGAATAAATTTTGGTACCTACTAAAACTGTTTGGTACGTCACCGTCAACCCGTGAATTCTGGAATACTCTATTCCAGAATAAACGATATTGAAATGTTGTACGTTTAGTAGCTTTTTTTGCAGCTCTAACATCTTCTATAAACTTCAAATACTGTTCATTATTAGTATATCTTTTTTCACGACTTTTCGCGGCCAATACGAAATCGAAAACTCTTCGTAAAAGCTCGACTTCATTGCATGTAGAGCTTCGGTCGCCACCATTTCGTAAAACGCACATACACGGGTCTAGGACAACTGGCCGCGGTCAACTAGCCGCGGCCAACTCGCCGCGGCCAACTAGCCGCGAAGACAACTGGCCGCGAAGACAACTGGCCGCGAAGACAACTGGTCGTGAAAGAAGAAAGCGTGAACAGAAGACAGTTTACGTTAATTGTAAAATATATTTGCAAAATCGCGTGGGGGTGTGAAATATACAGTCAATTTCTCTTATTTTTTAGAACAAAATACTATAAACTATGGTTGCCACAAATAAATAATTACAACAAAAAAATTTTTTTCAGTATGGTTCTATAAAAATGTTGTTGAACGTATGCTCAAGGAATGGAACTTCCTATTAGGAGTACAATTACAATAACGTTGTGATAAAATTCATATTCTTAGACAGTATGTCCAAAGAACTGTTGTTATGAATAATCTTGTAGATATATATGCAGACAACTTTAAATACTCAACTAATTGACCATTACAAAATAAAGCCAGTTAGACGTGTATTATAAAAGTGGCTGTATTTGTTATACATACAAGCCTTGTCATTCTCCTAATATAATAGCACTAGAAATAGTTTTGTCGTTCTTACTTTTGTCAATAGCAAAGTTTTATTTAGAAATCTATTTGGTAATTATGGGCAATACCTCGCATGTACTCCAACAAATCTCTGTTTCCATAATCCCTAACTATTGTTAATAAACGTTGGTCCGCATCGCGATATTTTTTTAATTTAACAGGTGCAGCACGTCCAGCAACTAGTTCTTCATAATATTTGTCTTGATAACGTTGAACGGCGCGTAAGCCATCAATAAAACGCCATATTGTAGGGTTATCCATGCCAAGTTCTGTTTATAGACGACGATGTGCTGCTTCAGCATGATTATTTGTTCGGTCTACTCCATTTAGTGTTCTATTGTAAACATTCCAAATATTCGGAGAAAACATAGGTTCTCTTCGTCCTGCTCCTCGTCTATTCCTTCGACCAATATAATTGTCCTCGAACCAATCAAGTAGTTGTTCTAGTTCATTCGGTAAATTATCTGACAATGTTAGTATTGCGTGATCCAAGTCCGGTATTGGGACAAATGCTAAAGCGATAACCATTTTAGCATACATCGCAAAATCGGCATCATTTTGATAGCGGTGTATCAGATGTAATTGGCCTAGATGTTTTTTCATATTTTGCGCCAAATGGAAAAAACATCCTCGTACTTCTGCTTGTGGAAAATGCGCTCGAAAACTTTGCAGTGCGGCTAATTCAAAGTCACATGAAACTGATTGCGGATTTAAAGTTGGCACTAATTGCTGTAACATATCAAATAGTTTGTCATAGATATCTCTAGATTTACGAGGAAGAAGAGCAAAAAATGCAATATGTATTCCTCCATATCTTTTGACTAAAATAACAAATACTTGTTGAAATAAATTAGGTGCAATCTTAAACGTTCCATCCATAAAAAAATCAGCGCAATTTGCTACCATTTGCAAGTTTCGTTGTCTTCCAAAAATCAAAATGCGATCTGGTGCGGGTCCACTATCGGCAAGTAAAAAGTTCTCTGTAGTGTCGGGTGTCACATCATAGTTTCTATAGTGTTCCGGAATTTCCAACTCATTTAAAGTTGCAGGATTTGGTGGTGCATGATTGATCTGGTTACGTTTTCTTCTCGCCGTTTTCTTCAAAGCTCCTTGACTTGGAAGCGCACCTTGGCAAGCAAGTCCAATATTTTCTAAACAATGGTTTATGACTTGTGACGTTGATTCCTGTGTTTCCTGTGCCCGTTTTATAATTCTGTTCACGACTCTATCTGCTTGTACTTTGGCTGCGGTAGAATCATGGTTGTGAACATTTACGGTTTTGATGATTTCTCCGTTAGCTACATGAACTCTGGCTTTGCACTCTTTTCTTCGTTCACATCGCCAAAACTGCACTGTTTCACATGTTGACAGTCTATCAAACACATATATATGTATCCGTCTTTGTGAAATTTATCACGATTTCGTTGCGACTTAATAACGTTTTCCATTATGATGTCTCTGCTCCACAATATGAAATCAAACTAAGGAAAGGAAACATTTCATGCATTTATATGTATGTAACTGCATTCTGCATTAGTGAACTAATTACCCCTTGTTAACCACAAGCAATTAATAGTTTATTATTTCCTAGTTAAGCACGTCTGTAATTTTCGCCTAATTTCCTTCATGGATTAGTAAATAAAAATATGTTTATAAGGCCTACATACGACCATTTATATACCTATATTTTGCATTACTGGCCCACGTGCAATTAATATATTATTATTTGGTAATTGAGGACGTCTGCAATATTTAATTTGAAAGTACAACTTTACAATTACTAAATAGAATAGACACTTTTGAAATTATTTGGTAATTAACTATCAATAAATATACGTAGAAAGTTATGGTTTAGAATGAAATACAATAATTTTCTCTCACTTTTATAATACATGTCTAATGTATATATGTCTAATATGTTGTAATGGTCAAGTATAGTTATGTAATTAAAGTAGTCTGCACATACATATGTAGTATGCAATATGCAATGCAATGCTTTTATAAAAAATAATGTATTATATTTCTGCTCTTAATATCAAGTTGTATTCCCTAAAAAAACATACTTTTGTATACAAGCATATCTATGATTTTCGCGGCGAGATGTCCTCGCGGCCAGTTGTCTTCACGGCCAGTTGTCTTCGCGGCGAGATGGCCGCGGCGAGTTGGTTGCGGCAAGTTGGCCGCGGCCAGTTGTCCCATACCCCACATACACGTAGTTATGATTAACACTAAATCGATTTCTTGATATTGTTAGGTTGGGTATTGGCAGCGAGTGGGAAGGACGCAGTAATCGCCTGCTAGCTGTCTGTGTGATATGTTATATCTAGTTTTAGCCACGAAGGATTGGCTATACCTAGTTGGAGCCCGTATAATGAAGGCTAGACCTAGTTTTAACCGTGCATAAATAGGATACACCTAGGTTTAACCAACTGTAACTGGCCGCATCTAGTTGTAGCGGGCTAAACTTAGGTGTAACCGCGCTTCGGCTTCTAGCCGTAACATACATACTACTCGAATAACCATGTATGCGTATTGTTATAAATTAAAAAGATTGCTGCTGCTGTATCTATCAATTGTAACTTACACGTTAACGACAATACTATACCTACGTACACCGCTCAGGATGTCCACAGATAAAAGAATTTATTCACCTGCTTTCCCTGACTGCGTATATAAAGTTTAGCTGCCTCGCTAAGCATTCATGTTAAGCTGTAAGGTGTAAGTAGGTGTTTCAAGTTGGAGGAGCTGAATATGTCACTGTTATACACGCATGTAGGTACTATTGTTGAATCCTTAAAATGAGAAAATTTTTACCGTAATTCGGCTATAAATCTCTAGTACACTATAAAGAAAATTGAATATTTCAGTCATGAATAGGGGTATTGAAATATAATGGATATGCATAGACCAACGGCTGACACAAGCAGATATTCGGTGCGTCTGTTGTTATAGTAATAATAAGTAGGCATTTTTGTTAGTTAGGTACAAGCTTTTTGTCTATTGCTTCACTTCTATATTTAATATCTGCTTTACTTTTCAACGAAAGGTATTCCTCAGGTTCGCCTAATTAAAATGTAAGGCCGTATATTAGAAAATAGGCGCATATAAGAGCTTATTAAGCAATAAATCGTCCACAATACAAATATATGATCAATTATACAGGTGTGAATTTTTGGTGCTATGCAATACAATTTCATTATTTCAAATAGAACACCTTGTGTATTATTTCATTTTGTTCTCGTTCTACATCAATATCGTTTGATATTGTCTTTAGTTTTCGCGCGTTGATTTGGAGATATTTAAGGTTATATTCAATTTTACTTTAATCCAAAGCGCTTTTCAAAAAAAAAAGAAATCTTAGAGACAATCTACCTAACGCAACAAATATTTGAAATGTTTCTAAGCAAATGTGAATTGTTATATCCTGAACACTCGGTATATTTTCTCACACTGTAAGAGATGTTCAAGCACTGAAAGTGTTACAGCGTAGTTGCATACCCTAAACACTGGGATATTTGGCGCAAAATCCTTAAATATGTAAACGAAAAATGGTCTTTCAAAAACGTCGATGGTTAACAGTGGCCAATAAATGGTCACCTTTTATTATTTTCATTTATTTATTTTTCCAATCATACCAGTGTGTAGAAATAAAATATGAGATAAATATACGTACATACAAATGTTGAATTAAAACAAACATAAAAACATAAAACACAAATACGTACATAAGTATGCATAGGGCTCCTCACGCTACCCAAGATAATGCATGTATGTAGGTACACAGCTCAGCTAACTATTGCTACTCAAAAATTCGTCCAGAGAGTAAAATCAACGTGTGCCTAAACATTTTTTTAGCCGCGATTTGAAGGAAACGATGGTAATTTCTTTAAAAGTATCCGGTAAGAAGTTATAAATTTTTATACCGCTAATTATGTGTGATTTACTAAATCTACTTGACTTTGCCAGGTCACAGCGAACGAAGTGCGGGTTTCTTGTATTATATTTATGGGATTGTGAATTCGTAAGAAATTTATGTTTATTGTAATGCACATAGGTATATTGATACGACTTGAATGTATAAATTGTATATGGTTGGGATACTCATACTTTTAAAATATTCGCTACAAGAATCTCTAGATGATAAGTTACTCATTACGCGGATCACTCTTTAATTTCTGTAATAATAGTATTTGTCTAGTATTTACATCGGCTCGCCAAAAAAGCAAACCATAATTTAAATGTGAACTGAAGTATGCATGATATAACATTTTTAAAATTGAAGGTTGATTAGATGTTTTTTTAATATTAATTAATACGTATGTAGATCGCAGTGTTTAATTTTGAAATAACACTACTTATATGTGGTTTTCAGTCCAGAAAAGAATCTATTGTTAAACCCAATGGTTTGATACTACCCACAGCCTCGATCTCCATGTTTCTCATCGACAAAATTGCTTTATCTTTATATTCAAAAATGAATAATTTAGCTTTATCCATGTTAATAATTAATTTACCACTCATACAACTCGCGCAAGACCTTACGCAAACTGCATAAGAGTTCCTCCATAGTTTAACCAGTAATGATGATACTAGTATCGTCAGCGTAAAGTGTAGCTTGACCTGTAACATGGGCTGGTAAATCATTTATGAGTAGTAGTATAAATAAAAGGTAGAATTCCGATTGAAATATTGGAAGGCATGGAGCGATAACATTCTAGTATACCACTTTTATGGATGTGACGTATTTCTGTATATTGAGACCGTTGATGTAAATATGAGTTGAAGAGACTTAAAGCTGTACCCCGTATACCGTAACTATATAATTTGTCGAATAGGATGTTGTGGTCGACCATATCAAAGGCTTTCGACAAATCACATGCTATTCATGCTACAAATCTTCATTCACTTAGATTAAAAAGAATACTATCTATAACAGTGACAAGGGCAATGGTTGTAGATTTAGCCTTTAAAAAGGCACGTTTCTCCCCATCTTTAAATTCCTTTAACACTCTGTGGCGACAACCACCTTGTCACTTTGTAGCACTTACATCCGGCAACAGTATTCCATTATCAGCCCTTCCAATAATTACGCATTCTTTACAGAATTAATTTGATGTCTTTTACGTTACTATTATTATTTCGAAAATCAAGTGAATGAGTGAATACATACCTAAGAAGGTTAAAATTAATACGTGTATCAAATTCATGGATTATTTTTGGTACTGCATTTATTTAGACTTTGCGCTAGTTTGCTACTTCTATTTCCTTTTTGAACAATTATTACCAATTAATGTGAAAAATAATGTACGAACTCATTAGATGCCTGGTGCTTGCACTTGAAAATGAAGATTATTTTAATGTAATTTAATAGTAAACATCCAAGTACACGTAAAATCTCTTAATGATAATTAAACACTAATAATAACTAAATTAACTCGCTACTAAATTACGTTGTAGTGGGTGCAGCATAATGCCTTATTTGTTGATATATACTTAAGTATACCGACCAGTATATATGCATTTACTAAAATAAACAGAGGTATGTATATACCTATAGCTACTGTGCGAATTTTTTCTCATTTTTTGCGAACTGCGTATTATTATTTTTGCATTTCTTTTGTAAGAGTTTTTGTTGAGCGCCAAGTGTCTCCTTATACATTTAATATTACTAAGGAAATCGCAACGTGAGTTAATTGATATACCTACCAAATTACGAATAACGAAAACTTATACTGTGATTTTTGAGTTTGTGGTTTGGGTATAGGTACATACCTACTGTTCGATTTTGATGAAACTGGATACAATAATGACGATATGAGTGTAGTTGTGTTGCATGAAACACGCGATGACTTAGCACTTCACGTTTTTCGGATAGTTAAACATTGAGCGATAATAAACACAGATGTTTCTTTTTACACTTGATTATACCTTAAAAGTAGTGCTCTTGTTTTGCTCTCATAATATTTTTGTGAGTTTATTCTGAAAGAAGATCGGACTACATTTCGCTACTTAAAACGAAAACAGGAAAAATAACATTAATAAGACAGACGGTTTTTTTTAATTATCTCTGCTGAAACTACTAAATAAATTTTGAACTGCACTAACGCTACAAGATGGGTGATGCTTTGTAAAATAGTATTCGGTATTGCATTAGATATGCTTATGTGTTTTGGATATAAATTGTAATACAAAGTGAGATGGATATCCTTGATCAAATTGACCTGGAGTTAAATGATATTGATGAGAGCGAAATATGAACCTGGAATCATTGTTCACTCGTGACCCTGAAACAAAACGCTTCTATATTATTAATCTAAATATAAGATCGATCAAATAACATTTTGAGGAATTTCATGCATACGTACATCAGTATTACCACCTACTAGATGTTATGGTGTTATCAGAAATCGATTTACAGGCCGATGCGATACATTACTATCTGCATTTTTTACATATTGAGGGCTTCGATTTGCATTATATATGTCGCGACGGTATTTTGACGTATATTAAGAACATACAGCAGCATCGGTAACTTTATCAATGGACAATGCTGAATACCTAGCCTTTGATATAAGTATGGCGAATAGTAGAATAATGTTATTGGCGATATACAGGCCACCAAGCAGTAGTACAGCTAAATTTTTAGACGAGCTAGATATCGTACTATCTGACCCAAAGTACAAGCGGATGATAGTTATCGGTGAAATGAACATATATTTGATGGTGGAGACTCACACTTCCCTGCTGTACGAAACCACCCTAACAACAAATGGATTCAAAAAATTAATAAGTAAACCAACACGAGAAGATTTTAGGGGCGATATTATAACCAGCTCATGCATCGATCACATATTTGTCAGGGGGGTTTCTCACGAGACTAGAGGAGTTATAATTCAGTCTAAAATATCCGACCACTATATCATTGCGGGCACATGGACATCGCAACGAATAGTACTAAATGATGAAACTTCCTCATCATACAGCAGAATTCATGCGGCTACATTCCGATCTAAGTTGAGAGCGCTGCTAAATCCGCAAATAATGCAAAATACGTACGATGTTGCCAACCTCTACAACTATATTTGCCAGTCATTTAATCGTGCAAAACGGGAATCCTCAGCACCAATACAAAAGAGACGTCGTAGGAAACTAGATAGTAAGCCCTGGGTCAGCCAGGACATCGTCGATATTATCCATGAGACAAATAAAAGCTTTAGAACTTGGAAACGTTTTGATGGCGATGAAAGAACGAAAACTGTTTTACGGAAACGATACACTGCATTTCGAAATCAGGTGACACAAAGGCTATATAATGCAAAAAAAAAAGATACTATGAAAACAAATTCTTTGAATATAAGGGTAATATGAAAGAAACATGGAAAAAGATCAATGAAGTAATGGGTAGGAGAAAGAAAACAGAGGAAAAGTACGATCTAGTTCGATACTTCAAGAAAACAGAATTGGAGGTGGTCACAGATTTTGGTGTCCAATTTGATCGGTCTATAGATGAAATAGTGCATCGATGTAATATTGTGACCTATGATCTCCCTGCGACGGTGTGCCCCCAATCCATGGTATTGTTAGAAATTACTGTTGAGGATCTGCACAGGGTGACCAACAAACTTAATAAAAACAAGGGACCTGGTTGGGATGATATAGATTTACGGTGTATTATGTCTCACTGAGACATATTTGAAAATCCGCTCCTACAACTCATTAACCTATCCATTAGATCTGGAAAAATTCCAAAAAACCAGAAGATATCGATCGTGCGACCAGTCTATAAGAAGGGTAATCTTAGTGATTATAAAAACTATCGCCCTATATCCATTCTGCCAACAATGGAAAAAATCACTGAACGTTATATTGCCGACTGCCTCATGGATTACTTAACAAAAAAAGATTTATTAGATAAACAACAATATGGATACCAACCAGGCAGAGGCACAAATGATCTCCTGAATGATCTTGCTGACATGATAAACTCAGGCCTTGATCGGGGAGTTTTCGCCGTGTGCTTGTTCGTGGACTTCTCGATAGCTTTCGATAGTCTGGACCATGAGCGCCTCCTGCAGCAGTTGTGTAGTGTGGGCATCCGTGGTATAGTCCTGGATTCGTTCCAGAATTATTTGGAAGATCGACATTATACAGTAAAAGTTGGTAAAACAACTGGACAGATGACATCTACAAACAGAGGTGTACCCCAGGGCAGTATTCTTGGTCTGCTGCTTTATTTGCTGTATGTGAATGATGTGGGGTGCTGCTTTGGAAGTACAAAATATATGCTGTTTGCAGACGACACATTAATAGTCTCCCAGCATACAGAACTAAACGTGGCAATGTCATTATGTGAAAGTGGCTAAAGTAACAATCCATTCACATAGCCTACTCTAATTATGATTTTTTTTGATGTGTCTATATTAAATATATCAATGAAACAATATGAAATAGAGTTTAGAAAACTTGAATACAACTAATAAAGATGATTCGACAATAGTTGTGTTTATAATATTCCAATGTTTTTATATAAATAGACGAATAATACTAATTTAGCTGTTTGCATCTTTCAAACTAATAAAAAATGTGTTTGTATTAAATACATCTATACTTATGCGCTTCGCATTTTTGTGTTGACCCTACCTAGCCTCTAGTGAATTGTATCCCAATAATGCTCAGAAATCACGATAAATTTTCTATTGGTGATTTATTGCATTAAACGATGTATATCTCTTTCTGATCGTATTAGATTTCACCGCTCCCTCGATGCACAACAGCGTGTGATGATCCACGTAATGCAGTAGATGGTCCACGACATATGATTTGTGAAGCTGGAAAATCGTGAACATAGAGAGCGATAATAATCGTGCCGTAGGCATACTCGGTCGATGGGGATGAAATCGACCGTGATAGGCGACATTTAGCATCACTCGCTTACACTAAGTATGAATTCGTAGCGAAATTAGTACGAACAGCACAGTTGTTGCGATGGTAGTCGTTATTATGATATAATGCTCAGATTATAAATGATGTTCTCGTGAGCAGGAGGCTCTCTGATTACAGAGGCTTCCAACGATACGAAATCGTTGTAATATACTATCGTGAGCAAATTAAAGTGTACCCTTTTTCTGTTGATATGTTATTACTATTATTTTGATTGTGTCAGATTTTGATGGTACAATATGATCAATGTTGCATCATTAATGATATTAGCTTGACAATTTGGAATCCTAAGTAATAAACCCACCACTCAAATCGAACTTATCACACTTACAGAAATCCATTTTCGACAGGAACTACTGCTGGAAGCACTACTAAAGTGCGCGCGTAACGTATGGAGTACATTAAAAAAAAGCAAAGTAATTTTTGACAAAAAGTCGTCGGACAGGATAATTTTAATTGATAGAAATACACATTTTTGCATAATCGCATCATTTGTTTTTTAATATTGAGCCCAGAAAATAAAATCAAGCGATATAAGATAACGGGGATCTCGCTGACATTCTAGTGATTCTCCCCTGCCAATCCACCTCATAGAAAAATAATTGTCTAAAAAATCCCTAACAGAGCACGTATAATGCGGGAGGTGTGCCACATTGCTAAAAGCATATATGTAAGTATTATCTCTAAGATCAGGACCATCATTACTTAAAAAAATTGCCGCACGCAGTGGAACTAGGCAATTCTGCAGAAACTGTAATTATTTCCCCTGCTGTTGCTTGCACCTGGGTTCTTTATTCAAAGAAAATGGTCCTATTATTTTATTATCAACTATTCTGACCCACGTATTTAAATTTTGCGGGTGTTGAACGTGTGGCTCAACTATCCAATGAGGATACGAGACCTAATATCAAAAGAGGATTTGCTGGTGCAAACGTTGATTTGCTTGGCATAAATTCATCGTCTTTCAAAACTCTAGTCTCCGATCGCGCTCATCTTTGTTAAGTTTTAACAAGGGTTGAATTTGAAAAGGACGTTATTTTGCCTTATTTATGATAGGTACGGAGCATTGTCGTCTGACTTACCTCATCACTAACTTTTTAACGCCCAAATTTTGGAGTATCTCTAACATCACAAGTTTCTTTAAATTTAGACTCAGTCTTACTAACTGTAGGTTCTTCTTGTTAATTTTTGGTTTTATTCCTGCATCTACTAAGCATTAAAATTGCAATGCGATATAGTGTATTACTTAATAGTTTAAGTATCTAGCAATAATGTAAAAAATAATGTTAAAGTCGCATTAAGGACGATATTTTGCCTTATTTATGTTATGTACGGAGCACTGTCGTCTGACTTATCTCATCAATAACTTTTTAACGCCCACATTTTTGGAGTATCTCTAACATCACAAGTTTCTTTAAATTTAGACTCAGCTTTACTAACTGCAGATTCTTCTTGTTAATGTTTGGTCTTATTTCTGCATCTACTAAGCATTAAAATTGCAATGCGTTATAGTGTATTACTTAATAGTTTAAGTATCTAGCGATAATGTAAAAAATAATGTTAAAGTCGCATTAAGGACGATATTTTGCCTTATTTATGATAGGTACGGAGCACTGTCGTCTGACTTATCTCATCAATAACTTTTAAACGCCCACATTTTTGGAGTATCTCTAACATCACAAGTTTCTTTAAATTTAGAGTCAGCTTTACTAATTGTAGATTCTTCTTGTTAATGTTTGGTTTTATTTCTGCATCTACTAAGCATTAAAATTGCAATGCTTTATAGTGTATTACTTAATAGTTTAAGTATCTAGCGATAATGTAAAAAATAATGTTAAAGTCGCTAATGACAGTTTAAAACTGACATTTATGACACATTGAAACGATTTTTACATACGCGATCTAGAAAACCAACAACAGACAATAATAGAACCCAAAGCTAAAAATGTTGTTGCTTAACACACGAGTTTTTGTTTGCTGCTAATAAAATTCACGTTTTAATATTCAATTAATATTTCCTCGAAAATTTTCTGATGTCATTCGAAAGCATGTATTTAAATCAACTAAAATCGACCTGTTCGATGGTTATTTGTAAAAAATGTTTATTTTATTCTGTACTTTAGCGGAACAAATAAAGGAGGACGCGCACTGAATCGACTCGGATCGGTCGGTTCGGATCGGAACGATCGGCACGTTTTGCTATACATGAAATTCAATTACTAACATCGTCGAAACTGCTTCGAACTCGACACGCTTAAAGGTTGAAAATCATATAAAGTATCATCGGCTGTTACCGGCAGGATAAATTCGTGAGCGGAACAAACTGCGCACACTTTTCCGGTCGGATTCGGCTCTTATCGCAAATTAACTACTAACAGCAAACTTTTTAAATTTACGAAGGTAACATCGTCGATTCGATTCCGAACAAGTTGTATAAACGTTCGTTCAAAGTAAATCTGGTAACTGCATTTATCAGAATTTTCGGCAGCGCATACGATCGGTCGGCATCGCCGTTCATAATGGAGCTTCAACCGTTACGAAATTTTGCCTTAAAGAACTAAAATCGCAAACCTGTTCGAATTTCCGAAAAATGTTTATTGCGATTCGATTCCGATCGTTGTAGTGGGCGTTGTGATATCGAATCTGTGAACTGTCATTTATCAGAATTTTCACGTTTAGCGATACGAAATTCAATACTACCGTTCATAATGGACTTCGAACGCTTTAGACCGGTCGGATCGGCTCGGCAACGTCAAAGAATACTAGAGGAGGCAAAAATTGCCGAATGTTCTTAACGGTCGGTGAATCTTATTTTCTGTAAATTTAAGACTTTTGCAAGAGCACAATGTCTGATGAACGTTTAATTGAAAGTGTGCGAGAATATGTGATACTGTATGATCCCCAAAATAGGTACTATCACGACAACATTCGTAAAGAGAACGCATGGAGTGAGATTGCAAAAAAAACAGGAAACTCTGGTAAGGAAAAATAAATAATTTATTGACAATAAATTTATATTTAATATGTGTAATATATATAGATACATATTTATCAACCTATCTTCCTGCATTTATTTTATCGCGTTGCCATGCCACACTTCCTTGATTGGACATGAAATATTGTGTAAATTGTTCTCTGATATTAAAAGCCTGTCGTTGAAAATTGCCTCCAATATTAACCATGTTATCAAGACCTTCTACAACCTCCTCAGCCTCAAGTTCCCCAGGTTGCCAAGCACAGGAATCATTTCTTAAAAAATTATGCAGTGCCGCACTAGCTAAAGTAATTATGTCTAGATGATCGGGCAAAATATTAAACTTTTAAAAAAAAATTCTAAATTTTTTTGCCATAATTCCAAAAGCATTTTCGCTTACACGTCTAGCTCTGCAGTGACGATAATTGTAAGTTCTGTATGCTTCATTATTGCTTGTTTGAGCTCCGGGGTAGGGTCTCATTAAATTGGACAACAATGGAAATGCTTCATCCCCAACAATTACATGAGGTAAAACAGTATCCGTGTGAGGCAACGCTTTATCTTTAGGTAAATTTAATTCCTTTGCAAGCAGTCTTTTTCCAAGTTGGGATGAACGGAATATTCCTCCGTCACTGTTACAACCAAATGCTCCCACATCTACGCAGATGAATCTATAATCTGCATCCACTAGAGCGAGTAGAACGATGCTAAATTCCTTCTTATAATTATGAAACAGAGATCCAGAATTCGGAGGTTTTTCAAATACAATGTGTTTACCGTCGATGGCCCCTACACAATTAGGATAGTTCCATTTTGTACGGAATCCTTCTTCTATTTTTTGCCATTGCTCCAGCGTCGGAGGGGGCATCACCAATGGTGCTAGTATAGCCCATATTTTTTCACATGTGTCATAAATAATTTCACGTACCGTTGTTTCTCCTAACCTATAACTGAAGCTAATCGTAGAAACGGAATCGCCGTAGCCAAGAAATCTGTAATTAAGAAAATATACTGTACGATACCAATTACTAAAAATTGAAATACGTTGCAATATATTACTAGAGCTATAATTATACAAATTCTTCACTTAAAATTAGCATTTATTTTTTATAGTTTCAGATTGCAAAAAACGATGGACCGCTCTTAGAGACGCTTTCCGTAAAGCACTGCGAAACAGAAAAACCGTAAGTGGCCAAGCAAGTATTGTTTTAAAAAAATGGAAGTATGAGGACATTATGTCTTTCATGATTCCTTTTTACTCAGAAAGAGCACAAATATCAAATCTGGGGTTGAGTGGCTCCCAAGATATGATATCAAACAATTTAGATGAGGAATCTCTGCCATTATCTGACAATGAAACTGAAAATATTAGGGATTCGCCTGAGCGTCCTTTATCTGCATCTGAGGATATCATGTCACCAGCAACTCCGGAATCTAAAGCATCTACATCAAAGTCGATCAAACAACAAAATGTTTCAATGGGCCTGGTGCTAAAAAATTATTTTGATAAAAAACAGGCTTCGAAGATGATTAAAAAAGCAGATCATTTGCAGAAATTTTTTGATGCTATGCAGGAGACAGTGAGAACCTTTTCTCCTCGTCTTCAAATTGAAATAAAATCAAAAATATCAAGCCTAGTTAGTGAATGTGAATTGAAAAATTTAATGATGGACCAAATGTCCACTGAGAATGCCAATAATGTTTCAGTGCAACACCAAGTTTATTCCAATATTACGTCTTCTGTGGCTTGTTCGCCTCTTGTCAGTCCAACCGAACCAGATAACCATGCAAGCCAGTGGAAAGAAATAACCATTCCTTCACAGAAACCGTTAACACCACCTCCAGCTTTACGTCCAGGAAATGAAAACTTCAATTTTTATGGACAGGTCTCTCATAATGATACTTTCGATGCACCTGGCACTTATCGCAACTTTTAATTTTGTTTTTAGTATATTAATAATATATATAATATAATCTTATGTTCGAGGTGTTATTATTTCTTGTTTCCCCCTATTTTACAGGTAATACCTAACATTTTATTACATAGATACTTACTTGAGAGTGACAGCTAGCCGCTCTTCAGGTGAAACTGCTTTTCGATAATTTGTGTCTTGCTTTCTGAGAGGTAATAAATGAATAAGTTCATAAAATTTTGCACTAGACAATCGAAAATATTTGAAAAATTTTTCATCATCTCCAAGTAGATCAGGAAACAAGTGGTAAAACTCTCCATAAGTTTCTCGCTTAAGATTAATATTATGAATCCAGAATCTTGGTTTCTTTCTTTCCATATCTTCGCACGCTAAGGCAATCATGACATCTTCGTCAGATTCTGATGAACTGGAGCTCATTTTTTAAAATGTTTGGTAGGTATTTAAAATTGAGGAATTAAAAAACTTTTCTGTTGGACGGCTGCTGAAGTCGAACTGACCGATTTGACCGATTCAGTGCGCGGCTCTCACTGACGTGCCGATCGTTCCGATCCGAACCGACCGATCCGAGTCGATTCAGTGCGCGTCCTCCTAAGTGAGAATATAAAATTATATTGCAAGGTCCGAGGTCTATATTTGCGCTTCCTTTTTTAGCCACAAAATGCAATTTACTCAAAATATAATTATTAGTATATGGTATACAGTGTGTTGCCGGATAGGTGTCCCAATAGGAAAAACTTTTTTATCATGGATGTATGGAAAAAAAATGTTCTTTGTAAAAGTTGCTTGATCTGAAATACACAAATAATACTATACTTCTAAACTAATATCATAATAATGCGTCAAATAGTTCGTTTTTGTAAATTTTGAAGTCACATTTTTCTAATAATAATTACTAAAAGGGACTTATTGTACGTTATTGAGATTTTTTAAAGTTAAACATTATTTGTGTTTTAATTAAAAACGTTAATAAAGAATATATTTTTTATAAAATTTTTCGTTTTTGTATCCACATTTTGACTAAATACTGTATGACAGTAGTTCACCTAACACATACCTCACCTAACACGATATGCAATGCGTTACGTTCAATGCAACTAGATGTCAGTGGAACACCATACGGACTTAGAAAAATGTGACTCGAAAATTAACAAACACCAACTATTTTACACATTATTCTGATATTAAGTTAGAAGTTTATTATTATTTGCGTATTTCAGATCAAGCAAAAACTTTTACAAAGAATATTTTTTCCATACATCCATAATAAAAAAGTTTTTCCTATTGGGACACCTATCCGACAACACACCGTAGATAGGTGTCCTGTGGCGGCATAAACTAAAATTATATAGAACTATACAGGATGTTTCGTAAGCAAGTAACTACCCAAAGTTGTGTTTTTATTAATGTTGATCTTATAGATTGCTTTCGTCTTTATCTTCAAAAAACTTGATAGTTTTCGCGATTCCTGTTTGAAAATGGTAGTTGTATAAATGTATTTTGTTACATTTCGTTTGTTAATAAATGCGTAGAAAGGATAGTATAGTAGTAACATAAAATTAAACTATCAACTATGTGTTACTATTCGATTATACCTGTGTCGACGAGAAGACAGAAGGCAAAAGTAAAACGTCGATACTGTACAGATTGTTCCTTTAAATGAAACAAAATTTTGGTTGGTTACTTCATTGCAGAACAACCTGCATTGTTCGATAAAATTATAGTTTATGTTTTCATATGCCATATGCATCACCCAGTAATTATATTCTGAACAAATTACATTTTGTGGTGGCAATAGTAAACTTACGCATACATCTCGGTTCTCCTAGATATTTTTGTAAAATTCAGCACTGGCGTTATAGGAAATATTTACTTTCACATATTTTCTTATGTTTACCTACTGTTAATTCGATAAGTATATATTTTCTTTGCTCTGGAAACACGCACTTATTCATGTACCTAACTAATATACCTAAAATGTAGGTATTCGTCCAATACATAGAAAAAATATATAATTAATTAGAAACATCTTCCTTCTATTTTCCTTAAATTAAAGAAACAATTAGATGATCTTTGTCTACAGATCAGAATATCCTATTTTAAACGTCCGAACGAGTTTTGACTTTTCCTTTGGTTGATATACTTAAGCTGTTCCTTACTAGAGTGAGCCAAGTAGGACCAGCACATTAACATGCAGTCTACTCTATATAACGTTTTTCAAGAGAAGTCAATGTCATGTGTAAAATGATAGGTGGCACTAGCGTTTCCTTTTGGAATATATATTTACCAAACTTTCTATGACAAAGTCTGGAGGTTTGCTATCTTTACAGACCAAATCACGTTGTTGATTAATCTGTACTGCCACTTGAATATACACATGTATATAGTGTTAACCCAATGGCAGTCCAATTTAAACACGTTTGTATTTATTCTTTGAAATGTATTTAAGTAGCTGTATTTTGCAAGAATCACCCAGAAAGAAATGAAATTTTTGAAATGATTGCTTAAGACACTTCTGGTAGGTATTGACCGATTTGGATATGTTTTTCTGCGTATATTTGACAGCTACTACTGATTATGTTAGCACATTCACCATAGACAATCATTGCATGTTAGGAAACTTTGTTTTTAAATCCAAATTACGATGTTTCTGAACATTTATTAGTAGAAACTTTAGATACCCTCGCTTTGTGGGAGATGGAGCAATGTTGTTTAAAGTGGAGATGCTAGTCACATAGTGTGGTATTTCTCTGGTGAATAATAGTTTTTTCAGACTCTGACTGCAATCACAATGTTACTAATTACAAGTAATTGGAGTTTCATATGTTTTCTTTATAACTAACTTTCATAGACTAGGTTTTACAACATAAAATTTTCTATGTTTTGAAAATAACTTTAAAGCTATGACATTTAACTATAAGGAAATAAATAATTTTAAACATGCTATGCAATAAAATTAAAAAATTATACTAGTTGCTATTTAAAAATAATATTTTCTAGATAAAATGTATGGAATTTTTCTCTGAACATCCGGTATTGTTTTGTAATATTTATAATACTGCATTTGTACAATACAATTTTCTAAATAATTGCCTAATATTTAAAATCTGTATACGCATTCATATTTTAGAAATGTAGTTGTTTGTAACGGCGTGTACCTGCCGATATTTTTACAAATATTGAAATAATTCAAAAAGGGATCATTTTTGAGACAAGATTTATTAGATCAAGTAGACTTATATTTGCCTAGACAATACAAATCACTAAAAATTTAAGTAATTCTATTTGAAGTAAAGAAGTTGACACACATTTCTAGTACAACCGGAAGAATAACTTAAGTGTACATTTTCTAAGTAAATTATTACTTACAAAATAGTTTGTGGCGAACCCGGCTTGAAGAAGTTATTTAACGAAAACATATTATTATATGTTATGGAATAAATTGATATTTAATTATTTATTGTTTTATTGACCTACAAGTGGAAATAAATCAGGAATTAAAAGATAAGTACATAAAGGTCAGAAAAAATATATATTAATGCAAACAATATTTGTCCTTATGTACATATTCTTTTCTGTTTTCGTTTTACTTAGTGTCTGATCTACTTGATTTTGTTAATGTATTTGTTATGCTCGTTTCCGTTGGGTATATAATTTAGGGGTTTAGTATTGATTTTGTTTAATTTTTTTTGTACGTAAGTCAATTTTAGTTTGAATTTATTTTGAATAACTACTTTGCCCATTTAACCGTTAATTTTATTTGATTTGCATTAGCGGTTTATGTATCAGCGAAACATGCGCGCGTCTCTTCTACTTCCGACAGTCTTCCTTATGGAGGGGACAAGTGAGGCGAGGAGAGATTCTCGCAGAATAAAATTGTTTAGACTTAAGCCCGTTGTCTATATCAAAGAGAAATGTAAAATGTGAAATGTGTATTTCAAAAGCATTAATTTAAATACACGCATGTCGATATTAGCGGAACGTAGCGAGGTAGTCCGTACTAACACGAGCGAGGCCGGCGAAATTTCGTTCGGCGAAGTTTGTCAGCGAATTTTTAGTTTACATTTCTTCATTTTGACCTCAATATATGTAAACATAGTAAACAATACACTATTTACTACCCCCACTTTCTCGTTAATATGAATAGTCATATCTCATGCACATTTCTCGTTGTATATCGTTACTATTTCTCCCTACACATTTCTCTTTGATATGGACAACGGGCTTTAGAGTTATCCGACTTTGCTAGTTTGCCATATTACTTTTACCATCCCGACTGCGTACGACCTGTACTTTTTCCACCGTTAATTTAAATTCCGATTAAATCTTTAAAGTTTGCGATAATAACCATACTTGCTAAAGCATTATTGCATTTCACCATCACAGTAATCCTTTTTGAAAATTTTACGAACAGGATAAACGCGGGTAACACGATAGCATCTACCTATTTAAAATTTAATTCAATGATTTTATTTGAATTTCAATGATATCTCTCTGTTTTTTTTTGTCATTTACATTGAGCACGCCACGATCGCTCGTCTCGGTCGGTCCCTTTCCGCGACTTGGTGACACCAAGTCGAGTGCCTTTCCGTTTATCTTTTTTATTTGTCGTGGCCAGCCAAACAAGCAGGTTGAAATTAAAATGTTCTTTACCGTGAGTTTGTTGTTCTTACGACCAGCACGTGGTTGCGTGGTTTATGCCTAGTTTGTATACACCATTTTGTTCCTCACACCGATCAGCCACGGTTGAGTCGAAAAGCCCGATTCTTAAGAAAGTGTCGACTTCCCCGGTAAAATAACCTTGTAGAGGCGCCTTACATGCAAAACTCTGTGTAAATGTTATACCCCTTCGCCAAATTCCGTGACTGTGAAGTTCATAAAAATTAGTGTGAAAGTGATACGCGCTTAACTGAGTTTGCCCCATTTGTTTGACAAACACCTACTAGGTGTTTGACTACCTACTCATAGGTTCATGTTAACTGACAGACCCCGTAGAAATTCAAGCATTCAGATAGTTTTTATTATCTAGCACTACGCAGAATTTCATATCCACATAATTCCCGCGCATAGAAGCACCCGCGAAGAGCACGCGAAACGCCGTGATTTTGTCATTATGAACGCGACGCTCAAAACGCCGACACGCATTAAGGCTTGTCGAATACATTCATTCATTGTCCGTATTGAAATCATATTTCATATTCCTCGTTTCACGAAACTGTTTTTTTTTCTTGCAATGTCGCAATGCACATATATTCTTTGTCTACCTTTTGATAATATGTTTCATTGTTGTAGTACTATTTCATTTTATTTTATTTTAAATGTATATGTATAAATATATTTGTTCGTATTTCAACTGTTGTAAATTTTAATTCTCTATGTACCCTGGCCATAAAGGAGTACCCTGATGGTTTATGTAATTCCACTAGTTAATAAGAGAAATGTATTTCATGATTACCTCGTAAAAGTTTAACTTATCCGCATCAAAACGATCAAATAATTTGCCGTACATATTTTGTCACTTGACGTTTATACGAGTACTGGTCGATAAGAGAGCAGTCTACGGTAAGTCACGATACTGGCGTGGAACACAAGGTTTCACTCAGCGCTACCAGATGTCACCAGCACTCCCCGAAAGGATAAATGAGTTCATTAGTTAAGTAGCTTCATTAAGTAAAACCCACAAAATTCTCCGCATCAAGACTAGAAAATACTTGTATTACAATTCCAAAATTTCTTAGAACCGAAACTTGTCGTGTGCAAAAGTAACTTTAAATGTAACGCTATTACTTTTCGTATCTAACCGGCACAGCTCCCCTAGTAGCACCAAAGGTTGGCTAAACATCACCCCGACGCCGACGTACCACCGATATGCCGTGCTTGGTGCGATATCAGTGACTCCCTACCAAGATCGGATAAATATAAATATATGATATAGAGTAGACATCAGTATGCGACGTCGGGTATATACATACCATGCCGACAGCGATAATATCGAGGGAAGATAGGCAGAATATCTGTCGCCGATATTGCATTTAACACGGAAACAGGTATTCACATGATATTAAAGACGGGTGTCACTGTGATATTGTCATTCGAATATAGGTTTCATGTTGGTTGCAAGTCAATCTTAGATATGTGTCGATAATGTTTTCATTCGATGTTAGCTCTTTGTCAGGCCATATTATAACGCGATAAAGGAAAAGACAGGATCGTGACGGCACAAGCGCTCCATTTCTGATAACGAGCTGATATTGCACCCATCACACACAACAGTATATGATTATGAATGTCTTTCGAGATCACAGTTTTTTTAATCCCGCTGAGCACTACCGAATGTCAAATTTATATTGTTGTTTTAAAGTGAAAGTAATCATTTATTAAATAATAATAATAAATTTTATTATTATTATGAGTGACGTCAAGTTGGTAGGTGGACATCTTGTACTTCTCACGTGAACGGTACACGGCATAGAACAACATGTATAGCAGTATAGCAAGCTAAGCACATCTAAATAAGTTTCTTTTTAATTAATTTAATATTTAGTTAATTTGAGGCTCTCTTGTATACGAACGATTAATTCAGTAATGTATTTTCTAGTTATTTATTTTTTTTATTATTTTTTTTCCCATACCCGTCCGACCTATAGCCACCGGTAGGCACCGCAGCCATCAGGCTTATTGTGCCACATCTGTTTGTTCAAGTCACCCACTCTAGCACGGTAGTCCCCTCCACTAACCTGTACAGGTCCCTAACCGAGTGGGTAAGGTATATCTCTGGGTCTCCTTTCGTTATCCCAAACAGATTCTGCCTTCTGCGATCTAGTGCCTCGCAGTCGCGTAGTATGTGATCGGCTGTCTCCGGTTCTATCCCACAAAGTCTACACTTTGTGTCCCCATCAAACACTCCGATTCTGTGTAGGTGTTCTTTCACCGCAGCATGTCCGGTCATTAGTCCCGTTACGATGCAGAGCTGTTTCCTACTAAGATGTTGTAGTTCTCTAGCTCTTTTCCTGCATGGGTTCCCTATAAAGGTTTTGCCATGTACTATACCGGGTAAGGCTCCCCAGTATTCCTGCTGTTTCGTACGAACCCAGTCTCCTATATGTCTCCGGGCCGTTTGCCTTGTGACCCCGAAGAAAGGTTCTGGGCCGTACATTTCCATCTCTGACCCTCTCTTCGCGAGTTCATGCCGACTAATAACCTACAGGGAGCCGATATTGGACCATTTTTTTGTGCTTTTTTTTTTTTTTCTTCCTTTCCCCAGACCCGTCCGACCTATAGTCACCGGTAGGCACCGCAGCCATCAGGCTTATTGTGCCACATCTGTTTGTTCAAGTCACCCACTCTAGCACGGTAGTCCCCTCCACTAACCTGTACAGGTCCCTAACCGAGTGGGTAAGGTATATCTCTGGGTCTCCTTTCGTTGTCCCAAACATATTCTGCCTTCTGCGATCTAGTGCCTCGCAGTCGCGCAGTATGTGATCGGCTGTCTCCGGTTCTATTCCACAAAGTCTACACTTTGTGTCCCCGTCAAACACTCCGATTCTGCGTAGGTGTTCTTTCACCGCAGCATGTCCGGTCATTAGTCCCGTTACGATGCAGAGCTGTTTCCTACTAAGATGTAGTAGTTCTCTAGCTCTTTTCCTGCATGGGTTCCCTATAAAGGTTTTGCCATGTACTATACCGGGTGAGGCTCCCCAGTATTCCTGCTGCTTCGTACGAACCCAGTCTCCTATATGTCTCCGGGCCGTATGCCTTGTAACCCCGAAGAAAGGTTCTGGACCGTACATTTCCATCTCTGACCCTCTCTTCGCGAGTTTCGACTAATAACCTACAGGGAGCCGATATTGACCAACCTGTGCTACTAGGGTCTGAATGAAGTCCACCAGTGACAGCTTGAAATGTCAAAAGATACTTAGAAAAGAAAAGTAAAAGACGCTAATAACTTCTAATGACAGTTACATACGCGTCAGTTTTTTATACCTATTTTTCCATAGCACACTACAGTAAGTGTTTTAGTTACGTTTTTTTTTCTTCTAAGTTTACAAGTAAAATGAATGTATTGCACATCAGTGGATTCAAAAAAAGAATATCTATCCAATGTAGTAAAAAAATATATACCGAGCAATTTAAAAAAAAAAAATTGAAAAAAATAAAGATGGCTTTGGAGAAAAGCAAATGCAGATCCAAACTTAGCGTTCATCACGCCATTTCATTTTTTACCTTACTCATAAAAATCGGAATGTAAATAACAGAGCTACAAGCTCAGAGTGTTTTTCGTCTGATACCAGGTATATCCGATGATTGTCAATTGTTCTGTATAATCCTCTAACAGCCGTTGGAGATTTTCAATTGTTTATGATCTTCATTTCAGAATTAAGTGCCTATAGGTCCGGCCAAAAGTCGCTATATACAGAGTTACCCAAAAGTTTCTGACCACCACCACCTACGATTTTCTTCTTAAAACCCCCTAACGGGCAGTGGCGACTGGTACATAAGCGCTGCAATGCTGCAGAGCTGTATGTTATGAATACAAATAACAACTCTACTTTTCATGCAATTGCTCTCAATGAAATATTTAAACTCTTTTAAATGAAAGAAAATTGATACGGTAAATAAATTTGTTGTACCTATTCTATTTTTTTACAAAATTGTTTAATTAACTAACCTGATTCCCTACGATAGCTACTTATAAATACCTAATTCCTATTGTAGATCGCTTATAAACTATAATGCGCACACAAAAACTACTTATTGGACCCCTCGATGATATGCCGTTTGGTCGCTTTTCCAAGGGATATTAATATTGTAAGTATAATATATTCTGTCAAACAATCTTCCAAAAAGGATATAGATTATGTATATCATCTTATGACTCCTTCAAAAGCATTAAATGCATGTTTACATAACTAAAATTTCCATATATGTGTTGTAGACGATGCCAAAACGTTGTTTAATGATTTTTTCCATCGACCGTGTATTTACATCTGTTATTAACGTTCTCCAAATCATACATTAATGACCCTTATTAATGCATGATTTTCTGTTAATGAACGATTTTGATGGTTTCCATGGTAACCAAGGAAATCAACAAAATCAAACAACGTTAAACTAAAACTCTATTCATTGTCATTATTTTAAGCGTGAAACAGAATCGAACGGTTTTTTAGTGTTTTGTGTTGCGTTGAATTCTTCCAAGCAATGAAAGTGGATGAAAATTTTACATTAACTCCGCCGGAAGTGGCAGAAAGTGCTAAGTATCATTAAATTTACTACCGGAAAAGAGCAGAAGTCTGTATGAAAAAACGTATGCCGAATTTGTATCTTGGTGCAATGAGAAACAAGTAAAGCATTATTTCTCCACTCTAGAAAAATATACGGTCGACGGAAGAGTATTGTAACTAACTCTTACATTAAAACGCGATTAATGATCTCGAACATTAATCGCCTTCATTAATGTACTTGTTGGTTAAATAACTATAAATATTTTTTTTTCTATAATTAAATTTTGATGGTTGTACTCTCTTCCAATTATTTCAACAAGTATTTTATATTACATTATCTTCATGGAATTAACCATTTTACTTGCTTGATTAATATGATAGTATTCAATACATGTCCATTTAAACCCCAATCATGTATTTTTTTCTGTTTACTATAGTTACCTACCACCATCTATAAAAATCACTGTACCAGCATAACTTCGTAAATCCATGGATACTGCGTAATTTTCGTTCACTTTACAAAATTGGACCGTATACAATTATTTGGAATTTCGTTTAACATTGTAATTTTACATTAAAAAATGCTAAATAGAAGAATATCTTATGTAACTGGGTTTTCACATCTTTCTTTGGTTAATCGTTGGTTGGACTTAGTATTATTCTATAATATAACCCTGCTCCTAATATATATTATATATACAGGAATACCCCGTATAGTGCGGCCCCGAATAGTGCGTGATTCGCAATAGTACGGTCAGGTAAATACAACCATCCCCCGTAATAGTACGGACTGCGCACTATCACTGCACTACGTCTATATTTATTTAATTAAATTCCCAGAAACTTCTGTTTTAACAGTGCGCTTTACTCGTATAGTGCGGATTCGTATAGTACGGCGTTTTTGTCGGACCAACTAAGAGCACTATACGGGGTATTCCTGTATTGTGAAAATTCGCTCTATTTATACAAATCGAAAATTAAGAAAAATTAGTACAGTTAACAGCGCCATCTCTTGAGTAAACGCAGAACTACAATTAAAGATCTCTGTACGGTGGCTAACTAATAATAATAATAATAATAATAATAATAATATTTATTTCAAAGCAGTAGTTACAAAAAAAGAAAATGATACATAATGCCTGAAATACGTCAGAAACAGAGAAAGTACATTAAAAATTTAGAAAATCCGTAACAGAATAAAGGAGATATTGCTTAGCTTTATTTTTAAATTTATTATAATTCTGGTAGTTCTTAATATCACCCGGTAGTTTATTATAAAATTTACAACCGTTGTAATAAGTACCTCTTTGAAACACGGCAGTCCTATGAGATGCCGGCAATAAATAATCAGCAGTACGAGTGTCGTAATTGTGACTAATGTTGTACTGTGAGAATTCAGTCTTGTACTTATATACAAAGCAAATAGTATCATAAATGTATAAATCATATGCTGTTAGTAAGGAGCGATTTCGAAAGATCTCTCGACATGAATGCCTGGGTCCTAAATTAAAAATTGTTCTAATTACTCGTTTTTGCATTACTAGTACTCTTTGAAGATCTGAACTACAACCCCAGTGTATTATTCCATATCGCATACACGATACAAAGTTGGAATGATAAAAGGTTAATAATGTTTCAGTACTACATGTTTTCTTTAATTGTTTTAAAATATAGCAAACTTTCGATAATTTTATACATAAGCTATCTACATGGGAACACCACCTCAGACGTTCATCAATCAAAATTCCTAAAACTGTACCAGTACAACTGTTACCGTCAATGTATAGCTCAGTTAAGGGTTTAATTCTATTATAAAAATAAACAAATTTTGTTTTGTCTTCATTAACAACTAACTTATTGTTAGACATCCAATTATTGATGTCACGATTACAGTTGAAGTTTTAGTTGTTAATTCCTCCAAGTTAGAGGCACTTACAACTATATTTATGTCGTCAGCATACAATATAGCGGCATTTGTTGAAGTTAGGTTGCGTGGTAAATCGTTAATGTAAATTAGAAATAAGGTGGGCCCCAAAATAGAACCCTGGGGAACGCCGATACTAACACCTTTGTATTGTGATTGATTGTTACTTAGTACAACACTTTGTTGTCTATTTGCAAGATATGATGTAAACCATTCCAAAGGTATACCCTTTATTCCATAGTATTGCAATTTCTGTAGCAAAATGTCATGGTTAACCATGTCAAATGCCTTAGACAAGTCTACAAACAATCCTAGTGAACACTCATTATTATCCAAATTGCTATAAATTCCGTTGAGAAAATATCATTACAGTATATTATTGCATATTTCGATGACGCAGACTAAATAAAGGCAAGTTACTGTTATAGTCCCTATACCTAGGTTTAACAGTTTCTGAGGTATTTAACAATTTTTGAAAACGTAATTCAATATTTAGAGTGAGTAGCTGGCGTACGTATTTAAGTTACGTGTTTTAAGTTGTATTATTTCATTAGAACAACCATTACATCTAATGCTAAAATAAAAACAAAGAAACTAATGATTCAAATACTTCTCAATCAAATTAAAGTCCGTCATTTTCAATACTTAAGTAAATCTACATGGGATGATTAAGCAATCTCACCGACCGTGGAATATTTACGCATAATACGACTGCATACTAATTGGCTGTTCTCCAGCTACGTATGTGGTACAAACATGCCATGTATATTGCAGAAGTTTTACACGTTCTTTTAGATAACATACCTCTGAAAATACGAAAAAAGATGCGGCTACAGATATATGGTGCTCCTTTAAGTTAATTAGATAGGCAATACTCTAATAGGTAAGTAGTACGTGGTAATTCACAGAACTGACCTGCAAGATCCCCAGACCTAACGACTCCAGATTTTTTGTTTTGGGGATAAATGAAAAATATTTTATACAACATATGTACCACAAGTAACACCTGACAATACGAAAACATTTCAACCAAGAATTTATTTATGTATTGAAAGTGATGGACATCAATTTCAATGGTATTTGAATCATTAGTTTATTTGTTTTCTTTTATATTAAGTTTATGATGAAAATTTGTATCTAATAAGACATGTATTAGTTAATTTTTGTTTCCAATAAATATGAAGAAACGTCCAATGCATCACTGCCTATTTTTCAAGAATAAATGAGACAAAATTAATATCTGAAATTAGTGTCATCATGTCAAAGCTACCTCGATTTGGCCAAATTTTTAGTACATAATCACCATTTAAGATACTAAATTGACTTTTACAAAGAGAGATAGCTATACGGCACCTCGATAACATTTAAAAGAGAAATAAAATTAAAATCGAAGGACAATGTTAGATACAGGATGTTCAATTTAAAATAAGCAAATTATTGAGTATTAATGGTACCCACAATTAGAGGTAAGATTTTAACCGCCCTGTATAATTTTTAGAAAGCATCTTTATTTTAGCATTAGATGTAACTTAAATACGTACGCCAGGTACTCATTCTAAATATTGATCTACGTTTTCAAAATTTGTTAAATATATCAGAAGCTGTTGATGGGTAGGTATAGGAAATATAACAGTAACTTGCCTTTATTTAGTCTGCGTCATCGAAATATGCAATAATATACATGGTGTTCCATTTAAATTTTGATAACTTTGACATGTAACTTTCTTCCGGGGCACCCTGTATATTTCAAAATAATTTTAGAACGTGCTCCCAATGGACCTACACATGCCTCAATAAAAAAAATTAAATATATGTTACCACTTTTTGTATATTAACCGAGACGAATGTGGTGCCCCACCCACTATGCTTTTGTATTTATCGATAAACTGAAATTAGTAGTCAATAACTAAATTTTCGAAATGGAGTATAAGCAAGTTTTATAAATTACTTACTACCTAAACTTAATTAATCGGTATAATACTTTTAAGTGATTGTGATACAATAGCTGTTCATATAATATTTATAGGAATGCATATACCTACATACGTACATACATAAATACAACACTATTTGTGATAAATATGCATTATTTTCAAAATGTTGCAAGTCATAATAAAGCTAAAAGTGTATGCTCCAGGAATTTATTTCATAGCTAGCGATGGCATATTGATGCCAGATACATGTCCAAAGATATTTCGGGTTTGCTATCACAGCTAGCCGTTCGAATGAAAGGAATCTGGAATTGCAAATTAGTATGCAGGTATCGTGGATAAATATGCCACGATGGGTAAGCTCGCTTAACTGTGCCATGTGGACTTCTTTCCTTATAACTAAAATTAAATACAAAATGGCACGCGTACACTGCTGGAATGTGCATCAAATTTACCATCTTTGTTAATAGCAACACAATACAAACCGGATATTAAAAAAAAGTTGTATTAAAACTCATTTTAAAATCAAACCTTCCTCTCGCACACAAAATCGGTTTGCATAAACCGGTTTTGATTCAGAATACTAATAAGCATACAAGATTATGTGTGTTGTTATATGATACACTTTTCTATCGGTATCGAATATATGATCTGACATTCCAAATAATGTCGAAGTTCTTTCCTGTCTATCATGAAATAAATTTAAATCGATGTATGCGCCTCTTAGGATTGCCTTATGGTTCCAATGATGTTATGATGATATTAGAATGATGATATTAGAACCTACATCGTTCCACACTCCGCGCGGAAAAAAGAAACTTTATGCTTGTGAATCTAGAGCCTTAAAGCAGCAGTAGTCTGAAATACAAAGTTACCAGTATTTGAAAGTTAAGGTTTGAGTAGAAATGTTAAAAGGCGAAGAAAATATATTGAAGAATTCTATTAAAATTTTAAATTTAAATTTCTTAATTTGAAACCAATTAGAACAAAATTAGACCTTGCATTCGCAGTAGCGCTGATGCGACCTAGAAGGCCGAAACCACGTGGTCCGCTTCTAATGCTTGATCTATTTTTATTGCATTCGCCCGCAGGGTGAATTCCAACAATATACCACGAGCGCCTATTATAGGCATTTGTTCGATTTTTTTATTGGCAGTTGTCGACGTTTTTCTTAATTTGAGTTAGAATTATATAAACATGAAACACCACTATACTATCTAATCATTATACCTAAATGTATTGTATACAAAACACGTTTATCTTTATATTATACAACACTACTTACAAGAATCAACAAAGTCACTACATAAATTTAGGCTTACGCCCTGGAAACCGAAAACGCTAAATAACAATTTAGTAAGTTGAACCGGTTCTGTGGAGCTCGCCTGTGTTTACCAAACTGAAATTACCTCGCAACGTTGGCGTACTTTACCGCATCCGCGCGAAGAATATGTTCCTCTCGGAAATAGCGTATCTAGACTTACACCGCATCCCTAGCTTATAATCTCGTTATCATTTCACGTAGGTAAATCTCACACATACGTTGAAAGACATAAGTAACTACTCGTGCGGTGAAAACTTTGGAATTATCTTTCACCTTCGATATGATACACCCCGTTTCATAGAAAACTAAATCAACATTTGACGGCACAGTTTTGCTGTACACCTGCAAACCTCTTAGTTAAATATTGATAGGAAATGTACATGTATACATACTCGTATGTTCGCTACTAAAACTTGTATCAATTTGTTACGTAAAAATTATTCAGTTTCGGAGAACACAAATGTGCCTATGTGTGATGCTTAAGATGTGATTATAACATTCGAAACTGCAATATGTTCATCGAGCTAATTCACAACACATACATATATTTGATGCCCAGTTGAAACAGTAAAAGCATATGCAATATTATCTTTAAAAGAAGTCGAAGTTTTTCTTCTTATGTGATTCTACTCTTAGTACAATTCTGAAATGTTGACAGTTGCATTTGCGGCATCCATTCTACTGTTTTAAGATATTTTCAACGAAATCTGTCTTCCGGTAATACCGGAAGTAGCTAGCAACTTTGTTATTTTAAATACAATGATACATTTTTTTAATGAAGTCAATTCTATACACTGTTCGCACAATAAAAATCGTTGTTAAAAATTGTTTTTGCTATTAACATTTCATACGGTTAAAACGTATATTCTCCTTTCAAACTACACCGTCGTAAAAGACACCACTAAACTTCTATGCCGTTTTAAGCTCAGCGGTCGGTTTCACCTTCCGTTCCAAGGACTTTACTCGCGGAGAAGGCTGGACCCGGTTCAAGAACGCTAAAGAGGTTACCTTCGTTAATGTATGGAAGCTGATATTCTCCATATGTCCGTTAAACTCCGCCGGACTCTCTACGAGACATTCTGCTTGAAGGGTGAAGGTCGTACAACACTTTTGAGGTAGAATATAAGATGCGCAAAAGGAATCGGTGCCATCAATAACGAGGACAATTTATGTCTTTATCGAGCACTGATTGTTGCTATGTCGCACAACTCTAAAGATCCCAAACATGCCAGACAAAAACTATGTATAGACCATAGGAGCTCACCAATTATTGCGAGATAGTGGCGTGAGTATCTCCGCTGAAGGAGCAGGTATACCAGAACTCCAACGACTGCACGAACAGGCTATACGATAACCGCCTACACATACGGTAGTAAACGACGGAATGTTATTTTTAGACGACATGGAGGCCCATAAAAATTGACCCTATTGTACCATGATGGTGACTGTAATGTGATAACATCGTTGACCGCGGCCTTCGCATGTAATTATTTCCGCGGGAGTTGCAGTGAGACATAGATGCGGGTATACATGTCTCTGTTGTAGCAGTACATCTATTAGCTGTACAGACTGTGACAAATCTTTTCGTGGCAAGGCCTGTTGCACCTTCCATAAGTCCAAGATGTGTACCCAGATTCGACGACGCGTCATCTGTGTCAAGACAATAAAGACAGGTCGCGAACTCACCTACGGTGAGGTGTTTTACAAAGTCTGCAAAAAACAATCCCGAGGGGCACCTATGCTATATTCAACCGGACAACAGGCAACCTACGCTTAATGACATGTTATTCGTGTTCCACGATCTAGAGACACTGCAAGGGGAAAAACATGGCGACTCTTTTCTTCACACACCTGACCTCTGCGTATTTAAGCAGTGCTGCGACCAGTGTATTGACGCGGAGATAGAAATCTAGAATAAGTGCGGTGTAAGACTGCAGAAAATCTCTGCCCATGTCATGATAACCCCTCAATAACAATGAATAGCAGATTGAGGACACACTCTCAAAAACAGCTAGACTACGTGCGAGGGGTTGTGAAGTAGTGGAAAAATGAGAATGTGATTTTGGCAACGAGATGATAGAGGAGATGAAAGATTACGTGGAAAACCGTGAACTACTACGTAACATACCCCTCAACCCAGGTGGCACGTTCTTCGTTGGTCGGACAGGCGCCAGCAAAATGTACCATATTTAGTTACAGGGGATGAGAAAATAAAATATGTCGATGCGTGCTCGCTATATCGATATACGAATATGCAAGTATGGAAATACCCTGTTGGCTACCCCAAAGTACACGTACAAAAGCTAAACCTGCAAACAACCGAGGGCCTAAATAAATGTAAAACTCTACCCCCACAAGATCTATATCACCCAGTACTACCGGTGAAGCCCAATAAAAAACTTATGTTTTCATTATGTCGCACATGTAGTGAGCAACTGAACCAGGAGGAGTGTACACATACACAGAAGCAGAGGGCTCTGTTTGGCGCGTGAGTAGTAGATGAGGTCAGGAAAGCTATAGAAAAGGGTATAGAATTTTAGAAACCCACAAGGTATGGGAAAATCAAATTGTGGGTTTATTCAAGGACCTGACAAATACCTTAAAATAAAACAGCAGGCGTCTGGATGGCCCACTGGTTGTGATAGTAGCGAAGAGAAACAGAAATATGTACAGCAATATCTAGAAAACGAAGGTGTGCAGCTGAACACTGATAAAGTCGAGAAAAACCTCGGGCTGACGCAGGTAGGTAAAGCAGTTATAATCAGCTTCTGGGATAAGCTGGGGCAGCGTCAAAATCAACCCAAAACAACCGTTGTAAATGAGTCAGCAGAATTTTTCACATTGCTGACCAATACCGGAGTTAATGTGAATACGGTACAGATCATCAACGAAAATATCCTCGTCGTTAACTGGGAACATAAGGAGAAGGTTTACGATCCGCTACCCACTGCGGACGTTTGGAGATCGGTATCTATCACTTTTTTTCGTTAATTGCGAATAACTCGGAAGGAATGGTATTTAGGTGTAGGATATAATACATGAACTATGTGTAAAATTTATCGTAGAAGCTGAATTTGGAATTTATTTTATAGCATGCTATTTAAAAAATCGATGTTGATGCCCACTTCCGTTTAGGCGGAAGTGACATTTATTCAAAACTACTTTCACGTGATAGCTCATATTCAAACATATCCAACTGCAAGATTTTGTTTTAAAATTCCGGTCCGTTTGTATTGTAATGTTATTATACACCTATTCTCGGTTTTAACTACATTTTTCACTTGACAGATGAGCATGTAGGTGTAGATAACCTAGAAAACACAAAAAGTACAAAATTAATTTTATAGTTATGAAATTACAACCAGCTATCTGATCTGTGTATTTTTTTTTATTCAATTTAATTCAATTTTATAAAGGTACGTAACAGTAACCCGATTGCACACATGCGAATTATTTAAAAATTCATTGATTAATTTTAATTCAATACTGTCCCAATGATAGAGGATGCTAAACTCTTCAAGTTGGCATCTCTGATGTTTTCTTCGAATATGTACGGTCGATGGAAGTTTTTGGCTCAGTGGTCAGTAGCCGTCTGACGTAGAAGGGGGGTGTTGGTCAGAGAGACCTTATTATAGGTCCAGCCAACGACAAGGACAGAAAGATGTTGAAGTCATCACTATATGTTAAATTATAGGTTTTAAGGTATTTAATCAATTTTATATCATTTAATTTGTAAATACACATGTAAATATTGTAACAAAATTACACAATTAAATTCCACACACAAACGAAGCACCAGCCAGTGAGAGGCATTTTAAGAAAGAAAAAGTAGGTGGTAATTAAAATTAACAAATTTACGGTGACCCTGCATACCACGATTTTTGACCGGACTTGTAGGAAATTAATCCAGCAACAACCGTTAATTTCCGTTATTGACATATGACTATCGAAATGTTTTTCTGAGGAGATTTGGAAACAATTGCAAACAATCTATTTAAAGCCGTCCGATCTCAACAAACGATCTGTGCAAGAAGAGGCCTTGCACAGATCGTCGAACAGAAGTTTGCTCTACGTAAAATTTTACTAAATAGCCACGGTGCACCGCTGAGCTCAAATAACCGGTCATCTTCGAATAAAAGTAACTTATACATCTAAATTTCACCGAATTTTAATACCCCTACGAAAAGACGACTATCCACCATCATCACGTCCAGGCGCGCGAAGAACTCGAAAAGAAAACTTTCAAAAAAAACACACACACACAATAAGATAAGGTAAATTTAATTTTAATTAATTTTAAGTTCCAAAAACTTAAGAAAATGTTTTTCTTTTGTAAAAAGTTAAAACTTAGAAAACTTTCCAATATTCATTATAACATCTCGTTCGCATATATTTGTGAAGTTTACTTGTGTAGTCGAAGCCCCCGGTGGTCGCAACGGTTTGCGGTAGAGCCGCGATAGCCCTACATGGTGGTTCGACTCCACTTCAGGACGGCATATTTTTATATAAAAATATGTTTAAATAATTGGCGTTTGGGAAAAATTTGCATTATTGTAAGAATTAACAATATTTTGTAAAATATTATTCCATGACTTATATTGTATATTTATTGTTTTAATACTTCAAAACCTGGTTATAGGATATGTTTGGGAACCACCATTGGTCTTCTTTTATAACCGTACGGTATACAGTCATGGTCTTCTATGAGTTTACGCTTTCGGAAGTTACAGCGGATTATATTCTGACCTATTTTGGTAACCACCTCATGCGTAGCAGTACGGCTACTGTTTTGTTGTTACATACTCTAGGTCGTCGTCCTTTAAAACCATATCGCATAGTGTTTGGAAATTCACGGTCTTCGAAGAATTGTGGTTAATTGTTCAGTTTGATTGTATCGTAATACCTGTCTTGTATCGGAGTAAATATACGATAGGTGTATAATTTTGGTCCGCCTGATACAAATGTGGTTATATAACTTCCCTCACGCTTCGGTTTGATATGCGTTGACTCTTGAAAATATTTGAACATTTGTAGATTTATTTATGTTAGTGGATGCTTGATTGATTCCGATCACAGGGGTTGAAATTGATTATTGTTTAATGGATAAGCGATCTGCAAAAAGTTTTGTGATGAAGTTTGATTGTGAACCACAATCCAGTAATACCCTAGATTCATGAGCGTGACCCTTTACATCATTTACTAGAACAAATGCAGTTGATAATAGCGTTTGTGATTCAGTTAGATTATCTGATACGTAATTGCTAATGGTTACATTTGGATTAACGTTAGAAGATGTAAAAGCTTCTGAAACGCTTTCTTGTACGAGATGTATGTACCTAATAAGGTGTGATGCCTTTTTTTGCATGTTTTACAAGAATGTAAGTTTTTACAATCTGATGTACGATGTCCAGAGCGTAAGCAATTCTAATACATCTTGTGTGATTTGGCTTTTTCTATCCTTTTGTCTACGGATAATTTTAGAAATTTCTCACACTGAAGTACTGAGTGGCCCTTTGAACAGATGGGACAACTGACATTTGAAGTAACGGCGTTAGATGAGACCTTTGACTGTTTGTTTGGGAGTAAACATGTATCTAATGATTCATTGGCTATTGATTTTAGAATTTGACATTTGGTGTTTAGAAACTCAACAATTTTTGCAAATTCGCGTAGAGAGGAGGGATTATCGATACTGTTTTCCCATTCCTGGATTGTAACCGAATTTAATTTGCTGGTAATGATGTATATTAAAAGGTCATCTCACTGGTGTACGGCTCTGTTCAAAGATTTGAGTGCTCTTGTGTGCTTAAGAACACCGTCTAGTATTTATCTGAGGACAGTGGCGCTTTGCTTTGTAGATGACGGCAAGTTGAAGATGTTCCTGAGATGATGATAAACGATTAGGCGTTTGTTGTCATACCTCGATTTTAAGGTATCCCAAGCAACATTATAGTTTTCTGCCGAAATAGACAATGAGTGTAAAAGTGTGGCTGCGTCACCGGATAACGATGACTTTAGATAATGAAATTTCTGGATGACAGGAAGCGAGTCGTTTGAATGCACGAGAGAACTGAATATATCATGTACAGAAATAACATACTAAAACTTAAAATTAGACATCTGCTTCGAAATCTTAACAGCAGGATTTAGTTTTGGGAAAATGTAACTATTCCCAAGTAGCACACAACGTTGGTGTAACGTTGGCTGATTGTCCGAGTTGTATTGGGCACGCGTTGGGCAACAATGTTGGCAGTATGTGAAAGTGCGAACATTTTTCGACATTGGCGTAGGGTCAACTTTCAATTTTGGTGATAGGTCGGCGATAAGAGTCCAGCTCTTATCGAAAGGATACATAAGAGTAACTACGGGAAGTGATGGGTATTTAGTAGATGGGTAGTATTGGTTATTAATCTTGTATGTGATATCTAAATGATATGACATACAAGATGCAAAACATATATGATGGTACATATGTAGGTACACTGATCAGATGTTATTAATTAGTTTGCTGAATAAATTACAGCGATATTGTACCAACTCCAAATTCGAGTTAATTATCTGTACCAAATTACAAGAAGAGTTCTGTTTGAATTTTACATATCTATGTATGCAAGATGTTGATAATAGTTAAGAACATATACAGGTAGATCATTTGAAAACTATTATAAAATCTACGCTTATATTGAAATACTTAGCGTTCAAGACAAACATGCCCATAATTGTGTAAGTATATCTCGATATGATCTGCCTGTAATCAGGACATGTATCATAGATGTTTTATTTCATGTGACAATATATAAGGAAACCTTACTACAAATTTTATGTTGATACAATAAAGATAGTTGTATATTATTCAATAGACAATAGTTAATATCGAATCATATACCCATATAACACCATACATGATCTGCACATACAATAAATAAAGAAAGTAATTACAATATTTTATTTATTAGTGAAACTAAAATTCAAGATTAGCAAAAATGATGCAGCACATTTAGTCATATGTGATATATCCTATTACAGAACAAAATTTATTGTCTCTTTACATGCTATGGTATATAATAACTGAAATATCTTATTGAAGTAAAAATATTAAAACATTATAAAACACTGACTTAATCGTGGAGATCTGTGAACATCTCAGCTGATTCCTAATTTTTATCAGCAGCAGTAGTCAAAGATGTACGACCAACAATAGTCTTTTCCAAATTACGCTCAGCTTTACCTTCATCTCGATCATGTGCAGTAGCTAGCCATAGAGCAATAGTTTTATAAATGTCGTAATCCATTGTATACACCATGTCCAAAGTTATGTTAAGGTGTTTACCATTGCAAACTTATTATTAAAGCTATGAAGTTGGTTAAATTAACAATGGCGAAGTATATCTAATTTTTTCTATAAATTAGATATACTTGCAGCATATCACATTTTACGCGAAGAGTAAATAAATGGCACTCGCACAGCAATAATTATTAAGGATGAATTAATAATCACAAAGGATGATTCATTTGGCAAGTAACTAGGAAAACCTGTATGTGATTACTTATTCTACAATATTTGATCATTGCCTACTTGCACATTTGCACAATTATCAGAAAGTAAGTACTTTTTACTTGCTTATTTTTAATTTCACAGTAGTAAGTAATAAAGATTTTGTTCAAAATATTGGTTTCTTTAAAAATATACGGTATTCCATTAAAAAAGGCAATGTGAACGCTTTTTTCTGTTTTTATGTCATTCATAGTAAAAAGTATTACTAACTTGTTAAGTAATCAACTTCATACCTCGTAAACATTTTACTTTGGCTACCCACAATAATTTTTTACATAAATATCTCAAGAATAATGCACAAAAATTAAATCTTACCTATAATCGCTTGGGAGATGTTCGTCGCGCCAAGGCTTGCTTCGATAATTTTTATCTGGCATTTTATAGCTTTTAAATCTCTCAATATTATCTTATAGTCTTCAATACAACCAGCACGGTTCAACTTATTCACCTCAGCGAGCACGACTACCTGTAAATACCAATGCATTAATAAAAAACAAACAGTACATATACTGTAAAAAAACAACAAAAGTAAAATAAACGTTAAGTAGAGCGGAGTCTATTGACCAGAATATAATAAATAAATAAATATTTTAAACTTCATGCGTAACTATAGAAGATTTATTATTGAAGCTCTAGTATCGGTTTGTGAAAAATTAAGAAAAGGCAATTATAGCTTACGGTATCAATTCTCAAATGATTATGTGTAATTAGGATATCATACGCAACTCTGGCCACAACATCGGAAAGATGAAGCATCTGTAAATATATTTTGTAAGAAAGAAACCATTGGAATTATCAACTAGTATCATACTATCAGAAGTAAGGATGACTGGCATTGTTACAGTAGGTATACAAGATACAAATAAGTTTTGCGTTATCGAATTCTGACGTATCTTCCAGGTTACTGGTATTCGATGCTTTCTTCGTTAATTCCTACAAACTGCCGGATATTTTCTAAACTCCTCGCTAGGTTGTGGTAGTTCACAACTTTCAATCACAGCATGTATGAAAAATACATATTATATTACCTATATAAAGTATTTACCCGTCCATTGTTCTTAACATCTTTCACAACAGGGGCTATTTTAAATATTGTACAACGTAGACGGTAACGCTAACAACGGTATACTCTTAACTATATAACTCTCTCTCTTTCATGACTAACAGCTGGGCTAATAAAACGAATAAAATCAAATAAACAACACAAGCTTGTATATGCTGGCGGTTTACACTATGAATTCGATCAAAATGTCGATGCCGATCGATGCGCATGCGCACAGCAAATTTTATAATTTTGTTATTTTCATTAGGTTTTGTAAATATAAATCCTACTAAAATATACGTTTTATTTGTTAGTTGTGTTGGTTATTAAGGTTGTCGTGATTAAACTAGGTATAATAAGATTTTTACAACTTTCTTATTTACATTTGAACACACACAATGTGTGGGTAATATGGTCAATAATAATATTTCTTAAGTTCATGATTTTTGAGATAAAAAGGAATAAGAAACAAATGGTGAGTTTAAAAAAAGAAAAAAATGTCACATGGTAAGACTCGAACCGGCGACCTCGTGAATGTTACGTAAGAACGCTACCCACTAAGTCACGGGGTCAGCATTGACTCCGCCCTCAATCCGATTGTCGTCTGAAAACTTTTATGCAACATTCAGCCAACAAAACGATATAAAGCCAACGAACATGGAACGTTGCAATGATAAGTTGGACCAACGTATTTTGCGGATATTTGACTAATGTTGGATTTTTATCGTTTGTGGACAGTGATTCTGCGCCAACCATGCTACGTTGGCCCGAGCTATCGCCGACCCTTAGCCAACGGACTGTGCTACCTGGGTTGAATTGAATATAATAATAAAAGGTTAATAAAAGAATTGGACTTGCATTTAAATGTAGGAGTTTCATATAACTGACCATTTTGTAGCAGAGGGTATTGCTAAAGCATCTAGAGGTTTCACCAAGGTATGGTGATATGTCACGTAAGCCTTAAATTAACAATGGAAACTTAAATATAGTCGGTGTAATTGATTACAGATAAAGGAATACCTAAGAAGTTAGATAATATAATTACAATTCTTAAATCTACAATAAACGAACTAAAATGAATAAGTTGAAATAAGAACAAGCATAAACAGCTTTGAAGTTGTTCTAAGAAGATTATATAATATCTATATCCTTTTTTGGAAGATTGTTTGACAGAATACATTATATTTACAATATTAATATCCTTTGGAAAAGCGAGATTAAACAAATTCTTGTGAATAACCATAATCCAGGACATATAGGATCCGTATCAGCAGGGCATATCATCGGGCGATGCAATATGAAGATCTTGTGTGCGCATCTTAGATTATAAGCGATCTACAATAGAAAATAGGTATTTATAAGTAGCTATCGTAGAGAATCTGGTTAGTTAATAAAAGAATTTTGTAAAAAATAGTAGAATACAGCAAATTTATTTACTATATCAATTTTCTTTCATTTAAAAGAGCTTAAATATTTCATTGATAGCAATCGCATCAAAAGTATAGTTGTTATTTGTATTCGTAATCATATATTTTGCATTGAACTCACGCAACATCACAGTTCTTTTAACGCATTTATGAACTGTTGTGAAATTTACACAAGAATAATGAAATGATACGATACAAAACAGAACCAAGAGAATCGTTAGAATGAATAAATGAATGCAACAAAAATAAAGGCTAAATTTAATTTCTTTGCTAAGCACGACTATGATCAGATCAGGATGACGGCCATATAAAACATACCTATCTAATATATTCCTTCCAATACCTTTTTCAAGGCGGCTGACTATTGTTGTGAGAGAACGATAGGTGCCGGGGTTCAATTCTCTGGAGGGACGGTGACATTTTTTCAGAGAGTTTAATCCCGGATCGACTTGCCATTCGCTGTTGGGAGCAAAGTGATTAACAGCGCGGCATCATAAAAGGCGATATGATGCTGTCACAAAGCCAATTGAACACAACTTACACACACAAAAACTACACTGCGAGAGTTGCAGTGATAGCCAGACAAGTAATACAGCTTACGGAGTCACTGCAACTAAGCACCCACCACAGATAAAAAAAAACATTCTTTTTCATTGTATTGCCTTAGTTTTAGCTTACTTGGCATAAATTTGGATATGTGCTGCCTAATCTTCGACATGTACCATTCACAATGCTACTACATTCTCCATGAATGGAAAATAAATCTCAAATGTCGTTTCTTTTCAGTAATATATTTTATTTGCCATTTTGCTTGACATGTGTATATAAACTATACACGTAGGTTCAGTCCGCAGTGCATCATAGGAAGTTACAATATACGTATGGAACGCAGTGCGATGTGGCAACGTGCTAGTCATGCGTCACAAGTTCGATCGTCGATTCGCACAGAACGAATATGCCAACGACTGCATCCTCGCTCGGTTTAAATTCAACTAAATTGTGGATGCGTGTGGCTTGCTAGACACACACAAGCTATAACGCGAAGAGAGGGATACACTGTTGCATTTCATACTGCCTATGGTGCACTGCGGGCTGAACCTACGTGTATGTATTTCTAGTACAAAAAGAATAACAATTACTTCGACATTCAAGGATTACTAAGATTTCAAATACATTAAAAGGGCATATCTTTCGGATTTTCACCATGAGAGCACTAATAACCCAAAAACTGTAAAAAATAAGAGCTAATATCTGGAATAATGAATTATATAGAAGTCAAACAAGCAATAATTATCTATATTATTATTATTATATACACATAGGTTCAGCCCGCAGCGGAACATAGGAAGTTACAATATACGTATCGAATGCAGTACGAAGTGGCAACGCGCTAGTCATGCGCCACGTAAGTTCGATCGTCGATGCGAGTCATTTAGTGTTCGCCTGTGCATGCGTAAAGATGGTTACCATTTCAGTTTATACAACCGCAGGGAAGACACAAATCATGTCGTGGTATCTTGCTGGCAATTCCCGCCGTACCACGGCTGATTTATTTGCTGTAGAGTTCGCGAATTCCTATTCCTTTGCATTTAGTAAATATGGCTGTGTAGTCGAGGATTGCCATAAATGCCAATAACTTAACAAACAGCCTTATATCCCTCTAATAGCTCCCGAGCAGAAGGAGAGAGACGTGAGTGTTTGTTCGTTGGTTGAAACGGGCGACTTTAGGTGTACACGGCAAATTGCAGACGAAATCGGTGTCAGTAAAAGTTCAGTAAAGCGAATTCTAAAACGCAACAAATATAAAAGTTACAAAGTTAAAAAATGCCTGGAGATTTTTCCCGAAGACAATTTTGCAAGAACGGAGTTTTGTGAATCCATGATGGATAAGGCTAACAGGGACGAATATTTTATACAAAATATTTTGTTTACCGACGAGTCTTCTTTTCCACGTAATGGCAAGCATAATGCCTCAGTCGTGCGATATTGGTCTTGAAAGAATCAACATCTAGCCCGTAATGTTAAAACTCAATACCCCGAAAAACTTAACTTTTGGGCGGGTATCTTAGGTGATAACATTATAGGGCCATTTGTTATCGACGGCAATTTGAATGCAGTAAAATATTAAGATTTGCTGCAAACACGAATTATTCCTGCTGTCCGTCAACTTAACGTCGATTTTGATGCAATTTGGTTTATGCAAGACGGTTGCCCGGCGCATAACAGCAGATTAGTAAGAGAGTTTTTAGAAAAAAATTTTCCTAATCGTGTTATTTCCGGGAGGGGTACGATAATATGGCCACCTAGATCACCTAACCTCAATTCCTGCGATTTTTTTCTGCGGGGTTATGTCAAAGAAAATTTTTACAGTCTTGCAACAATACCGAACTTGCAACAGTTGCAAGTAGAACTGTTTAGAATTTTCGCAAGAGTAACACCTAGAAATCTCGAGAAAGTGAGGCCGGAGTTTTGCAATAGGCTCCGCTATTTTTTGGTAAAAGAGGACGGTATTTTCAAATCCTCCATAAAGTGACATTGCGGTTAAAATTTAAATTTATTATTACTAAATTACTAAATATTGTTCTTGTCGTCGTGGATTCCTATTGTATACATAAACACACAGCGAAGATAGCGTCCAGAATTATCTATCGTCTGCATACATTCTTTATATATCTTCGCCTCTCATAATGTTTACATTATTTCATTTAACTGCCACATGATAACTGTGATGTTTTTTTCACAAATAGCGTACTAATGAAGAACATGTTTAAACAGACTTCAAAGTAACGTTATGCGAAGAAAAAATTTAGCGCTTTCCATTTCACACATGTACAACGTATTACAAGCTACGCATACTCCGGTTTGTATGTATACATCTACAGTGACGGGCTTTAGTACTGACTTACCCGTCAAGGCCAGTCGACTATCTAAGTACAAACAAATAAGTCTCGAATAAACTGGGCCGCTGTAGCAATTTAGCGGAGACTAGGGGATTAGTAACAGAAATGAATACAGGGTTATTCACAGAACAGGTTAGAACTTTTTAATGTTCCTGAAATCCTACAATTTCAAATTTTTCAAAAATACGGCCAACTGGAACGTTATATTAAAAATTCTGTATTTCTGGAAGCATTGTAGATAAAGACTTCACATATTAGCTAAAATATAGCGCATCAAATCTACATACGTCTCTAAAATTATGTCCATGTATACAGACCAGTCCAAAATTATCGCTCATTTCAACTAAGCTCACATCGATGAAAGTAATGTGTTTTAATGGAACACCGTATATATTATTACGTTTTTGAATATACTTAATGATTCTGTATGATTCATTATTCGACATATTAGCTTTTAGCTTTTACGGTTTTCGATTTATTAGTGCTTTCCTGGCGAAAGTTCGAAACCTACGCTTTTTTAAGGTATGTATTTAAAATGTAAGTAATCCTCGACTGTCAAAATAATTCATATTGTATTTGTAACTACAGATACACGTAGTTTAGATCTGACAAGAAAAATAGCAAATGAAACACGTTCCAGAAGAGAAACGATATTTTAGATTTATTTTTTATTCATGGAGAATGTAGTAGAATTATTGTGAATAGTAAATGTCGGCATATATTCAAATTTAAGCAAATTGATCTAAAAGAAGATCAATATAAAAACTTAAAAAAGGATGTTAAACAAAAAAGGCATCGGCAAGGGATAAGTTAAATATTTTTTATATGGTTGTCATCCTGATCTGATCATATTTAACTTTGTCCTTTGCGTCCTTTGCAACGCTTTTTTGTTTAATTCTCTTGTTTCGGTTTTTGTATTGACACCATATATGTAATACTTCTATATTGCGGGTAGTCTTGGAGAAATTCAGACATCAAAGCGAGATAACTATTATACATCGGTCCTCTCAAACTAATGTTCTAGAGTATATTTACGCATGCCCGTCATGTCCACCAATGAAATCGCGTTAATCGTTGGTGAGAACAAAAGTGAAAGCGCGTGATCAATCATATGTTCATGTTGTAGGTTAGTCGTTCCACGAAGCTCGTTTAATTTCTTCAAAAGATGTAAATATTCGACAAAAATATAATCGCCTAATTTTATTTAAAAATCAATAAAATGTGATACGGGATAAAAATACATATTTTATTTTACCCAGTCCGATAGTTATAACTTTATCACATTTATAACGTATATTTCACCAACAATTTGTCGTTCAATTTTTATTGCTAGAACTATTTGTAAAATCAAAACACTCAAACATTTGCTATAGTAAAAGAAAATGTTTAAATCTATTTAGTAGGTCAATAGAAGATGTGCATTAAATAAGTTCGTGTTTTTTTTCACTGTCATGAGCTGCAAAACGATTATTTAAATACATTTAGTTAAATAAAGATTCCAAAATAATACAGATTCAACAAAAGCTTTTTTTGTCATTAAGTTACTTTTGTTAAAATCTTGAAATACACAACTTGGGCACATTTGAGTACTTTTAGTAGAGCAAACAAATACGATGGTTTAGTCTAGTCACTAATTTTGTATATTTTTGTTAAAATTTCTAAGAGAATTGTAGTTTTATTATCACATGTATATAATTTGTAAAATATACCTATTACAATAATGATAATGAACAATCTTATTCCAATTAAATTTGCCTCCAAACAAGCGCATCACGTCTGCGTATAAAGATCTCAGAACGTTGTAAGACAAGGAAGCCCCTCTTCCATCACTCTTTGTTGGCGAACACTGCATACACGGCTTGGTATAGGAGACCCGCAATATAGAAGTATTACATATATGATTGACACGTAGGTTAATACAGTTATTGTACACAAATGAATAAACTTGGCGTATGCATGCAACTTTGCATTAAGTGTGCTCACTGATCGTAACATACTTATATACGACTCGATTGCATATTAATTTGCAATTCAAGGTTTCTATTCTTCGTACTGTGGCCGACCGTAAACCCGATAACGCTCGAAATAGGTCCTGCCTATGAGTCTGTAAGTATATATGCCATATTTACTCATGATTACGTTTGTATCTCCACTTATTCGAAATATAAGTATATAGTGTGTCTGCAAATTTTGTCCAGCAGTGCCTAAATATCTTAAAAGTGCACTAATATTGGAAAAGTATTTCCTTGAAAATGTCATGAATGTAGTAATAGTAATATTTACTAAACAAATATACAATTATTCGGTTGTGATATCACTGTCATAATTACGTGAGTAATACATAAAACATGCCAACATCTTACTGCATTACTTTAAATTCTTCTAATGTGCAAATTATACTGTCAATTCTTCGTTCACATTGTGCGCAATATTGTTAAAACACAAAGCTGTATAATCAGACTGGAAATACGAAATAGAAGGATTTACGGAACTTCTGCCATCAGGATTTGAAATTGCCTTTTTTGCATAATTACTATATGTCGAAATTCGAAGTTAAAGTTGCCAATTTATCCACGCATTCACTTATATCCTTTAAGTAACATAAATCCATCGGTTCTGATTTGTAGCTTTCCAGCAGAGGGGCGACGTCTTTAAGACGTCAACGATGAAATTAGAAAGTCGACCAAAGCAAAAGCTAAGAAAGGAGAGAGACGAAATCTTAAGGAATATACAGAACAGAATAGGAGGGCAAACAGAAAGACCTATCGCTATAGCGTCGGTTCAGAAACATTATTCTCCAGTATATATTCGGGATTTTGCTGCCAAATTGAAGACGATCTCTGGCGGAAACTTCATTCCGGTGTACTTATGGTCCCGGTCGCGTTTTATATGCACGTCTAGCAACGGTTTCGTCTTTTGGCATTTCCACCACCTCCGTCCAAACCGCCTCCGCACGAATCGTACCATAGCAAAATATATTCAAATAAAACTCCATTCTGAGACACGGTCAAATGTCAACTTCCGGATCAAGGGAGATCGCGTCGAACCCCTTCTCTCCGGGATTAGGACATTTGGTTGTGTTTCTTAACGGATGTACAGAGTTCTCAGTTGAATGATATGGATTTCTACCCGAGAAGCATCCTCTAATACCGCGTGAAATGCCGCATTCGAATCATAGACGACGACAGTGAAGCAGAGAGGATTTGAACTTTCCGTGTCGGCTAGAAATTATATAGGCAATGATGTTTATGAATTAATTTCACTATCTGAAACCAACTGCACAGCTCAATTATAAATTCTGTCTACAATACATACATTGATGGCTATATGTAGTTTAAATAAATTTCTATTCGCTGTAATTTTCTATCTAGAATTTTCCCTAGTAATGCATTTTACATTTTATTTTTCTATCGCTAGATAGGCGATTTTAAGTAATAATCAGAATATATGATGGTAACAAGTTATTATATTCTCTTATCGTTGAATTTATACACAGGTAATTGTAAACAAACTTATGCCACATAAATTCTATAGGGACGTGTGTTTTACAATATTCATACTAAACGAATTACTACAACGTGATGAATTACAAAACAGAGATACATAGTATATGCCGAGGCTTTCCTACATTATCGCTGAATAAATTCTATATGTTGGAAAGCAAATAAACATATTTCTTATACAAAGTTCTTCACTGGATCTCTTGGTGCAGAAGTAGAACACTAAACACTTTAACTTACTGAACACCAAACAAGTTTTAACTAAAACACCGACGCGTTTCAACAGCAATAAAACTTTTTTATTATCGCCTTGATAATTATAGTATTGCTGTTGAAACGCGTCGGTGTTTTAGTTAAAACTTGTTTGGTGTTCAGTGGGTTAAAGTGTTTAGTGTTCTTATACAAGAAAAAATAAGAAACAATCCCTAACAACTAGATAGACTATATAACAAAGGTAAGTATACCGAAAAAGTTTTACAAGAATAATCCTAAAACTAAAAGAACTGCACATGTTTGGTTTAATATTGTTTAAAACCTTTTAAACAACTTTAAGTTTTGCATATCTCAAAACTTCTACATTAACTTTTCCTAAAATTTCGTTAAGTAAAATATCGCTAATGTCTTTAACATCAGGGAAAACGAAAATGTCTCTCGATTGTCTATATTGCCGCAAAAAGGATACAATAATCTTAGTTTCAGAGGTGTTCTCAATGCTTACTATTTGGGCAAGAAATTTTTTTGTTGTCATTTTGTCAGACGTAATTCTGTCAATATAAATTCATCATTATTTAGGCTTTTGATGTCAACCTCTTCTATATCGAAATCCGTTATCTTAGGATAAAATTCTAGATCGCTATCCGAATCATCTGAATTTGCTAACTCCACTAGAGTTGAATTGTCTGACGATGTATCTTCCTTCGTGTTTGTTTTCTTTTGTACCTTTGTCTTTCTGGTTTTTACCAAATTTCTTTTGACCCTTTCTTTTTTGTTTTTTGATATTTTAATTTCTGTTGCAGCCTTCACCTCTTCATAATTACGGGTTGATGTTAGCACCATGGTTTTCCCCCTTTTTAGTTTTCTTTTGGGTGCTCTTGCATCACTTACTTTTGATAACGGCAATATGTCTTGTGGTGAATAGTACATGTTTTCAGATATTTCTTCCTTTGAAATAGGATCTGCAGCTTGTAAGTTTTCAGCTAGCGTTGAATGGACTACAAGAGACGGAATTCTAACTCTAGAGGGCCCTGATTGTGGAGACTGACTTACTTTAGTAAATCTATTCTCATTAGCTAGAATATCTTGGGGAGGATTTGGACGCTCATCCACTGTTATTCTGTGGGCCATTCTCGGTGCGTTTGGTGTATTTAAGGAAATGCTCAAACCAAACATCAGAAAAGATCTCACTCTGCATCCACCCACTCGGATGATATTCAGCGATTGATTCCGGAGAAAGTCAGTGCTCAAGGGCTGGGCATTTTCTTACTCGCGGGAAAATTAATAATGGAGGAATGTAGAATTCAACGGCATTGAAGCAAATTTCGGCAGTAGTTAAGGTACCTCTTTCCGCCGAATTAAGTTTTTTTTTCCTTTACTGGATAATATTCTGGAGGGCCTAGTTGGTACTGTAGACACACCTGTTTCATCGCATTCTACTGGGTGAGAATTTATGTTTCTCGAGCATTTCTCTCAGAAGCGTAAAGAATGAACTCTCATTAAATTTATTGAAAGAGGAAGCTCTAGCGGCTGACGTATCTTCTGGCAGTCTTAAAGGAATATTTTTATTTCTGGTTAAAAATCCGTAAATCCAATCACGCCCTGCAAGACCTTTGGTGGCATTAAAATTATGAGCAATCTTAGTTTTTACTGCAAACTGATATGCAGATGTCTCAATTCCCGAGTGCCGAGGCCGAAATGCCTACATTCCATTTCTAAGATGAAATCCGCAAGTTCCTTTTCTTGCTTTGTACAAAAAATAAGTCTAAATCGCCCTAGATATTTTTTTGACGGTGCCTCAGGGTCGTCGTTCGATTTGAATCGTCTTCGAAGTGTTGTCAAAGGGACATATTCGTAGTACTGACTTGATGCCGTTTTTGCAGAAAGTACAATGCTTCTTACGTCCTGTATAGCTGCCATCATCCTTTCCTCTGACCAAGAATGTTGCTGGGTTTTGCGTATATATTTACGCACCATTATGGAAATCTATTCTGAAAAAAAAAAACAATTCAACCTAATTTTTGCTATAGGGCAAAGTGGCTATGCTGACCACTTTGCCCCATGATTAGAAATCCACTTTGCCCCAATACATATTGAAGAGGTATTTTAAAAGTAATAAGAAAATGTGCGTGTTCTGTTCGATTGCTTCTATGTACGCCTCAAATATATATAAAATGTCATTCTAAACTTGTACTGTACTGAATAAACAATTTATATTTTCGGCAAAACTGCTGCTTTACTTACAGATGAATATTACATACACGTGGGTTCAAAACTTTTCACTTCCCGGAAAAAATGCGTGCGGTCTTAATCATGTCTAATGCAGACTAATTAGCTCTACATCCATAAGGGAAGTGATATATGTACCACATTAAATGCGAATTTTTCAGCGAGGGAATTTCCATTTACTAAATAAGGGCTATACTTTGAAGCAAACTTAATTTCTCTAAAACAGAGTACTGCTTTGATGAACTTCTATAGAGTAATTAAATTCACTTGAAATCAAAACATTTATTTAGGTACAAAATCAACATTCCCCGATAAAAAAATCGCATTTAATTTGCCAAAGATGGTGCATGAAGACACCTATAGATGTCATTACGGTGCAGGATATATCACACAAAACCACTTTGTCCCCAGGAGCCGCTTTGCCCCAACTTCCCCTACATGGTAGAAACCGTACAGTATTAAGTGATGATCGACACATATATATGCAGTATGTAAAACCTCCAATAATTGCATGTAAAAAGGCGGGCAATTTGAATAAAATTATAATAGCTCCTCCCTTGCTAAACTATGAACTTATCTTTATAAATCTAGTCTATTAGGAGTTTCCTAGTAGATGTACACACGTAAAGTTAGAATATGCTGTTTAGTAGTACAAGAATTTGAATCGACATTGCTAGAATTAGTAACAGCCTCATTGGCTAAATTTACATTTGAAGCTATATTGTTATCATTGTATTCAGAAGTAACAGGATTTTCGTAAATTTCACGTAGGTTACTATTCGAACTTATACATTACCACTTAAATCTACGTTATCAGGTACAGTTGGCTCTCGTGATACAACACGATCGTAAGAATAATTGGGATCAGTTTGTAGTGGAGTATTTTTACTTATCCCTTTAATCTGATCAACGTGCCGTTTCCAGAGTCTATCCAACCTAACATAATAATGTAATGTACCAATTTTGTCTGTTATATGACCGAATAACCATTTGTCATTATGTAAATATTCACGTACAGCTACTCTATCACCTATTTGAAATGACCGGCATGTAAAGTTATAACCATTAGCCTCTTTTGAATGTTTTTTAATCGGTTTTATAAAATCTAATCTAGACTTAATCTCGCGTTTGAACATTAAGTATGATGGTGATTTTCGCGTTGTACTGTGTGGCATTTTACGATACTGTAGTACTATCTTCTGTTTTTCCCTATCTTGTGGCTTCGAATTTAAGGTACGAATAGCTTGTTTCAATGTTTGTACGTATCTTTCCGCTAAACCGTTTGTAGCAGGATGGTATGTCGCAGTCAGGATATGCTTTACGCCGTTTTGTTTAAGGAATTGTTTATAATCTTCAGAAACAAACTGTCTACCATTATCACTGACTAAATATGTCGGAATACCAAATCTGGAGAATATTTCGTGACATATGTTTATGGTAGTCCTAGAAGTCATGTCCTTCGTAATGTAAACTTCTGGCCAACGTGAATAAGTATCGACCAGTATAAAATAATGTCAGCGGTAATAATCCACATGGACTCGTTGAAATGGTTCATCTACCCTCTTGTTGTTCATAATTTTCTTGCGATTCTATACGGTGACGCATGTGTCGCTAAAATTATCACTAACTTTGGGTCAAAATGTGTCAGAAAATCTCCTGAATTTAGTTTATTCTTAACTGTATCGAAAGATTTTTTAACATTCGTTTAGGTTTAGTGGATGTAATACGGTACTCAGATTTGGAAAAAATCTACCATAGTAATTAACAAGACCTATGAATGAACGTAATTGGGACTTGTTTTGCGGTTATGGTGCATTTTGTATGGCTTCTACTTTACTAATCATTTTATGAATGCCAGATTTATCAATTAATATCCGCAATATTCGATTTCATCTGCTAAAAATTCTGATTTTCTAAATTAATCCTTAGATTATGCTTAGACAACCGCGTTAAGACTTCTTCTAGTCTAGAAATGAGAATTTCGTCGGTTTCAACAGTCATTTTTATGTCGTCTAAAAAGACTGTAACTCGTGGAATGCCTTGCAGAATCTCCTCTATCTCGCGTTGCCAAATTGCGGGTGCGGAAGCTACTCCATACATTAATCAATTGCAACGATGTAACCGTTTGTGAGTGTTTGAGGTAAGTAAATGACGATCTTTTGAACGTACTTCTAATTGTAAATACGCTTGACTGAGATCAATTTTGGAAAATTTCACCCTGCCATTGATGCAAAAAGTTCATCGATAGTAGGCAGTTTGGATGTTTATCAATATCCAAAGCTGAATTTATAGTAACCTTAAAATCACCACCAATAAGTATTTTGTTGCCTTTCACGACTGGCACGATAGGCGCAGCCCATTCTGAATGATCTACTTTGGTAAGTATTCCTTCCGAATTTTCAAGTTCTTGTTCGATACTTGGAATCAACACAAAAGATACGGTACGCGCTTTCATGAAAACCGGTTTAGAATCTTTTTTAAATGTAAGCATGCCCGTATTCCTTCAATTTTACCTATTCCAGACATAATATATTAAGAAATTTCGATTTAAAATTAGTTATTACATCATTCACATTCAAAAAATTTACTTGTTCCTCCCACAAATTTAATTTGTCGTATTTTTCTCTACAAATAGCATGCTCTAACTCTAGTGCAATAATTTCTTCTACCTCAATTTGATTTGCATTGGTTGCTTGTTTAGTAGCCTTTGTATACACTTTCTGTAAATGACCTTTAACATTACAAAATTTACAAATCACATTAATTTTATTGCTCTTATTAGCAAGATGCTTGGTACTACAACGATAGCACGCTTTAATTTTATTTTCAGTATTACTAGAATTATTTTTACTGGTAGTGGTATTAACTTTATTGTTATTATAATTAGTTTTAGTTGCATTATTTTTTTCTTTTGAAATGTAATATTATGTACATACATTATGCAACATCTCTAGAAGATAATCCCATGCTTACAACTATTTATAATGCTCTTTCTAACGTTAATTCTTTGATTTCTAATAACACAGAACAACAAATTTTTTTTTTTTTCCTTATGAATTATATACAAACTTATTTTGTTTTATATTCCTAATAATTATTATATAGAAACAAATATCTTCTATCACGTCTGGTATTATAAACAAATGAAATTCATATTGATCATACAATATTAATAGCATATACTTAGTTAGTGGTATATGCTATTCCGGGACGTATTTAGAAAGTTTTTCTTTTCACTTTTCTTTTATATTGGGATGAAGTACATTTCGAAATTAAAGTCCAACAGTGGTCAGCCAGCATTTCGCTATTCCACTTGCCCTGATAGCGATTTCCAATAGTGGAAATATCCTGCTGAAATCTTTCCCCATGCTCGTCACTAACATCGTCAAGATTCGGGGGAAAGAAGTTCAGGTGCGAATGCAACAAATGTATTTTAAGACTCATATTACTGCCTAATGCATGGTAACTTCTAAGAAGTTCACTAACAATTTCCTCGAAATCTTCAGATTTTTTATTTCCTAGGAAATTCTTTGTCACTCTTTTAAATGCATTTCAAGCAGTCCGTTCTAAATCGCTCAAGAGTACGTCAAGTTCTTGATCCTGTTGTAACAGATTAATCTGGGGTCCTATAAAAATCCCCTCTTTAAGGTTTGCCTCATATTTTAGGAAATTTTTGTTTAAGGTATCGAAATCCTGGCCACTTCTTGTTCAATGCTTTGACGAAATTCTTCATCAGACCTAATTTTATGTGTAATGGCGGTAAAAGTATTTTATGAGGCTCCACCAACGAATTATGGACTACGTTCTTTTCTCCAGGAGTATATTGTATTCTGGTTGGCCATTGCTTAACAGTAAAACTAATTCTGATGTACTAATTTAATCACAATCTTAGACTATACAGTTTTTATGAAAACGTTTTACAACCGGCAACTTTATTATTTCTAGAGATAGACACTGTTAGCCGGAAAACGTTCGTGAGTTTCACGATTCAGTTTGGTATGGTAGATCCCTACAAATTCTAGTAATATATTGTTTGGAAAAATTAAGGCAAAAATAAAAAGTCAAACACATATTTTTATATTGCCCATAATCCGACGCATTTCTTTTTTAAGCAAATCATTAAAAAACTAAATATTCTAGAACAAATTAAACTAAAAGTGTCATTTGCAGTGGTTTTTATCAAACTACATGTATGTACAAAAATTTCTTTTAAACACGCTTTAGTTTTAAAGATCAGTAGATTTGTGTGAAGTAAATAGCAACAATTGCCATATTATGACGTAATAAAAAGAGCGAAATTATACTTGATACTTTTTTTCACAGCTTTGGTTACCTAATTAACCCTAGGGCAAAACTTTTTTTGAGTTTGTGTCGTTTTTTTTGCCAAAATTGCGTCAAATATGTTATTAGAAATCCGCAAAAATATTAAAAAAAAATTGTGTTTAATTTTAATTAAGTTAATACTTAAAAAAAAAAAAAGTATATTGTGTTTACACATTTGGAAAAAGAGGTGGTCACTATATATGCCACTTTAAAATTTAGGTATAGATAAAATTATTTATAATAATCTCGTTCTAAATAGTTTTATTGTGAACTTAACATGTCTTATAAAAAGAAAAAAGAATACAAAAACTTTGTAGAGTCTAAATATAAAAAAACGATTTTTCATTTTACGTGAAACGGTTTAAAACACTCTAAACATAATGCAACGTTGCATTCGCCACATATTATATTGGATCTTCTGACACACTGTTTAGTGCTACATAAAGCACATCTTCTGTAAGTGCCCTTATAGGGTAAGTGCGAGATCCTACATTTGCTTGACGGAAAGTATTTACCATCGTCACACTAAGATTGGTTCTTTGCTTTACAATTTTTTGGTTTTTTGTAATTTTTTGTGGGCCTCTTTTTCGCAATTCTTCATAAGCACTGATTAATTGATTAGTCAAAATGCTTCTGAATTCTATTTGAGGTATAATCTTCCTATTCGAGTTTTTTCTATCTTGACAATGCAGAATGACATGAATTTATCTGAAAACCACACACAGCACAAGAGAAAACAAAAACATGTGATTTACCCGCCAACTACTTTAACGCACATTGGCTAATATAGAGACCACTTTTTACATCGGCCAATGGTGTTCGAGGATTTGTGTCTACGGGTGGAGTTTGAACTGTCCTGAGGCGCATGTCATATATACTGCGTGCATCTATCTACTAATAGAGGGCTCTACGTGATTAAAAATAAGAAAAATTAAAGTGGCAAGTATAGCGACCACAAACCCATAAAGCGAGTTAATTATAAAAATAAGCTTATCAAAATTCGTATAGAATTATCAAAATATATTTGTTCGACACAAACTGCAGCACTTTTCTGTAGTCTCATTATTAAACTTGGCGAATTCGCTACACACGCCAGTGGCTTACGTCTGCAATTTTGCATTTAATTTAAATTATAAGAAAAAATTTACGCACTATATTCACCATTGGAGGGTTAAGTCAGCTCATTAATTCTGGCATATTTATATACGACAGGAATACATACTAATATTCAATTCAAGGTTGTTATTCTTTGGCCGTCGCCGCTGACCGCAACCCGATAACTCTCCTACATTGCATGTGGTAAGCATACGCTATGTTTACTCATTATCGTAAATTTCAGTAAAGTAAAGTATGAAAGAAAAACGCGACCAACCTTTAACCCGTTTCAGCATTTGCTGCAAGGACCAGGGAAAGGTGGAAAACCTAATCAGAATAGAAACTATATACAGGGTGTAAGGAGTTTGACTGCAAAAATTTTCCCTCTTGCATATAGAGCAAATAAATAGGATTAAAAAAGTTTATTATGAAATAGGCATTAAAATAAATTGCTTTCTAGAAAAACAAAAGCAAAGTTCCAACTTTAAAATCGCGCTATCTTAGGCAGTTATAAGTATTTTAAAGTGTGAATTTTACAATGGACTCATCACATAAATACAAAAAAAAAATTGTTATAGAAGTTTGTTCTACAATCTAAGGTAAGGTTGTAGCTTTGGCAACGCTGAAACGTGACCCGTCTATCTGAACCACGCCCTATGATTTCTGTAGGTGTTTAAATGAAATACTTTTGTTTAATGTTTTTTTTTAAATTGTAATTAGACTTACGGAAATAAAGGTTTTTGGATTGTAGATTTTCAATACTAGCTCCGCCGCCAATATTTTCTTCAGTTTCAGAAGGGAATCTTCTTGCTCTACTAACCAATTAAATTGCGTGTCTTTTCGAATCAGTCTTGTAAGCGGTTCAGCGATCATAGCAAAATGAGGTACAAATCTTCGGAAAAACTAGCTAACCATATAAATCTTCTAATCTCGTGTGGATTGTTTGGTCGTGGAAATGAGCTAGTAGCGGCAACCTTTCTTGGTCCTGGTTCTATAGCGTTTTAAGCAATAACATATCCTACATATTCTATCTTGCGCTTACCAAACTCGCATTTAGTTAACTTCAACGTCCATCTTGTCTTTCGCAGCAGTTCTACAACTTGTTTTAGTCGGGATAGTAGTTGAGTCTAATCACTTGGTGGTATTAATATGTCATCTAGGTAAAATATAACAGTTCTGTTCATCAATGGTTCTAATACAGTTTGCATTAATTTGGAAAAGTAAAATGGAGCGTTCATGAGCCCAAACATAGCGTGTGAATTCTCCGGTCTCATTTGGTGTAATAAATGCTTTTTTTCGCTCGAGATTCTTTATCTAGTGGCATTTGCAAGTAACCGTAAGCTGAATCTAGTATTGCATATATTCTACTACCGTTCAATACTTCTACTTGCTCATCAAGATTCGGTTAGGGAAAATTGATTCGTCTCGTCTGCCGATTCAGCTTTCTATAATCGACTACTAACCTAGATTCTCCAGTTTTCTTTTGTACCAATAGAACTGGGCTGGCATATGGTGAGGTGGTTTCCGTTGCGACTCCTGTCCGCTTCCATTCTGTGACAATGTCTTTGATTGCCTGGCTGTCTTCTAAAGGGGTTTTATATGGCTTACATTGTACGGGCGTGCTATTATCTGGTATTTCTTCTATTTTGATTTCCAACACGTTAGTATCGCCAATCTCCTTAGTACTAGTTACACAAACTCTGTATTGATTCATTAACTCTACTAGGTCGTTTTTCTGTGCGGTCGTTATAGTTTCACCTATGTTCAAATCTTGTAGGGTTATATCCCGCTTTGCGTCTTCATAAATAGCTGGTATGCTGTTGGTAATGTTCATTGTTCTACCAATGTTTTCATCTTTCATTATACAATGTTCCCTAGCTCCTAAATTTACAACAGGTAAATGTATATTCTCTTGCTTAAATTCTGTTAACTCCTGATATAAAACTATCGGGCCATACCATGCCATAGTGTCGACATACTTATAACATTATGTAACCGAGCTTTGCATTACCTGTTTTTCTAGAAAAGATACTAATACTCTACAAATCTGGCATTATATGTATTATAATTCTTAATAGCTTTGTTGTAACAGCGCACTTATCGTATTTAACATATCATTTCCTCTATTTTCTACATTCTTATCTTTCGTCATTTTAACCTGTGTCTCACTGTTCCTCATCGCAAAATTTTCATTTTCTTCTACCGTTATCCTTGGCGTTTCCTCTATTCCCGCTCGAACCTCAAGTAAATCATCATCACGTTTTTCTGTACCCATATCGAACGTTACTTGTGCCAGTACTTATACACTTATTATTACACTTCTGAATTTGTTATAAATCTATTCAAACACACACACTACTTTAACTAAATCTATTTAATGTATATGTTACGGGCAATTTGATTATTTCGGGCATTATTCATAATGACCGGGCAATTTCAATATTTTGTATATGTCTACGATAATGTATTACATTGCGCGGTTATTATAAATACTGCTATTATTTCCCTGGGCACTTTGATTAATTAAAAGCAATTTGGCAACTTGTATAGGATATGATTCTCGCTGGCCAATAAGCATCCATTTTCGATGGCTTGTCTTCAATTTCATAAAAGCAAAGGAGCCGAAGAAGTAGCATATACAAAATATTTATGAATAATGCCCGGAATAATCAAATTGCCCGTAACATATATAAAAATGTTATCTCCTTACACACACTCTGCAATACTTTATTCGTTACTCTAACTTGTCTACTCTCTTTCTAACCTTAAATTAAAATGTTTGAATTACTAACAAATATGTATATACAAATATATTCACAAGAAAAATAAAATCGAATTTACATTTTATCTTGAACGACAAAATTATACATAAAATAAGAAATGAAACGGTTAACAAGCAGTAGGTATAATGAACGCAAAGTGAGCATAAAGCGCATCCAATTCATATATTACAATTAAAAACGGAATCTAGGAGATGTAAGTTCGGAATGAATATTGAAACATAACGTGACAGAACAAAACAAGCTCGTATAAGTTTCACATTATCGTTATATCGGTATGTGCGTATTTAGAGGACAGTACATGGTAACCAGGTTCACTTAAATTGTTTTGAACTGGATTTCACTTAAGGAGATAAAACGGCTTGTCAAGGAAAACTTTGTCGGGTATCACTTCGACAAATCATGACAGGGCGACCGGTAAATTAAATGGTAATAGTCTATTTACTCCGGTGAACAGATTCAGATATTTACTGGCATGAAAATAAAAGATATTCGGTGAACGGAATTATAGAGTTACGATTGCAATGTCTTGTTAATGGTAATCACGGTATTACGGGGCTAACATACAACACGCAATACAAAGGGCAGCTACACGATTACACACTGAAAGTATGGGTGACGTTTCTTATCGCGTTAATACACCGGAATAACTCCACAGAGTTCTAGGTAATCTGGCTGAGCCGGTTTTAAATGGGGAATCTGACAGGTACGTAGGTTATGGCTTTTCGACCTGCATCTGTGCGATCATAGAGATTACATTAATCAAATTACAGGAATTCAATGTGAATTAAATCGACTCGGTACTCGGTATTATCGCTCTCAGAGATAAAAAAAACCGTAAAATTTACAACAATGGGACGCAGCCTTCGGCCTAACAAATGTGGCCTAGGTGGAGCTGGCAACTCGCAAGACTGCAGTTATGACGGTTGTATGTGCACGTGACGGAGTGCAAAAAGAAACAAGAAAAAGCAAATAGTTTAGCATTAAGGAAGTAATAGTGAATATATAATAGGTTTAAACTATTACCTGCATCTGTTCTTTGGACAAAATCGACTATTGACTTTAAATATATGCGGAACTAAAGTATGAAATCTAACGATTCGAAAAGGAGATTAAATTTAAACAATCGTCAAAATGACTCGCGATATGGTGGATTCACCTTTAAAAAAGAAACTTACCAGTCGGAAAATTTAAGATTTACAGTGGAATTTAGTTCTGATCGGTTCGGATATCTGAAAAGGAATTTTTACTTCAATCGGTTCGAATATCCAAAACGGAATTAACCTTTCGTTACTGGCGTACGGTGTCACAGACTGAAGAATATTTTAATAGTTTGTACCGTCTCTAATAGGTGGCCTAAGGTCTTGAAATCACTAGTACCTTCATTTTGCATATACAACTCGAAAAGTGCACTAGTTTTTCTTTTACCAACGAAATGGGTCTGTAACGTTTTATAAATTTGGTTACTTAGAATTCGACAAAGTCCTATATTTGAATGTATAATATAGATTCATTGGGCATCATCAATAGTTTCAATCAATCTCATTAAGATCCAGTTTTATTATTTTAATAGGAATACAAACGTTTGTAAAAAACGTCAACAAAACTTTCCTGACGTTTCTAATTCTCAAATACCAGTGCGTTACCATGACTGGCACCTCTTTCTGGTGATACATTGTATTTTTGTGATAAAAGGTCAAAAAATTTTGTAGAAATGCTAAATCATTTAATTAAATATAAACAGTTATATTAAAATAGTGTACGATACACGTATTAAAAATACTATTTTATTTCACCCGTAAATTGCGACACGAACGTTAGCGAACTTTTAACTCGTGAAATAAAATCGCACTTTTAACAGTTGTATCGTAAATAACTATTATATACCAAACAATGGTATCATTACAAAAATATTAAACAAACTTCAGAATAGTTTTCACTGATTAATCTGGCTGTGAGGCAGATTGTCTAAGCTCTTGGAGGCGTGTAATGACACTTTGCGCAACTAATTCTAAATTGTAAACTCAAAATTATTTCGGAAAATCAATGTGAACAAACTAGGTAATAGAAATAAATACAAGATACTTGTATTTATTTATTGTAACAATGCGTTACTGTTACAAATTTATATTAAGCTTTTCTATGGTTTTCTACTATATTCATAAGAAACTTCAAAATTTAATTTAACTGTCATAGAAATAGCCATGCGCTCTAAAATCATGTTCGGCCTATAAAGGAAGAAGTTACAGTAAGTAAATAAATGGTGGTCACAATATGATAACTACCACACTAAATGCACGCACCAATTGAATTAAACGGCAAGTGTCAACTCAACGCCTGATCATAGAACAACATGATAGTTGGAAATATAAAACCTTTTGTATAAATTGTACTAATCACTTTATCGATTTTTAGTAGCTAATCTCAAGATTAGACATGATCTGTTATGTATGTACAGTAGGCAGGCAGCGTCTACTGTGTTCTGTGTTCATATTTTGGCTGAATTTATGTTCAAAAATCGCCGATGAGTAAAAGGAATTTCATTTAATTTGATGGAGGACTGCCTCGGTATATTGCGAAATCGAAATAATTCGCGAAAAACGAATTATCAATGAATGTAAATCAAGGTAACATCCCCTGCTACGGCTTTCAGTCGGAAATAGCAGAATCAAATCCACTTTCGTTTGTTAGTGGGGATACATATGGCCATTGGGAAAATTAACTTTGAACATTAGCTTAATTGAAATTTTACAACGTGTCGCTCAGTGCGCCGCAGGCGATGGTCGATATAGGTACACTTACGTTAATTTCAGGGGTTCTCACAACAACTTTATCTGCGAATATATTTCGCGAGTCCCATGCACCTAATACCTGGGAATGTGAGACATTAACGTAATAAATTGAAATCTACAAAGAGGAGAGAAGTACTATAGTAATAAAAGTGAACATAACTGTTATGATCATTTACTTTGCTACTTAACGTAATTAGGTTTTCATGGAAATCTATTTTATATATTTATATCAACAAATAGATAAATAAGAACTGTAAGTTTTTTGTTTGTTGGTGGTTTACAAACTTGTAACGGCCGGAATTAAATTGTTAATTAATATACATCAGAGAAAGTAATACAAAGAAACAGAAACAATTATAACACTACTAAGAAAAACCTCCATTAAAAAAAGGTTTCAATGATTTCGGCTCTTTTTTGTAAACAAATGCTAAAACGGTGTCGATACGAATCCAACGTACTTTATATTTTCAAGGTAGTTTCTTATATTATCAAACATGTTAATTATTCGTTTCTCCATGTTGTCTATGTTGACAGGTTTTGTTTCATAAACTTGATTTTTTACGTAATCCTACACGAAAAAAACTAGTTGAATTAGATCAGGCGACCTTCCAGACCACGGACCAGGTGTACCGCGTTTTATCCATTGTTTCCCAGCTTAAATATTCAGATATTGACGAGCAAGTACTGTAAAATGAGCTGATGTTCCAATCTGCTGCGGTCACAAATTCCTTCTAGTTAATAAATCTACCTCGTTTAATAGGGGATTCAATTCATCTCGCAGGAAATTTAAATTTTAGAGTTGCCCATTAAAGTTTCCGCCCAAGAGATAGGGACGTATATACATTATACCCAGAATGCCCGCCCACACATTCACACACCACTGATATTGAAAATGTAGTAGTCACAATCAAAATTAGTTTTCGGTTGCATAATAGTGCATATTATAGCTAAATAATACGCAATTTAAGTAATTTCGTTCTTCGTAAAATTCTCGAAGCACTCTGTATAGTCAATGCAATCACTAATAATGTTCAAGAGAGAAAGATATTAGTGGTATTAGAGCCTAGATAACGGAGCAACTTGGGAACAAAATCTTTTTGTTGAAGAAACATTGCTTCATAGAAAAATATGTTACTACTTAAATACAGCAGCTTTTCAACAAAATGCAATAATGCTTTAATGTTCACATATTGACTTATTATGCCTTATACATTTTCGACTAAGCTTTCAACTACGAGTTAAAATTTGTAAAAATATATACGGTGTTTCATTAAAAAGAAACAGGCGTGGTCCGTACCATCTATACTGAACATTCTGTATAATTGCGTATATTTTTATAAGGTAGCCTATATTACCACTTACAAATTTTCCTCATAAAATTTTTTGATGTTGTTAATAGAAAAGCAGTAATATTCCGAGGCGCATTGGCTGGGAATATTCTGCATAACTATCCTGTCAGTTTAATAATACGTTAAAGTAGTTGTTTAGCACTATCATAATAATAAAAATAAGTATAAATAAATAAGTAATATCATTCTTTTATATTTACATACGCACTGGATTATTCTGCATGGTGATGAAACTCGTGAAAGAAATATTGAAAACACCGAAATCTGTTACACTATGCACATCGTGTAGCCACCATATAGAGAACAAGGTAAAGAAAGCACAAAGCTTTGTTGTTTGAAAGCAAAAGTTACCGGATTTTGAAATCCATTCAATTTTTGATTAACGTACTGGCTTTTATACGAACAAGCGTAAACAAATAGGTGATGATATTTTGATGCCGAAAGTTGATTATGGATAAGCGATTGTAAAATGATAACGTCATTGCGTTCATATAATACGATGTCATAACCATACAGGATAGTAGAATCAGAAAATTTTCTTATAAAGTGTTTCCATATGCCACAACTATATGCATCCAGAAGTTGTGTCAGTGAGACGGTTTTCTTCGATATCACCAATATATTCACATGCTTGTTGGATAGTATATTATCTCTTAATCTAGCAGGACCGTGGTCGGTCGCAGATTCTTAAGAAGAAAATGCTGCGAAGCGCACGTTCGGCAAATACATACTGGTTAATCGTTACTAAAGTAGTTCCTTTATTAAATTTTCAAAAAACTGTGATACATGCGGAACGAAATTATTACTTTGTTCTTTGGGGATAATGATTAGAGATGGCAACAATTTTCCGGAAACTGATATTGCTGGAAGTATGGAATAGCTACGTGTAGTTGCGGATATAAACAAATCAACTGCTTTGACAGTGTTTGATTCTTGTACAGCTAACGTGTAACTAGAATGTATCTCAAAGTTAATAGAGGAGGTTTTACCAATTTTTCGCGTCGTAGGTATACCACTTCTGTTTATTTCTTTTACCACTCATAAAAATTATTTTTTTATAGTAGTATACTATAAGTATGACAAGTACGAACACGTCGTTTCTATGTTACAATATTACGTTACTTCATATATTTTAACTTCTACAATTTTATTGATATATACAAATGTACTTATACAGGGTGGATCACTTAAAATGATGCATTGAAATTATGACCAAACTAAATACGAAATTTGAAATCGGACAAGGTAAAGTTATAGTGTTCTAAGGGAAGCACATTTTAATAAAAATGTGTACTTTATACCGAAGTTCTTCACTGGATCTCTTGATGCAGAAGTAGAACACTAAACACTTTAACCCACTGAACACCAAACAAGTTTTAACTAAAACGCCGACTCGTTTCAACAGCAATGCTGTCATTATCAAGGCGATAATAAAACTAAATTAAAATAAAATATACAAAAACAGGTAACCTAAATGTTAAGCATGGTCAATCCGATACGCATCATTAATTTCCGATTAACGAAAACAATGACGAATGCGGTATAGGTCCATTGTCACAGTTCATTACACATGACTTATTTTTATATATTTCTAAACTTTCGAAAACATTTAGAAACTTACAATTGTTTATTTGTCTAATTAATTTGACATTCGTATGATCGATGTTGTGATCTGTTTCAAAAATGTGTTGGGCAACGCTCGATTTCTCAATTCTATTAAATCTAAGATTAGCCATATGCTCTTTGAATCTAGTTGAGAGTGCTCTCCTGGTTTGCCCAATTTATTTTTCATTACAATCTTTACAATTGATTTCGTAAATACCTGACTTTTCTGGAGGTTGTATTTTATCTTTAAGGTTACCGATGAGACTTCGTAAACTAGTCCCAGAACTGTAAACTATTCTGAGATCTAGCTCTTTGAAGATTTTACTCAAACCTTTAGTGATAAAGGGAGCGTAAGGGAGGGTCACAACGGGTGAAGCTTTAACATCCTCTCGAAAAGTCGTAGATTCTTTCACAGTTTTCTTATAATTAAACTTCCTAATTAACTTATAGATATGCTGAGGCTGGAAACCATTACACTTGGTCGCATCTTTTATAAATTTAAAGCTCTTTCTCATACCTCGCCTTGTTCAAGGGAAAAGTGAGAAGTCTGTGGACCAAAAAATTCAGGCTTGCCATTTTGTGTTAAACACAATGATGGGAATCTGAAGGAATGTAGCGAAGTGTACTGGTTTCCTTTCTATATACACCTCAAACTCTAATCTATTGTTATTTCTAATTACTAAAGTATCTAGAAAGGGTAGCTGAACGATTTCTTCTCTTTCACAAGTGAACTTTATGGTTTCGAACCGATTATTTAATCTATTGAGAAAATCGTCAATATTACATTTTTTAGTGTCAAATATAGCGAAAATATCATCCACATACCTCAACCAAACCCTAGGAAAGTATTCGCTCTCGGATTCTAAGTCCTTTTCAAAACGACTCATGAAAAGGTTAGCCAAAAAGGGTGACACCATCACAACTATGGTGTGATTTTCAATCACAACTACTACAAATCACCTCAGAAATCCGAAAACATTAAAATCATTAAAACTTTGCGGGAAAAAGCTGACAAAGGGAACAAGGTTGTTATTTTAGATAAAGAGGACTACTATGATCGGGTTAATGACCTGTTGAGTAGTGGTCCTTATAAGTCAATTTCAAAAAATCCTTTACCGAAAATGATTAGAGACGTCAACAATGTGTTTAAAACTTGTAACAACCTTGTTACTGCCGATGTTAGACGTAAGCTACATGTTTCCAATCCTGTTATCGCTAAATTATATTGTTTACCTAAAATTCACAAACCTGGCAAGTCGGTAAGGCCAATTGTTTCGGCAATTGACGCACCGACTTGTAAGGTTTCCAAATGGCTGACCATTGAATTTAATAATTTGCCAATACAGCAACCTAGTTTTGCAGTAAAAAATTCGCTAGAATTTATTAAAGAAATTCAAACTATTCAGTTGCTGGAGGGTGAAATATTGATTTCATTTGATGTTAGTTCTCTCTTTCCTAGTGTACCGATTCCAGACACCTTGACATACCTCGAGGACTTGTTGCTTCAAAATAGTTTGAGTCAACAATGTGTCCAGGAATATATTCGCTTAACTGACATCTGTATGAAACAGAACATTTTTCAATTCAACGGGAGTTTTTATAAACAGCTGGAAGGAACGGCAATGGGTAACTCCTTGTCGCCCTTTTTGGCTAACCTTTTCATAAGCCGTATTGAAAAGGACTTAGAATCCGAGAGCGAATACTTTCCTAGGGTTTGGTTGAGGTATGTGGATGATATTTTCGCTATATTTGACACTAAAAAATGTAATATTGACGATTTTCTCAATAGATTAAATAATCGGTTCGAAACCATAAAGTTCACTTGTGAAAGAGAAGAAATCGTTCAGCTACCCTTTCTAGATACTTTAGTAATTAGAAATAACAATAGATTAGAGTTTGAGGTGTATAGAAAGGAAACCAGTACACTTCGCTACATTCCTTCAGATTCCCATCATTGTGTTCAACACAAAATGGCAAGCCTGAATTTTTTGGTCCACAGACTTCTCACTTTTCCCTTGAACAAGGCGAGGTATGAGAAAGAGCTTTAAATTTATAAAAGATGCGGCCAAGTGTAATGGATTCCAGCCTCAGCATATCTATAAGTTAATTAGGAAGCTTAATTATAAGAAAACTGTGAAAGAATTTACGACTTTTCGAGAGGATGTTAAAGCTTCACCCGTTGTGACCCTCCCTTACGCTTTCTTTATTACTAAAGGTTTGAGTAAAATCTTCAAAGAGCTAGATCTCAGAATAGTTTACAGTTCTGGGACTAGTTTACGAAGTCTCATCGGTAACCCTAAAGATAAAATACAACCTCTAGAAAAGTCAGGTATTTACGAAATCAATTGTAAATATTGTAATGAAAAATATATTGGGCAAACCAGGAGAGCAGTCTCAACTAGGTTCAAAGAGCATATGGCTAATCTTAGATTTAATAGAATTGAGAAATCGAGCGTTGCCCAACACATTTTTGAAACAGATCACAACATCGATCATACGAATGTCAAATTAATTAGACAAATAAACAATTGTAAGTTTCTAAATGTTTTCGAAAGTTTAGAAATATATAAAAATAAGTCATGTGTAATGAACTGTGACAATGGACCTATACCGCATTCGTCATTGTTTTCGTTAATCGGAAAGTAATGATGCGTATCGGATTGACCGTGCATAACATTTAGGTTACCTGTTTTTGTAGATTTTATTTTAATTTACTTTTATTATCACCTTGATAATGACAGCATTGCTGTTGAAACGCGTCGGTGTTTTAGTTAAAACTTGTTTGGTGTTCAGTGGGTTAAAGTGTTTAGTGTTGGACTTTACCATTCATCATAACGTCATACCGAAATCAATTTGCATTTTTTTTAATGGCATGTGGTATTTTTATTTTAAATTTCTTAAACAGCTAATTTTTTAACGTATAACTGTATTAAATATGACCGATTTTAATAAGAAATGAAATCAACAACTTCTTGAAATTGCCACCAATATTTCAAATTTTGAAGCGCGCAAATATTGTTATTTACGTAAAACGCAAAATTTGAGTTGGGCTTTAGATATGTCATTAAATGTCACTTGGCAACAACTGACAAACGTTCAAAATTAATTCGTTTTGTAGCTTTTATATATTTCTTAGTTTAAAGTTCATATTTTAATTTTAGCAAGTTACACTTTAAGATAAGCAATGGCAGAATAGTGATTTAAGTCAAATCTGACAAATGTCATACACATTAACATGCGTTACGTGAAGTATCGGTAAACTAAGCTTGAAACTTCGATACCGCGAAATTTAAATAATCAAATTTCATGTAATTGCAAACATAGTTGGATAAAATATTTTTCCGTCGACCGTGTATTTACATCCGTTATTAACGTTCTCCAAATCATACATTAATGACCCTTATTAATGCATGATTTTCTGTTAATGAACGATTTTGATGGCTTCCATGGTAACCAAGGAAATCAACAAAATCAAACAACGTCAAACTAAAACTCTATTCACTGTCATTATTTTAAGCGTGAAACAGAATCGAACGGTTTTTTAGTGTTTTGTGTTGCGTTGAATTCTTCCAAGCAATGAAAGTGGATGAAAATTTTACATTAACTCCACCGGAAGTGGCAGAAAGTGCTAATTCAGTATCACTAAATTTACTACCGGAAAAGAGCAGAAGTCTGTATGAAAAAACATATGCCGAATTTGTATCTTGGTGCAATGAGAAACAAGTAAAGCATTATTTCTCCACTCTAGAAAAATATACGGTCGACGGAAAAGTACCTATTGTAACTAACTCTTACATTAAAACGCGATTAATGATCTCGAACATTAACGCGCTCGCTGCGCTCACGCGTTAAAATATCTCGATCATTAATCGCCTTCATTAATGTACTTGTTGGTTAAATAACTATAATAAATGGTTGTGATGTGTTAGTAATACTATCTTCTTACAATACAGTGGCCGAAAACATGCATGTGCTATTTAATAAAATGCAAATTGATTCCGGCGTGACGTCATCATGAATGTTATAAAATTTACATTGTTATTAAAATGTGCTTCTCGTCGACTTCTATAGGTGTATCTGGTAGGATTTTAAATTTTTTATTTAGCTTGGCCGTAATTCTAGTGCATCATTTTAAGTGGCCTACCCTTTATACAGGATAACAACTTGAACTACGAAATCCTATTGATAGGGGAAGGTAGTGGAAGGTAAAATTAAATGTATCCGTTTTAGTATTGTGAACTGTTTATATGACAAGAATGTCAGTGGTTATGTCAAATACTATGGCAAATTATAAAACCGCTTTATAATTTGCACTTTTTCATTAATTGTGTATTCCATTAGGATAGTTTGATGGTTCTGTAAAGTATTTGACATAACCTCTGACATTCCTGTCATATAATAAGTTGACAATAGCAAAATGGATACATTTAATTTTAACCCCCACCACCATCTCCTATTAATAGGCTTTCGTAGTTCAAGTTGTTAGCCTGTATATAAAACTTTTGCCGGACAATACGCAACCCAAGTCGTCTTTTCTCCTTCTTATAGTAGTCTAAACCACTTTTTTCAGTCGTAAAGCTGGAACCGGTTCTGTTCGATCTAGAAGGTTCTAAGAGATCACTAGGTTAGTTGCTCTTGTGACTGTAGTAGTAAACAACTGTAAGGTGGCTGAATCGTTAAACATGAAATGGACAAGTGGTCAAATGTGGATATTATAATCTTATTTACAAATATGCCTGTTTACACAATTCCTGTTGTATTCATTATTAAATGTACTGCTCACTATCGTCTTCTACGGAAGAAGGTGCGACAAAGCGGTTATTAAGATAACCATCTCATTTTTCAGTAATATAATTTCTTTCCTACGATACTAACCATACCATTGGCACTGACCGCCAAGATTTAAAATGGAACTAGTGCAGCCCTCTATATTTTAGGGAAGCAGAATAGTTGATATTTATCACGGAACATGGAACCCTTGAAGAATAAAATTGGAATTGGAATAGTTTGCTATTTAGGTTATGATATTATTATGTTCGTACTATTTTGATTATTTTTAATTGCGAATAATTCAATAGGCGTATTACTTGTCTAAAAAGCAAAGGACACGATATTAATAACGGCATATAATAAATATGTTAAATCACTAAACTAATTATTATAAAATAATTCTTGTATGCACGAGTTGTGTAATATACAGGGTGGCGCTACCAAGATGGGGTGGAAGATTGTAACTAAACGATGAGGAATTTCGAAAAACATTTCTGGAATTTGATTGATGGCTATATGGGCTACGTTTTAAAAATATTTATTTTATACAGGGTGATCGAACCACTCGGTGGCGAACCAAACTTATGTTTTTTTAAATGGAACACTCGGTACTAGAATATTCCAATCGATTTTGCTAATCAATATAAACAATTTGATATAATATTAGTTGGGTCTAAAACCCATAATTACGGAAAGAAAAGCGATTAAAGTTGAAAAAACGCTTCAATGTCTGTCCATATTTTATACCAAAACCGGATATGAATATTAAAAAATTAAATGTATTATTGAATGTGCCATAGTCTTCGGTAAAATAATGGCCTACATTCAACTTGAAATTATTCACTATTATACAGGGTGATCGAGTTTTGTAAATTTAATTCGAACTTACTTTTTTCAAATGGAACACCCTGTATATTATTTTTCTGTGTTACAGAACACTTTGTCAGCTTTCCAAAAATGCTATACATGTTACGCTTTTGACTATCGGTTTTTAAGCAAATTGACCGCAAATGTAATTTTTTGAGATTTGTTACGTTTAAACATTTAAGGTCATCAAAAAACTCATCAAGTTAGTATTTTAATAAAGATGCTGCAAATCCTAACAAGTGAATCAGTTACTGTCATCCCTGTCAAAACATTAAATTCTCTATTTCTGATTTATTCTTGATTTATTATTAATTATTCAATATAAATGACTCTAATTACAAAAGAATTGGTAAATATGGGGCGAATGCCAAAAACGCCCACTGTTGGCTAGTAGAATATATGCATCCCGATATCCGGAATACGAAAGAAAGCCAAGACCTGATGCATTTCGAAGTTTATTGAGAGATTTCAACAAACAGGAAACGTTGCATTTACAAAACGTAAAGTAATTAACAAACCTGTCACAAATGAAGCAATGGAATGATTCACCGGTATAACTTGCATTATTATTCTGTAGAAAATCCACACTGGATTCGTCAAATGAACAATCAAAATAAATGGTCGATAAACGTCTGAGGCGTCTTGGCTCGCGTGTAATAGAACCTTTCTTTTTTGAAGAACGGTTAACTGGCGAAGCATATCTAAATTTTCTTAGAAATGAGTTGCCAGCTAGAAACTCTAAATTTGAGAGCAAGAGAGCAATTTTGGTTTTAACACGATAAAGCTCCCCCTCATCACCACAGAAACGTAAGAGCTTATCTCGATAACTGTAAAGCAAATCGCTGGATCGGATGCGGTGGACCAATTGCGTGGCCACCGAGATCACCCGATCTGTCACCAATAGATTTTTTTTGTGGGGTCATGTTAAATATGATGTTTGTAAAGACATTCCTACAACAGTAGAGGATATGAAGGCCAGAATAAGGCGGAGTTTTTACAATATTTCGGAAAGCATTTTACAAAAAATTAAGCTATCATTTATCAGTCGGCTCGAAATGTGTCTCCATTTAAACGGCGAATTGTTTGAACATCTATTGTAGTATTGTTTAATAGTTACCAATATTGTTATTTTTGTTACCAATGTTTTTCATTTTCATTAAATCTACATAACATTTTTATATTTTGTGCATACTGAGTTTTGTTTTGTTTGTTTATTATGGATTACATGCATGCGTCATCGCCTGATGACTTTAAATCTTTAAACGTAACAAATCTCAAAAAATTAGATTTGCGGTCAATTTGCTTAAAAACCATCAGTCAAAAGGGTAACATGTATGGCAATTTTGGAAAGCTGATAAAGTGCTCTTTAACACAGAAAAATAATATACAGGGTGTTCCATTTGAAAAAGTTCGAATTGGATTTACAAAACTCGATCACCCTGTATAATGGTGAATAATTTCAAGTTGAGTGTAGACCATTATTTTACCGAAGAGTATGGCACATTTAATGATACACATAATTTTTCAATATTCATATCCGGTATTGATATAAAATGGACGAACGTTGTAGCGTTTTTTCAACTTTAATCGCTTTTCTCTCGGTAATTATGGGTTTTAGACCCAACTAATGTTCTCTCAAATTGTTTGTATTGATTAGCAAAATTGATTGGAATATTCTAATACCGAGTGTTCCATTTAAAAAAACATAAGTTTGGTTCGTCAACAACTGGTTCGATCACCCTGTATAACGAGAATATTTTTAAAACGTAGTCCATGTAGCCATCAATCAAATTCCAGAAAAGTTTTTCGAAATTCCTCATCGTTTAGTTACAATCGTCCACCTCATCTTGGTTGCACCATCCTGTACAATAAATCTTACAGAAATAAAACCATGGTATTGTAACCTCTCTTAACTTTTTACCATTATACTAAAAATAGTTTAAATTATCTAACATGTGATTTTATAAGCAGATTTGTCTTGTGAGTTTACATTACTGAATTTTATACATTTCAAATGGTAGGAAATATATCTTTGGAATACACTGGAACCTCGTCTATATCCGCGGTCGGGAAACGTAAACATTCACTTACATCCGCTCAAGAGGGGTCCCCACTTTTATCCCGTTGGAGGAGAGGAAGGGCCGAGCTACGCGCTGATTGGCTCATGTGAATACGTGCACTATCGGGTGGTGAATGCCGAGCGGATATAAATGAGCGCTATAGTGCGGATATGAATGAGGGTGGATACGAGTGAGCGCGGAGATAAGCGAGGTTCCAGTGTATATTAAAAATTTGTTCAAATATGTAACCGTATTTACAGTATACATATTTCCAATGAATTTTTTATATATTTTAATGGAATATTTCTCATTTGAAGTTGATTTAATATTCCCGCCTTTTAGTCGGGCTACAAACCAATTTACTACAAATTTTCAATGCTAGGCTCGCCCAATTGTTAGAGGGCAGCACTGATCCATAAAATTCAAATTTAGAGAGTGGCGTAGGTATGATACTAACCATAAGAACCATATTAATTTGCTTCTAATGTACAGTGACCTTCAAATATATCTGGACGCGTCTAGATAAAGAAATACCTTGTGGTTAATATAGAGTGTACGTAAATGATTGTACGTGACGTCATGCAACATTTTCAGTTTGGAATATTGGCAACTTGAAAATTTCATGGGCGTACTACTCAACTTTTGATTAATGTCAATCGAATCAGAAAATTGATTGACATTTGATTTAAAATGTAGATATTTATTAAGCAATAAACGTTTACGCCAAATTTGATTGTTTTGGAAGTATGGATGTTAGATAAAAAAAAACATTATTAATATAAATAAATTGTTTAGTATGATTTTCTAACTATAAAATTACTTTTCACTGCATATTGTACATAATTGTAATGTATTAAATGTGAGAAGCAGAAGGACTGCAACAAAGAACATATTAGGTGATTACCATAAAATTGCTTTGAAATTTCAAATGTATAGCTGCGCATATTAGCATATGATCCTGTTGAAGATATCACTGAGCTAATTCATCATCATGCAGTCCTTCGAAAATACATATAAATACGGTATCTGTCAAATACTTCGCAGTCAATATTTGTAACAAGAAAATCTTAATTAAATTGATCAAAACAAGTACGCGGAATATCAAAATATGTACTACCCGTATTTTAACTTCTATTATAGTGTGTCCGCATTTCATGCTGTATTGCAACTTTGAAGCATACAATCAATTTTACCTTTAACGGTGAACTTACAGATAGATATATTAAACAAGTTACTTACAGAGAATGCTACAGAGATGCTAAGGCATGGATTATTATTATTATTATTATAGAATATTAATACCGCTCAGCAGTTGATTCAAAAGGAATTGTTTAAAAGTATGTTATAGGAAATAATATAGAGTAATACTTGTACGTGACGTCATGTGCCTTTTGGGAAATTTAACGTTCTAGAATTTGAGACATATCTAAAATCACGAAATTTGACAGAAATCATTCATGGGCGCCACTGTCAACATGTCACAACCATATACGTTGTAATCACGAAAAATGATCCCTGCGTCATCAATTAGATTTGTATGAATCAAATCAGTACTTCGGCGTCATGTTAAATACTGTAAATATCAAAATGAATATGGCAGCTGTGATATTTTTCATTTTTGTGTTAAGTGCGTAGAGATTTATTGACAGACCGTAAAAATTTAAAACAAGTTGTTGCAATTGTACCTACCGTAATGTTCTACTATGTATTGCCATTATAGTTTAAAATTACTTCAAAAAATTGTTAAAGAAATACGTATTTGTAAGGACGAAATCAATGACAGTTCCATCAAATGTCTACGGAGATGTATTGTCAAATGTATGTCAAATTTTTAAGTGAACAAGCGGAAATACCATTGAGCTAGTATACTAACGAGATGCTATGAAGCATATTTCGTGTATGTTCAAAACGGCGCACTGGGCAAGGCTTAAGTGGTGTACCAATATGGCTGCCTCACCAGGTCCGGACTACTGAAAATTGTAAGTATAATCTTAAGCCTCCACTTAACAGATGATTTTATTTAAAATTAATTACGTCATTCCACGCCTATTAGGCCCAAGGCCCATAAATGTCATAATTTGACAGTATAAACGCTCAATATGTAATAGTTTATTTATGTACCTACATACAGGCTCACCAATTGAAATTTCTACTCTTACAACTAGGTAGAGCACAAGAAACCATTACGTCTTGTAGTAGTTTGCTATATAATATAACTGTAAGAACTGAAATAATCAAATAATACAACCATACATGACATATACACTAGAATCTACGTACTTGACGTAAAATGGTGTACCAATATGGCCGATCTGCGCCGTTTTGGCCATGTGATAGCGTCTCCCCACTTATTCTATCTCAATGGAAAATGTATAGCTTAAGCGCAGACAACGAACTAATCTTGTCTTTGTCTTATTTAAGTGATTTGCACGAGCCGTACGTCTGTGCTAGGCAAAGTTTGGAAATACAAACTGTCATCCAGGCTGTCCTCATCATACAAATAGATATTTGGATATGAAAATTATTCTTTCAGTGTCCTTGATTGAGTTCTATGTAAGTGACGCAGGGATCATCTTTCGTGATTACAACTATATTTGTGATTTTTGGCATAAACATAATATTATTTCCGTACATACTTTTAAACAATTCCTTTTGAATCAACTGCTGAACTGTATTAATACTCTGTAAGTAACCCGTTTGATATATCTATCTGTAATACACCATTAAATGTAAAATTGATTGTAAGCTTCAAAGTTGCAATACAGCATCAAATACATTTATACTGCGGATACACTATCGTAGAAGAAGCTAAAATACGAGTAGTACAAGTTTTTATATTCGGCGAACTTGTTTTGATCTATTTAATAAAGATTGTTATAAATATTGACAGCGAAATGTTCGACACATACCGTATTTACGAGGGAGCGTTTTTATATTCGCGGAATGAGCGGGTTGTAGGGGGTGATTAGGCGCATTGGGGGCGTGGCCTGTGCAGCGACTCATAATTAGTATAAATACGAAGTTTCATTGTTATTAGACAGTTAGTCTTTGAGCTATCGTCAATCAAGTAACATAATCAGGAGTGAAAAATGAAATATGGAAAAAATAGCGTGTTCGCGTGCATTTTTGGACCTCTGTAATGAAGACAAGGATGGTGTATTGAGTCGAATTGTTACTGGAGACGAAACTTGGGTTCATCATTATGAACCTGAGTCCAAACAAGACTCCATGCAGTGGCATAAAAAGGGCACAGCACCTCCCAAGAAATTTAAAGTGTCACAATCAGCTGGGAAACTCATGGCAACGGTATTTTGGGACTCGGAAGGAATATTGTTGATTGATTATAAAGATAAAGGTGTTTCTATAACCGGAAAATATTACGCTTCAATATTAGAGCGACTAAAAGAAGCCACTAAAGAGAAAAAAACGGGGAAAGTTGACGAAAGGTGTGCTGCTTTTGCACGCCAACGCGCCCGTCCACAAGAGCCGCGTTGCGTTAGCTGCCCTGCATAAGGTGGGCTTCGAAATTGTGGATCACCCACCCTACAGCCCAGACCTGGCCCCGAGTGATTATTACCTGTTTCCGAAAATGAAAAAAGAGCTGCGGGGTAAAAAATTTACTGCCGATGATGAAGTCAAGGAGGCAGTTTCGGCGTATTTTGCAGATAAAGAGAAATCATTTTTTATGAGGGTATAAATAAATTAATTGAAAGACGTGAAAAATGTATCCGTCTTGCAGGTGAATATATTGAAAAAGAAAAATAATTTGGTTTTTTTATTTTCACTTCTTATCCCCCATTCCGCGAATATAAAAACGCTCCCTGGTATATAGTCGAAAGACTGTTCATTGACAAAGTGTACGATGATTAATTAGCTGAATGTTATCTTCACCATCATATGCTAATATGCGCAACTATGCATTTGAAATTTTAAGCAATTTCATGGTAATCACCTAATATGTTCTATATTGCGGCTCTTCTGCTTTCACATCTGACACTTTACAATTACGTACAATATGAAGTGAAAAGTAATTTTTTGCGCGATTGATTGTTTTTATCAGTTTACCCTGTCTGTTTCCACAACGGTAAGTTGCTATTACTGGTTGCTATGTGTAACAAAACGGTGAGTAATTTATTTACCGTTCACTGAACGGTAAGTGAATAAACAGAACTAGGAACGACAGCATCAAAAACACAATTTGACTTGTTTGGAGCAAAATCATAGAAACCATGGAACAGCCATCCAACGCAACGGCTTCAGTTCCAATATTCCTGATTTTCACAAATTTATTTATATAAATTATTATTATTATTCTAGAGATTCCAATCGCGCAAAAAACGTTATAAGCATGTCGAACGTTAAGGGTTACCCTTCTCAGACAATAATTGGAGTCGTCGCTTCGCTCCTTCTCCAAACAATTGTCTTCAAACGGTAAACATGCCTTACCGTTCTCCATACTTAATATACTGTTTCCTCCGCCGGAGGTTTATTTTTCACTATTCCGCCGCCGGAGGGAAAAGTGTTATTATAGCAAGATAACAAACACATAATTTCAATGTTGAGAGTGTCCACTTGACAGTTTTATGATGAGTTACTACAGAAGCAGCTCGTACCTAATCATCGGTCTAAACGTCCGAACAACCTACCAAACCCGCTTATTTTTAATTAAAAACAGATATTTTTGCATAAATTTGCCGACGTTTCAAGAAAAAATTGCATATTTTATGTGGAGGAAAAGTTACTTTTCTTGGCTTGCTCTCTATTAGCAGCCGAACGAAGTGAAGCTGTATGCTTATATATTTCACTTGATCCTCCATCCTTCTTTTTTTTTCTTGACTATTCCTTAATACTATTTTTCTTGCCTTACATTTCAATATCTTACCTACTCTCTAAAGTTCTTTTTTTTGGCAAGCATTGATGACTTCTGGTAATCATCGCACCAATACCATCTATTCTACTAAATAACTAATAATTTTCTCTAAAATTACATTGAACAATGTTTGTTTCCGAGGTAGTATAATATAAAACATTCAACGAGCACTTTATGACTATACCGAGGTATTGCATTTTTGATGTCAATATTATAGATGATAAGGTAAACTATTTTAATATTAACTTTTAAATTGCATCGATATAACAGACCATTCACACCATGGCTTACAGATAATTTTCAATTTATGATTGGGTTCAGGGATCAAAATCGATGTCAGACTGGCAATATTATAAAACACTTCGTAATTATACAACGTCTGCTGTAAGGCAAGAAAGACAGGTTTACGTCGAACGAAAGTTGGGTTCTTGCAGAGCCGGCGAAGCATGGAAGCATTTGAAAATGACTGGGGTTCTTAGAATTGGGCGAAATATAGAAATACCTGGACACCTTGCTAATGTCAATAAAATTAGTGATTTCTTCACTGCTTGTAATTACCAATTTACTATCGATTACAATTTAATACAATTTAATTATACTATTGGTTCGGATGGCATAGGCATGAAAATGCTGCGACTGTGTTCGCCATTTATTGTCCACTATTTGATACAAATTATAAATTTTTGTATCTCAAATAGTGTTTATCCAGCTGTATGGAAGGAACCGTTGATTACGCTTGTTCCAAAAACAAGTGGAGTGCTTAAATTAAAAGATCTTCGCCCTATTAGTTTACTCCTTACGATCTCTAAAATTCTTGAGCGTATTATAGCGACCCAATTATCATCTTCTTAAAAATGATATTCTACCTAAATTTTAGTCTAGGTTTAGGAAAAATTATAGTTGTGAAACTGCTCTTACATGCATTGCTGATGACATTATCAAGGGAATTTCTGCAAATGAATTTACTGTCTTCGTTGCCTTGGATTTTTCCAAAGCTTTCAACACGATTAACCATCGGATTTTACATGCTTTACTTCATTATATAGGTCTCGGTCAGAGTGCTGTGAAGTTTTTTGTGAATTATTTGTCTGGTAGACCACAACGTGTCAGAGTAGGTAATAATCTGTCCAACGTTCGGGTATTAGAGGCTGGTGTCCCTCAGGGTTCCGTTCTCGGTCCCATACGTTTATAAATCTATACTTCATACTTTCCTACTGCATTAAATACATGCCGTTATCACTTTTACGCTGATGATAGTCAACTTTACCATTCCTTCTTCATGGATGATAGAAAATATGTAGTAAAAATGATTAATGACGACTTGGAGGCATTGTGTGCTATCTAGGCGCAACACTTTTTTAAATAAATATAAATTAAAATTATTATTAGTTATGGACTTACTATCAACCACTTTTTTTAATCTTAATCTTGATAAGTGCTCTGTTACTATTTTTGGTACACGACGCGCTTTGCAAACTGTTAATGATATCACAATAAAAATTCGAAATCATACGTTGCCTGTAGTAGACAGGACTAAAGTTTTGGGATTAAGTATTGATAATCACCTGCGCTTCTCGGAGCATGTCACATTACTGTTGAAATATTCTTACTGCAAATTGAGAGTGTTATTCAATAATAGACATCTTTTTCATCAAAAATTGAAATTACTTTTATGCGATTCGTTAGTGCTGCCTATGTTTACTCATTGCTCGTCTGTTTATGGCCCTTGCCTAACAAAGTCTGATTCAGATCGTATTCAACGAGTGCAGAAATCGTGCGCTTCGTTTATGGAATAAGGAGGAGAGAAAATTTCACATACTTTGAGGTGGGCTAACTGGTTGAGTATGGCGGAACGACGGGCTTTGCATGCATCCTGCCTTTACTTTAAAATACTAACTTTAATGATTCCTCCATATTTGTCAGAGAAGACGAGATTCAGAACGGACACACATAATATTGCTATTCGTCACAGACATACTATTGAAACACCACGACATCAGATCGAGACATTTAAAAGATGTTTTTCTTATTGCTAAGGTTATGAGCTCTGTTCCTTTTGCATTTTCTCACTTATCTCTACGAATGTTTAAAACTAGGTATAAGCAGCTACTTCTTGCTACTTAGACTGTGTTTCACTTAATACATCTCTCAATCACTGTTCTATTTATTCTTTCTGTTTTCCCTCATAACGTTGCTTGCTTCAGTCGCTGTAACTGTGTAGTAACGATGTACAGTGATGTGCTTTAGTACTGACTCAAAGTGCCATAAAACTTTATAAATTTAACCCTTATGTACGAGGATATAAAGCCGACTGCCCTCGAGCGGTGAGTCAGTACTAAAGCACATCACTGTACATAAGTTTGTACTAGCTGTGTTGAGCTGTTAAATATTGTGAGCCTCTTTTTTTCATTTTTTACCTATCTTTTCATTATCTTAGAGAATAGTGTATTTCTTTCAATGTGTATAATGATTAAATAGACAGGGATACGTTAATAACAGACTGTCTGATGTATTCCTTTTGATATACGTATGTTATGTACCAATAAAGTGATTTATTATTATTATTATTATTATATTTTATTTGTTTTTTTGTTTTGTATTTATTATTTTGTCCTATTCGTTGGCCGTGTTTGGTATAATTTTCTTTTGAAATTTATTATAAAAATTTTTAAAAAAATAACTGAAAATGATACAAAATACATGTATCAAAACGTAGAATAAAAAATATATATACATCAAATTTAATTCGACCGTCATTACCCAATAAATTACAAAAGAAAATTATTATTATTATATTTGTTGTTAAATAAACTATGCAGACTATTTGATACGACTTTAATTTAATATATTTCAATATAACGAGAATGACAGAAATTATTATATTTTCAATTACAATTGACATTTCATATATCAACAACTATTAAAAACAAAAATAACGGTGCGACTTGATTAAGCATAACAATATTATTTACTCTAACTTTACTAATGTACCCGTCTATTGTCATCTTTCTCGATCGTCTCAGGTTCTTTGGCATTTGCAGTTCATTCGTTATTTCATAAAGATTGCTCCTATTTACAGAACCATACGCTCGCTGACAATCTATGAAACGAGTATGAGTTTCAGTATTATACCCACAACAGGTTGCTTGGAGCTCCTTTAGTGTGAAAATTTAATCGATAATCTAGAGGTTCTTTCTAAGTAGGTACTAGTATTCACTCTCAACTTGATCTGAAAACACCTGCAGCTGGTTGTCAATAGCTACTTCCAAAATTATATACGATATGTTTAGCAGCCATGCTCCACGGTAACTTCTACACTGTTTTATCATCTTTCTTACAGAATGATATAATTACAGCTATTTTTCACTTTCCTAGCATCTGCTCTTTTTGCCGTATTTCGTTTATTATCCAATGTAGTTGCGTTATAAATGATTCTTCTACATTTATTAGTAATACTGCGCTAATTACGTTCTCCCCCGAACTTTTTTCTGTTTTCAACTGCGATAAATTTGCTTGACTTTCCCGACCGTTGGAACTGATTCCTCACTTTAGTCATCACTCGTCTGATTTGGAAATCGTTTCGTTGTCCTCAGGATTTGGAAATTTTCAAAATAACTTTTGTGCTTGCACCGTCTATTTTATGGCCAACTAGTTTTCCAGCTTTGTCTTTACAGAACACAACTATCAATCTTGTCTTGAATGTTTAATTTCCTGGTAGGGATTGCTGATAGTGTTCGTGTTATAATGGTCTTCTAAATACTTTACTTTATTCTAATAGAATGCTCTTGCTCCCTCGTAATTTCCTTTTATTTTCTTCTGTTCTTGGTGTATTCTTATATCATCTTCTCTTTTCGTTTGTAGCACTTTCCTTATTGTTTACGGCGTTTCTTCTCTTTCAGTCATTATTAAACCAACTTTTTTTTTTTTTTTTTTTTTTTTTTTTTTTTTCAACAAGAAATTCGTCCGTTCTCACATTGGTTATCCTTGCACATTCGAAGTTTTCATCTATTGACATAAATTTCAATTTTAGTTAGTTAGTGCCGATTAATTTTACTCATGTCATACAGAGATCAACATTTTTAAAACTCAAATTGTAAGTAATTCACACACACATAGATTAATTGTTTTTTATAATTTGTTGTATACCTTTGTAGCATGCTCCTGAGGAAGTTATAAAATATAACGAAATATTGAGCTTATGAATAAATGAGCAACAACAGACCGATTACCCTGACATTTCGTGTTTTTGCCCTAACAAGTACGGTCGATACTTTTACCCTCTTTATATATATATATACAGACAGCCTTCCCGATTAATCTTCTACTTCCTATATATATATACATATATTAAATACAATTTCCTGTTTTATCATCTGATGAAGCCCACGTCGTTTTATGCATTTCTCTATGCAAGGCATATCAATATTTTAAACCATTGTTGATAGATGATTTGTGCTTATTAAATTTACATTGCTAGTTTACATATTTTTTCCCCTACTTTTGCATTGGAGGCCCTATAATTATATTCAAATCTTGTGTGGAAAGCAGATCAGAGGCATCATTGTTCATTTCATAAAACTGTTTTTTTTTCCGCGTCATCCTTGTGTTCAATTGGCGCATTCACATTAATGATATTGATATTTATCTCCTTATCTATCAATTGCAGCTGCACATTTTCCCGTTTATTGGAATAAATTTCGTAAATATGATTCAATTGCTTTGCAGCGAATACCAAAAACTCTGTCGATATTTTTTTATTACTATTGGTGAATATTACACGACCATAAAATAACAAAACTTCTTATCCAATTTACTTTTTAAGTACACATAAATGCATATCTAAATTTGCTGCATGTAATGCGTGTATGTATGATGTTCTAATCATCTTATCAAGGAATTGCGGGATCGCATATGGGACCTAAATGTTCAGTTACTGGACAGGTTATTTAGTGCGCCTGTGTGCCGCCGGCTGTCGCTCCAAGAGGCACTTGTCTAGTAGCAACGACCAAGCGACGTTACTAATTTATATCGGCTCTGCCTCCATCGTCCAGCGACATTGCCATGGGACTCTAAAACCTATGTTTCTTTTTGTTGGCTACATTCAGCGGACAGTTACAACAACCCGACATATTTGCTGCGATCCAAAGCGCCTGAAAATATATCGGTTGTCCTTCAAATTGATGACTGACATTTAACATTACTGTACTGAAAATAGTTCAAATTACATAAGTGCTTTAGCGATATAAAGCAGAGGAAACTATAGCGTGTACTAAAAACTTATTTACGCATATGTGCACTTTATACCAAAACACAGTTTGCAGTTCGTATCAATAACGTATTTTGTGCATCAAGTTTTATAAAACAGATGTTAATAATAATGTAACAATCGCCAATGTTACAGAAAGTGAAAATTGTCATGCAGCTGAGCGTGAACATTTCAATGATAAATATAGTATTAGAAGCGAAATAAGATTTGGTAGCTATAGAGAAGTGTTAGTTATTTTCCAACACTAAAATAATTTTAGAAAAGATACTAAATGAGCAAAAATTATTTAGATAAAGGATTGCCATAATTAAAACATCACTGTCTTTGATAGGTTAACTTTTTTGTTAATGTTAATTAAATGTCAGTTTCGATTTGAAGTTTTATTCGACAGGGATTAAATGTCAGTTTCGATTTAAAACTTTACTAAACATGGTATTTTCACAATTACATAAGCGATTCATCATTGAATCTTATTTTCGTAATTGAAATCTTGAAAATGGGGAATGGAGATGCAGTACTGTAGCTTGCGTGGTTGAATTTCGACAACAGCTTCCTGATTTTGTGTTCTTGGAAGTTGACTTTTTCAGTGTGGTCCGGAATTGTGTACGACTGTTCAGAGTAACAGAAAGTGTAACACATAAGAGCGGTGGTGGTAGGCCAACAGTCCGTACAGAGCAAACTATTGAAAATGATCGAAAAACTATTAACGCAGCATCGACATCTTTGCGAAGAGTCATACAGCAAGTTCCGCATCAGATTGTACATGCAGCATAATTTTAAGGAGGGACATTGCTTTATTTACTTATTAGATGCAGGCGTATCATGAATTGTCAACGCCTGATTATAACAGGCGCATGTTATACTGCCAATGGTTTACCCAATATTTAACAACAATGACTGCTTAGATTTGACAGTTTTTACAGGTGAGGCGTGGTTTCATTTGTCAGGGTATATCCATTCACAAACGTGGAGTGCTGAACAATGTGCACAAATGTGGAGTGCTGAAAAGCCGCACATATTTCGTGAGTCTCCATTACATCCCTAGGAAGTTGGCGTGCGGATTGATGTTTCTCGCAGACGATTGATACCCATAATCTTTGAAGGAACCATCAATGCCCAAAGGTATCGAGGCAGCATCTTAGAATGCTTCATAAATGAATTCCACGTAGACGAGCTGCAACAGAAATATAGACACATCGAAAAAAATCATAATTAGAGTAGGCTATGTGAATGGATTGTTACTTTAGCCACTTTCACATAATGACATTTATTCCTTGACATTTAATTTGAGGTTATAAACTTTGGTTACAATAAAATGCCACATAAATAAATGTCATTACATGGTAGTGGCTAAAGCAACTATCAAAAACATTTACATAGCCTACACCAATTATGTTTTTTTCGATGGCACGTTATTTTCAACAAGATGGTGCCATTTCTCACACGACTCCGCAATTTATCGCTTATTTACGACAATTTTTTGGCGATCGTCTGATTAGTTTGCGTTGTGAACCTGAATTCCCGCCAAGATCACCAGATTTGACTATCCTAGATTACTTCGTTTTTCCACATTTCAAGGATGCCATTTTTAAAATACCAGTTCACACACTTCCTGAGTTGCGCAACCCAATAATTGAAGAATGTGCCAATATTAAGCCCGAAATGCTCCGGAACACTTTCGAAAATATCAGAAGGCGTGTAAATTGCAGTGTTTGCATGAAAATGGTGGCCATTTTCAACATCTCATGTAATAAATTGAAAATAAACCCATAAGTACAACATTTTACATTTAAAATAACTCGATAAATAATTAACTCGACGACACAAGTATTGTTACTATTTATTTGACAAGCTGATTAGCTTACATAACCGATATAATTTCAACTACTTAACTGACGATTAATTAAAGACACACGGTACCTTCAGAATCCCAAAGCAAGGCCCAACTGAGGTGCACTAACAATCAGATCTACGGAAAAAATTTAATTTAAAATGGCGTTATATTTCAAGAACAAGGTGTCCAAATTGTGGCTGTATTTAAAATAACAATTCGATCTTCAAAAATTTTCTCAGAAAATCAATGTTTTTGTTGGTTAGTATCAAGTTCCTAAATATATAAAATAACGCAATAACTAAGGAACCAGCGGCAGCGTTAAAGAGAGAAGTACATTTGGGACTCAACATGGCGTTTATGGCTAATAGTATCCATACTATATGATAATTTAATTATGTTTCATTTTACTTCCCCATTTTACGATACAACTTCAAAAACGTCTTTACAGTGAAAATGCCGTTTTTTCATCTTCTGAAATGAAATTATTATGAGTAAGTCTAAGCAGTACGATATTCCATCACGGCGGATGATACTGTAATAATTATGCTCTGGTCACTTTAATTAACTATGGTGCGTTGAAGATACAAGCAAATTGTACACTAGTTTAAAAAAATGCGATTCACTAGTTAATCCATCAGACAATTATATAAAACTAATACCTACGTATAGTTCACCTAAAGTTTATTTGGACTTTCGTCATTTAAAAGATGTAACTGTTTTCCAGCACTAATGCCAAATGTTTGGTAAAGATATTGGTTATATATGAAGCATCGGTAACACCAACACCACAACATTTAATTAGTTACTCTGGACATGTGTTCAGTTGATGATGAACTCACCAAATAGGTGCCCCGATTAATTAATTAAACGTTGTGGCGTAACCGATGTTTTGGTGTTATCTTATCTTTGGTGTTATCTTAAAAGCCCACAGTCCTCGTGATTAACGGTTACGTCATATACATATCATACAGTTGAAAAAGTAGACCGAAATTTGTCATTTAAAAAACATGGGACTTGAAAAAACACCTACATTTGTCAATATTTATCACTTTTATATCTATACTTGAATGCCAGATACCTTTACAAAATACTTGTTTTTACCTATACGCTACATACAAAATATTAAATTAAGAGTTGTAAACGAAAACAAGTTGGCACCAATGTCTAACTAAATAACCTAAGCGATTTAAAACCACTTAAATTACCGTTACTTAACTTTACATTTGATTACATTTATTGTAGTACGAATGTGACGTCACGAATGACGAAAGATCAACTAACGTTTAGATAAGCTATATAGGCTTGCTAACGCCGAGGTTATTAATCTTAATTCCTTCCTTCCTTCCGTATCAACCATAGCAAAATATGTATATGCAAATGATACTAGGACAGTTTTACAATATGACACTAATAAGGCGCAGGAGACTGCTTGTTGTTGTTGTTGTGTGCTGAGACATATTCCCACTTGCATAGTAGTCGCTGCGTCAAGTGTGTGGACTTAGTTATTGATTAGCAGTGATACAGTGAAGTGCTTGCTGTGGCATCGTCGTCACTAAATTTGATACGCGCATGGTTTAAACGTAGGCCAGTGCTCAGAAGAAATAACTGTTGCAATAGGCGACGTTTATCTACATCGTACAACTATATTCAGATGGTATAGAGAATTCGAAATGGAAAATTTCACTCTGGAGAACGCTGAAAAAACGGGAAGGCTACCAACGTTAGTTACGGAGCAAAACATTGGTCGTGTTCAGTTAGCACATTGGTAAATCACCGGTAAGTAATGATGGGTGAAATACCGCACTGAATATCTATATGGTAATAGCGCAGTACTTACAGCGTGGGTATTCAGTTCACTACCTTACTAATCTGTATCTACTGGTGACTTACCGATGTGCTATCTGCACACGACCATTGCTACTGTGTTGACAATGCACAATGAAGACAGGCGAGTGATCTACCAGCAGATAGAGGGCACCTTAGGCCTAACTGCACCGCCAATTCGTTCGATTCCGCATGATCAGTTTCATGTGATGAATCTTTGTTGCTGTTGAGTGCCACATAGACTAACGGAAGAGCAGATGACACGACGTGTGACTTGGTGTCGGAAGATACTAAAAATGTTCGCTAAGGGACAATCTCGATTTGTGAACCACATCCTAACAGGTAATGAGACTTGGTTACTAGTATAATGTACCGACTAAGACTCCAAACAAAGTTTGAGTCTTTGATGATGAGGACACTCTCGTAGTTGCCACAAGATCTAGATCTGTAAAGAAGAAAATGTATTTTTCAAATCAACTGGAATTTTGGAGCGTGTCGTCGTGGACTCACGAAAGACAGTCACAGTTTCTGCCTGAAGTTATTAATTAGATGAACAACAACGGTCAAAATTACACTAAGTTTCTCCATCATGACAGCTCTCCAGTTCATCGCAAGTCAACTCCACAAATCACATTTTCAGTCCGCTCAAATGTTGCATAAAAGTTTTAAATTGAAAATAATACACTTATAGAACAAACTGCTTGTACTCCTTGCTACGTATCCTTCATTTTGATCGAATGTCTATAAACTTCGAGAAGAGATACCTCCCATAGATATCTCATGCACTACTGCAGAATATCTTTTTTTGAAAATATGTATCTTTTAAATACGCCAATATCACCATGTAATTGTGTCAGCTTCATAGTACTTGTAGGAATACTATTACAGTTGGTAACAAATTGGCTAAAGACAAAAGGACTACATATTTATACTTTCAAAGGCGGTGCCTATTACACTTATTTCACTGTTGCAAGTTATTTTTTTGGTTTGAATTATTGAAAACAAGGCAATATTCTCACATGTAATAGCATATACTGGATGATTTTGCACAGTACATTTTATGATGTAAAAGAGGGTGCTACATGTCCGCAGCGGTCTATTATGAAATTCATGACAAGCGTGCAACTGCTCTCTCTTTTGTGCGTTATTTGGAGATTTGATGTTAAGCGCCGACCAAAAGTGTTCGACGCTTGATTTTACATTTGGAAATTCCGAATTTGCCGTGGCTAACTAATTTCTTTAACAATGGACTATTAAAATAGATAAAACATTACTTAAGTGCACAACAAATTTATCATTCTATCCAAATCAAGAAATTGGCCATTTTTCTAGACAAACAAAACCTAAAGGAATGGACGAATACATAACATTTTTTTCCGAAAGATATGTTTCTGTGTCATAAACAGTTCAAGAAGCGTTAGAATGTCCTGAGAACGAAGAATGGATCAGCATTGTAGATGCTGAACCAGGGTCCTTATTTGGAAATGACATGAGAATTTACTGAATTGCCCCAAGGTAAAAACGCATTTGATACGAAATGGGTGTTTAAAATTAAAAGGAATACAAACGACTATTTGAAGCAATATAAGGGCAGATTGGTTGTCAAGGAATATGCTCAAACTAAAGGAATGGATTATATGGAAACATTTTCGCCCGGTGTGAGATATAGTTCCATAAGATTTCTATGCGCTTTAGTAGTAAAATATGATTTATTAATGCATCATATGGATGTAACTAGTTTAATTTGTTGAAAATTATAACATATTCTTCATAGCAAGCCATTGAAATGACAACAAACGTTCCTATTAGAATCTGTTACCACAACCTCTCTAATCTGATTTCACTGTATAAATCAAATTGGAAAATGAAAATTATTTGAACATGGATACTTTGAATTCATTTTATATTCACGGGAAATGTAACGAGTTTGTTTAAAGAACTTATTGTGTGTTCAGTGAGACATATCCTCATTTGACGACAGTCTAAACATAAATTTAAAGGTATAGATTCAAATTAATAATGCTTAGATTTTGAAAATGCAAAGAAAACGGTATCATTCTATTTGAAATAAGAAAGTTGACGTCAAGTTGATGATGGTATTTCCGGAAGTGCCACCTTGAAAATATTTTTAGTTTTAATGTTAAAACAAAATTTGATTTAAGTTTATCGCCATTATTCTTCATTTTTGACGTCGATTGTCATGTTGTACATATATTCAACCGTATTTAGTTGATTTGTCTGGTTATTACAAAGTATACAAAACGGTGGTCTTCTGTTAGTTGTAAATAATGAAAACAAAGACATCAGTATCTACCTGCGCCAAGAGCGCAACGGTAGCCCTTCGGGTAATCCTATACGCATACGTATACATTCTTCTTTAAGAGAAAACTGTGAGCTTACCAATTCATTTGTTGTGTACCCTACATACATTAACACTCCACTATAGTGCCATAATTAATATATACCGTGTGTCCCCGGATCGACGCATGAATAGGTATAAGAGTCTGTACATTTTTTTGTTGAAATTTCATCTTCTGGGGTTCAATCCTGCTTGGGTAAAAAATAATTTTGCCATACTTTTAATTTTCAAAAATCACGCATACCTTAGAAATTTACAAAAAGGTAGTTCTTATCACTAATGAAGTACCTTTTTTGTACGAGGTACGACAAAATGTTATTAACAAAAGTTATTCTTTCCACTAATAAAGTGTTTCTGCAGGAGATACGATGAAATGTTGTTGAGAAAAGTTGTTCAGATTAATAAGTTGTGCCAAGGAGTATCCCAAGGAAATGTTTGTGTTGTGTTCTAAGAAAATAAATACGTATTCATGCGTCGATCCGGGGACACACTGTATATTTTCTGACCTTTATGTACATATCTTTTAATTCCTGATTTCTTGCCACTTGTAGGTCAATAAAACAATAAATAATTAAATACAAATAAATTAGGTATTAAAAGATATAGTGCCATAGGTAGCTTCTGGTGGTATTGTCATAGTTATTATTCATTACATGTGATGCCCATATTTACTTCATATCTCATATATGTATTATTTTACGTTCTTTTCATTTTCATAGTATTTGTGAAATACAGTGTTATTATTCATTCACTGGTAGTATTTGTTCGGTCATTGGGGGATATGTATACCTTACATTTAAACTGGTTAAAATTAAGTATTACACATGTATATTATTGTATGAAAGCTGATTGTTAGTAAGTCTGAAGTCATATCCTCAGGAAGATGACATTAATAGCGAAACGTCAACCATCGCGAAAGAGAAAAAAAAACATTTCATACATACCACTACCAAAAAATCTATAAATGGCGCAGCATAATTTACTTCAAAATTGTAACACCATTGCTGTAAACATTGAATAAAATATACTACACAATTGCGCAAATATTACATTTAAGCTGCATTTATACTGAGTAGTTATTTATCTTGGTGCGACATACAGCAATATGTTAGTATACTCTCCTTCACTATCATACAAGTTGTAATTACTACTCCAAACGTCGTACCATAAACTAATAAAAAAATCGCTGCCTATTTTACTTGTTCCTACAAATACTACCTTACATTGTGCAGTAAAAATACTTACAATTGCAGTAATATTGCCTACACTTTTCTCTTGGTGTGCTTTACAAAAATTAAAGTCTTATAATTTAACAATCCTTTACAGTATTTTTGAAATACATTAAATGTGAGCACAAAAATTGTAGGCATTATTGTATATTATGAATTAGAGCTTATCTTAAACGAACGTGCTCCTAGTATATTCCGAAGTTTGCTTGGCTTGTTTTGAACTGTATTATAAAGAGTATATTGATCCGAAAATATTATTGTTTACTTTACCGCTGACGAACTTAGGAACTTTGAAAGATATTAAGGTGTATCAAGAAACACGCCACCGCTTGCGCAGCGGGAGTTTCTTTTGTGTTCTTATGCATATGTATGATGTAGGTGTGTATATACAGTACAAATCTTGCACCTGTGGTCGGGGCTTGTTTAATCACGAACAGAATTAACTCGATAACTTAAAAACCATAAAAATTAGAATAGTGCTCTCGCTGACTTTTTTGGAGAAGATTTTATGCTCTACACAAACAGTCTTAAAAGTTTTTTGATATCTTCTGTCGTTAAGCCTACGTCTGCAAAAAAAAGGACAATTAGGGCTATTTTTGCGATATTTTCCCATTTTTTGCGAATCTAGCTTTAACCGTATAAGATATCAAGAAAACTTGTAAGACTTTTTGTAGAGCATGAAATTTTCTACAAAATGCAGAGGAGAGCACTATTATAGTTGTTATGGTTGTCACGTTCTCGAGTTAATTTTGTTCGTGAGTAAACCAAACACCGACCATAGGTGCATGATTAAGTACAGTATAGTATACATGTATATATGTAGGTATGTATGTAGGTATGGTGTATGTATGTTTCATATACTCGTTATGTCTCTAGTACACCGATTATTATCTATTAATGTGTCAAGGAAATAAATTAAATAGATAGATACATACATGTGATATCCCAACAAACTAATGTTTTATACAAAGTACATCGCGATAATATAAATACATAAATATCGTGGGCCTAATAGTAATATGCCCTGTCTTATACTTGCATTAAATATATACAGGACACCACATTTGCTTCCATTGACACACAAAAGACTGTGACATACATATGAAAATGTATTGAAAATCTTTTTATTGGAGTATGTAGGTATCTTTCAATTAATTATATAATAACATAGATGGTATATTTAGAACCATTTTACACGCTGCTTTATCGGTATTACTTATTCTGTATTTTGATGGGGGTAACAGTAACAACAGATGGTTGCATACAGCAGCTGATCTGACGTTGCTTCCATTTAGACATTCCACCGCAGTATCTATTTAGAATTGTATATACTTATGTATATACAGTATGAAATATTTTAAGTGCGTTATAATATCCATGGCATGCATGGTCCATCTTAGGTAGGAGTGGCGGTATGAATCTCGCTACTATCCCCCGACTATCACCTCCCGTTCGGGGCGGTTTACCAAACGTACGCATAAGTAGGCCGAGTTATGGTGTTTCCACAAAATAGTTTCACCGGAATTATCGTTAGGTCTATTAATATTTCACAATGAAAATCTATTCTTCCACTGTATAATAATTTATTTAAATTATTATATTTTCAATTACAATTGACATTTCATATATCAACAACTATTAAAAACAAAAATAACGGTGCGACTTGATTAAGCATAACAATATTATTTACTCTAACTTTACTAATGTACCCGTCTATTGTCATCTTTCTCGATCGTCTCAGGTTCTTTGGCATTTGCAGTTCATTCGTTATTTCATAAGATTGCTCCTATTTACAGAACCATACGCTCGCTGACAATCTATGAAACGAGTATGAGTTTCAGTATTATACCCACAACAGGTTGCTTGGAGCTCCTTTAGTGTGAAAATTTAATCGATAATCTAGAGGTTCTTTCTAAGTAGGTACTAGTATTCACTCTCAACTTGATCTGAAAACACCTGCAGCTGGTTGTCAATAGCTACTTCCAAAATTATATACGATATGTTTAGCAGCCATGCTCCACGGTAACTTCTACACTGTTTTATCATCTTTCTTACAGAATGATATAATTACAGCTATTTTTCACTTTCCTAGCATCTGCTCTTTTTGCCGTATTTCGTTTATTATCCAATGTAGTTGCGTTATAAATGATTCTTCTACATTTATTAGTAATACTGCGCTAATTACGTTCTCCCGAACTTTTTTCTGTTTTCAACTGCGATAAATTTGCTTGACTTTCCCGACCGTTGGAACTGATTCCTCACTTTAGTCATCACTCGTCTGATTTGGAAATCGTTTCGTTGTCCTCAGGATTTGGAAATTTTCAAAATAACTTTTGTGCTTGCACCGTCTATTTTATGGCCAACTAGTTTTCCAGCTTTGTCTTTACAGAACACAACTATCAATCTTGTCTTGAATGTTTAATTTCCTGGTAGGGATTGCTGATAGTGTTCGTGTTATAATGGTCTTCTAAATACTTTACTTTATTCTAATAGAATGCTCTTGCTCCCTCGTAATTTCCTTTTATTTTCTTCTGTTCTTGGTGTATTCTTATATCATCTTCTCTTTTCGTTTGTAGCACTTTCCTTATTGTTTACGGCGTTTCTTCTCTTTCAGTCATTATTAAACCAACCTTTTTTTTTTTTTTTTTTTTTTTTCAACAAGAAATTCGTCCGTTCTCACATTGGTTATCCTTGCACATTCGAAGTTTTCATCTATTGACATAAATTTCAATTTTAGTTAGTTAGTGCCGATTAATTTTACTCATGTCATACAGAGATCAACATTTTTAAAACTCAAATTGTAAGTAATTCACACACACATAGATTAATTGTTTTTTATAATTTGTTGTATACCTTTGTAGCATGCTCCTGAGGAAGTTATAAAATATAACGAAATATTGAGCTTATGAATAAATGAGCAACAACAGACCGATTACCCTGACATTTCGTGTTTTTGCCCTAACAAGTACGGTCGATACTTTTACCCTCTTTATATATATATATACAGACAGCCTTCCCGATTAATCTTCTACTTCCTATATATATATACATATATTAAATACAATTTCCTGTTTTATCATCTGATGAAGCCCACGTCGTTTTATGCATTTCTCTATGCAAGGCATATCAATATTTTAAACCATTGTTGATAGATGATTTGTGCTTATTAAATTTACATTGCTAGTTTACATATTTTTCCCCTACTTTTGCATTGGAGGCCCTATAATTATATTCAAATCTTGTGTGGAAAGCAGATCAGAGGCATCATTGTTCATTTCATAAAACTGTTTTTTTTCCGCGTCATCCTTGTGTTCAATTGGCGCATTCACATTAATGATATTGATATTTATCTCCTTATCTATCAATTGCAGCTGCACATTTTCCCGTTTATTGGAATAAATTTCGTAAATATGATTCAATTGCTTTGCAGCGAATACCAAAAACTCTGTCGATATTTTTTTATTACTATTGGTGAATATTACACGACCATAAAATAACAAAACTTCTTATCCAATTTACTTTTTAAGTACACATAAATGCATATCTAAATTTGCTGCATGTAATGCGTGTATGTATGATGTTCTAATCATCTTATCAAGGAATTGCGGGATCGCATATGGGACCTAAATGTTCAGTTACTGGACAGGTTATTTAGTGCGCCTGTGTGCCGCCGGCTGTCGCTCCAAGAGGCACTTGTCTAGTAGCAACGACCAAGCGACGTTACTAATTTATATCGGCTCTGCCTCCATCGTCCAGCGACATTGCCATGGGACTCTAAAACCTATGTTTCTTTTTGTTGGCTACATTCAGCGGACAGTTACAACAACCCGACATATTTGCTGCGATCCAAAGCGCCTGAAAATATATCGGTTGTCCTTCAAATTGATGACTGACATTTAACATTACTGTACTGAAAATAGTTCAAATTACATAAGTGCTTTAGCGATATAAAGCAGAGGAAACTATAGCGTGTACTAAAAACTTATTTACGCATATGTGCACTTTATACCAAAACACAGTTTGCAGTTCGTATCAATAACGTATTTTGTGCATCAAGTTTTATAAAACAGATGTTAATAATAATGTAACAATCGCCAATGTTACAGAAAGTGAAAATTGTCATGCAGCTGAGCGTGAACATTTCAATGATAAATATAGTATTAGAAGCGAAATAAGATTTGGTAGCTATAGAGAAGTGTTAGTTATTTTCCAACACTAAAATAATTTTAGAAAAGATACTAAATGAGCAAAAATTATTTAGATAAAGGATTGCCATAATTAAAACATCACTGTCTTTGATAGGTTAACTTTTTTGTTAATGTTAATTAAATGTCAGTTTCGATTTGAAGTTTTATTCGACAGGGATTAAATGTCAGTTTCGATTTAAAACTTTACTAAACATGGTATTTTCACAATTACATAAGCGATTCATCATTGAATCTTATTTTCGTAATTGAAATCTTGAAAATGGGGAATGGAGATGCAGTACTGTAGCTTGCGTGGTTGAATTTCGACAACAGCTTCCTGATTTTGTGTTCTTGGAAGTTGACTTTTTCAGTGTGGTCCGGAATTGTGTACGACTGTTCAGAGTAACAGAAAGTGTAACACATAAGAGCGGTGGTGGTAGGCCAACAGTCCGTACAGAGCAAACTATTGAAAATGATCGAAAAACTATTAACGCAGCATCGACATCTTTGCGAAGAGTCATACAGCAAGTTCCGCATCAGATTGTACATGCAGCATAATTTTAAGGAGGGACATTGCTTTATTTACTTATTAGATGCAGGCGTATCATGAATTGTCAACGCCTGATTATAACAGGCGCATGTTATACTGCCAATGGTTTACCCAATATTTAACAACAATGACTGCTTAGATTTGACAGTTTTTACAGGTGAGGCGTGGTTTCATTTGTCAGGGTATATCCATTCACAAACGTGGAGTGCTGAACAATGTGCACAAATGTGGAGTGCTGAAAAGCCGCACATATTTCGTGAGTCTCCATTACATCCCTAGGAAGTTGGCGTGCGGATTGATGTTTCTCGCAGACGATTGATACCCATAATCTTTGAAGGAACCATCAATGCCCAAAGGTATCGAGGCAGCATCTTAGAATGCTTCATAAATGAATTCCACGTAGACGAGCTGCAACAGAAATATAGACACATCGAAAAAAATCATAATTAGAGTAGGCTATGTGAATGGATTGTTACTTTAGCCACTTTCACATAATGACATTTATTCCTTGACATTTAATTTGAGGTTATAAACTTTGGTTACAATAAAATGCCACATAAATAAATGTCATTACATGGTAGTGGCTAAAGCAACTATCAAAAACATTTACATAGCCTACACCAATTATGTTTTTTTTCGATGGCACGTTATTTTCAACAAGATGGTGCCATTTCTCACACGACTCCGCAATTTATCGCTTATTTACGACAATTTTTTGGCGATCGTCTGATTAGTTTGCGTTGTGAACCTGAATTCCCGCCAAGATCACCAGATTTGACTATCCTAGATTACTTCGTTTTTCCACATTTCAAGGATGCCATTTTTAAAATACCAGTTCACACACTTCCTGAGTTGCGCAACCCAATAATTGAAGAATGTGCCAATATTAAGCCCGAAATGCTCCGGAACACTTTCGAAAATATCAGAAGGCGTGTAAATTGCAGTGTTTGCATGAAAATGGTGGCCATTTTCAACATCTCATGTAATAAATTGAAAATAAACCCATAAGTACAACATTTTACATTTAAAATAACTCGATAAATAATTAACTCGACGACACAAGTATTGTTACTATTTATTTGACAAGCTGATTAGCTTACATAACCGATATAATTTCAACTACTTAACTGACGATTAATTAAAGACACACGGTACCTTCAGAATCCCAAAGCAAGGCCCAACTGAGGTGCACTAACAATCAGATCTACGGAAAAAATTTAATTTAAAATGGCGTTATATTTCAAGAACAAGGTGTCCAAATTGTGGCTGTATTTAAAATAACAATTCGATCTTCAAAAATTTTCTCAGAAAATCAATGTTTTTGTTGGTTAGTATCAAGTTCCTAAATATATAAAATAACGCAATAACTAAGGAACCAGCGGCAGCGTTAAAGAGAGAAGTACATTTGGGACTCAACATGGCGTTTATGGCTAATAGTATCCATACTATATGATAATTTAATTATGTTTCATTTTACTTCCCCATTTTACGATACAACTTCAAAAACGTCTTTACAGTGAAAATGCCGTTTTTTCATCTTCTGAAATGAAATTATTATGAGTAAGTCTAAGCAGTACGATATTCCATCACGGCGGATGATACTGTAATAATTATGCTCTGGTCACTTTAATTAACTATGGTGCGTTGAAGATACAAGCAAATTGTACACTAGTTTAAAAAAATGCGATTCACTAGTTAATCCATCAGACAATTATATAAAACTAATACCTACGTATAGTTCACCTAAAGTTTATTTGGACTTTCGTCATTTAAAAGATGTAACTGTTTTCCAGCACTAATGCCAAATGTTTGGTAAAGATATTGGTTATATATGAAGCATCGGTAACACCAACACCACAACATTTAATTAGTTACTCTGGACATGTGTTCAGTTGATGATGAACTCACCAAATAGGTGCCCCGATTAATTAATTAAACGTTGTGGCGTAACCGATGTTTTGGTGTTATCTTATCTTTGGTGTTATCTTAAAAGCCCACAGTCCTCGTGATTAACGGTTACGTCATATACATATCATACAGTTGAAAAAGTAGACCGAAATTTGTCATTTAAAAAACATGGGACTTGAAAAAACACCTACATTTGTCAATATTTATCACTTTTATATCTATACTTGAATGCCAGATACCTTTACAAAATACTTGTTTTTACCTATACGCTACATACAAAATATTAAATTAAGAGTTGTAAACGAAAACAAGTTGGCACCAATGTCTAACTAAATAACCTAAGCGATTTAAAACCACTTAAATTACCGTTACTTAACTTTACATTTGATTACATTTATTGTAGTACGAATGTGACGTCACGAATGACGAAAGATCAACTAACGTTTAGATAAGCTATATAGGCTTGCTAACGCCGAGGTTATTAATCTTAATTCCTTCCTTCCTTCCGTATCAACCATAGCAAAATATGTATATGCAAATGATACTAGGACAGTTTTACAATATGACACTAATAAGGCGCAGGAGACTGCTTGTTGTTGTTGTTGTGTGCTGAGACATATTCCCACTTGCATAGTAGTCGCTGCGTCAAGTGTGTGGACTTAGTTATTGATTAGCAGTGATACAGTGAAGTGCTTGCTGTGGCATCGTCGTCACTAAATTTGATACGCGCATGGTTTAAACGTAGGCCAGTGCTCAGAAGAAATAACTGTTGCAATAGGCGACGTTTATCTACATCGTACAACTATATTCAGATGGTATAGAGAATTCGAAATGGAAAATTTCACTCTGGAGAACGCTGAAAAAACGGGAAGGCTACCAACGTTAGTTACGGAGCAAAACATTGGTCGTGTTCAGTTAGCACATTGGTAAATCACCGGTAAGTAATGATGGGTGAAATACCGCACTGAATATCTATATGGTAATAGCGCAGTACTTACAGCGTGGGTATTCAGTTCACTACCTTACTAATCTGTATCTACTGGTGACTTACCGATGTGCTATCTGCACACGACCATTGCTACTGTGTTGACAATGCACAATGAAGACAGGCGAGTGATCTACCAGCAGATAGAGGGCACCTTAGGCCTAACTGCACCGCCAATTCGTTCGATTCCGCATGATCAGTTTCATGTGATGAATCTTTGTTGCTGTTGAGTGCCACATAGACTAACGGAAGAGCAGATGACACGACGTGTGACTTGGTGTCGGAAGATACTAAAAATGTTCGCTAAGGGACAATCTCGATTTGTGAACCACATCCTAACAGGTAATGAGACTTGGTTACTAGTATAATGTACCGACTAAGACTCCAAACAAAGTTTGAGTCTTTGATGATGAGGACACTCTCGTAGTTGCCACAAGATCTAGATCTGTAAAGAAGAAAATGTATTTTTCAAATCAACTGGAATTTTGGAGCGTGTCGTCGTGGACTCACGAAAGACAGTCACAGTTTCTGCCTGAAGTTATTAATTAGATGAACAACAACGGTCAAAATTACACTAAGTTTCTCCATCATGACAGCTCTCCAGTTCATCGCAAGTCAACTCCACAAATCACATTTTCAGTCCGCTCAAATGTTGCATAAAAGTTTTAAATTGAAAATAATACACTTATAGAACAAACTGCTTGTACTCCTTGCTACGTATCCTTCATTTTGATCGAATGTCTATAAACTTCGAGAAGAGATACCTCCCATAGATATCTCATGCACTACTGCAGAATATCTTTTTTTGAAAATATGTATCTTTTAAATACGCCAATATCACCATGTAATTGTGTCAGCTTCATAGTACTTGTAGGAATACTATTACAGTTGGTAACAAATTGGCTAAAGACAAAAGGACTACATATTTATACTTTCAAAGGCGGTGCCTATTACACTTATTTCACTGTTGCAAGTTATTTTTTTGTTTTGAATTATTGAAAACAAGGCAATATTCTCACATGTAATAGCATATACTGGATGATTTTGCACAGTACATTTTATGATGTAAAAGAGGGTGCTACATGTCCGCAGCGGTCTATTATGAAATTCATGACAAGCGTGCAACTGCTCTCTCTTTTGTGCGTTATTTGGAGATTTGATGTTAAGCGCCGACCAAAAGTGTTCGACGCTTGATTTTACATTTGGAAATTCCGAATTTGCCGTGGCTAACTAATTTCTTTAACAATGGACTATTAAAATAGATAAAACATTACTTAAGTGCACAACAAATTTATCATTCTATCCAAATCAAGAAATTGGCCATTTTTCTAGACAAACAAAACCTAAAGGAATGGACGAATACATAACATTTTTTTCCGAAAGATATGTTTCTGTGTCATAAACAGTTCAAGAAGCGTTAGAATGTCCTGAGAACGAAGAATGGATCAGCATTGTAGATGCTGAACCAGGGTCCTTATTTGGAAATGACATGAGAATTTACTGAATTGCCCCAAGGTAAAAACGCATTTGATACGAAATGGGTGTTTAAAATTAAAAGGAATACAAACGACTATTTGAAGCAATATAAGGGCAGATTGGTTGTCAAGGAATATGCTCAAACTAAAGGAATGGATTATATGGAAACATTTTCGCCCGGTGTGAGATATAGTTCCATAAGATTTCTATGCGCTTTAGTAGTAAAATATGATTTATTAATGCATCATATGGATGTAACTAGTTTAATTTGTTGAAAATTATAACATATTCTTCATAGCAAGCCATTGAAATGACAACAAACGTTCCTATTAGAATCTGTTACCACAACCTCTCTAATCTGATTTCACTGTATAAATCAAATTGGAAAATGAAAATTATTTGAACATGGATACTTTGAATTCATTTTATATTCACGGGAAATGTAACGAGTTTGTTTAAAGAACTTATTGTGTGTTCAGTGAGACATATCCTCATTTGACGACAGTCTAAACATAAATATAAAGGTATAGATTCAAATTAATAATGCTTAGATTTTGAAAATGCAAAGAAAACGGTATCATTCTATTTGAAATAAGAAAGTTGACGTCAAGTTGATGATGGTATTTCCGGAAGTGCCACCTTGAAAATATTTTTAGTTTTAATGTTAAAACAAAATTTGATTTAAGTTTATCGCCATTATTCTTCATTTTTGACGTCGATTGTCATGTTGTACATATATTCAACCGTATTTAGTTGATTTGTCTGGTTATTACAAAGTATACAAAACGGTGGTCTTCTGTTAGTTGTAAATAATGAAAACAAAGACATCAGTATCTACCTGCGCCAAGAGCGCAACGGTAGCCCTTCGGGTAATCCTATACGCATACGTATACATTCTTCTTTAAGAGAAAACTGTGAGCTTACCAATTCATTTGTTGTGTACCCTACATACATTAACACTCCACTATAGTGCCATAATTAATATATACCGTGTGTCCCCGGATCGACGCATGAATAGGTATAAGAGTCTGTACATTTTTTTGTTGAAATTTCATCTTCTGGGGTTCAACCCTGCTTGGGTAAAAAATAATTTTGCCATACTTTTAATTTTCAAAAATCACGCATACCTTAGAAATTTACAAAAAGGTAGTTCTTATCACTAATGAAGTACCTTTTTTGTACGAGGTACGACAAAATGTTATTAACAAAAGTTATTCTTTCCACTAATAAAGTGTTTCTGCAGGAGATACGATGAAATGTTGTTGAGAAAAGTTGTTCAGATTAATAAGTTGTGCCAAGGAGTATCCCAAGGAAATGTTTGTGTTGTATTCTAAGAAAATAAATACGTATTCATGCGTCGATCCGGGGACACACTGTATATTTTCTGACCTTTATGTACATATCTTTTAATTCCTGATTTCTTGCCACTTGTAGGTCAATAAAACAATAAATAATTAAATACAAATAAATTAGGTATTAAAAGATATAGTGCCATAGGTAGCTTCTGGTGGTATTGTCATAGTTATTATTCATTACATGTGATGCCCATATTTACTTCATATCTCATATATGTATTATTTTACGTTCTTTTCATTTTCATAGTATTTGTGAAATACAGTGTTATTATTCATTCACTGGTAGTATTTGTTCGGTCATTGGGGGATATGTATACCTTACATTTAAACTGGTTAAAATTAAGTATTACACATGTATATTATTGTATGAAAGCTGATTGTTAGTAAGTCTGAAGTCATATCCTCAGGAAGATGACATTAATAGCGAAACGTCAACCATCGCGAAAGAGAAAAAAACATTTCATACATACCACTACCAAAAAATCTATAAATGGCGCAGCATAATTTACTTCAAAATTGTAACACCATTGCTGTAAACATTGAATAAAATATACTACACAATTGCGCAAATATTACATTTAAGCTGCATTTATACTGAGTAGTTATTTATCTTGGTGCGACATACAGCAATATGTTAGTATACTCTCCTTCACTATCATACAGGTTGTAATTACTACTCCAAACGTCGTACCATAAACTAATAAAAAAATCGCTGCCTATTTTACTTGTTCCTACAAATACTACCTTACATTGTGCAGTAAAAATACTTACAATTGCAGTAATATTGCCTACACTTTTCTCTTGGTGTGCTTTACAAAAATTAAAGTCTTATAATTTAACAATCCTTTACAGTATTTTTGAAATACATTAAATGTGAGCACAAAAATTGTAGGCATTATTGTATATTATGAATTAGAGCTTATCTTAAACGAACGTGCTCCTAGTATATTCCGAAGTTTGCTTGGCTTGTTTTGAACTGTATTATAAAGAGTATATTGATCCGAAAATATTATTGTTTACTTTACCGCTGACGAACTTAGGAACTTTGAAAGATATTAAGGTGTATCAAGAAACACGCCACCGCTTGCGCAGCGGGAGTTTCTTTTGTGTTCTTATGCATATGTATGATGTAGGTGTGTATATACAGTACAAATCTTGCACCTGTGGTCGGGGCTTGTTTAATCACGAACAGAATTAACTCGATAACTTAAAAACCATAAAAATTAGAATAGTGCTCTCGCTGACTTTTTTGGAGAAGATTTTATGCTCTACACAAACAGTCTTAAAAGTTTTTTGATATCTTCTGTCGTTAAGCCTACGTCTGCAAAAAAAAGGACAATTAGGGCTATTTTTGCGATATTTTCCCATTTTTTGCGAATCTAGCTTTAACCGTATAAGATATCAAGAAAACTTGTAAGACTTTTTTGTAGAGCATGAAATTTTCTACAAAATGCAGAGGAGAGCACTATTCTAGTTGTTATGGTTGTCACGTTCTCGAGTTAATTTTGTTCGTGAGTAAACCAAACACCGACCATAGGTGCATGATTAAGTACAGTATAGTATACATGTATATATGTAGGTATGTATGTAGGTATGGTGTATGTATGTTTCATATACTCGTTATGTCTCTAGTACACCGATTATTATCTATTAATGTGTCAAGGAAATAAATTAAATAGATAGATACATACATGTGATATCCCAACAAACTAATGTTTTATACAAAGTACATCGCGATAATATAAATACATAAATATCGTGGGCCTAATAGTAATATGCCCTGTCTTATACTTGCATTAAATATATACAGGACACCACATTTGCTTCCATTGACACACAAAAGACTGTGACATACATATGAAAATGTATTGAAAATCTTTTTATTGGAGTATGTAGGTATCTTTCAATTAATTATATAATAACATAGATGGTATATTTAGAACCATTTTACACGCTGCTTTATCGGTATTACTTATTCTGTATTTTGATGGGGGTAACAGTAACAACAGATGGTTGCATACAGCAGCTGATCTGACGTTGCTTCCATTTAGACATTCCACCGCAGTATCTATTTAGAATTGTATATACTTATGTATATACAGTATGAAATATTTTAAGTGCGTTATAATATCCATGGCATGCATGGTCCATCTTAGGTAGGAGTGGCGGTATGAATCTCGCTACTATCCCCCGACTATCACCTCCCGTTCGGGGCGGTTTACCAAACGTACGCATAAGTAGGCCGAGTTATGGTGTTTCCACAAAATAGTTTCACCGGAATTACCGTTAGGTCTATTAATATTTCACAATGAAAATCTATTCTTCCACTGTATAATAATTTATTTTTATGAATAAATTTTTATAAAATGGTCGCACCTTAAATATTAATCGTCAGATGTACTAATTATCTATTCTAGAGCGTTCGATCTACAAATCTTCAATACCGATATACGACTGATTATGAGTCTGCGACAGTTGCTATGCAGAAGGCGGACCGGAATTTGGCTGAGAGTGGGGTGTTGTCTACTAGTCGACCTAGCGTATCGTGCTTGCAGTCTATCTCTTCTTAATACATGGATTTCTCTAGGTGTTACTGTTACTCCTGTGCCAAAATGCATGAAGCACTTGCTTACTTCCACTCAGTATATATTTCCTGTAATGTTTAATAAATATTATTATTATTATATTATTATTATATATTAATCGGAGTATGTGTAAGTCAAGTGGGAGCACGTTCTAAAATTACTGTGAAACATACAGTGGATTCCTTAAAAAAGTTTTCAAAGTTTAAATAAAACACCATATAAGTACCTATATTATTGCATATTCTGATGATGCAGACTAAATAAAGGCAAGTTACTGTTATATATACTATTATACAGGTTGGTCAATTTAAAGTGTAACACTGTAATATCTTCCAAACAATTAGTGTTATGAATAATGAACGGCACATTTTAGGTAACCTTGCTTGGGGCAGCGATGAGTAAGCGATATCAGTGGCGTACCCAGTGCAAAGTATTATGGGTACAATCGCTTTAAAATTATGTTATTTTTTTGTATCAGATTTCATTAATTTTACTTCAGTTCAATTTGAAATTCGAATTAAACTTTCCTGAATTCATTTGTTTATTGTTATTAAAATTATTCAATTGTTCAAGAATCTAATTAAGCAATCTAAGCAATTACAATAGATATAGAATACAATATAGAAAGTAATTTTAGTGAGTTAACAAAAACAATTCGATATTTTGAAACCCGGCATTTGACACTAGAGGAATCTATAAACACTCTCTACAGTATTGACAACAAAAACTGACAGTATTATGAAAAGAAACCCGGACATACATATTGAAACAATTTTGCGAAAAAGATTTTGATTTAAATTGGCAAATGAAATATTACGATTACTTACCATTTTTTTCATTTTGCACCTATCACAAGTTGTGATGTTGAGAGATTATTGTCAACGTGTAAAGATGTATTTACATCTAAGAGAACCAGATTTACGGACGAAAATTTGGAAAAAGTAATAATAATAACTGTAAATAGTGCTCTTTTATTAACGTAATATCTAATACAATAACGTAATAATCCATGTCATGTGAGTTAGTACGTATATTAATATAAATAAATGAAATAATTGTTCATTCTCAAGATGAATTTAATTTTATATTTTCTCTACATATGTTTTTATTCTATTTCCGTAGTGAACCACAATAATCGAAATAAAAGTTTATACTTACTTTACTTGCCACATTTTATTTTTGTATATAATGTTATAATAGCTGTGTTGGTTTTAATTTTTGTAGGTAAATAATATAATTTATAAAATAAGGAACAAAACGGCACGCCACTGGTGCCGCACTATCTTTCATCATTATGGGCAATGTAAACTATATATATTATATATATATGTACGTATTTAAGTTATGTTTCAAGTTGTATTGTTTCACTAACAAAACATAATAAGTAATGTTATGTCACAAATCAAATCAACTAATGAAAATAATTTATATACAGTAATTCCTCCATTTACGCGATCTCCATTTACGCGAATTCACCTTAACGCGGTAGAAAATTTCTGTATTTAAACATTCAGGTTCATTCGCATTCACACAAGTTCCATTTACGCGATTTCCATTTACGCGCTATTTTCATGGAACCAATTACCCGCGTAAATAGAGGGATTACTGTATTAAACATTTTACAAGTTAATTTAGTCCCACCCTGTCTTACCTTAATATGTGTGTGATATACATATATTGTATAATAAATTATTACAAATACGCCTTCTTCCCGACTTCAGGTCCTCTCCCTTCCTCTGAAACTTTGTCTCTTTTCTTTCTCCTTGCTTGGAATCTTTTCTTCTTTTCCTCTTTTCTTTCTCCTTTTCCTTTCTTACTTTTCAATCTTTCTAAATCTTTTCAATCCTCAAGCGTTTTCCCTTCACCTGTCTCTCTAATTTCAATCTTCTTTTTCAAACTTATCACTTTCTATCTTTTTAATGTGTTTCTTATTTTTTTAAGAACTTATTTTTCTTCACCTGACTTTTTGTCCTTCAATCCACTTTTTTCAAAAAAAAAACAAAATGTCCACTTCTCTTGTTTTTTCTTGACCTCCTTATCTATTTTTTCTATTATTATTTTTCAAATCGTGGTAACATGTGTGTACGTTGTACGTGTAATTTTGACAATGTCATTCCTAAATTTACAGTGCTTACCATATTTTAACTAAATTTGATTAATACCGAAATAGTATAACAGTAACGTAACGTATAAGACATGCATTGGTTAAATTTTGTCTGGTTTCAAACAAATATGAAACAACGTCCAATGTAACACTATCAACTATTCAAGAATAATTAGACAAAATTAATATCTGAAATTACTAATGTCATTTGATGAAAGTGGTGCATATTCAGTGAGTTGGTCTACTTGCAATTTAATTTATATAGATCAAACTGGTAGAAATTTAAGAAAAAGAATCAAGGAACATGAATTTCAACCTACATCATCAAACATAAACACAAAACTGGTACCTAATACAATTAGCTTTAATAGTCCTCATCTTCTGCATAAATGTCCTAAAAATTATAAACCTGATTTATTAGAAATTTTAGAAATTGAAAATAATAGAAATAATCCACTAAATGATGCAATTGAATATTTTGAAAACCTTTATTCATGTATCTTAAATAAGTTATATGTATATTAGTTGCCTACAACTCTAGATTTATGCATTCCTATATCCTCTATTCTCATTTAGTAATATTCCATTTCTAAATTTTTCTTCGCTAATATTTACATTTTAAAATTTGACATTCAGTTTTTAACTCACTCTGACTTCAGTGACATCATTTACTACGCTAGAGGCGAAAACCTTCTGACAAGGAGAAGGTGGACGTGCGGGGGTATATATACAACTATGCAGGGAAACGAAACGGTGAGCGCGAGGTAACGATGCGGAACAGTGAGCACCGGCCGAAGAAGCGGGAAGGACGGGTTTCCAAATACTGGAGAGTGGGTAATCAATATCACGATTGAGATTTTGACGATGTCTCTGGATCTCGACAGCTTCCCAAACCTTTCGTGGAAAATAGCGATGAGACTTGCTTGCAACAGATACCTGATCAAAACAAATTTTATGATTCGTATCAATAATTGTTCGGCTAAGGCTGAGTGTGTTGAAGAACGTGACTTAACGTACCGTTGGCGGTCTTTGATTCTAGTTTGAATAGAACGTCCAGTTTCGCCAATGTACACTGAGCCACAGTCACAGAGAATTTTGTAAATGCCTTCCTGGGAGAGAGCAGGGCGAGTGTCCTTGGGCGAAGGAAGAATTTGGGAGATCTTGTTTAAAGGCTTAAAGATGGGTTGGATATTTTGCATACGAAGAATTCTACCGATGTGACCTGTAACGCAATTGATGTACGGGGAAACGATGGTACTTAGCTGACTACTAGGTTCTGGTGCTACCTTAGGAGATTGTGGACAAATGTACCTATTTATGACCCTTTTTATGTTGCCAGAGGTATAGCCATATTTCTTTAAATTGATATTTAATTTTAATCATTTCTTAATGTTTTGCAAACATTGCTTTTCCTTCATCAGATTTCCTATAAATATAATAGAAATATTATATATAAAAATATATTTTAAACTTGCACTGCGTATGAATGTTCTAGACATAATATCAAACAGAGCGAATTCCGTCAATAAATACGAATCATTTTATAGTAATGTAGGATGTATTACAATCATCATAGGATATATAATTTATTGCGAATCTTTCTACCTGCTTGTTATCGACCCCTATTTGTCGTCCAGTGCTACTTCTCAAATGTTTTGAGTAGCTGTATACGGCCATAACGCTTGAAGTTTGAGTCGTTTAAAATGCTCGCTATAGTATGTATAGTATGTAAGTATTCCATACCATTGTTACTACATTACCATGCCGTAAGTGTTGTAGTGCTGTTAACGGTATCTCATCAACGAATGGTAGCTTGAAGCTGCACCTACCCACCTGAATCGATTGCCACAAATCATTTCCAACTCTTAGAGCATTTATGTATGTGTATATTTCAAAGTGCATTCTTGTTTTAATAAATTCAATTCAATGTCAATACAAAGGGAAATTGATTTTATACCTTTTGACTTTAGTGTTTGTATGGTTTGTAATTATTAAAATTTTAAAAAGTATTAATTATTTTGAAGTTGTTTGTTTTTCTACTCGTTTATATTTGAGCAAAACAACCATTTCGCAACCATTATGTGACTACAAGTAACTGAAACTTCCTTCAAATTAATATGTGTTTGTGCACAATAAGATCTAGACTTCTCCTTTAACGATGTTGTTAACCCGATGAAAAAACAGCTCTATGTATACGTATAAAATTTCCTTCGGACGACAAGTACCTTCGTTTTTTCCATTTGGAATTATTTTTGTCGTGGTCCATAGTTTGCTTTTTCGTTAGTTAGTATATCTAATCGCATAGCTTATTATCGTTAATGTCAACAACTAACACTATTTAGACGATTGTTTTATTAAGCCATGAATTTTTAAAATTTTCTTCTACTATTGAACCGTTTAATAGAGTCAAAAATATACAATATACAAAGAAATAAATAGATACATGAGGGTTTCTCGTTTCCTTCCCTGCTTTCGTTTCCCAAACGGAAAGCAATATTGTACAAGGGAGTTGATGCTAAATATGTATGAAGCAATCATATCGCATTATTCATACAGTCAAAGGAGATGTTTTGTGACCTAGAAGTCATCCATAAAGCGCCTCTGAATTTGACAAATGCAAACGGACACTGATACCACGGCATTATAATGCGATCATCTGTTTATCAATTCCTATTTTGTGATATTTGGAATCGCAGACGATAAATGAAAAAAATGTAAATGGTGGGTTGTGACGATTTCGGTTTTATTCATGCTTGTTACACTGCCGTATTACAATCTTATGATAGATAGATATAAAATGTATAGATATAAATTCTAGTGTAAATACTCAATAAAGAATTGTCAAGCAGTACTGCTGTCTTTGTTATATTATCTAAAATACATCTACAACAGTAGTTATTGGTGCACTTGGTCGTGGAAAAATTCTGAGCACCGTGGAAAAGTTAGGCCCCGCCCATTTCCAGGAAATCAAAGGATGCTGCCGCCTATCAAAGGAAGTCGCCAGACGTGTTGGCGCCGGGTGTAATGCAACATACAGGCCGATACAATATACAGGGCAATACAATATACAAGGTGATATAATATGCATGGCGTCTAATAATTATGTAGCATATACAAGGTATTCCTTAATTGTGTAACATATACAGAATGCTCCTTGATTTTGTAACATATATATATATATATATAGTGTTCCTTAATTATGTAACGCAGAAGTGATACCACAAAGACTTTCTTACCGGAAGTACATTTAGTGCGCTCCAGCGGCCTAGGGCCTTTTGGTAATTTTTTCTAAAGACGAACAACTACAGAAGGTACGACCTTTATATCTATTTATAAATCTTTTATCGTCCTTTACCATACACTTATACTAAAAAACTATCCTTTATTTCGCACGAACAACAAAATAACGTCCCAGTTGCGTGAACACTACGAGATTTTTATTCTCGCGCATTGATTCTATGTAAAATAGACACAATTCTGGAGTGGTGAGCGATAATTGTCTTAGTGTGTTTTATACTCGGTAGGTGTAAACCTATATATAAGGTGGTCAAACCCCTAGAAAAATCAGTCTGTTAGTGTTCGTCGTTGTGTGAACATTTAAGTCAATATTCAATATTTGATCCAAGCGTGAAGCACATTAGCATCTTTGTCTCAAGGTAGGTGCTGTTTTAAGGGGGAAAATAAATATATTTGTAAGGAATATGCTCCTTTCCGTTCAATACAATGAGTCCGTAGGTTAAGACTCTGCACTAGCGTCATAAAAAATAAAAACTGTCAACGTCAAAACCTGATGTGTTTGCTAATTAGTAAATAAGAAACCTTTAGAATAAAGTTGATTATACAAGGAACAAGATTGCGAAGAACAAACATTGAATGTTGTTTCTTGTATTTTTACACGTTTGTAATCATTGTATATAGTTAATGTAAATACTCTAACTAATAAAATACTTGTATTGTTACAGTGAAACTATTGAGTTTGTTATTCTCTACAACCCTTGACTGTTGAAATAGATAATTCAATTACGCATTACATATTTATAAATTTTCCATCGTCACAACGGATGTATGACTCATACTATACATATAATTATTGTGTTTTCGTTTGTAGATAATCACGAAGTTTGTTATAATAAAAGAAACGTATAAAAACATCCAGCGTTTTAATCTCCACGGACGTACTCTGGAATTTAAAATATGACCGGTACCGTCAAACGAGGTGCCCATTACGTGGATAAAGGGGGCCATCAATGAGATTGTCGAGAAAGGCGTAGAAGGTTTGGGTGACTCAGATAAGGTGGGCTTCACCTTCTGTTCGGAGGAGCTCGCTAGGCAGCCTGGGTGGATCAATTTTAAGTAAACGTCCAAAGTGACTTTCGACCACGTGTGGGATATGGTATTGAGGGTTTACCAATTTTTTGCCTGGGTGTTACCACCGTCAAGATGCCAGCAGGACAAGGACGTGGACGACACTACAACACCTTCGAAGAGGAGTGTAAGAGCCGCAGGGGCGTAGTTGCCATAAATAATAAAGACAATTTATGTCTTCCTCGAGCACTAGTTGTTGCAATGGCTTATACGGATGAGGACATCCTTTACCCCAAAATTCTACGAGACTACGGCGTCGGCAAGTTACAGACGATTAGGGCACACCAGCTATTACAAGATAGCAGGCTCATTAATCCTGAAGAAGGAGCTGGCATATCCGAATTCCAGCGATTACAGGCACATCTTACCGGCCACACAATAACCGTCTACAGCTATGACAGTAAAGGCCGTGATGTTATTTTTAAAGGTAGTGGCGGTCCCAAGAAGTTGAATCTGCTTTACCACAACGCTCACTATAATGTGATAACATCACTGACCGCGGCGTTTGGGTGTAGCTTCTTCTGTGAGGAGTACCAGATGCCATACAACACCAAAGGTTGAGAGCTTTTCGCGGTGAGGACTGCTACGTTCGACACAAAGACAATATGTGCTTGCAAATTCGGCGGTATGACAAGTGCCTCAAGACAGTTAAAATCGATCGTCAGCACACCTGCGGTGAGGTGTCTTGCAAAGCGTGTAACAAACATGTGCCAGAAAGACACCTGTGTTATATGCCTGCAGACACAAAACAGCCAGCGTTTAAAAACCAACTGCTTGTGTTTTACGATCTAGAGACGTGCCAAGAGAGAGAAACACCCGATGGGCTTCTACACAAGCCAACATTCTGCCTACTGCAACAGCGTTGTGACCACTGCATAAACGAGACTATAGTGCGTTTCCAAAAGTGTGGAATGCGTCAATACGTGTATAAGAACAATCCTATTGACTCATTCATGAACATCGTAATGTCTGCTTGAAAAGTGTAACGGTAATCGGAAACAATGCGGGCGGGTTCGATCATCAGATTCTATTGAACTATATTTTAACGCAAACAAACATTACTCCTGAACTTATAAGGCGCGGTACAAAACTAATAGTGATGACCGTCGGTAATGTTAAATTTCTGGATCCCCTGAACTATTTTCCCATGCCTCTGTCCAAGCTACCAAAAGTTTTTGGTTTCATCGAGTTGAAGAAGGGTTATTTTCCACACCTATTCAACAAGGTGGAGAATGAAAACTATGTAGGACCCCTGCCAGCTTTTGAATATTATGTCCCCGATAACATGAAAACTGAAGACAGAATTTTCTGCAATGGTATTCTGAATTGTCAACAACATAAGTATGTATTTGATTTTCAAAACGAGATCGTAGAATATTGTATCTCCGATGTAGAAATTCTGACGCGTGCATGCCTGGAGTTCCGTAAGCTGTTGCTGGAGAGCGGTAACGTGTACCCATTCACCGAAGCAACGACTCTACCATCCGCGTGTAACAAAATATACAGGCGTAATTTCCTCAGCCGGTACAATGGGTATCATACCTAAAGGTGGCTACAGCTGGCAAGATAACCTATCTACAATAGCTATACAATGGCTCATTTGGGAAGAGAAGCAGCGCGGAATAAACATCCAGCACGTGGTAAAAGGTTCGGAGGTTATAATCCATGGTACGAAAGTCGATGGTTATTGTTCTGAGACCAGACAAATATTTGAATTTCACGGGTGTTTCTGGCATGGGTGTCCATGGTGCATTTTGACACAGGATAGCGACCCCCGGCACAACGATCCAACTACAACAATCGAGATGCGATACGCAGACACGTGCATTAAAACAGAACGCTTACTCGAAGCCGGTTACGACATGGTTGAAAGATGGGAATGTGATTTTCGAAAGGAGATGACCGACGAGATAAGAGCGCATACGGAAAACCATGAACTGCTACGTAACGCGCCTCTAAATCCACGTGATGCGTTTTACGGTGGTCGCCAGTAAGATGTATTATACAACCGCAGAGGGTGAAAAGTAAAATATGTCGATGTATGCTCACTGTACCCGTGGACGAACAAATACGGAAAATATCCTATTGGTCACCCGAAAGTGTACGTGGGAGGAGAATACCAGAAACTGAGCCTGGATAAAGCCGAAGGTTTAATTAAATGTAAAATCCTACCACCACAAGATCTGTATCACCCGGTACTGCCTACCAAACTAAACAACAAACTGATGTTTACGCTGTGTCGTACATGCAGTGAACAACTGAATCAGATGGAGTGTATGCATAGCGACGAACAGAGAGCGTTAATTGGTACTTGGATGATAGATGAAGTCAGAAAAGTCATAGAAAAAGGTTACAGTATCTTGGAAATTTATGAAGTATGGCAGTATCAAGTTGTTAACGGGCTGTTTAAGGAATGCATCGACGAGTACCTTAAAATAAAACAGCAAGCTTCCGGATGGCCTACAGGATGTGACAGCGACGAGGAAAAAACAAACTATGTGCGCCAATAGCTAGAGCAAGAAGGTGTACATCCTGATAAAATCTCCAAAATCTCCGGTTTGAGACAGGTAGGTAAAGCCGTGATAACCAGTTTTTGGGGCAAGCAGCGTGAAAATCAGCCCAAAACAACCATCGTTAACCAACCAGCAAAATTTTTCTCATTGCTGACCAATCCCGGGATTAATGTAAATACCGTACAAATCATCAACGAAAACACCCTTGTCGTTAACTGGGAGCACAAAGAAGAGGTGTATGAACCATTACCCACTGTAAACGTCTGCCTGGCGACCTATACAACAGCGATGGAAGGGTCCTTTACTACGACACCGACATTGTAATTTACGTTTCAACGCCTGGGCAATGGGACATTCGTATAGGTAGTTTCCTGGGCGAGATGACCAACGAGCCGACCCAAAATTATAAGCCTATCGCGTATATTCCGCAATACAGAACAAATATCAGAACACGATCAAAGTGAAGGGGATAACAATAAATTACAATAATTCGAAGGCCGTGAATTTCCAGGCACTTTGTGACATGATCTTAAAAGATGACGAGCCAAAATATGTTACAACAAAGCAGATAAGCCGTACTGCCACGCATGAAGTGGTCACCAAAACAGGACAGGAAATATTTCGTTGTAACTTTCGGAAACGGAAACTCGTGCAAAACCATGATTCTGTTCCATATGGTTATAAGAATCGAAAATTACAATAAAATAGATGTGATGCGCGAGAACTAATCAGTTGTAACGATGGCGCTTTCTTAAAATAAGCAATTATTCGAAGTAAATCATCTATATTGTATTTCAATATCAGTTAAAAATCTCAACTATGGAATTTATAAAATTAATTAATGCAATGTACCATACTAGAAGTTAAAATAAAAATAATTTGAAGGAAAAGGTGTTTTATTGGCTATACCTGCTCGATCTGTCCTTCTACAGGATTATCTTTTATATTGTATTTATAGAATTAATTTATGATTTATTACGAATAAATACAAATTTGCGATAAAATATGTTTTATCCAGTATGTTTATATACAGGGTGCGGCTAAAGTATTGCACCAAGTGGAATAACAGGCAAACGCCCAGAAATTTAGATTTGATATTTGATAGTGTTAAACTGTATATTATAGCTAAGATTTTGACATAAATTTCATTTGTTTTGTACAGTTGATGTGGGCAGGACGACGCCATCTGGCTTTTTTTAATAGGAACACGGGTTTATCTTTAGAGCATTTGAGAGCTACTTACTCCCAAAATACAAAGACATGCATTATAAAGTTGTTTATTGAGAAATAATTTTAAAAAATCGTGAAAAAATAATAATGAAATAGAAATATAGATAAATAAACAAACTCATCATAATTGTTCAAAATGCAGAACATCTGCAGCATTCATTAGACGCTTTTGTAAGACGACTTTATTTGTGTCAAGAAGTGAACGGGCAGCATTTTGAACAGACAGCACGTTGTATGGTAATTTAATTCTTCAACGTAGTTTTATACGTAAAATTTAATTAATACAACTATTCTCAATTGATTAGTTTATATCTAAATCGAAAAGCTAGAAGTTGTTTTAAATAGTATCCAATGTTTGTAGAAACTATATGTTTGTTTAATGGTTCGAGGAAATCAATTATATCGTCTTCTGATTTCAACAAAGGATAAATGCTATCGACCGTTTGAAGAAAACTGTCGGAGATATCAATGAAATGCATGTTGCTTGTATGAGTAAGCAAGTAATAATACTCGCTAGCATTCGTTGATGGCCCTGTTCGTAGATCTATCTAGATGCTCGGCGAAAGTTAGCTTCCTGTCGAGGATCATTCCCAGGTATTCGATCTTCTCGCCCCAGTCGATTTCCGTCCGTAGAACGGTTATCTTTTGAGGCGAGGGTTGGTGTCTTCGGCTGAACGCAATAGCTTGCGTTTTCCTCGGATTGATTGTTAGACCGCATGTGCTTCCTCGATTCGATCCAACTGTGCCTGAGCAAGTTGAGCTGCAATCTCGGGACTCTTGGAGGTACTCACTAGCATAAGTATAAGCCTTTTTATATTTTCCTCATCCCCTCCACATTTGATGAGTTAAAACACGCAATGTGACAAGATGATGCTATATAATATTGTAGCTATCTGTTACGGTTCCACAGCTTTCGAACAGATAATATCTGTTCCTGGAAGCCGTTGAAATAAACTGGTATATTATACCAGTTTATTTGAACGGCTACCTGTTATAGCTGAACAGCTTTCGAACGACATACCTGTTTATTTCACTGGCTATCTGTGACGGCTGAACAGCTTTTGAAGAGATATACCTGTTTATTCTAACGGCTATCTGTTACGGTTGAACGGATATATCGGTTAACGGCTACTGTTTTAACGAACAGATCGGTTATTATAAAGATGCAGGTTAACGGTGGCGTGAAATAAAATGGTATTTAATTAATTTGCCCCCTAGCGAACTCCTTCGAACAGAAGGTGGAGCCCACCTTATCTGAGCCACCCAAACTTTCTACGCCTTTCTCGACAATCTCATTGATGGCCCTTTTTATCCACATGATGGGCTCCTCGTTTGACGGTACCAGTCGTATTTTAAATTCCAGAGTACGTCCATGGAGATTAAAACGCTGTATGTTTTTATACGTATTATTATAATAAACTTCGCCATTATCTACAAACGAAAACACAATAATTATATGTATAGTATGAGTCATAGATCCGTTGACGAAGCAAAATTTTTAAATATATTTATTTTCCTCCTTAAACAGTACCTACATTGAGACAGAGATGCTAATGTGCTTCACGCTTGGATCAAATATTGAATATTGACTTAAATGTGCACAAGACAACGAACACTAACAGACTGATATATTATTATATATAGGTTATAGGGGATTATATATAGGTCTACACGTACACACTAGACAATTATCGCTCACCACTCCAGAATTGTGTCCATTTTACATAAGAATCAATGCACGAGAAGAAAAATCTCGTAGTGTTCACGTTTCCCCATAAGAAGTAATGTATTTTAACGCACACCGGACACTCGCAACTGGCACGTTATTTTTTTGTTCGTGCGAAACAAGAGTAGATTTTTAGTATATATGGTAAAGGACGATAAAAGATTTATAAATAGATTTAAAGGCCTTACATTCTATAGTTGTTTGTCTTTAGAAAAAATTACCAAAAGGCACGAGGCCGCCAGAGGGCACTAAATGTACTTCCGGTGTGAAAGGCTTTGTGGTATCACTTCTGCGTTACGTAATTAATGAACACTATGTATATATGTTACAAAATCAAGGAGCATTCTGTATATGTTACACAATTAAGAAACTCCCTGCATATGCTACATAATTATTAGGCGCCCTGTATATTGTATTGCCCTGTATATTGTATCGGCCTGTATGTTGCATCACTCCCTGCGTCAACACGTCTGGCGACTTCCTTTGATAGGCGGCAGCATCCTTTGATTTCCTGGAAATGGGCGTGGCTAAACTTTCCCACGGTGCTCAGAATTTTTCTATGACCAAGTGCACCAATACCTACTTACAACAAACATAGGAACAAAATGCGAAAACTCAATTTATTTTATGGGCAGTATGTAAAGAGTGCCACAATATCGTTCTCAAGAAAGGTAGGTACGTCACATTATCTGTAACAAGTACTTAAGATAACTAACAATATGCTGATTACAGTTTAACTTTTTTAAATATAATGGTACTTAATGGAAGTAAGGGTCCACTTTATATCAGAATTACAACTAAATTTGCTTATAACTTATAACGCAAGTAGAATTTAATACCGCATATATACTTACAATTGTTGTGTGATTGTTAGTGTAGCGATAACCAACAGTAAACATTTAATGAAAGCAACATAACAACATAACATCAAAAACGAGAAGTGGTCAAACGTGATAAACTGCTCAAGCCATCTTTTTATTTCTTTATAACTTATTTTCACACATTGCAATATTACGGCTTTAGTTAAAATACATACATAAATATATTTGAATATTTGTATGGGAGCATTACTAGTGTGAAGTTTGTAAACCTTACAAAGTCAGAAAAATCGTTACGTTTAGACTCATTCTTCCGTACAAAAGCTTTAGTAGATTTTTTAGTTTGTCTTATGCTCATAGTGAGATTTTAGACGTACGCCGATTCTTTGCTCCATTTGGAGATGGAAAAATAATAATGCCTACGGGAGAATGATCGTCCTTCTCTGTATTATTATTTTCAGCTTCAGCCAAATGCTCGTTTACATGAGAGCTTTCGCAGTAACTATGACGTATGAATAAAAATCTGTCCCGGTTTAGTGATTGCTTGCCTGAATTACTATCATCCGTTAAACCTGTAGTATTTCTGTCTGTAATTTCGAATATCGATTAAATTATTTCTCACAATTTATTAAACAACAGGAAACATCTGTTACGTCAAAAGAAAGTATAGACATATGTATTCGACATACGTCCTTTAACTCACCAAACAACATATGTCTAGATTCAGAAATTAATCACATATAAATTTTTCACTTAAGCTAGAATTTATTGTTATAGTGTTGTATTAACAATGAAAAGAATAATTTCCAACTAATTTTTAACATTATTTCAGCTTTCGCTCTTGAGTTTTAACACCATTCTATTTTACTCCTGTGTGTGTTTTTGCTTGTAGAAATTCAATTATATTCTGCGTCCCTGGTGTAAAGCTAGTAGTCGTAGCTATTTACAGTTTTTGTTTAATCTAATCGTTTCCCATATCATGATTATTTTAAAGACACAAAAAGCAATTGTACCTGGTTAAACTTTGTTGCGTGTAGTGTACTATTGCAATAACTTCAGCAAATGTGTTTCAGGTATAATCCTCATCTTCAATATTTCTTCAGTGAATACTAAACAATCATTTGACAAAATATTGTAAAACAGAACTATGTCGATCACATATAGGATAAGTAACTAGTGACATTTCAAGATACTTTTTGTATGTTGTTGTTTGTTTCTATCTAATATCATTAGTGAATGAAAACAATATGTGTAGAATATAATCTACGATCTACTGCAAAAATAGAAGTGAAAATAACTTATTAAAATTTAATATATAAGTTCGCTTCAGTTAAGTCTAACAGACATATTCTTCTCCGTATGATAAGGAACAAAGACGATAAGATAGCCGTTGTTTCTGGTGTAGGAGGATAAATCAGCTAAGTAGAAGATAGAGCAGAACATCAGGAGAACTGAACTTTTAATGAAGCGAAATTAACTTGCATTATTACCGAGCCGAGCTCCAACGTTTTAATATTCGAATAACGCAGTGTTTTCGACTTTAATATCGTCAGTTTTTCCTCATAGCGGTTACCGCACTACCTTTCATTAAACCAAGGAATTACTAAAGGCCACCCAACAACACGGCAGCGATAATTGGTGAACTTTAATATTTTAAGATATCAAGGAAAAGATTTTAGATGCCTCTGTCGCTTCCTACCAACATTTATACCTGTATAAGTCAGCCGAACTTACTTGACAAAATCATAATGGAAGATTAAATTTTAATTGATCTAGGGTGTTAGAATGTTACACGAAAACGGAAGGCTTTCGACAATTTGAATAATAAATGGACACGCTCTGTGATTAATTTTCATGAAAGTATGGATTATTTAATTGTGGCATATACAGGGGGAATTGAAAGACGCAGTATGTACTGAGATACAGTCTATTACGGACAGTGATTAGTTTTATTAATAGAAAATTAATATTCTTTAAACGTTGAGTAGTTGTAGTAGTAGATTGTAGTATGCTTATGTTTGCATATTTCATTCAACTATTGTTTCATCTTGGTCTCAGTTTTAAAGTTACATTTTGGCATAAAATATCCGGACAAGTCACAATACCATTTGGGAGGAATTACAAAATGGTTAGCGAACTTCTCCACAAAAATGGTTATCCCATTAAATTTATTAACAACATATTGCATAATACTTCGGTAAGCCGGGTTATCCCCACTCCTGACATTAAGAACCAAAAAACTGTAAAGTACTTCGGGTTGCCTCATATAAGGTATCCCATGCCTGCTTTGAAGATATTGGAGGTAGAAGATGTTAGAACCAAGATTTGTGGTACATATATTTTTAGCAACCTTAAAGACCGTATACCTTCTCTATTGTCTGATATAGTTTATAGATTGGGGTGCAATAATTGCAACGTAACATACGTGCGGCAGACAAAACAATGTTTCACGGAGGATGCCAAACCACAAATAGGACTGTTTCGAGAGAAACATATATAAATGTGAAAAGACAGCTCTATCTCAACATTGTTTTGACTACAATCACAGTTTCAACTTGGACGGAGTAAGCATTTTGGAGAGCGAACAAAATCTATCAAAAAGACTTATTTTTGAAAAATTTCATATCTCGAAAGACACGAGGTGTCTCAAACATGATTCAGCGTCCCATATATTAGCAGCGTATCGCAACCTACTTAAGCAGATATCCCTTTTTCATTCTTCCGACCAGGGTAAATCATATAGTTATTCGATGTCTAAGGAACATTTTCGAATCAAATCAAAAGCAAACTTGCAAAAAAAAATACTAGGACAGTTTACAGTATTTTTGTAAGGAATTATATAAAAAAATTGGTTTCATATGTAAAAAAATCATTCCAAAATTTTTGCATATAGTCGACAATGTCTTTACAGTTATTGGCCAAATGCATTAATGGGCAATTTTAGCAGATCTACGTAACCGTCAGTATACTGCTCAAGTTGCATCATTTTTCGTGTTGAACATTTTCGCAGTAAGACAAATCGTTTAAAATTCCTTTTTCTCGTTACTAACATCTTCCATTTCTTTCAGTAAACTAGAACACGTTTCACTATTAAAGTCACATTCGCTTTCTTGCTTAAAGCATAAATGGAGCAAATACAAATCATCTGTTGCTATATCAGGAATGTCGATTCAATTTTTTGTGGAACACAGCTTTTATTATATTCGTCACATGTTACAAATGACTTGCTTTTTATATATTTTTACGATGACTCTATGTGTTAAGGTTTCTACTTGTTTTGGCGTATTAGCATTCTTTTCCCGTTTAGTATCTTAACGCTTTCTCTTTCGGGTTTCCTTTTCATTCTCTATTTTTTCTGTAATGCGCATATGTTCTCAAACATATCTTGGTATTTTTGGAAGTGGTAACATAGGGGAATTTTGCCGTTTATTTCATACCTTTTCTTTGGTGGTGATTTGGATATATTAGATAATCACTTAACAACATAGTTGCGTTCAAAACATTTGATTTAGTACTGATATCCTGACCATTTCTTTCTACCTGCAGCATACCTCCAGACATTAATTCAATGTTTGACTCACTGCTTCGCAGCATATTTTCATTATGCGTTTTCATATCTTGTATCTCGTCAATTAGTAGTTCTCCACTTTTTCAACTCCTATACTGGACTTAGCAAGTGGTCCCGTGTGTTCAATATGCCGATCCACTTTGTCGCTCTCCACTATAAATGCATCCACGTCTTTATTTATTAAACTATGAATGTGAATACTATTACACGGCTGCGGAGGCGGACACCGACGAAGATAGTATATTATCAATAATCTGTATTTTCTGAGCAGTAATTTCAAATATCTGAGATGGAACTGTGAAGTGACGCCATAGATGCTACAGACTCCAGAAATTTTACTGGCTTCTTTGTGAGCAATTTCATTTAGGTCTTCAAACTGTTTGACCTTTTTAGTACCCACAATAGACACAAGTAAGTCTAGTTCGAATCCTTCTGTCATCACTTTCTGTCTCAGTGCTAGCTGCTTCTTGTGCTAAACGTTTTGAATAGTCAATTGCCTCAGCGTTGAGTCGATAGATAGCTAATACTTTAAAACCGATTTTTTTTTTAATTTCTGGTTTGATCCATCTATCGATTACAGTTTGAAGCAGTGGAGCAAGGGACAGTTTGTTCAAAGTTTTTCCAGGATTGTTTGTATGCCATTCATTAACACATCTATGCCATGCGGACTTAATTGGTCTAAATGCTGGTACTTCGGCATATTAAAGAATACGGGCAGCATTCGAATATAGTGCTATAATTTCTATTTGAAGCTAATTGCGTAATACACTTAATTCAAGAGTTAGATGCGGTTTGTGGCCATCTACAAATAGGATTACAAGAAACTGATTTTTTTTTCTAAGAGATATGGATAGAAGATATTCGCTACACATGCATAAAATGTTTCCGCAGCCATCCACCCACTTTCACTGCGATCTACACGAAGCGTTAACTGATATTGAAATTTTCTCTCCTATTTGTTTGGGTACACAATCATGGCGCTATATACATATGTATAGTACCATTGGCAGAAAAAGTGAACATAACTATTATGGTTTCTCTTGGTGAAAAATGTTCTACAGTGTAAACTTTTTAGAACCATTAGCAGCGTAAACTTTGCTAGTTTTGGGACAAATATGGAAACCCGTTTCGTCTACATTATAAACTCGAGATGGCTGTTCGGGTACATTGCCTATTTTTTTTCGCATTAATAAATCTATTCTATTTCTATCTACTAATTGTTATTACTATTTCTATTTACTAATAAGGTAGTTCATCTGGGAAAATTCAATTTAGACATGCTTGAAATTCAATGTGTAAGTAAAAATACTTTAGCGGGAAAAATACAACAGCTGTTGTCACAACTTCTTACCATATACGAGGTGAAAGACTTAATATAATTTTAATTACATAATTAATGTGTGAATTATCGTCCCGAACACTTTTTGGTTACTCTTTAATGTTACTATTTGTTGTACGCGAATCGCTTCATTTCTATTTAATTGTGTGATATTAACCGAGTAGGGTCTTCACCTAATGATGACATCTACGCAAATACTTTGCACATAACTAATGAATAAATATTTAAGAAAGACCCGACTATTACATCACAAGTAGGTCATAGTAATGCCCGCATTTTTTAAATTATGTCGTATCCCGCATGCAAATCATAAGAAAGGTCTATTGTGTCGCACAAGTAGGTCATACTAATGCGTAAGAGGGTATATACAGGGCACAGCCTGTATAGTCAGCATATACAGGCTGTCCACGTCGAGTGACTGCGGTGGTAGCCCTATAATATAACTACTTTCATAAAAAAAATATTTTTCTTAAAATTTCAGAACAGAAAATTACTTAAAATTAATTTACCTTATTTTATGTGGGTGAGTGTGTGCGTGTGTGATTTAGAAAGCTTTCTGTCTGAAAAACTGACCACTGTGCCCCGCTCTCCCCTACATTTCTTATCGGTTTGTTTATATGTTTAAAGTGTTTTCGTATTTTATGATTCTTTTTTTATTATTAGGGATGTGAAATACACTATCGACGACTAATTGAAGTTTCATTGATAGACCGAGGACACGACAACAGGTTCAGTATACATATATACATACATATACATATTTAAAGATATTTAATTTTCGACAGTACTTCTTTAATATAATTAAAATTATCGGGAATGGTGGCCTGCTTTAGTAAAACTCAATTTTTAATTGTTCTCTATATTTCGTAATATATGTATTACTTTTTCAGGAAAAATGCTACACCGACAATTACACAAAAGTTACAGTACAAATAATTCAAGTAATATGACGAGCATAATAAATACATACACGTGATGCGTATTTGTTTCCGCCTACAACCGCTAGCGAGCGACACTGTCTAAGCGTCTGACTATATCGAAAACGGCCGGCGTAAATCCGCTCTCTGATTATTACAATCAAAGAGGTAGTCTTGATTTAGGGAATGAGAGGCTAAAGCGCAAGATATCTTAGCAATTTTACAATTGCTTCTGTGTTTGCGAGTCCCTGACAATAATTACTATATATAATCGTTCCTCTATCTACCAACTAGGATGTAGAAGTACAGTGATTTTCGTTAATTGTCAAAAGTTTTTCTAAACTACCAGGAAATAATACCGTGTGTGCTTGGTAAGTTTGTAGATCATTAATTGTAATGACAATAAACAAGAATTGTTCTTTCAGGTTTTATCATAACGGTGCTTACACCGAAGCATGATGCCTTTATTTTAAAGGCACATTACAGAAGTGGTATGCGAGATGATGATGGAAATCGGAATTATTCTCTGCCAAGTTGTATCGAGCAATTCACTGAGGCGTTCCCCGATTTTTATGTTGATTACGATACACTGAAATACCGCAGACATCTTATAATTCATCGTTTTGAAGAAAGAATTTGGGTAGCAGTGTCTAGGCGAAGAATTATTGGACCAATATTTTTCCATTAAACCATTATAGCTGAACGATACCGTGCCATATTAAACGAATTCATACCACAACTACACGATGATGAGCTACGACAAGGTTTCTTTCAACAAGATAATGCCCCCGCACACAGAGCTAGAGCTACGCAGGAACATCTCAGACAATTTTTTGATGATAGATTGATAAGCGAAAACTTATGGCCTCCACACTCTCCGTACCTGACACCGTTAGATATTTATTTGTTTGGCAATTTCAGAAATAGATTACACAATTTAGATGGACTAGCAGCTATACGAGAAGAAATAAATAATATCACCATAGAAGAACTGCAAAATGTATTTGAAAATTTAAAACATAGAGTAAATATATGTTTAAATAACAACGGAACCACTTTCAGCATTTATTGTAATTAATTTTCCTTTAGATAGTCGTGATTATTTACAATATAAACCTAACCTGTAAAATTTTAATTGTCAATATGTAAATAAAAATCTCTGCAGGAATTTTAGTTTTGCTATAGTACCATACTGTTAAATGGGTTGCATATCTAAAAAAGGTCACGTGAGTTTTAATCATTAATGAAAGCACTGTATTACTGTTATATAGTTTCCAGATCCTTCGGTTTTGGGCCATCTTCGTTGCTTGGTTCCAGTCTAAAGTATATCTCAAACCTGGTCATTCCATGTCCGTATCGGTCTACCGTAGTCCATATTTGTTTCACCTTTCTGTCATTATTCATACGAGCCGTATGTCCGAACAACCGTAATAATTGTCTTTCTTCCACTCTTTCTTTGGCCGGCACTAGTTTAAATCGGTGATGCACACTATCATTTCTCATTCTGTTCTCTTTTTTGTCATTCTCGCAACAGCACTTAAATAGTGCACCTCACTTGCCTGTATTTTACTACACAGGCTGGTCCTTTTAAAGTGTATCACTGCAATATTTTCGAAATAATTAGTGTTGTGAAAAAAAGTATTAGACAAAAGTTTAACTATATGAAGGGGCTCGTTCGATGGCACTACTGTTGTCACTATAAAGAAAGACACACAGGTCATAGCAAGGTCAACTCTTTTTTTTTCAAATAGCATATAGTATTTTTTTAATCAAATTCTAAAAGAGCAATAAATTGTGAATAGAAAAATGGCAAACTACATATGACCTCAAGTTAATATTAATCGAGATATTTCGAAAAAATGAGGACATAATAAAAGTCATAATAAATGTTTTTTATTTGTTTGTTAAATGTAAAAGTAGAAAATAAATGTTAATAGTAACTACAAATTGTTTACATAAGGTAAATAGTGGAAGAACGCAGACGGCTATCGAATAGATGTTCAAATTGGGGGCCATCAGCCCCAATGCATTTTGTATTCGCGCAGAAGGATCGCTATATTTATATTATGTGTACAATATTGACTTCTTGTATATGATCCGGAACCAACAACACCAGGAAACATGCAGCAGAAAATAAGATATGCATGACATGCAGACATTTCTGAGAACATGTTACTGCGTGTGCATAGAGATTTTTCTGCGCGAATACAAAAGTGCATTGAGGCTGGTGACCGCAAATTTGGACATTTAATTCGATAGCCGTCTGCTTTCTTCTACTGTTTACCTTATGCAAACAATTTGTAGCTACTATTAACATCTATTTTCTACTTTTACATTTAACAAACAAATAAAAAACATTTGCGGCACTGACTTTTATTATGTCCATATGGTTTCTTGCACAGTCTAATCACACAGTCACAGCTAATTATATTCCATATTTTTTCCTTTGGTGCACTATCGAATGCCTTCCCTAAATCAACAAAGCATGTATATCTTTTTCTATCAAAACTAATGGCTTTTTCTATAACCTGTTTTATGTTGAAAATTAAGTCGGTTACTCCACTTCCACTTCGGCTCCAATATATCTCTAACTCTCTTTTCTAATATTATTTCATATACTTTGCTACACACATTTAACAAAGATATAGGTCTACAATTTGAGCATTTGTTACTTTCACCTTTCTTATGTATTGGTAATATTACTGCTGGTGTCCATTCTCTCGGTATGTTGCTTGTTCTCCATGCTATGTTTATTATTCTATGTAACATTTCCTTACCTTTCCTGGTCATATATTTTATTTGTGAATTTTTTTACTGCTTTCTCTACATCTAGCATAGTTATATCTTCTGACTGATTTTCACCTTCCAATTCTCTCGGTACCATCTGAGTTTCATATTCTTCTCTACCGTTCAGTACAATTTTAAAATAGCGGTACCATTATTTTGTCGTCGGTTGTACATATGTAAATTATTGTCTTCATCTTTTACATAATTTATATATGGCTTTTTATTGTCTCTTAAAGTTGTCAGTATCCTGTAGAGGAGCCTACCATTTTCTTGTTTATTTTGTTCCATCTTGTACCCAAATTTCTCCCATTCTTTCTTTTTAGTGCCTTGGACTATGATTTTAACTATTTTTCTTTGGGCTTTGTAAGCATTGTATGTTTCGTCACATTTTTGTTTTAAATATTTCTGCCATAGTCTATTTTTCGCTCTAATTTCGTTTTTAACTTCCGAAGATTGAACTTATTTAAAAGCAACTAAGTTTTTAAACATCCTGTATAATATTACAGAGAAGAACTTCAAATTTTGTGTAACTACACAATATCAGTTGTGCGTACGCAAAATTTCATTCGTCTCTTTTACTCCTACGTGACGTAATATCACTATAAAGTAAGACCAGTATCTGTCACTTTTTTTCTTAAATTGCGAATAACTCGGAAGCAATTGTATTTAGGTATAGGGTATGATACATAAAATATGTGTAAAATTTATCATAGAAGCTGAATCTGTAATTTATTTTATAGCATGCTATTTAAAAAATCGAAGTTGATGTCCACTTCCGGTTAACCGAAAGTGATATTTATTCAAAAATATTTTCACGTGATGTTTCATATTCAACCATATCCAACTGCAAAATTTTGTTTTAAAATTCCGTTCCGTTTGTATAATACTTTTAATAGGCCATTCTCACCAATCACCCTGTATGTATATACCGAAATTTGGGGTAATTTAATGTTACATTAGATATTAATTGAATAATAGAACTTTTTCAATAAATTTTTAATAATACAATACAATAAATTGTTATAAATGGATATATTTTGTATTAAAAAAGATAGATCCATGCGTTCTTTTAATATAATGGGAGTTTTCTTCTATTTAGAAAAATATTAGAAATTTTTTAGAAAAAATTTAATACTTTATGATCATTTCGAAATCAGATCAGAGAAGATACAACGTATTAAAAATAGGTAGGGCATATAAACATATAAATTCAGAAAAGAATAATAGACAAGACAGTACCTTTTTCTACAATACATAAAAATATTTTTAAAATTTTCAAAATTATGTTGGATAAGAGTCTTAAATTGTATCAAAATCGGAAATGAAATGCTGAAATGATAGGCATACGCGGCATTTTATTTGAAATAACTACCTTATTTTTTAATAAAAAAATGAGATGCTGCATTATATACTAAATATAGAAAGGTTGCAATGAAATATCGTTTTTGCTGAATATCTTGCAGAGGAATTATTGTTGTGCCAGATGGCTACACTGTATTCATATATGCAGGTATTTGTATACGAACAGTGTAGATTGCCACAAAAAATATTACCGTTAATTACTGAGCTCATGTTAGAGACATGAAACAGTGGTAGCTAATTGTTAGATTGCTACATTTGTATATTTATTCTAATCGAATGTACTGATGTTTGTAAAGTAAAGTAAATTGATTAGCCATAATTTATATTGTTACAGAAATACGTAATATTTTTTTTAGTATTTCTAGTACAATAAAGTGAGATAAAACGCAAGTACATCATAACGAACAAAAAAGAACTGATTTGGATTTTGAAATGTATGAAGCTCATATCCAGCTTTTATTATATTATTATATTGTGTTTATTATTAGTAGGATAAAAGAAGGATCAGTTCTCTATGCGGCTCCTACCAGCGCATTCACATATGTACATACCTATGTACGTACTATGTAAATTACCTACTTTTTGCTTGCGAATTTATGTTGTAATTGAGACGTACCTTTTTGATTTTGTTATGCTAAAATTAGCGAAAAGTCGTGCATAAATAATGAGACTGTCAACTGAGGTGACTAATGTATTTCCAATTACGAACCAAAAACACGCTCTCAAAGGCAACCAAGCTTTTAGTTATTGAAATAAACATTGTTGAACAAAACAACATCGCTTCAAGTTACAAAGATATGCTCATCAAATTAGTACGAACAAACAAATAACTACACCCATAATTGCTTGGGTTTCATTACACTCACCTAATTAAATTCATGTTTATCGAACGCAGCTGAGCATATACATACATATACATACGTGCCTATGTATGTAGCTAGTTAGCTCATGTAGTGCTAAATTGTTGCGACCTATATTGTAAGCGTATACACATATCTGTATGTATAAATGCTTTAATTGCGATAAATGCGGGATATGTGTTCAAACAAAGGAACTACCGATATGGGGCAAGATATTCAATATTTATGAAATAACGTGATTTGTATACAGTAGATTTTTGTTTATGATATATGCTATTAATATTCCTTGTAACGTTACACAGATGACGGCCATCCGTGCGGTTTAATTTAATTTAAGGATAATAAACACCGACCTATTCACGAAAAGATTACCAGATGTTCACCTTTTCTATCTTGATATATTAAACAATCTTACAGATGGTGCTACCATAATATATGCAGTCAACTAACTTATTACACAGGATAACAAAAAACTGCGGCAACAAGTTTTTTTTTAACAAATTAATCTATGATTATGAAATTGTAGGGCGATGTGCATTCGGTGTTTTCAGAGGAAATATCAAATATATGTGGCGTTAGTATTTAGTACACCGCCACCATCGTTAAGTTTTTTAGTGGCAACGTAGGAAGCGCGATATAACCAGAAAATCTCGCTTTTTCCTCTTTCCAAAAATTATAACAGTCACTGTTTCGTCCATCAACTTTTGTTGTTACTTGTTGAAAGGTCATGTGTTCTGTTAAAATTGTTTACAATACAAATTTAAATTGAGCTTATTACTTGTGTATATAATAATTATAAATAGCACAAATGGTTATTAAATATATCTGTGATAATATTATTGTTACGTAGCCTACTTTGTGCAAATCGAAGTGGTCTCTTTCGATAGTAGCAGAAGAAATATAAATTTTTTCTCTAAAACGGTTGAAGATAAATGGGTACATTCTGATATCAAAAGAGAGAGAATTTAATTTTTCTTCCAACCCTCTAAACAGATATAGGATGTCCCATTTAAAAAAACAAGTTATTGGCATTTAAATGTTTCTAAATGTTGGCGCCAGTAACTGTATGTCAACAAAAGGATCCGTACATGTTAATATTGGAAATAGTAAAGCAATTCAAGACGTATCAATTTACGCAAAACCAAAATTTTCTACTTTTTTAGTTTTGATCCTACAGCTCGTTGAGGCCGCTAGAATTGCAAAATTTTTGATATAATATTTATTTTCTCGAAAACAAAAACACAGATCTAGGAAGGTCTTAATAAAAGTCACTTAAAATATCATGTGGAGTCTAAAAAATATATAATATATAGGGCGATCCATTTAAAATAATAAAGTTACATACGCTTTTTCTATAATTGGGACACCCTGTATATTTGAAAATATTATCTAGCTATGCGTCGTTTAAATAGGGACAACTTTTATTTGAAACTTTTTTTTCTCAATACTGTAAAATAAACAAATTATCAAATAAACCGCGTCAGCTGGGACACCTGTATATCTCGAGCAAAATATGTCGAGTGCTCTACGATAACCAAAATTGTGTAAAATAAAAGAAATATACCTAGTCAATTTTACCAAGAATAATTTAACTGTTTGAAATTTGGAAAAAGTTATGTTTTATAAAAAATTCAAGAAACTTTACGAATGTTAACTTAGGTTTCACATAAAGAAAGAAAAATAAGTAATAATTAACTCCAGAAATTTAAGCCCATGACTTATTCGATATTTATTACAGTAACCCGCATAAAATAAAAGAGATTAATGTGACCTGTACAGTTGTCGGACGACCACTTCGGAAGCCTCACGAGGGGTTTGCTGGGCGAGTTACCATAAATGTTGCTCGTTATAGTTGTTCGATATATCTTGGACCTTAGATAACCTATTCCAGATTTCACGGGTTGATGGTGACGTACCAATCAGTTTTACTAGGGACCAACATTTATTCTAGACGTATACCAGTTTGTTAGCTAAAATTGTAGATTGTAATTTGTAACTAGGAGACTACAATAAAATTCTAACTGGAAAGTTACACTAACCGCTCTAAAATATGAAAAGATAGATGGAAAATTAGACAAACGAAATGTGACTAAGAAACTCACCTCATCGGAGCATACACAAACTAAGAAAAATCTCGGTTGAAAATACGAATCCGTTTCCAACTGAAGCATCAAAACGAAGAAACGATAAATCTTAAGAGAATCAATACATATTTAGCGATCCTTGGGCCGATTAAATCCACTAAACTAGCGATGGTTCTTCAAAGACCAAAAATACTAAGCCACAAGGTCTCAACAGCAGATAAGATTCTTCACGTGTTGTTCACATCAAGGGCGATAAGGTAGTGCCTTCAAGAACGGAAGTAGACGTTGCCACATGAAGTCGTCCAACAGCAGGGGAATATAAAATGAATTAAAGAATTTTTAAGTTTAACGGGTGGCTGCGCTGAGAAACAAACGAGAAAGATAGGACTTAACTTCATTTAGTAACAGACATCTAACATCTAACCCACAAATCACACATATATAGATGCACAACTTAATATACTTGAACATCCCTACATTAAATGATGGATGTCATCACAAGAGGGGTGAGAGGAAGTCAATCCTGTAGGGATCATTTTTTGAAATTAAAAATTCCAACTGTAATTAATTTATACATACATACAAACATTAGCTTTATAGGTTCATAATAATATTGCGGCATTTCAGTCTGCTGTGGATGTGCATTTCTACCCTGTGAGGGGGTCGGCGCGCCTTCACCCCGAGCTTGCTAGATCGGGTATGTACTACAATTCCTACATGAACCAGAGTAAAAAAATTATAACAAAGTTTTAACTGTGTTACCTGAGTCTTCGTCTGCAACATTTAAAGGGAAGGTAAAAAATACTTAAATGACAAGTGCTACTATTCACTAGATGAATTTATGTAGTGGAAACATTAAATTATAATAGGCTTGGACTTTAGTGTGATGCTGGAACCCTTGGCTCTGGAAAACTTATTTATTTTAATTTTTCTTTTATAATTTGTTGGGTAATGACGGTCAAAATTAAGTTAAGTTTAATATATTTCACCTTTTACGTTTCGATACAGTGTTTTGTATCATTTTCACTAAAATATAAGTAAAATTACACTATGCAATAATTCTAAAATATATAGTACATACATCATTGTTAAAAGAGATTTTTATACATGTTAAAATTATATTTTACTTGCATGTAAAAAGATGCATGCAAGCTAGTCTGATATACATATGTATTTATTTGAATAAATCATATTTTAAAAACAAAATTTTTAAAAAACATAGGTATGTAATGCAAAAATTTTTATTGCATATTATTTCGTATTAAACATATACAAGGTGCAAGCAAGCGAATTCGATTCAGGAAAAAAAGATAAGATCGAAACGTAAAAGGTGAAATATATTAAACTTAACTTAATTTTGACCGTCATTACCCAACAAATTATAAAAGAAAAGTATACCAAACACGGTCAACAAATAGGACAAAATATAAAAAAATTATTTTAATTTGTTAGGATGTAGTGCGCGCTGTGATTTTAAGTTGACATAGGAACATTTTTCCGGTAATTTTATGTATGTGTGTATGTCCAAATGTAAAACCACTGGTATGCTTTTAAAATAATAAAAAAAAACCAGCATTACAGCATTTGAAATTTATTATCTTAATTTGACGTATTAGATAAGTACGTACTTATATGTTTATATACTTACCTTTTAATGCTTACTTATTCTTTGTAGTTTGAATTCATTTTAATTGCATTAAGATTGTTAAACAAACAATTAGGTAGTAATCTTTATATTTGTAATAATTCACAAAGTGAAAAATATTTACATACGTAGATGCTATGCAAGAGCACAGATATCATTATTTTCTTATTTTTTAATGTCTAGTGAAGCTTATACGCTTGTTTCTATATGATGATTGTCTATAAACTAGCTACTTGTCGAATATACATACCTCCAAGTACAAACTTCGGCTTTGTAGTGAATTTGCGACACACACAGCAATACGGACAAATTATTTATGCTGTAATAACAAATTGTATATATTATTATACAAGGTGCAGTCGTTTATTTTGTTTTATTGGTGGAACAGAACTAAATACAGATAAAACGAAATCGTTCTATAAACTCCGCGTTTAACTGTAATACCTCTAAAACATCTTTTAACACATTTTTAAACGATTGTCAAATTTACAGCGGAATAATGAAACGGTACAGGACAGAACTAAAAGAGCCGATAAAACGAATAAACGAATGCAACTAAAAATAATGGCTAAATTTAATTCCTTACTTACTTAATATACATACATATATACGTCTTTAAATCCGTTTTAATCTCAATTAAATCACTAATGACAATTCAATAGAAAGATGTGACAAATTCGGCTATGCATTGCTATGATCAACAAATATAAATCCATAGCAATTTATCAAATTGTGTTGCATAACCCACAGCACCCCGCTTACCTATATTGTGATGAACCCCCTTTAAAAAAAGCTAGTGATTGCCTATGTAGTTACGTATCTAATTGTATGTGATTTGTGACCTAACCAACAAAACGTATGAAAATGAATACGAAAGGAATCACTTATAAAACAGGTAAATATACTTTCAGAACTAAAAGAATGCAATGAAATACGACCGGGACAGTGGCGTAGCCAGGGGAAGGCCCGAGGGGCCCGGGCTCCCTCGAAATTGTACTGTATTGAATTTTATTGAAAAATATTAAAATAATTTTTATTCGGTAGAAACGATAAATCTAAATAGATCTGAGGAAAATAAATATCTATTGCAACACTGCACAGTGCACACACACAGAGTTGCCAGGTTGGGCGATTTATCGCAATTTGAGCGACTTCTAACACAAGATTGCGACAACTTTTTTTGTAGAAATCGCAAGTCGCAAATTGAGCTATTTCAAATTGTTCAGGTTGCGTTTAATTTGATTAATTTTATTATTTACTTTCGTTTTACTTTAGTTCTTCAAGTTGGCGTATTGTTATCTATGCCATGCGGACTTAATTGGTCTAAATGCTGGTACTTCGGCATATTAAAGAATACGGGCAGCATTCGAATATAGTGCTATAATTTCTATTTGAAGCTAATTGCGTAATACACTTAATTCAAGAGTTAGATGCGGTTTGTGGCCATCTACAAATAGGATTACAAGAAACTGATTTTTTTTTCTAAGAGATATGGATAGAAGATATTCGCTACACATGCATAAAATGTTTCCGCAGCCATCCACCCACTTTCACTGCGATCTACACGAAGCGTTAACTGATATAGAAATTTTCTCTCCTATTTGTTTGGGTACACAATCATGGCGCTATATACATATGTATAGTACCATTGGCAGAAAAAGTGAACATAACTATTATGGTTTCTCTTGGTGAAAAATGTTCTACAGTGTAAACTTTTTAGAACCATTAGCAGCGTAAACTTTGCTAGTTTTGGGACAAATATGGAAACCCGTTTCGTCTACATTATAAACTCGAGATGGCTGTTCGGGTACATTGCCTATTTTTTCGCATTAATAAATCTATTCTATTTCTATCTACTAATTGTTATTACTATTTCTATTTACTAATAAGGTAGTTCATCTGGGAAAATTCAATTTAGACATGCTTGAAATTCAATGTGTAAGTAAAAATACTTTAGCGGGAAAAATACAACAGCTGTTGTCACAACTTCTTACCATATACGAGGTGAAAGACTTAATATAATTTTAATTACATAATTAATGTGTGAATTATCGTCCCGAACACTTTTTGGTTACTCTTTAATGTTACTATTTGTTGTACGCGAATCGCTTCATTTCTATTTAATTGTGTGATATTAACCGAGTAGGGTCTTCACCTAATGATGACATCTACGCAAATACTTTGCACATAACTAATGAATAAATATTTAAGAAAGACCCGACTATTACATCACAAGTAGGTCATAGTAATGCCCGCATTTTTTAAATTATGTCGTATCCCGCATGCAAATCATAAGAAAGGTCTATTGTGTCGCACAAGTAGGTCATACTAATGCGTAAGAGGGTATATACAGGGCACAGCCTGTATAGTCAGCATATACAGGCTGTCCACGTCGAGTGACTGCGGTGGTAGCCCTATAATATAACTACTTTCAAAAAAAATATTTTTCTTAAAATTTCAGAACAGAAAATTACTTAAAATTAATTTACCTTATTTTATGTGGGTGAGTGTGTGCGTGTGTGATTTAGAAAGCTTTCTGTCTGAAAAACTGACCACTGTGCCCCGCTCTCCCCTACATTTCTTATCGGTTTGTTTATATGTTTAAAGTGTTTTCGTATTTTATGATTCTTTTTTTATTATTAGGGATGTGAAATACACTATCGACGACTAATTGAAGTTTCATTGATAGACCGAGGACACGACAACAGGTTCAGTATACATATATACATACATATACATATTTAAAGATATTTAATTTTCGACAGTACTTCTTTAATATAATTAAAATTATCGGGAATGGTGGCCTGCTTTAGTAAAACTCAATTTTTAATTGTTCTCTATATTTCGTAATATATGTATTACTTTTTCAGGAAAAATGCTACACCGACAATTACACAAAAGTTACAGTACAAATAATTCAAGTAATATGACGAGCATAATAAATACATACACGTGATGCGTATTTGTTTCCGCCTACAACCGCTAGCGAGCGACACTGTCTAAGCGTCTGACTATATCGAAAACGGCCGGCGTAAATCCGCTCTCTGATTATTACAATCAAAGAGGTAGTCTTGATTTAGGGAATGAGAGGCTAAAGCGCAAGATATCTTAGCAATTTTACAATTGCTTCTGTGTTTGCGAGTCCCTGACAATAATTACTATATATAATCGTTCCTCTATCTACCAACTAGGATGTAGAAGTACAGTGATTTTCGTTAATTGTCAAAAGTTTTTTCTAAACTACCAGGAAATAATACCGTGTGTGCTTGGTAAGTTTGTAGATCATTAATTGTAATGACAATAAACAAGAATTGTTCTTCAGGTTTTATCATAACGGTGCTTACACCGAAGCATGATGCCTTTATTTTAAAGGCACATTACAGAAGTGGTATGCGAGATGATGATGAAATCGGAATTATTCTCTGCCAAGTTGTATCGAGCAATTCACTGAGGCGTTCCCCGATTTTTATGTTGATTACGATACACTGAAATACCGCAGACATCTTATAATTCATCGTTTTGAAGAAAGAATTTGGGTAGCAGTGTCTAGGCGAAGAATTATTGGACCAATATTTTTCCATTAAACCATTATAGCTGAACGATACCGTGCCATATTAAACGAATTCATACCACAACTACACGATGATGAGCTACGACAAGGTTTCTTTCAACAAGATAATGCCCCCGCACACAGAGCTAGAGCTACGCAGGAACATCTCAGACAATTTTTTGATGATAGATTGATAAGCGAAAACTTATGGCCTCCACACTCTCCGTACCTGACACCGTTAGATATTTATTTGTTTGGCAATTTCAGAAATAGATTACACAATTTAGATGGACTAGCAGCTATACGAGAAGAAATAAATAATATCACCATAGAAGAACTGCAAAATGTATTTGAAAATTTAAAACATAGAGTAAATATATGTTTAAATAACAACGGAACCACTTTCAGCATTTATTGTAATTAATTTTCCTTTAGATAGTCGTGATTATTTACAATATAAACCTAACCTGTAAAATTTTAATTGTCAATATGTAAATAAAAATCTCTGCAGGAATTTTAGTTTTGCTATAGTACCATACTGTTAAATGGGTTGCATATCTAAAAAAGGTCACGTGAGTTTTAATCATTAATGAAAGCACTGTATTACTGTTATATAGTTTCCAGATCCTTCGGTTTTGGGCCATCTTCGTTGCTTGGTTCCAGTCTAAAGTATATCTCAAACCTGGTCATTCCATGTCCGTATCGGTCTACCGTAGTCCATATTTGTTTCACCTTTCTGTCATTATTCATACGAGCCGTATGTCCGAACAACCGTAATAATTGTCTTTCTTCCACTCTTTCTTTGGCCGGCACTAGTTTAAATCGGTGATGCACACTATCATTTCTCATTCTGTTCTCTTTTTTGTCATTCTCGCAACAGCACTTAAATAGTGCACCTCACTTGCCTGTATTTTACTACACAGGCTGGTCCTTTTAAAGTGTATCACTGCAATATTTTCGAAATAATTAGTGTTGTGAAAAAAAGTATTAGACAAAAGTTTAACTATATGAAGGGGCTCGTTCGATGGCACTACTGTTGTCACTATAAAGAAAGACACACAGGTCATAGCAAGGTCAACTTTTTTTTTTCAAATAGCATATAGTATTTTTTTAATCAAATTCTAAAAGAGCAATAAATTGTGAATAGAAAAATGGCAAACTACATATGACCTCAAGTTAATATTAATCGAGATATTTCGAAAAAATGAGGACATAATAAAAGTCATAATAAATGTTTTTTTATTTGTTTGTTAAATGTAAAAGTAGAAAATAAATGTTAATAGTAACTACAAATTGTTTACATAAGGTAAATAGTGGAAGAACGCAGACGGCTATCGAATAGATGTTCAAATTGGCGGCCATCAGCCCCAATGCATTTTGTATTCGCGCAGAAGGATCGCTATATTTATATTAAGTGTACAATATTGACTTCTTGCATATGATCCGGAACCAACAACACCAGGAAACATGCAGCAGAAAATAAGATATGCATGACATGCAGACATTTCTGAAAACATGTTACTGCGTGTGCATAGAGATTTTTCTGCGCGCATACAAAAGTGCATTGAGGCTGGTGACCGCAAATTTGGACATTTAATTCGATAGCCGTCTGCTTTCTTCTACTGTTTACCTTATGCAAACAATTTGTAGCTACTATTAACATCTATTTTCTACTTTTACATTTAACAAACAAATAAAAAACATTTGCGGCACTGACTTTTATTATGTCCATATGGTTTCTTGCACAGTCATAGATACTTTTAACTGCTCTCAACAATTTTCGTTTCTCTGGCTAATTATATTCCATATTTTTTCCTTTGGTGCACTATCGAATGCCTTCCCTAAATCAACAAAGCATGTATATCTTTTTCTATCAAAACTAATGGCTTTTTCTATAACCTGTTTTATGTTGAAAATTAAGTCGGTTACTCCACTTTCAGGTTTAAATCCGCTTTGGCTATCTTCAAAAGTCGGCTCCAATATATCTCTAACTCTCTTTTCTAATATTATTTCATATACTTTGCTACACACATTTAACAAAGATATAGGTCTGCAATTTGAGCATTTGTTACTTTCACCTTTCTTATGTATTGGTAATATTACTGCTGGTGTCCATTCTCTCGGTATGTTGCTTGTTCTCCATGCTATGTTTATTATTCTATGTAACATTTCCTTACCTTTCCTGGTCATATATTTTATTTGTGAATTTTTGTACTGCTTTCTGTACATCTAGCATAGTTATATCTTCTGACTGATTTTCACCTTCCAATTCTCTCGGTACCATCTGAGTTTCTTATTCTTCTCTACCGTTCAGTACAATTTTAAAATAGCCGTACCATTATTTTGTCGTCGGTTGTACATATGTAAATTATTGTCTTCATCTTTTACATAATTTATATATGGCTTTTTATTGTCTCTTAAAGTTGTCAGTATCCTGTAGAGGAGCTTACCATTTTCTTGTTTATTTTGTTCCATCTTGTACCCAAATTTCTCCCATTCTTTCTTTTTAGTGCCTTGGACTATGATTTTAACTATTTTTCTTTGGGCTTTGTAAGCATTGTATGTTTCGTCACATTTTTGTTTTAAATATTTCTGCCATAATCTATTTTTCGCTCTAATTTCGTTTTTAACTTCCGAAGATTGAACTTATTTAAAAGCAACTAAGTTTTTAAACACCCTGTATAATATTACAGAGAAGAACTTCAAATTTTGTGTAACTACACAATATCAGTTGTGCGTACGCAAAATTTCATTCGTCTCTTTTACTCCTACGTGACGTAATATCACTATAAAGTAAGACCAGTATCTGTCACTTTTTTTCTTAAATTGCTAATAACTCGGAAGGAATTGTATTTAGGTATAGGGTATGATACATAAAATATGTGTAAAATTTATCATAGAAGCTGAATCTGTAATTTATTTTATAGCATGCTATTTAAAAAATCGAAGTTGATGTCCACTTCCGGTTAACCGGAAGAGATATTTATTCAAAAATATTTTCACGTGATGTTTCATATTCAACCATATCCAACTGCAAAATTTTGTTTTAAAATTCCGTTCCGTTTGTATAATACTTTTAATAGGCCATTCTCACCAATCACCCTGTATGTATATACCGAAATTTGGGGTAATTTAATGTTACATTAGATATTAATTGAATAATAGAACTTTTTCAATAAATTTTTAATAATACAATACAATAAATTGTTATAAATGGATATATTTTGTATTAAAAAAGACAGATCCATGCGTTCTTTTAATATAATGGGAGTTTTCTTCTATTTAGAAAAATATTAGAAATTTTTTAGAAAAAATTTAATACTTTATGATGCATTTCGAAATCAGATCAGAGAAGATACAATGTATTAAAAATAGGTAGGTACATATAAACATGTAAATTCAGAAAAGAATAATAGACAAGACAGTACTTTTTTCTACAATACATAAAAATATTTTTAAAATTTTCAAAATTATGTTGGATAAGAGTCTTAAATTGTATCAAAATCGGAAATGAAATGCTGAAATGATAGGCATACGCGGCATTTTATTTGAAATAACTACCTTATTTTTTTATAAAAAAATGAGATGCTGCATTATATACTAAATATAGAAAGGTTGCAATGAAATATCGTTTTTGCTGAATATCTTGCAGAGGAATTATTGTTGTGCCAGATGGCTACACTGTATTCATATATGCAGGTATTTGTATACGAACAGTGTAGATTGCCACAAAAATATTACCGTTAATTACTGAGCTCATGTTAGAGACATGAAACAGTGGTAGCCAATTGTTAGATTGCTACATTTGTATATTTATTCTAATCGAATGTACTGATGTTTGTAAAGTAAAGTAAATTGATTAGCCATAATTTATATTGTTACAGAAATACGTAATATTTTTTTAGTATTTCTAGTAGAATAAAGTGAGATAAAACGCAAGTACATCATAACGAACAAAAAAGAACTGATTTGGATTTTGAAATGTATGAAGCTCATATCCAGCTTTTATTATATTATTATATTGTGTTTATTATTAGTAGGATAAAAGAAGGATCAGTTCTCTATGCGGCTCCTACCAGCGCATTCACATATGTACATACCTATGTACGTACTATGTAAATTACCTACTTTTTTGCTTGCGAATTTATGTTGTAATTGAGACGTACCTTTTTGATTTTGTTATGCTAAAATTAGCGAAAAGTCGTGCATAAATAATGAGACTGTCAACTGAGGTGACTAATGTATTTCCAATTACGAACCAAAAACACGCTCTCAAAGGCAACCAAGCTTTTAGTTATTGAAATAAACATTGTTGAACAAAACAACATCGCTTCAAGTTACAAAGATATGCTCATCAAATTAGTACGAACAAACAAATAACTACACCCATAATTGCTTGGGTTTCATTACACTCACCTAATTAAATTCATGTTTATCGAACGCAGCTGAGCATATACATACATATACATACGTGCCTTTGTATGTAGCTAGTTAGCTCATGTAGTGCTAAATTGTTGCGACCTATATTGTAAGCGTATACACATATCTGTATGTATAAATGCTTTAATTGCGATAAATGCGGGATATGTGTTCAAACAAAGGAACTACCGATATGGGGCAAGATATTCAATATTTATGAAATAACGTGATTTGTATACAGTAGATTTTTGTTTATGATATATGCTATTAATATTCCTTGTAACGTTACACAGATGACGGCCATCCGTGCGGTTTAATTTAATTTAAGGATAATAAACACCGACCTATTCACGAAAAGATTACCAGATGTTCACCTTTTCTATCTTGATATATTAAACAATCTTACAGATGGTGCTACCATAATATATGCAGTCAACTAACTTATTACACAGGATAACAAAAAACTGCGGCAACAAGTTTTTTTTTTAACAAATTAATCTATGATTATGAAATTGTAGGGCGATATGCATTCGGTGTTTTCAGAGGAAATATCAAATATATGTGGCGTTAGTATTTAGTACACCGCCACCATCGTTAAGTTTTTTAGTGGCAACGTAGGAAGCGCGATATAACCAGAAAATCTCGCTTTTTTCTCTTTCCAAAAATTATAACAGTCACTGTTTCGTCCATCAACTTTTGTTGTTACTTGTTGAAAGGTCATGTGTTCTGTTAAAATTGTTTACAATACAAATTTAAATTGAGCTTATTACTTGTGTATATAATAATTATAAATAGCACAAATGGTTATTAAATATATCTGTGATAATATTATTGTTACGTAGCCTACTTTGTGCAAATCGAAGTGGTCTCTTTCGATAGTAGTAGAAGAAATATAAATTTTTTCTCTAAAACGGTTGAAGATAAATGGGTACATTCTGATATCAAAAGAGAGAGAATTTAATTTTTCTTCCAACCCTCTAAACAGATATAGGATGTCCCATTTAAAAAAACAGAGTTATTGGCATTTAAATGTTTCTAAATGTTGGCGCCAGTAACTGTATGTCAACAAAAGGATCCGTACATGTTAATATTGGAAATAGTAAAGCAATTCAAGACGTATCAATTTACGCAAAACCAAAATTTTCTACTTTTTTAGTATTGATCCTACAGCTCGTTGAGGGCGCTGGAATTGCAAAATTTTTGATAAAATATTTATTTTCTCGAAAACAAAAACACAGATCTAGGAAGGTCTTAATAAAAGTCACTTAAAATATCATGTGGAGTCTAAAAAATATATAATATATAGGGCGATCCATTTAAAATAATAAAGTTACATACGCTTTTTCTATAATTGGGACACCCTGTATATTTGAAAAAATTATCTACCTATGCGTCGTTTAAATAGGGACAACTTTTATTTGACACTTTTTTCTCAATACTGTAAAGTAAACAAATTATCAAATAAACCGCGTCAGCTGGGACACCCTGTATATCTCGAGCAAAATATGTCGAGTGCTCTACGATAACCAAAATTGTGTAAAATAAAAGAAATATAGGTACCTAGTCAATTTTACCAAGAATAATTTAACTGTTTGAAATTTGGAAAAAGTTATGTTTTATAAAAAATTCAAGAAACTTTACGAATGTTAACTTAGGTTTCACATAAAGAAAGAAAAATAAGTAATAATTAACTCCAGAAATTTAAGCCCATGACTTATTCGATATTTATTACAGTAACCCGCATAAAATAAAAGAGATTAATGTGACCTGTACAGTTGTCGGAGGACCACTTCGGAAGCCTCACGAGGCGTTTGCTAGGCGAGTTACCATAAATGTTGCTCGTTATAGTTGTTCGATGTATCTTGGACCTTAGATAACCTATTCCAGATTTCACGGGTTGATGGTGACGTACCAATCAGTTTTACTGGGGACCAACATTTATTCTAGACGTATACCAGTTTGTTAGCTAAAATTGTAGATTGTAATTTGTAACTAGCAGACTACAATAAAATTCTAACTGGAAAGTTACACTAACCGCTCCTAAAATATGAAAAGATAGATGGAAAATTAGACAAACGAAATGTGACTAAGAAACTCACCTCATCGGAGCATACACAAACTAAGAAAAATCTCGGTTGAAAATACGAATCCGTTTCCAACTGAAGCATCAAAACGAAGAAACGATAAATCTTAAGAGAATCCAATACATATTTAGCGATCCTTGGGCCGATTAAATCCACTAAACTAGCGATGGTTCTTCAAAGACCAAAAATACTAAGCCACAAGGTCTCAACAGCAGATAAGATTCTTCACGTGTTGTTCACATCAAGGGCGATAAGGTAGTGCCTTCAAGAACGGAAGTAGGCGTTGCCACATGAAGTCGTCCAACAGCAGGGGAATATAAAATGAATTAAAGAATTTTTAAGTTTAACGGGTGGCTGCGCTGAGAAACAAACGAGAAAGATAGGACCTAACTTCATTTAGTAACAGACATCTAACATCTAACCCACAAATCACACATATATAGATGCACAACTTAACATACTTGAACATCCCCACATTAAATGATGGATGTCATCACAAGAGGGGTGAGAGGAAGTCAATCCTGTAGGGATCATTTTTTGAAATTAAAAATTCCAACTGTAATTAATTTATACATACATACAAACATTAGCTTTATAGGTTCATAATAATATTGCGGCATTTCAGTCTGCTGTGGATGTGCATTTCTACCCTGTGAGGGGGTCGGCGCGCCTTCACCCCGAGCTTGCTAGATCGGGTATGTACTACAATTCCTACATGAACCAGAGTAAAAAAATTATAACAAAGTTTTAACTGTGTTACCTGAGTCTTCGTCTGCAACATTTAAAGGGAAGGTAAAAAATACTTAAATGACAAGTGCTACTATTCACTAGATGAATTTATGTAGTGGAAACATTAAATTATAATAGGCTTGGACCTTAGTGTGATGCTGGAACCCTTGGCTCTGGAAAACTTATTTATTTTAATTTTTCTTTTATAATTTGTTGGGTAATGACGGTCAAAATTAAGTTAAGTTTAATATATTTCACCTTTTACGTTTCGATACAGTGTTTTGTATCATTTTCACTAAAATATAAGTAAAATTACACTATGCAATAATTCTAAAATATATAGTACATACATCATTGTTAAAAGAGATTTTTATACATGTTAAAATTATATTTTACTTGCATGTAAAAGATGCACGCAAGCTTGTCTGATATACATATGTATTTATTTGAATAAATCATATTTTAAAAACAAAATTTTTAAAAAACATAGGTAGGTATGTAATGCAAAAAATTTTTATTGCATATTATTTCGTATTAAACATATGCAAGGTGCAAGCAAGCGAATTCGATTCCAGGAAAAAAAGATAAGATCGAAAGGTAAAAGGTGAAATATATTAAACTTAACTTAATTTTGACCGTCATTACCCAACAAATTATAAAAGAAAAGTATACCAAACACGGTCAACAAATAGGACAAAATATAAAAAAATTATTTTAATTTTTTAGGATGTAGTGCGCGCTGTGATTTTAAGTTGACATAGGAACATTTTTCCGGTAATTTTATGTATGTGTGTATGTCCAAATGTAAAACCACTGGTATGCTTTTAAAACAATAAAAAAAAACCAGCATTACAGCATTTGAAATTTATTATCTTAATTTGACGTATTAGATAAGTACGTACTTACTTATATGTTTATATACTTACCTTTTAATGCTTACTTATTCTTTGTAGTTTGAATTCATTTTAATTGCATTAAGATTGTTAAACAAACAATTAGGTAGTAATCTTTATATTTGTAATAATTCACAAAGTGAAAAATATTTACATACGTAGATGCTATGCAAGAGCACAGATATCATTATTTTCTTATTTTTTTATGTCCAGTGAACTGAGGCTTATACGCTTGTTTCTATATGATGATTGTCTATAAACTAGCTACTTGTCGAATATACATACCTCCAAGTACAAACTTCGGCTTTGTAGTGAATTTGCGACACACACAGCAATACGGACAAATTATTTATGCTGTACCTAATAACAAATTGTATATATTATTATACAAGGTGCAGTCGTTTATTTTGTTTTATTGGTGGAACAGAACTAAATACAGATAAAACGAAATCGTTCTATAAACTCCGCGTTTAACTGTAATACCTTAATACCTCTAAAACATCTTTTAACACATTTTTAAACGATTGTCAAATTTACAGCGGAATAATGAAACGGTACAGGAGAGAACTAAAAGAGCCGATAAAACGAATAAACGAATGCAACTAAAAATAATGGCTAAATTTAATTCCTTACTTACTTAATATACATACATATATACGTCTTTAAATCAGTTTTAATCTCAATTAAATCACTAATGACAATTCAATAGAAAGAGGTGACAAATTCGGCTATGAATTGCTATGATCAACAAATATAAATCCATAGCAATTTATCAAATTGTGTTGCATAACCCACAGCACCCCGCTTACCTATGTTGTGATGAACCCCCTTTAAAAAAAGCTAGTGATTGCCTATGTAGTTACGTATCTAATTGTATGTGATTTGTGACCTAACCAACAAAACGTATGAAAATGAATACGAAAGGAATCACTTATAAAACAGGTAAATATACTTTCAGAACTAAAAGAATGCAATGAAATACGACCGGGACAGTGGCGTAGCCAGGGGGAAGGCCCGAGGGGCCTGGGCTCCCTCCGAAATTGTACTGTATTGAATTTTATTGAAAAATATTAAAATAATTTTTATTCGGTAGAAACGATAAATCTAAATAGATCTGAGGAAAATAAATATCTATTGCAACACTGCACAGTGCACACACACAGAGTTGCCAGGTTGGGCGATTTATCGCAATTTGAGCGACTTCTAACACAAGATTGCGACAACTTTTTTGTAGAAATCGCAAGTCGCAAATTGAGCTATTTCAAATTGTTCAGGTTGCGTTTAATTTGATTAATTTTATTATTTACTTCGTTTTACTTTAGTTCTTCAACCCTTTTGGGCTCCTCCCAAACCAAAATTCTGGCTACGCTAATGGACCGGGAAGACTCGAGTTAAAACGAATTTACAGGGCCATATCAAGAACATCGAGAAGAAAAGTCATTACATTGACAATCACATGCCAGTATTAAAACGAATCAAGTGGAAAATAATAAGCAAACCACTAAATTACCATAAGGGAACATGAGCGATACACATGAGATACATATTTAATGAACTGTCGAAGGAATTAGAAGTCAGATCGAAGCATAGCATAGGATCTATATATCGTAAGGAGAACGAACATTTGCACGTAACAAGACATTTATTTTGTTTCATTATTAATTACCTGTACCTATTTACTGATTGTTGTACATATTCACTTGCCACGTAATACCATTTCTTAATTGTTCACAGCAACTGCCCAGGGACCTGACAGTAATCTAACGCAAGATTTTATTTGCACATTTCCGTAAACATTGTATAAATATTTGTGAAACAGCCATAAGTATAGTTGTGTTAATATTTTCTTTTATTAATTAAGCATTGTTGTTTTTTCTTCCTTCTCACATGATACCCATGTATATAAATATGTATATCATCCGAAATTTTGAATTTTGAATTTAAATATAAATATATGTACATATATAATGCACCTACCTGTTTTATTCCGCTACCCCGAGGTTTCAATTGTTAATTAGACGTTACTGACACCTTTAAAGCATTTTTCTTCTTTGGTAATTAATCCCGATACCTTTATAAATAAAGGTCGACTGTCAAACGTCAAATCGTAACAGAGCCACAGCCCGGATCTTCAGCGTATTATATAGGGCGAGAGCAAGATCGATAATATTGATCGCCGAGTGTTAGTCGAACTGTGGCGTACGGCCAATGTTTATTTTGTCTTTTTTCCCGGTCATATTAATTGTCAAGAAAAAAAGATAGTACCGTTAAAACCACTATGTATATACATACATGCAGAGTGTGGCATCTTCCTGGGATCGGCTGATTGTGGCTTTGCTTGATGTGATATAAGGTAATTTTAATTAACATACTCTGGTAGGGCACCAGCGCCGGATAAGGTGCCGCCGGAAGTCATCAAGGAAGTTGCTTGCTATGCGCCAGAGTTCCTGCTGGGACTTATGAACGAGCTGCTTAAAAAGCAAGTGTTCCCGGATAGCTGGAAAGTTGCGAAGGTAGTGCTGATATTAAAAAGTGGTAAATCCCCAGAAATTTCGAGCTCCTTTAGGCCCATTTGCCTGCTGAACACATTGGGAAAACTGTTAGGCTCTGGTAAGAAACAGGCTACAGGCGGAATTGGAGGAAAGGGGAAGCCTGCACATGCATCAATATGGTTTCCGCAAAGGAAAATCTACTGTTGACGCGGTGCAAACGGTAATGGAAACTGCAAATGAGTTTAATACTGGATGGTGTACTCTTATTACAATAGACATAAGAAATGCCTTTAATTTAGCCAGACATAATTTAATAGTGCAAAAGCTACAAGAGAGGAAGATGCCAGAATATCTTATAAATTTTACAACGAACTATTTAACAGGCAGAAAGATAATGTTAGATAAAAAAGAAATGCTGGAGGTCTTGGTCCGACATTGTGGAACATTTTATATGACGACGTGCTCTCCTTAGAGCTCACCACAAATGCAGTCACCATTGCCTATGCCGATGATTTAGCCCTGGTGGTAGGTGCGAATAACGAGGAAACGCTAATGGAAAACACGAACATCTGTCTTGCACAAATTAGTGAATGGGTCAGAAAACACGAGATGACTCTTGCACCCGAGAAAACAGAGGCGGTGATAATAAAAGGCAAACGAAGGAGAGAGCATGTTGCTTTCCAGCTAGACGGAGTGGAAGTTATACCAAAAAGATCCGTAGTATACTTGGGCATCACTGTAGACGAAAAAATGAAATTTGGACAGCATGTGGGAGCAATCAACACCAAAACAGCAGTGAGGCTTGCCAGGCTGACTAGGATTATGCCCAATATAGGGGGTCCGAATAGTTTAAAGCGCACCATGCTGTGCAGTGCAATGAACAACATGATATTATATGGAGCACCGGTGTGGGGTAAGATTATTGAAATTAAGAAATATAACCGGCAATTGCAGCGACTGCAAAGGAATATGCTACTACGCGTTGCATCAGCATACAGGACAGTATCGGCTGTGGCGTTGCAGGTAATCACAGGAATGGTTCCTATTGATCTCCAAATCCGTGAAAGAACGTTTTTGTACGAACACAGAAGCAGCGATCTTATTATAATGAAAAAGCAAGCGAGAAATATCACTATGAGGACGTGGCAGGAAAGTTGGGACAGCGAAAATGTCGCTGGTCAATGGACAAGACGATTGATAGGCGACATTAATGCATGGATTAATTGTGGCCACAAACGTTTAGACTATTATCTGACGCAAGTCTTAACCGGTCATGGAGTCTTTAGGTCATATGCCCTAAGATTTAAAAACGACGTTAGTGATGCCTGTATGTACTGCGGGATGGAAAACCATGCACAAGTTGATTGCCGAGATTATGAAACGGAAAGAAGCCGACGAGAGAAAAAGACAGCAAACGGATAGGTCTTGTGAAGGGTGATAGCCCACCGGTCGCACCTGAAGTTATGTCTCTCAGACGGTCCTGGGTGCGCTCGAGGCTACAGATGCAGGAGGTTTTAGTGGGTATACGATACTGGAGGTACTGGAGTCCCACACACCGTCCATAAAGGATTTCCTCCTGGGTAAAAAAATAATAATCGAACTCGAAATTAAATACTTTCAAACGACTAAAACTCGTTCAAATGGAACACCTTATATATTTTTAAGCTAACTATTGCAGATTTTTCCTCTCTCTCGATTCAGTATAAGATTCACTATACCTATAAAGTTTATACATTTGGAGTTCTAAGTAATTTTGTACAAAAAATTAAAATTTGACATAAAAATAGGGTTACAATTTCATTTCGGTCCATCTTATTTAGAATATTTTGTAAAATATAATAGTTTTAGTAATAAAATAATCACTCAATATATTGTAACTACATTATATAACGCTATATTTATTACAAGCCGCTTTAAATCAATAAAAATCGTAATTTTTATCTTAAGTAAAATATAACAAATAGAGAATGATTAATTCTTTTTTTAATTAAATTATTTAAGAACGTGAAATTACTATAAAAGTTGTTCAATGTGATCACCCTCTCTGTTAATGCACATTTCTAAAAGCTGTCGAAACTGTAATTTTACTCGAAAAAATATTTCAGGGTTAATACTGGGAGAAAATATTAGAGTAGGTAAATACGATGATTACAGCAATCAGGTACAGAATTTGACAAATAAGTAAATTAATTTCAACTATTATTCAAAGCACAAATCACTAGATTTGATTCATTTTTATTTAATTTGATAGTATACGTATAAACGTTCTTGTCGGTTAATGTATGTTATATCACTAATTTATACATACATATATAAAATACTAACAAAAACAATTATCAGCAACAATATCAATAAATAAGTACAAGAATGATACTACAGTGCTTTGATCCACGCTTCTTATGTCAAATTTTAGATTTCTGTACAAAATTACTTAGAACATCAAAACTTTAGGTATAGGGAATGTTATACGGAATCGAAAGAGAGGAAAAAGCTGCAATAGTTAGCATAAAAATATATAGGGTGTTCCATTTTAAATAAACTAGTTTTAGTCGTTTGAAAGTATTTAATTTCGAGTTCGATTATTAAACACTCAGTATAATATAATATGAATGTTTAGTATGGAAAATAAAGCTTGAAGTATCATTATACTAATACCCACGATTTCTTTCAAAACGATTTGTAGTAAAGGCTAGATTAATTTTTTAAATACTGTGTAAAAAAAAATCGAGTTCGATTATTAAACACCCAGTATAATATAATATGAATGTTTAGTAGGGAAAATAAAGCTTGTAGTATCATTATAATAATACCCACGATTTGTTTCAAAACGATTATTAGGAAAGGCTAGATTCATTTTTTAAGTACTCTGTCTAAATGCATTTTTTTCGTTTCGAAACGGAATATCTCGAAAACTGTTCGGTTTTAGGGCAGAGTATGTTAATTAAGATTACCTTATATTACATCAAGGAATTCAAAAATGCAATAATATATAGGGTATTCCATTTAAATAAACAAAGTAACCTGTCGTACAGACAAAACTGAACATCCTGTATATAAGAAAATATATTCTTACTATATAAAACTTCATTCTAGACATTTTTCGATAAAATAAATAGCAAAGCGACAATCAGCCGATCCCAGGAAGATAGCATACCCTGTATATCCTTGCTAAACACTAAACTGAGTGTTTTGTCAATCTCGAGCTAAAATCTAATATGTACCTTTTGCCGTTGTATAATAAATAACTGTTATATAATAATTTTAAATCACCTGTTTATCCCTTGATGGTGATACTAATATTGACACCAATTGTCATCATCTATTTATCTACTACTATTTACTATTATCTGCATAGTCATAATAAATAAAAAAAAACATTAGGAAATTTAGTTTTTATTACATACAGACCAGTTGTTAACTATTGTTGTTTACCTATTATATACATATGTATACGTATAATAAATGTACATATCCAGTTTTACGTTCACTTGAACCTTACTTTCAAGGTTGACGATGATTAATTTCGCAATTACTTGATGTTTTTTACTTACTAACTATCCTAAATATTTGAACCTAATATCCTCGTGAACATGCCACATTACTGGTAACAGGATTATATCGAAAATCCAGTGCCTCTATAAAAACGGATTACATAGAGAAATAGCTAAGCTGTGAGGCTTTGCGGTCACGGACGTAAGAACGTTACGGATTTGGACATTAAGTCTTTTTGCAGACCACACGCTCGATTTTGGTAATTATTTCCACGAGAGTGTAATAACGCCGACTGCTCTTTAAACAGTATCCTAATTTGTTCCATTTTAAGTTTCGAGTTTTAAGGATGGCATGAGTTATAGAAAATAACCGCAAATTGCGCAACTCAGAACGTTTCACTTTAGGTAATGTATAAATATAAAAAATGCAATAACTTCTGGATACACTGCTGTTCATAGAAATATGGACATCTACTTACTTTGATACGAACTTAAACAGTACCGGGAAATTAAAAAGGAAGTTCATACTTATTATTTGTTGAATATGTAATATCTCTAAAGTGTGTCCAAACACCCCAGAAACAGCGAAGAAGCCGTACTATACTTACTAACCATTGTTGCGATCTTAATCATAACTCTAATAATAATTTGCATGTATTACATGTTACAAGTTTTCGACTTACGTGCCTTTATAATTTATAAAATTTCGTTAAAAATATTAGCTTTTTCGAACAAGTACGTCGTAGTAATTATAGTATTAGGAATGTCACATCTCAGTTTTTTTATTTAATAATAATAATAATAATAATAATGACGAAACAGAGACATCACCGCGTCAACAAGAAGAGACGGAGGCTGTTACGAGCACAAGCCTGCAACTAAGAGAAAGGTTCCACAACCTATTGCAAGACGCGCACTCGCGAATTAGGAGGAGAACTGTACACTTCAAGGAGGCAATACCTGCAACAAAATTAAAACAGATCAATGATATCGTATCTGAATACCTACCTGATGATTGCGACCTTTGGACAGTGAATTGCGCTGTGTACGCCGCCGCTGCGACTGTTGTACCTGAAGAGAAGAAAAACGATTATTTAAAGAAGCTAAAGAATAGAAAAATGCAATTAGAACAAAAAATCGCAATTTGGCGAAGAAAAGCATCCCAAATAGAGTCGGTAATAAAATACATGAGGGAAGGGAAGCCCTTCACAAAGAGAGTCAAAGATATATCAACAGACTTAAAAAGCAGACACCACACACTAAATAAAGACATTCTGTTGCTAATAAAAGAACAATCGGTCGATAAATTACGCGCCCTGAAGGTAGTTAGGAAAAAAATAGTAACCCAAATAAATAGAAATGAAGAAAATACTAAATTTTCAATCTCACCATCAAAATTCTTACAAAAACCAACTCAGATGAAAACTCCACCTATGGAAGATATTGAAAGGTTTTGGAAGGACCTTTACTAATAAAATAACGAATATAATACGGAGAGTAAAGGAATAGAGCTATTCAACTCACTTTGCCACCGAAAAACTAAGAAACCCGAGAGGATGAAAGAAATATCGGAAGCAGAAGTAAAGGGAAGCATTGAAAGTCAAGCCCAACTATTCTGCCCCAGGCCCAGACGCCATCAACTCATTCTGGTGGAAAAAAATAACGAGTGTGCACAAACATGTGGCTAATAACCTTAATAGATTTTTGGCACACCCCGCATCATTTCCAGACTGGATAGCAGAAGGCCGAACCATATTAATATATAAAAAGGGCGATATTAACAATCCTCAGAACTACCGGCCTATAACGTGCCTAAACACCATATACAAGGCATTAACAACCATTCTACAAAATAACATACTGCAGACAATACAACCTATTTGGGAGGGTATATATGAGCAGCGAGGCATAAAAAGGGGGCTAGTAGGAGTGCAAGAAAATCTGCTAATAGACAGATCAATCTGCCAAGATGCGATATACTACAAACGTAATCTTTCTATGGCCTGGATTGATTATAAAAAGGCATTGGACTGCACATCTCATAGCCTGATGTTACAACTATTGAGAACAATGAGAGTTGACCAACGAATAGTAGATATAATCGAAAGGCTCACGACAATCTGGCGTACAAGAATTCACGCAAGAAACGGAAATAAAGAAATTATATCAAACCTTATTACATACCGAAGAGGAGTCTACCAAGGGGATTCGCTGAGTCCACTACTGTTTTGCGTCACGCTTCTCCCGCTATCGCTACTGCTGAGAAAAACTAAAGGATATAATGCAGGACCACCGAATAACAGAGTACATAAAATCAGCCACCTACTTTACATGGATGACCTGAAGATCTATGGCCAATCCGAGAAAGAAATCACTACTATGTTAGAATTAGTTAGAGAATACTCCACGGACATTGGTATGGAGTTTGGCGTGGAAAAATGTGCTGTATATCACATCAAAAGAGGAAAGGGGCTGATGGCTGGAGACTATGTGGAACTGGTAGACGGCATGGCTATTCGTCATCTTGGTCATGATGAGTGTTACACCTACCTCGGCATACCACAGAACAGGATGCACGAGAATAACACTCTGAAACAACAGATCCAAGATCAGTACACTCTAACTCTAAAAAGGATCTGGAACTCTGAGCTAAACGGAAAGAACAAATGTTTAGCAACTAATCAATTAGCAACACTAACTCACATACTTTCGGAGCTGTCTACTGGAAAACATCTGAATTACAAAACCTAGACAGGCAGACGAGAAAAATTATGACGCAGTCCCGAAGCCTACATCCCAACGCATCGGTCGCAAGGCTGTACATATCTAGAAGAAATAGTGGCAGAGGCCTAATTTCGCAAGAAGACCTTCATAAACGAATTCTAATAATGACGGCTTGTAAAATACAAAACACCTCAGACCCCCTCCTACAAATAGTTGCAACACACGAGGCAAAAGGTAACTGCGCTTTCCTGTATAAGGCAGCTAATAAAGCCGCCGATGAATTAAAAGTGGCAGTAAAGTTTGGAAACAGGTCAACAGGTGACTTATTACAAATGTCCACTGAAAAACAAAGGCAACTGTTAAAGGATCAAGTAAACCAACGAGCATATGAGAAACATGTAGATAAACCTATGTATGGACTTTTTTACAACAATATGAAGAAATTAAACTTATCTGAAGATGCTACATTCGCCTTTCTGCGGTCCACTGGCTTGCTCTCTGAGACAGAAGGATACATCACAGCAGTCCAGGACGGAGTATTCCACTCCAGAGCATACAGGGCAAACGTGATGAATGTTAAGATGACCACCACTAGGTGCAGAGCATGCAAAGTGAATGAAGAAACCACGATGCATATTCTATCAGCCTGCGAAAAATACGCAAAAACACTTTATATCACGCGACACGACAATGCTTTAAAAAATTTATATTACATCTTGAGATATAAATATGGAATAGATCACGAAAAAAGTTTCCGTTCACCGATGAAGACATACCATCAGTAGTCTCAAACGAAAAGTGCAAAATATGGTGGAACTTTGCATTTAGCACGGTCGCTGAAGTGCAGGCCAACAAACCGGATTTGGTGGTCATGGACCGCATGGAGAAAGCGTTATTCGTTGTGGAAATGTCCTGCGCGGCCGAAGTAAACATCCTAGTAAGGGAAGAACACAAAGAATCGAAATATAGACCTCTACTGTACCAATTAAGTCGCACTTACCAACCATGTAAAGTAGTCTTCGTACCCATAACTATTGGAGTGATGGGAGGAGTGAGCGGTACCCTACTCAGAAACCTCCAGAAAATCAAATGTCTACAACACCATGAACTACGACGAATTGCTGCTGACATTCAGAAGTCCGTTATTCTGGGATCGCTGCATATCCTGAGATCGCACGACTCCAGCCACCCAGAAACTTAGGGCTGGAATAATTTCGTCTCCCATCGCCAGCGCGAGTCGAGATGGAACCTATGAGGGAGGGGCGGGTATTCGCGAGCTGCCCGCCTCCTTCGCTCCCTACGCCCCCGATGTACATACGCTATAGTATTTGACTTGTAATATTTGTACCAACACAATGTAATAAAGATAATAACGGGTCCCGTGCTCCGGGGCGCCCGGAGCGCGCGACACTGAGGTGCCGTGTTTTCGGGGCGCAGCGGAGTTCGGGGGGCAGGGCGGAAGGGAGGCCTAAAATAATAATAATAATAATAATAATAATAATAATGATAATATAATTGATGGTGAATTAATTCCTCGGGTATGCGGTCAAAAGAAAGAGAGGTCAAACTATTGACTTATTTATTAATTTGTCAATATTTCGCAGAATATTCCTGCTTCATCAGGAGAACTACAACGTTAAAAAATAACAGTAAATTATCAATATAGAATAATAAACAATTGTACTTACTTAATACAAAGTGTAAGTTAAAACGGCAACGGTATGTAATAACTAGCAATACATTAACTACAAGAAAAATCAAACGGAAAAATTTAAAATTTCAAAATTGATTGACAACACCCAAAAACATTTAGACAAATATGTTAACAAAATTAAAAATTTTTCCATAGTGATAATATAAAATATCCTTTACAGTAAATGTATGAAAAATAGTGAATTCAATCATAACCAGAACGAAACCCCGATTGTTCAGGCGGCAAATTGCGGTTGTTCTCCAATAATGACCTAATTTGAACAATGATTCTCTCCAAAACTATGGATAACGAAGGTAGAATTGAGATCGGTGTTATGTCATTAAAAGTAGAAGGGGAACAATTTTTTGCTAACGGGTAAATCATGCTCTTTTTCCGGCAATCTGGATGTCATTCTCCAGAAGGCATGTTTTAATTATGTGAGTAATTGTGGGTAACAAAAACGGACAGCACAACTTTAACATTTTCAGAGAAAGCCCGTCCGAGCCAATCGACTGAGATTTAATGGAAAATAACAGCGTCTCGATTTCAGTACAAGAAACCAAGGTAAAGCAGATGCGAGTATTAATAGCAACGTTGCTATTGTAAAAGTTTAACAATGTATCATCAATGGTGAGGCCAGGAATGGCATTAAGAAAATTATCATTTAAGTCCTGAACATTCGACTAATGTAAAGGAATAGCAGTGCGAGTGTTTTTATGGTAAACATTTAATGATTTTAAGTTACGCCATAGACGTTTAGAATCATTATCATTAGAAATGAAACGCAAATAAGCACGTTTCTCACGCCTGATAGCGATTTTAGTGATTTGTCCCGGAGAGTCAGCATCAGTCGTACATTCTCCGTGAGCCATGGAGCTTTTGCTTTACGGAAATAGGTAGTTTTAAAAGGTGCATGAATATTAAAAAGTTCAGTTAGGAAAGTGTTGAAAAGACTCAACTTATCATTAATATCACGAGCAGAATATACGTCATGCCACGGAAGCGACCGTAGGTCCCCGCCAAAGTCATTGCGATCAAAATTGTAAAAATCTCTGAATGTATGATGGTGAGGTACATGAACAGGTAAGGACAAATTGAGCTGTACATAGGTCAAATAGTAATCAGATATCATTAAGTCGTATTTCACCCCACAAGCATGTCTGTACCGCCATACGAGAAAAAAGTAAAATCAGATCGACTAAGGTCAATGATGTAGCCGTTTTACGGGTGGGATCATTAATAATTTGTTTCATACCTAATGGATCACACATATTATGGAAAAGAAGAGAGTGTTTATTGCGCAAATCCAACAGATTAATATTAAAATCGCCTAGAATCACTATTTCATGAGCATCCAGAATTATTTCCGACAGCAAGTCTTCACAAGGTTCTATAAATAACGATGTATCAGTTGTAGGAGGTTTACATAAGACACCAATCGTAATGTCCACACCGTTCAGCCTAATTCTTACCACGAGATGCTCGAAACCCGCATATACTCGCGACATTAAGTTTAGTGTATGTAAGAGTATTTTTAATGTAGAGAGCAACACCGCCCGCTCTCCTACCGTCATCCCTATCCCGCCGCACCAAGGCATACCCCTCCAGAGAAACAGCCTCAGCCGCCACTCCCGCCACCTGAATTCTTCGAGAATCAATCTGATTCAAGCAACTTCCGTAAACAACATCACAAAAGTTAAAATGTGATAGAATTAAAGAGTCACAGAGCATTTTTTTAAGAGAAACATTCAGAAAATGCCGGTGGGAATATAACATTTTTAGGCAACAGTAAGCTCGTCTAATACAAATATTAAAGTGATGCTTGAACTTGAAAATCCATAAATAGACCGAGATTTCTCCCATGTTTTTGATGTAGCAATGGCATATTATTAATTTTTGAACGATGTTAGGAAGGAAATCTAGAGCTCAAATCCTTTCATTTAGAAGCACATAATGTTTTTTTGCTTAATATACAAATTGCTAAGATCACGGTTAATATCATCAACTGCTGTACGAACATCATCAGCAAAGAAGGATTTATATAGTTGGGAGTCGCATAAAGTTGAAGTTTACATGTGAAATTGTGGAAAAAGAACATATGTGCAGTATAAATCGAAAATAGCAATGGACCCAATATAGATCCTCGTGGAATTCCCGCTGGTATCATCGCCCATTCAGACACATCACCACCAGCCAACACAGCCCGTTTTCTGCCCGACAAGTAGGCTTGGAAGAAACAAAGTGCAACCTCCCCCAGACCAATGTAGTGAAGAATAGCTATCAAGAGATCATGATAGATTCTGTCAAAGGCCTTGGAGAAATCCAACAGTACCAGTATTGTAAACTTACCACTGTCACTAGCAGATATGATTTCATCAACAATACAGGCAAGAGCAGAGGTGCAACTGAATCCTGGTCGGAAACCAGATTGGAATGTAGGTAGTAGATGAAATGCAGTAAGATAATTACACTATTGCCTATCAACGATATTCTCCAATACCTTCGAGAGAACGGACAAGATGCTAATTGGACGTAGATCAGCAATAGTGATAGGATTATTTTTCTTTGGAACAGGGATAATATGAGCTTTCTTCCACTCGGAAGGGAACACTCCAGTTTGAATGCACTTAAAAATATCACAAACAACTGCTTCGACGTTTTCGTTGCTCTTCTCAGGTACACCGAAACGTATGTTATTTCTTCGGCTATACTGTTCAAGGTTGTCTGACTTTTTATCATATTCATTTGTTAGTAGCATTTTCAGATTTCAACTCATTTATTTGTTGAGTTAATCCGTTTAATTTCTGTTCGTATTTTTCAATTAGTGTGCTCATCTTCTTCTCAATAACGATACTAATTGAATCCGCTATTTCCTTGATAAAGGAGTCCTTTTTCAGAGCTTGCAGGATAAGATCCTCATATTCAGCGATCAGTGACTTTGTAAAAACCATTCTTACACACAATCGAAGAACAATAAACTATAAGCACTTCTATATGTAATTTGAGATATTTAAAACGATAGTAACGGAGTTAAAATAGATTTAAATCGGCCACAGAACGACATGCACTCTCACGCGCGCCATCTTGATCGTAACAACCTGCTTCCAATTATGAATTGGAGCTACAATGATAGGAAAATATTAGTGAAATATTAACTTAAACATATACGGGATATATCAAAATTTATTATAAATTAATATTAGAAAGTTTGCACAAACAGTGAAACATTTTGGTGATTTTCATACATCTACATTACATACAGAATAAAAAATACAATGATAATACATAGAAAGAAGATCAAACGACACTAAACAAAATATTTCAGTAAATGTTCAAGATATTGTCCAGTGAAATTTAAAGGCTTTAAAAAAGCCATTCTTGCAACACATCAGTGTTTGCCTTAGGCTTTATTTCTACAATATACTGCCATTAAAAGCGACTGTTTCCTTTTTTAATTGAGTTAGTAAGATACCGTCGAATACAACGGCATGTTACTGTTTATGCGCTAATAACATTTTACGTTAAAAATTGTTTATTGGTTACTCGCTTGTCGCGTGTTGCTTTCGTATATAGTAAATTTTTAAAGTAACTTGTTCATTATCTTATTTGAATTTGAACGCCAGACGATTAATGATCTTACCTACATATCCCAATCTACATTACATCTCCCAATCTAAAATCTTGAGGGCAGTCTCCTAAGCAGGATAACATTAGGTATTGTAATGATATTAGTTAACTACCGTACTTTAATTGTGCTTCGGCGTTTACTCAATAGATGGCGATGTTAACTACTAATTTTTCTTAATTTTCGATTCGTATAAATTTTCACAATATACATGTATAATATATATTAGGGCCAGGGTTATATTATATAATAATACTATCTCCAGCCAAAGACTAACCAAGGGTAAATGCAAATACACAATGGTATTTTGAATATTCTCCTATTTCATATTTTAATGTAAATTACAATGTTAAACAAAATTCCAAATTGTATACGGTCCAATTTTGTAAAGTGAACGAAAATTACACATTACAACGATTTACGAAGTTATGCTGGTGCAGTGATTTTTATATATGGTGGTAACTATAGTAAACAGAAAAATACATGATTGGTTTTTAAATGGACATGTATTGAATACTATCATATTAATCAAGCAAGTAAAATGGTTAATTCCATGGAGATAATATAATATAAAATACTTGTTGAAAATAATTGGAAGAAAGTACAACCATCAAAATTGAGTTATAGAAGTTATGTGAACATGCATTTAATGCTTTGAAGGTGTCATAGGAAGATATATAATACATATCTATATCCTTTTTTGGAAGAACATACATTATATTTACAATATTAATATCCTTTGGAAAAGCGAAATTCAAGAAATTCTCGCGAATAACCACAATCCAGGACATAGATCCGTATAAATAGGGGGTATTTCATCGAGGGATCCAATAAGAAGGTCTTGTGTGCCCATCATAGTTTATAAGCGATCTACAATAAAAAATAGGTATTTATAAGTAGCTATCGTAGGAAATCAGGTGAGTTAATAAAACAATTTTGTAAAAAATAGTAGAATACAGCAAATTTATTTACCGTATCAATTTTCTTTCATTTAAAAGAGTTTAAATTTTGTATTGAGAGCAATCGCAGAATAAGTAGAGTTGTTATTTGTATTCAGAAGCACATAATATATTTGAATTGAACCCACGTAACATCACAGTATTTTGTGCAAGCATGTCTTAAATTAGCAGGCCTACTATAGAATAATAGTGTTTTGTGTATAATAACTGCTATTTCACACACTTTTCCCGTCCGCGATACCATTTTTTAACGTTTCTTTGTTTTCTTCTAACGTATTCAACTTCGACGTCCGAATAGCAAATTGCCACATTGTCTTCTACATTGTCTAAATGTACCCGTTGGCTGCACCAGCTCGGGGCGCCTCAACCGAATTTAAATTGAATTTTAAATGGAGAACTGGAGTAGAACCACTGAAGACCCCATTTCAGACATAGCAGGTTGGAGAAGAAAGGAACGAACAAATTTTTCGACCGCTGCGGTAATGCCGGGCAATATTAGCGGATCCTTATTAAATTTTGTACATGCGCACCCACGGTAAACGGAACGTAATAAAGAAAACTTCTTTTTCATGTAAATTTACCGTAATTGGCTACGTAAATGGTTAATAAAATTGGGCGATTGGGTTAATGAAGGTTAGAAGATGTAAAAAAAGCAGTAAAATTTTAATAATTGACTAATATGCTCAACAAGTATACATCTTGGAAACCTACTACGGAAATTTACACCAAGAAACCTCTGGTTCATCCAATATTATCACTGAAAATTAGCTTAGCATCGCGTACATATACGACATCGTCTAATGTATCAGCTGAGCAGATTATCTCCTTTTTTGTAAAATTCATTTATCCTTCTTGTAAATTGAATTCCCTTGGTAAGTGCATAAATATTGCGAAATTCTGTCACTTAATGCGTTGGCAAGAGTTTTGCTACGCGTATCATTTATCTATAATAAAAGACAAAAAAAACTGGTATTATTATTAATTTTTTTTATTTATTACTTTATTTTTCCTTAGTTCATCCATAATTTAAAATAATTTAATTTAAATTAGTATAAATATTGTTGTGTGGTGTATTGACAAAGAACCAAGGCAATTAGGAACATAATCTACGAAATTATTAACGGAATTATTATCGTAGTACCACTTTCTCGTGATGGCGGATATGCAATATGGATACAATTTCTGCGTCGAGAAAGAATTTTGTCTGGGTGTCAAATAGAAATATCAATTACTCAACATACCAGTCATCACATATATCACAGGAACATTGATAACAATTTGATAAACGTAAGAAAACAATCCTATTACGACAAAGTTCTAATACAAATGAATAATGGAATCAAAACAATACGGACAACTGTCAACAATATAATAATAAGAGTTTACAATGTTAAACCAAGTCAAAAAATCTCCCAAGCGTTTAATAATTTTTTATCAAACAGTTACTTCAAGTTACACGAATTATTTAATAAAATTATATTACAGCTACTAATTTTCTTGCCTTATGACCATATGCCAATGGATCTTGTTATAGGTTAATTATAATAATGTAAAGTTGGTTGTATTATACATACGTATATTGTCTATGGGGTAAAACCTCGTACGCTGGATTTTGCCCTATTTTCAATTTAAAAAAATGTATAAGCGACTTTATAAAACATAACCCATAAAGTAAGACGTATCTAGTACGTTTAAAGGTGATTTACGATTGTTTGAGTGGTCAAAGTACTCATACGCCTATCAACAAAAAATTCTTGTTAAATAAATCAGAGCAGCTTCGAAAATTATATGCAAATATGCAAAACCAATTAATTTTTATGCTCTTCAACTAATGTACCAAAATAAAATAAACTTTTCGTATGGTATCCGAACAACAATTAGAACCTGCTGCAGTATAGGTTGCATATTATAACATAAATGCGGGAAATTTAAAGCAATGCACAGTGCGTGCTTTCACCCTCACCTAAGGTATCTACCTTATAACTTATCACGTATATTTTTAACTCTTTAACATAACATCATAATAAAAATGAAACTTACAACAAGCATAATAATAATACATAAACAATAAAGAGCCATGATAGTTTCTCTAGAGAACAAAGGATGTTATATATCAACATTAACGAAAATCCATCCCAATTAAAATCCAAAGAGTCCAATGACTCGCGATTCGCAACTAAAAGTCTAACCAAAATCAAGTAAAATTGTTGTGTAGTTTCGACTCTTTACAACGAATTTGACAAAAGATGAATATGAGATGAAAAGTTTCAACAATATATTATTAGTTACATAAAACAATGATGGCAATTGAAAAGATGCATTATAAATACATATTATGTATGTATATCGTATTTGTAGCGTTAATACGGTGGATATTTCATTAAATTCCATTTCACTTTCTATTACGGTGCTCCACCCATATACAAGAGTTGAAAGATCACATTATGAACTACAATGCCTACCGTGTTAAAAAATCCACCCTCGAAATATTCAAATAGCTCTGATATTAGTAATTGCAATTCTTTACCAATTACTCGTAAAGTGGCAATAGCTAAGTCCTACTTATTTTTTTTCATACGACTCTCAAATAATTTCAGAGAAAGTACATACCATTTCTCAACTCGCACATAAATATCTCGGAGAGGATCAACTATATCGGCTTACAGTGGCGGCTCGTGGAAAAAATTTTAAGGTGTTCTGCAATTTTTGAAAAAAAAAATTATCTTGTAAGGGAGTTGTCTTCCATCGATTTTATCGTCCTTTCTCCGCCTTCCGTATTGAAATATTGGATTTCTAGAACGATTGTCAATTGCCACACAAGAAAAATAAGAGTCACGCACTAAGCACTACTACGCTAACAAAAAATTATTTCTTATAAGTTAAGTCTGTTCGATGTTATTTTCGGTTCGCAAAAAATAAGAGTCTCTATAGGCACTATTTATCTAACAAAGTATTTCTTATAAATTAAGTCTATTCTACGTTCTTTTCGGTTCACAAATGTTATAATCACTGTATCATTAAAATTGTCTATTTCGGAGATTTTTTTTTCAATAGATAGCATAGAGCTGTTAAAAAATAAATTCTTAAATGTGCATTTTCTCACTGCACATTCGTTACAATTCGTCTGCTTGTCGGTGACAATCGACATGCACCTGCCGCCATTATTCTGCTTATATTTTAGAGCTGTTTTAGAGTTCTTCAATGCATTGTAGTTTTTAGCAGTTCTGTTCGGATTTTAAAAGTCTTTCTAATGAATGAATTCTATATATCGCCTAAATTGAGTTCTCTGTTTTCGCATAAGAGAATTGTCAATTTCTGGTGATATGTAGAATTATAGGTATACGGAATTCCACAGATTCATTATAGAAGTACAGAAATTTATATTTAAACTACCCGTGCACACGAGATCATTTTAATGAAACTTGTATTATAGAGTTCTTTGCAATGGTTACTTTTTCTACAAGTTGTATAGATGGGGCTTTCGAATGTTCCTTTTCTGTTCAATATAGTGTCGTTTTTATCTATCTTTTGCCTATGCGCTGGAGAAAATGCAGCGAACTATCCTGTTAAAATCACGGCTTAGTTTTAGACCGTCAAGGGGGAGAAGTGTGCAGCGCGGGTGTCCGAAAGAGCTCGCAGAGCACGTTTGTGTGGCCCAGCTATATAAAATATCAACGATCGGGCGAAATAGGTTCGTTATTCCACTGGTGGACTTTATTTACGCTTAGCCGGCAATTGGTTTATTTCAAGCTGTGGCTTGTGTTCGCAGTTTTTTTATCATTATGACAATGCGAATGCCTCACAAAATATATTATAAATTTTATATTTGATAAAAGGAAGGAAATATTTTAGTTAAATAGAAGTTTTTTTGCGAGCTCTGCAGCACTGCAGCGCTTATGTACTAGCCGCCACTGTCGGCTTAATTTCGGCAAAACACTTAAAAATAGCAACATCTTATCCATATTTTCATAATTTTTTAATAGCTTATGGAACATAGTCTTTTGTTAGAGTGCACTCTTTGAGAAATGGTTGTCAGCTAGAGGTTTTTTTGTCTACATATTGTTCTAATATCAAAACTAAGTAGATATAAAAAATAAATTATTTATTTTGGAGTCAGATCATAGCATGGACTAGCGTGTTTGGATCTTCTTGCACGTCTATAGTTGCCATGTGACTAATTGGAATTGTCCCAGTTTTGTGTCTGTAGCTCTCCAACTAGATCTCTCGGAGCGTTCTATTATTTCGGCGTACTATCTTTCTCTCGTGGTCAATCGCGTGGCCGCCACTTTCTGTGTGCCTTCTCCTAAATCGGTATTTTTAAGTTGCGAACAATTTTTTGTACTGTAAAATTAATGAAAATATATCCATGATTTCTCGTGTGAAAGTACAATAAATTTAATTGTCTAATGACAGAGATCGCAAAACTTTCTTCTATCAAGCCGTGGTGTATAATGGCTTCAATAATAACATTTTAGAAAAAGTACACTAAGCTATAGTTGTCTTTGAGCGATTCTAAAACTCCCGAAGCTAAAGTGTGGCAATTCATAAACCTCCTACATAGAAAATTCTTACAAAATTGTTACAATTCAAAATATGCCGACTAAACAGGAGAATCAATTGAAATATGCTTTAAAGAAAATGTTGTGCAATCTAATTGTATCTAATATTGTCTCACATATTTTGGAAACAAGTATCATGATATCATCTAATCATTTCAAGTTATTTAGAGATGCAGAAGATTATAACCATTTTCTGTACTTACTGAAAAATTTAAAATAAACTGACTGTAACTAAATGTAATAAAATGCTATACTCTATCTATGCCATCAAGAAATATAGCATCGATTAAAGTACGATAATAACAACATACGTCATAAAAGCCAGAGTTGAAATATGCTAAGAGTGCTGTAGTGCTGTGTATAGTCATTATTGTGGAAAGTGAATCCTACTTAGGCGGGTTTTATATTCGAATAGGCAATCAGAAATGATCACACAATGTGGTTTGCGTCGATCACGCAGTTTTGCTTGTCCACATCTTGGCGATATAAAGGGGCAGTAGTATTTGAACATTGTATACAACTGTACTTTTTTTGAGAACCTAAGTTAAACGGTCAATACTTGGATATCAAAATTGATCTACTTACATATGTATCTGATGAGGTGTATTTCTTCTACCGACTGCTGTATTTCGTATTTATCTTTACGGCAAAAAATTCAATTTATATTTATCAGTAAACCACAACCCTTATTTTTATTATCACATTTACCTATTACCTATATTTTAATTTCTTGAGACCTTATTTAGTAATCGTTGTATTCAAGTTTAAATAATAAGTTGCGACATGCTATAAATAAAATCAATTATTTAGCGTCACTGGTAATGTTGGGCAGATACTGGAGTGGGGTGAGGACGACTGTCTACACCAGTATAATTAATGAAATAAGAAATATACATGTACGTAAGTAGGTTATTCATATTTATGTTAGAAGAGCTAACTGTATTATATTTACATTCAGTAATCAACATGAATTCGACAAATTTTACGAACTAAGGACTATTATTTCTGATATAATATAGTTATTTAAGTAATAAGGGACGTAAGTAACATTTACTAGTCGAGGACTAGTTTGCGTCCGAGGATTTGTCCGAGGACTTGCAATAGAGTTCGCGACTGGTAAATGTTACCTCCCGAATTGCTTATAACATTTTTTCCACTCCCCAGACAATAAAATCCTCAAAAATTAAATGTAATCATGATAAACAATAACGGTGAACAACCTTGGAATTTAATAAATTAGACACATCTGAAACGTTACTAGGCAGTTGTTACTAGGCAATTGTTTATAAATACAAATAAAACGAAATTTGACAATTCAGTTGTGTTAATTGTGGTTTAAAAATGAGTGTTCCCAATGTAGAGGACGAAGCGAAAGAGGCTTGTTTGAATTTGCTTCCGGCGAAGTCGATGAAACGCTACGAGTTAACATACAAATTGTTCAAGAAATGGTGTCAAGTTAAGGATACCACCATCGTTTTGGAGTCCCTGCTGTTAGCGTATTTTTTGGAGAAATCTAAAAAATTTAAGGTTTCATCCAGTTTGTGGTGTGAATACTCGATGCTCAAGAGTACATTATTTATAAATGAAAATATTGACACATCAAAGTATCCCAAATTACGTGCGGTTTTGAAAGCTCTTCGGATGATATGTACTTACTTATGAAGATATGCTAAACTTTTAATTGTAATCTCTTCTAAATCGAACATTTCAGGTAGTGATGATAATGGGAATTCCTGGAGCATGTCGCGGCCAGGAGTTACGCGAAATGAAATTGATGGATGTGAAAGAAATAAATGAAATAATTATTGTTACAATACCAAATTCGAAAAATGGAATGGCCGCGTACATTTACAATTACAGCCTCTAAAGGAAATAACTATTGCTATTTGCAAATTGTCAAAAAATGTATCAACATTAGATCCAAATTTTCAAATGTACGTTTTTCCATGCGTTGTCATGGAGGGAGATGTTATAATCAACCTGTCGGTAAAAATACAATCGCGGAAATACCTGGTAAGATAGCGAAATATCTGAATTTAGACAACCCCAAAGTCTATACAGGTCATTCGTTCAGAAGAACGTCAACAACATTATTAGCGAATACTGGAGTAGAAGTTCTCACACTAAAGAGGCACGGGGGTTGGAAGTCTAGTAGTATTGCGGAAACCTACGTAGCCGATTCTATTGCTAACAAAAAAGCGATTGTTAATGAGGTTTTATATGATAATCAGGGTACAAATTATATTGAAGCATCTTCGCCGGCGATGATAGTGTCAAATGAAACCACGGCGTTAAGTGTTGCTGATAAAGTAGGTGATAAATAACATTGAATTATCAAGAAATATAAGTAAATATCCCAATTTTGTTAATAATGTTACTAATTGTACAAACTGTAATATTACCATAAATATAAATTAATAGAACACGTGTTTTGATGCACTTTTTTTCTCTAGAGGATGTAAGTAAATTACTTACGCCCCGTTGTCATAACAATCACAGTCATTTCAGTAAAACCAACTTATGTCCATAGAAACAATGTATTAATGGTATGCTTACTGTAAGGGGAGTGGGAAAATTAAATTTATTTAAGATGCTTCCTATATATTTCCTCCAGGAAACACTAATAAGAACCTTAAACTCAACTCAGCTAAATGATCGTAATGAAAAACAGAAGCCAAAGCCATCATCGCTTCTAGCAATACCACCGCCTACCTAGGTATTATAAATAGAAGTAGGATGGAGTAGGACACTGAATGAATTAAATTTCTGTTTGTCACGCGCAATTCTCCACTAAACGTGTAAATTGCATAATCATCTGCATAACAATTCAATTTTCGCCTGCAAGTTATCGATCCTCGTGTCGAGATACTTTCTGTTCTATTTTATAGACGAAATGAACGGAAGCTGAATAGACGATCGAACTATTTCAAAATGGATGCGAGGAAAACAGAACAGAAAGATATTGCGTTTCATTTTACTCTATCTATTTTATGATATACTGAATGCGTTCGTTGGTGGTGTTGACGACGGCGTCTCAGCTAATATGACACGAAATGTAGAATAGACATGCGATCTACCATTCGAATTCAATAAATTTTGATAGATGAAGTAACGAGTACTTTAAAGATAACACGAATATAATTTATTATAAGTTATATTGTTAGAGTTAGTAGTAAAACAAAGAAATTATAATACTATTTGCTGTTTCTTTTTAGTTTAGAATAAACTTAAGTTCTATCTATTCTATGTACATATTTCAGTAGTATGAAAGTAATTATTTTAATAAAACTCTCTCATAGAAAATTGCTAATATCCGTAAATCATTATGTATACTCGTATAAATTAACACCATATACGTACCTAGACATGAACCGTGCTACTTTTACATAGTAATCTAAATATCTGACTGTAGCAGGTAGGTACTTGAAAACATACATGTGTTTTTAGATGTTCATCTTTCAGTTCAAGTTATCAAAACTTAATTGATTATTTCCGTAGTAAAAGGTCAAGAATGTATACAAACGAAAGTAAGAATTAGGATGAGGAATGTGCGGACAATGTTTTAGGATTTTATATTACTTCTAACAACTTATCGACAAGTTATTAGTATTATTGTTATTGTCTTTACTTTTTCAATGGAGGTTTCCAGCGTAAACAGAGATATAATCCTAATTTTCCTAATATCCGCGTAATTACAATTGTACACCCAGGCAAAGTATATGCTAGAATAAACTTAGGCAAACGTAAATGATCAAAACGCTTCTGGTGAAGCAGATACGTATGTATAACATGTGGTGTAACAATGGTGTCATAAAACGAGCAAAATCTGTCCGACGCAACCACCAAATCTTTTGTCGCTAGCTATCAAAATGTATACTCGACACGACTTAATCTTCAAACGGTTTTATTAGGCGACGGTGTGCTGTTTCTGTCAGTCCATCCCCTCCACATTTAACGTGATCGTTTCTTCAATAATCGTAATATTACATTACGAAAAATACGCTGTTACCTTTATCGAAGAAACGGTCACATTAAATGTGGACGGGATGGGCTGACACTGGAATGTCGCTTACTAAAACCGTTCGAAGACTAAGTCGTAAGTGTACGTGACAAACGATAATAAAATAATACAATATATTCTTGCAGTAGCGCTTTAGATCTGATAAAAACTCGGTGATTCATTCGTCAAACGGAGACAGCCTTATTTCTGCTTTGACTTGGCCTTTGCTCAAGGTAAAATGTCATTTTTTTTCCAAAAAATTACCTATTATAGCTCTAAATTTATGTGGATGTTATAGCTCGATTTCGTTACAGTACATATTTTGCATATTCATATGTCAGATGTTAGCTATGGTTATTATACAATATTTTTCATTTATAACATTGCAATACATATTTGTATGAAGTCGTCTAGTTCCTCTGCTCTGCTTACCAACACCTGATTCATCTGATTCTAGAACGAGTTCAAAGAGATTTCTAAAATATTTAATATGTTGATTGATAAGAACATAGGCAGAACGTAATACAGTTTACGATATTCTACTTGCTACTTACAACTTTCAAATTCTATCCAATAGAAGAGATCGTTATAGTGCAAGATTTCTGCTAGATTTACTATGAAGTAAAATAGATTGTTTTACACCTGCACCAGTTTGATGTTACGTTAGGATGTTATGTTCGAACCAATGTTATGTTCAGGTCATAACTACTAATTGTAAGTCGACAGATCACTGATCACCAAGCACAAACCTCTAAGCGCAAATTTAATGCAATGCAGCAAAATGAAGACAAAGCGAATAAATGTCCTAACGTAGCACACGTTTCATGTGTTGAATGGTTTATATGATCCTTGAAGCAAAGACTGCTATCAATCAACGATCCTAGATTTTACAAGTCGTCGATTTGTAAGAAGTGATCTACAATATTTATTTTGTCCATGTGTTAGTGCGAACATAATTTGTTAGTATCTATAATAGGAATATATTATATAAAATGTCACATTAATTTAATTATGTGTCATATTTTATGTGTGAACTAATAAATCTACATTCTTACAAATATTCAACCGTTTCTAACTGGTTATGGGCCCAGATTGGTCAAGTTTGTAAAGAAAAGCAAGGAAATAAAAATGGCGCAGACAAATACACTTTCCATAGAAATGTTAATTGGCAGAGAAAATTATAATACATGGAAATTTTCGATGCAGGCTCTGCTAGAGCATGAAGATTGTGCACATCAGACAGCCAAGTATACTAAACATTTAACTAATGGAGATTTATGCCATAAAAGATTAGGCCATTTAATAATTTGGTAGAAAACCAAATAGGAAAATGGATTAAATGTTTAAGAACAGATAACGGTGCAGAGTATGTGAATAACCAACTGAAGAAAATCTTGAAAGAATCTGGCATCCGACACCAAACAATCATGCCGTATACTCCACAACAAAATGGACTAGCGGGGAGGATGAACCGTACCATCGTAGAAAAGGCTAAAAGTATGATGGTAGAATCAAAATTACCAACCGAATACTGGGCAGAGGCAGTATCTGTAGCAGCTTATCTAATTAACAGGCCACCAGCTTCAGTGACAAGAAAGACGCCTGAAAAGCTGTGGACAAGTGAGAAACCCAACTTAAAGAAACTAAAGATTTTCTGTTGCAGGGCTTTCCGCCATATTCCAAACGAAAGTAGGCGCAAATGGGATGAAAAATCCAAAGAGATGATTTTGTGGGCTACTGTGAAGAAACCAAAGGTTACAGGTTGATTGATCCCACGTAGAAGAAGTGTTTAAAATTAAAAGAAATGCAAATAACGAGTTTAAACGATACAAGGCTAGGTTGGTTGTGAAGGGATATCCTCAAACTAAAGGAATAGATAATACGGAAACATTTTCACCCGTTGTAAGATATAGTTCCATAAGATTTCTATGTGCCTTAGCTGTAAAATATGATTTATTAATGCATCATATGGATGTAACTACAGCATATTTGCAAGGAGAATTACAAGAACAAGTTTATATTAGCCAGCCTGAATATTTAGGGAAACAAGGAATTTCACAAGTTTATCGACTTAAGAAAACGATGTATGGTTTAAAACAAAGTAGAAGAGCGTGGAATAATAAACTCCATACTCCTCACAGAAATGAATCTCATTCAGTCAAACGCTGATCAGTGTATATACTACCAGAGAAAGAAAGCAGTAACAGTGACCATTGCAGTATAAGTATGTTGACGACTTGCTCATATTATCCAGTAACAACAAACTGCTCCAAGATGTGAAACAAAAGTTGCATCAGCAGCTATATATCAAGGATTAAGGCGTTGTTACTGAGATACTTAGGCATAAGAATAACTAGTGATGTTAAAAATGAATGTTTACAGTTGGATCAATCCTCATATATTGAAAAAATGTTGAATAGATACAACATGACTGACTGTAAACCGGTATCTACCCTTGCAGATCCAAATGTAAGGTGCAGCAAAAATGTGGAATCTAAAGAAGACGTGGGAATTGAAGAAATGAGAAACATTCCTTATCAAGAAGCTATAGGTAGTCTTCTATTTTTATGTCAAACCACGAGACCTGATATCGCTTACGCAGCGTGTATGCTCAGTAGATTTTGCAAAAATCCAGAAAGAAAGCATTGGACTGCAGTGAAAAGAATATTCCGTTAATTACGTGGAATAGTAAATTTGAAACTGTAATTTAAAACAGATGAAAGGAAATTTTTAGAGGCGTACAGCGATACAGACTGGGCTAACAACTCGGATGATAAGCATTCTATTACGGGGAATATACTTATGTATATTCCAAAATGGTGCTGTATCATGGTCGAGTAAGAAGCAGAAAACTGTCGCCTTATCCACTATAGAAGCAGAATATATGGAACTATCTACAATCTGTCAACCATGGCTAAGAATCTTAGCACAAGAAATCGACCCAAACGTATCCTTTCAGCCGACAGCCATATATTGCGATAATAAGACTGCAATTGATTTAGCAGTAACTAATGGATATAGACAGAGAACAAAACATATTGACATTCGTCACCACTTTCTGCGTGAAAAAATTGAAAGCGGTGTCGTATTTTATGTGTGAACTAATAAATCTACATTGTTACAAATATTCAACCGTCTTTAACTCTATGGCCTAATGTCCCCGTTTAGACAAAACTATATTGGAAGAACTAAATAAGTTAATTGCAGACATGTAAATTGGATTTTGTCATTAGACCATCGATATCATCATTGATATAATTAACCGACGACTATAAATCCTTTAAATTGAAGGAACAATATAGCTGACTGTCACCGGTGAAAATATGAGGGGTAGAATGATTGATAGTTTGAATTAAAGTGTTGCGACTAACTATGTGTGTAAAATGCTATTGAATAATGAAGTAGTGTTAAAATGGAAATGCTGTCATCATTTAACAAAAGACAGTCATCACTGGTAATCTTAATGAAGCCAATAGCCGTGATATTCACGAAACAATGACTGAATAACAGGCAAAATACTAGTTATTTTATCATATGCATAGATCTACTTACATTAGTCATACGTAGCTATTTCAATAAATTTCGAAATTTTGGAAAGAACAGTAATTTAGTACAGGTGTCTCAAATCAGTGGGATTAAATTAAAATTGCTAAGATAAAATAACAGTAAAGTAAAATTAATCGCCAACAAATCACTCAAACAAGACTTCCGTTCCGTTGTTTGCTTAAAACAAGAATAAAGTGCATACGGACTAATTTTTTCATATTAAGTGCGAATTTTTCAGTGAAAAAAAGTTTAGCATTGGCAGCTAACCTCATTAGTTTAGAATTATCCAAAATCGACTTTATAGCTAACGCTGTAACAGCGTTCTCTCTCCCTCCCTCCCTACTTCCCCTATAATTTAGTACACATTATGCAAATTTGCATGAGCAATTACCGAAAATTAAAATTAGTCAAAAGCATCTATGCACTATCCATTACCAATAACTTAGCTGTAGTTATGTATTATTAGTTTGTTATACCATACGCACTTTCCAACCAACAACGTTCATACATGCGCGTAACAAAGTTACTTTAAGAAGGAATGCGTATTGCTATCCAATCTCAAAGACAAATTGGTTGCCGTACATTAGCCAAGCTTATTTCCCTTTGGCTAATTTAGAGAAGGCAACATATTAATTGAATTCCTTTCAGACGACCCGATTCTAAAAAGCACTGCATAATAGATCACTCAATTACTGAAATGGAATAAAAATTTAACGACATTCCTACGACGGAAAATTGAAACAACCCTCTCCATCTTAAACATCTAATTAAAAGTCATCATTTACCACCGAAAGCAAGATAAGAGAATGAAATTCGTTTCGTAGATTTAATTTATTCAAATCGAATATAGGTAGAAGTAATTCCGATTTGTTTGCGAAACTCTCGAATGCTGTCGCAGTTCATCTCTTTCTTTTTCCGTCTTCCTTTACATTTACAATCAACGGTTGGGTATTAATCTGTCCGAATTTCCAAAGGCAAAAACAAAGATGAAAAGTTATCGCTGACATTTTATTTCCAGTTTAAGTCGATTTCGGCGTCTAATCTCCCAAGACAAGTAGCAGAAATATTTCTAAAGTTTGCTTTGTGTGCTTACACCTACATAAATTTTAGAAGTAAATGCTGTTACCGCGCATCGATGTGTTAAATTTTAAGTTAGTGTCTAGAACCATACTTTAAATACTGCTCATATTGTTCACAATACATTTTAATTGTGCTGACAAATACATAGTTCTATAAAATTTTAGAAGTCTTACATAAAACAGAAAGCAGCGTTTTTGTGAACGATTACATCCCTCATCAACTGTCGATGTCGTTACATCCGTTTGCAGAGTTTGAAATGGAGAAATTCCAATCGTTTTCTTTTAAAGTTAACCCTTGTGCTACTTTACCCTTCTTTTTCATTCCTTCTAGGTCTGTTCCTTCGCCTTTCTAAATCCGCCACATTTATTTGACTATTATCGTGAATTTTGATCCCTTCCACACTCGCTTCGTTGCGATTGACCTGTATTAAGATTTAAGACTGCAGATTTGAATGAAATATTTGTCTGCCCTTTCTAATCAAAGTGTCATTACTTAGGCTTACAGATATTTTTGCCGAACATTTTCCTCGGAACTGTAATAGGAACAAATTTTTTACCTTTTCAATTATATTGAGACAGTTATGTTAGGAGGGAATAGTTGTATAAGTAAAAAATACACAATTACTAATTCTACTAATACTATTCTCTGTAGAATTTAACAAGATACAAGCACATTCTATACAAGTTCTATTCTGATAAAAATATGTAATTCCCAAGAGTCTATCTAATTTTAATAAATTTCTTATGACATTTATAATGTTAGTGTTTTTAATGCTAAAATACCTTGGATTGATTTACTTGCTTTGGATTATTCTGGATATTTCAGCTGTTTCAGGGATTTCACTGTACCAAATTTTTAAGTTCCTAGTGATAAAACGGAATCTGCGTACCTTTATTGTCAATGTTGGCCAGCTTCTGACAAGGAATAGGTGGACATGCGTGTGGTGAGTATATATACAATATAAAATGTAAAAACTGCTTTTCTCCAGACTGGCTATAGCTCCAGCAACATACTAAGGGTAACACTAGAATTTAGTAATTAGCGAAGTACCATCGTTCTCCCCTACATTCATGGCGTTACAGATCACATCGGTAGAATTCTTCGGAAACAAAACATTCACACACATATCTTCAAGCCCTTCAACAAAATCTCCCAAATTTTCTCTTCCCCCGAGGACACTCGCCATGCTCTCTCCCATAAAAGCATTTACAAAATTCCCAGTGACCGTGGTTCGGTGTACATTGACGAAGTTGGACGTTCAATTCAAACTAGAATCAAAGAACACCAACGGTACGTTAAGTCACGTTCTTCAACACACTCGACCTTACCAGAACACTTGATCAATACTGGCCACAAAATTTGTTTTGATCAGGTATCTGTTGTAATCGAGTCCCAATGCTATTTTCCACTAAAGGTAAGGGAATCTAGCGAGATTCAGAAACATCCCCGGAATCTCAATCGTGATATTGGTTATCCACTCTCCAGTATTTGGAAACCTGTCCATTCCGCTTCTTCATTCCGTTCTCACTGTTTCGTATCGTTATCTGGCGTTCACTGAACCGTTTCCCTGCACAGCCCCTCCCACCACGCCCGTCCACGTTTTCCTTGTCAGAAGATTTTTGCCTCTAACGTGGTTGATACGTCGAGTTACCGTGACCTCCTGGTGCCCTCCACCCAGTTTTTCTCCTGAAGAAGCCACTTACATTAGTGGCGAAACGTCAAGTTTGAAACGTCGAGTTGTATATATTTTTTTTATTTTTAATTTTCACCTATATTTTATTTTGTATTGTATGTAGGTACATATGTACTTTAGTATGACGCGGTCAAAACTCGGAAGCCCTCATAATAGAGACTCGGATCGCGGAAGCCTTCTATATCATTTAGAATTATTCTTGACTGACAAACGCTATTACAACGAAAATAGATTGTTCCCGAAACACAGTGTAAGAAATCTGCAACATTTGCCAAATCAGTTATTAACTGCAAAAATCTATTCGAACGGTTTCAGGTTGTTTGATAGCCGTGCCTCCTAAAATAGTCTTCAGAAAATAGGAAAAGTAACCTGTCAATTATCTAGAAGGTAGCTAATGAAAGTAAGTGCGGGACGCTCCTATGATTCATAGACGAAAACGATGCACATATCCAAATCAAAAATACTTTTGCATAGAGATACTAGTGGAAAAAAGTTGACTATAATTGAGATTTAGCTCAACGAAGTAAGGACAACTTAGCGCGGCCGACTTGGCGCGGCCAACTTGGCGCGAGACAACTTGGCGACACGACAACTTGGCGCTGGGACAACTCGGCGCCACTTCGACATGTATAGACAATTTAATACAAACCGCTTTATTATTATTTGGTAATTACACTTAACAAATTTAACACCAACTCTAACCGTCTATTATGTGGACTCTCGCTTTGCAGTGGCTTTTTTGTTCACATCGCCAAAATTCAGTGCGTCTGTCCCCGGATAATTTGTCGAAAACATATATACAGAGCGTTCCAATGAAAACAATCCGCCTTAAATAAGTCGAAAACGTCAAGAAATACGTAAAAACGCCTAGAAACGTCAATTTGTGTTTGAAGGGGGAAACGTATTCATCAACAACGCAAAATCATGTTTGCCTCCCTACGCCCCCAGTATCGAATATTAAAACTTCAAATGGCACTAAGTCATAGTATTATATTTTTCGATTCTTCATGCTATTTGCAACATGTAGGACAGCCTGTACCTATCCCTAACACTTTAGAAGACATCGACTAAAATGTCAAGGGCTATTTTCTATTTTATCCTCCAAAAATCTAGGCTGTATAAAGCAAAATGACAAAAAACTACATGTTGAATTTTTTTATACAGGGATCAAATAATATATATACAGATGACACTTAGTGGCAGTTGTACCAACTATAGTTAACCTAGTTTAACTGAACCATTGATGTAACAGAAAATAGCCTTAAAACTTTAGGAGATATCTTCTAAAGTGTTAAGGACAGGTATAGGCTGTCTTATATAAAAGTTGTTGCAAATAGTATGTAGAATCGAAGAATGCAATAATAGAATGTAGTGCCATTTGAAATTTCAATGTTAGATACTGGGGGGCGAAAGAGGGGCAAACCATAATTTTGCCTTATTGATGAAAAAGTTTCCCCCTTCAAACAAAAACTGACATGCCTCGGCGTTTTTTCGTATTTATTGACGTTGTCGACTTATTTAAGGTGGATCGTTTTCATTGGAATGCTCTGAATATCCATTTCCAAAGTGATTATATAAATTTATTATTAAGTGTTTGCAAATGAATACAGATGAAGACAGCCACTTTCTAAGCTCATTTTGAATGTAAATAATCGATTTATTATGCGTTTAGAGCGGTCTTTATTAAATCGTCTACACATTTCGCAGTGGCGCCGAGTTGTCCCAGCGCCAAGTTGTCTCGTCGCCAAGTTGTCTCGCGCCAAGTTGGCCGCGTCAAGTTGTCCCATTCCGTAGCTGAAGTGGCGGAAATGGAGGTAATTTGGAATTTTACCATGGAGCCAACCAGCTCTTTGCGTCAAGTTGCAGCATCCTCTGGACTTTCTTACTCGTCGGTACGTAAAGTCACAAAGATGCATAAGTTTCACCCTTTTAAAATGCAAATAGTGCAAAAGCTTAGTGAGGGCGATTGCGACCGCCGACTAGAATTTTGCGAAACTATGACCCAAATGATTACTGCAAATCCAAATTTTGTAAAGAACCTCTGCCTTAGTGATGAATGCGCTTTTTTATTAAATGGACATGTGGACAAACATAATGTACGCTACTGGAGCGATAAAAATCCCCATATTATACGAGATGAACATACTCAAAAGCCTCAAGAAGTTAACGTTTGGGCAGGAATTCTAGGTGATTCCATTGTCGGGCCAATTTTTTTTAGAGAAACATTGACTGGTGACATTTATTTAAATACGAGGGGGCGTTTTTATATTGGCGGAATGAGGGATAAGGGGTGAAAATAAAAAAACCTAATTATTTTTCTTTTTCAATATATTCACCTGCAAGACGGATACATTTTTCACAGCTTTCAATTAATTTATTTATACCCTCATAAAAAAATGATTTCTCTTTATCTGCAAAATACGCCGAAACTGCCTCCTTGACTTCATCATCGGCAGTAAATTTTTTACCCCGCAGCTCATTTTTCATTTTCGGAAACAGGTAATAATCACTCGGGGCCAGGTCTGGGCTGTAGGGTTGGTGATTCACAATTTCGAAGCTCACCTTATGCAGGGCAGCTAATGCAACGCGGCGCTTGTGGACGGGCGCGTTGTCGTGCAAAAGCAGCACACCTTTCGTCAATTTTCCCCGCCTTTTCTCTTTAATGGCTTCTTTTAGTCGCTCTAAAATTGAAGCGTAATATTCTCCGGTTATAGAAACACCTTTATCTTTATAATCAATCAACAATATTCCTTCCGAGTCCCAAAATACTGTTGCCATGAGTTTCCCAGCTGATTGTGACACTTTAAATTTCTTGGGAGGTGCTGTGCCCTTTTTATGCCACTGCATGGAGTCTTGTTTGGACTCAGGTTCATAATGATGAACCCAAGTTTCGTCTCCAGTAACAATTCGACTCAATACACTACCCTTGTCTTCATTACAGAGGTCCAAAAATGCACGCGAACACTCTACGCGCTGTTGTTTCTGCGGCGGCGTGAGCATTCTCGGCACCCATCTTGCGCTGACCATAGACATGCCGAGATGATCGTGTAGGATTTTAAAAATTGTTGTATCGGATACTCCAACCATTTCTGCGAGTTGTTTCTTCTTTGGTCGAGCATCTTCGAGTACAATTTTTTCAACATTTTGGATAAGTGGTGGTCACCTCAATGCTCCTGCCCGGCCTCGGGTCGTCTTCAAGGAATTCCCTTCCTTGTTTAAATAAACTATGCCACTTGTACACCATGATTTTTCCTGGACAAGAGTCGCCGTAAACCAATGACATCTCATTCATTATGGTCGCGACTGATTTTCCTTGCCTGGTAAGGAACTTTATTTTTTCCATATTTCACTTTTCACTCCTGATTATGTTACTTGGTTGACGATAGCTCAAAGACTAACTCTCTAATAACTATAAAACTTCGTATTTATACTAATTATGAGTCGCTGCACAGACCACGCCCCCAATGCGCCTAATCACCCCCCTACAACCCGCTCATTCCGCGAATATAAAAACGCTCCCTCGTATGTTAGAGAATATCATCGATCCCCTAATAACTGGGGAAGTGGAAAACCAGCTTGATGCAGAAGATAACCAAATCCTCGATGAACACGAATTGTTGTTCCAGCAAGATAGTGCTCCTCCGCATTATGCTGTAAATGTTCGTAACTGGCTGAACCACAGATACGCAAATCACTGGATTGGTAGACGTGGAACGATTGAGTGGCCTCCGCGATCACCAAACTTGACAAGTCCTGACTTCTTCTTGTGGGGTAATTTAAAGTCAGTAGTTTATAAAACTCAACCAATTGATTTACGCCAAAGAATTATTAACGCGTGTAGAAATATTCCACGGCAAACTTTTGAGAAAGTGAGACAAGAATTTGAAAACCGGCTTTACTACTGCATGGAGAACAATGGTGCACATTATGAACAGTTTTTGTGAATGTTGTTATTTGTTTTTTATTATTATTCTTTTTAATTGTTATTGTCATATTAAAGACTTACTGTTCGTATTCTAAAACAAAACCGATTACTTTTCGATGCTAAATTAAACAAAAACTGAACAAGTGATACATCACCGTAATCCTATTGAAATAAGATTTCATTTGAGGTGCCACACGATGGGTCATTCCATTTAAAATTGATGGGGGGGTACGCGTGGGGGCGCTGATATAAACATCAAAAGTGTAATTCATATGTCAAATTGTTTCCCCTTTGAATTAAAAGTAGACGTATTTTTGGAAATTTTTGAATTCTTTATATTTCCTGAAATATTTGAGGTGGGTCGTATTCAAAAAATCACCGTACCTATATATGTTCTGTGGAATTTGAACAGTTTCACATTTTCGAGAGAAAACTCACCGATGCCGAATACAAAATCATCCTGTCACATAAAACGTACAAAATGGCTTGGAGCTAGTGGCAATAATAATGAAATCCTACATAAGGTTAGCAATTCCCGAAGAATGTGACAAGAGAGAAATGTGCAAACTGACTGCAGAACGTGTTGAAGTTCCATTGTATTGTGGTTTATAAGTTAACGTCATTTAGTAAGATATGATTGAAATAATGCGATAAGAGTGTTCGCGATTTTAAAGGCGCCGACTTTTCTTAGAAACATATAACAGTTTGTAAGATTAGAAGTAATTAAAAGATCCGTGTATATGACAACTTCCATTTACTGATCTTCTAGAGCATAGAGTACATGTATATACAAGGAAAGCTCCTTAAATGTATGTCTACCAAAAACGGTGTAGCCTATTCCTTTATAAAAACTTAATTAGCAGTTTAATTTCAACTTCATGATCTGAATTGCTGTTGTTGTTATCGGTAAAAAGTTCTTTAACGCTCTCATTAGTTTAAATAGCACTCTGAGCATTCCGCGAGTAGATACAGAGAGATCATAACAAACAATATACGTAAAGTGGGATCAAAAAACTGAAAGACTGTAGTAATTAAAGAGCAGAGTCAAAATCGTGCGCAATTCGCTTCGTCGAAACGGGTACGGAAAACTGCTTACTTTAAGGTGGTAGCTGTATAGATGCCACTACCAGAGCGTACAGCGTAGGGACCTTTCTTAATGATAGCAATCCAATTATTATTTTTCGCATGAGCAGCTTAATTGCAATATATATTCCCGGGATCTATCCGCCGGATTATATCTGTTTCCAAAGGGACCCTTGTAATTTGGTAATGTGCTAAGGTTGTGAAGACAACCCTAGACGACAATACACCCAACGAAAATTATCAGGGAATTTTCAACTTCTAATGTTTTCCCATATATACACACTGGTGGATGATTTCTGATGTATAATATTACGGGTAATGATGATAATGCCGACGTGACAATGATCGAAGCTACATAGTATGTGACAAAGCTACTTTTCTCTTGTACTTTGAAATCATCTGGTTAGACTATATTATTCAACATTTTCATTTTTACTTTGGGATATGAACTAGAGATATGTACGTCCAGTTTTCTTGCGTATCTAAACATAGATCGCCTAACAGCAAATGCCTATAAAGAACAAACCTAGTCAATCTGTAATCATATTTAAGCTGTTTAAAAACATGTAATACGTAAGTATACAAGATAGGAACACACGCATAGGAATCTATGGGCTACAATTTCAAATTGTAATTTTAAACATAACCGCTGTGGTGCAAGCGTTGTCGAAGCTTTCTTTTTTAATAAACACAATCGAAAGAACTCTTGCAACCTATACAACAGTAAGAACTATAAGAACGCACTGGACGCGTGATAAATCTCTATTTAATAAGTAAAACCGTTTTTTTAAAGTGAATTTTGTTAAGATCATTGCGTTCATGAACTTCTACAACGTAATTAAATTAGGCTTGGAAAACAAACTAGGTATCTAACCGTGCGTCGTTAGTGTTGTAAGTGTCAGAACTGACGCTCAGAGTATTATTTCGTAAGATAACAATTAAAAATGTCCCTTACTCAAGAGGAATAAGTAGATATGGTTTTCGTTCTCGGTTAATGTAACAGAAACGTTTTGTTAGCGTCAAGAGTTATTTATATACGCCAAGAAAATAATACACTTCGGTGTCAAAAATGCCATTATTATGTCACGTAAAATCCTCATCGATTTATTGCAGCACGGAGTCGGTACAGATGGTCAGTGAATGTGTGGGCAGGTATCATTGGAGAACATATTATAGGCCCGTTTTGTCATAACCAACGGCTGACGGGTAGGGTTTATTTGGAATTTCTTCAAAATAACTGGGCGTTTTGTTAGCAAATATTCCGTTAGCTACACGTCAACTGATGTGATTGCAACACGATGGTGCTCCACAGCACAATACTGTCGAAGTTCGTCAGTTTTTGGATATGTCTTTTCCGGATCGCTGGATTGGACGTGGAGGACCTGTCGGATGGCCTCCAAGATGGCAGATCTTCCAAGCTGCGATTTCTTTTTATGGGATTTTATTAAAAATAAAGTTTATGAGACGCCACCAACAACCCAACACGATATGCGCTATCGTATTTTAAGAGCGCTTCAAGAAGTCTCACCAGAAATGCTCAGAAATATTCAACACTCTAAAAGCGATTTAAATTGTGTAGGGCCCAGAACGGACAGCACTTCGAACATTTAATGAAATAAATAATAGTGTTGTACAAATTCTATTATCCGTAGTAGGTAAATTCTACATGTTTTCTTTCGAGCTTTTTTTTGTTTCTAGTGGTTCTATTGTGTTTTGTTGGCCACTTTTTAAGCAAGCCAGTATTATTGCTGCCAGTTCCAATCCTTGTGAAATGCGAGGGAAAGGTGGACATTTCGCAATACGTAGGGACGGTGAAAAACTGAAAAATCGGAAATATCTCCAAAACCGTTGGAAATAGACACAATAATATCCGTATAAAAACGGAAGAAAACCAAATTTTACATCCATTTATGTAAAAATTGCTATACCATTCTATTTAGAAAAATCAAGTTATTCGTGATTTTAAAGTTGAAAACTACAGATCCCTATTTAATCACCCTGTAACATAAATGCAACTATCTTCTAATACAAGACGAGCCCTCTTCAATGGTTAAGCGAAAACTGAAAACCGCATGTATCTAACTTTCGTAGTTACGGAGATATTTTCAAACACCGAAGACTACATGTAATGGTAAAATAAAGATGCTCTGTAAAAATTGGGGAGGAGGGGCTGTAGTATTGTAATTTGTATATATCTACACAGTAAGAAAAAAGCGTAGTTTACATAATTAGGACCACATGTTAAACTTTGACAATTGACCACGACGAGTTTTGTATAGTGGACAATTATTAACAAAGGTTACCATTTCGGTTTGCTTATTTAACACATACGACTACCTATGTAGTGAAAAAGTGTGTCCAGTTTACATAGTCTACACACACATATATTTTAAATTTACAATATTCATCGGGTGTAAATCTAAGCACGTAAATTTTGTGACACTATTAGCTATAACCGCCATTTTGGATTCAAATTGTACTTCTTCCTCTAACACAAGTTCATTCGCTATTGCGGTATATTATATATGTATACAGTGACGTTATCCGATAAAGTCGCCAGATAGGTATATACAATACCGCAATAAATGTAGAACTTGTGTTAGGAAAAAAACTACAATTTGGATCCAAAATGGCGGTTATAGCTAGAAGTATCCCTAGTGAAGCTCATTGTGTTGTCCATGTTTAATAAGGATGCATCATATACATCCCAGGTAGCACAGTCCGTTGGCTAAGGGTCGGCGATAGCTCGGGCCAACGTAACATGGTTGACGCAAAGTCACAGTCTACAAACGATAAATATGCAACGTTAGTCAAATATCGGCAAAATACGTTGGTTCAACTTATCATTGCAACGTTCCATGTTCATTGGCTTTATATCGCTTTGTTGCATGAATGTCACATAAAAGTTTTCAGACGACAATCGAAGTGAGGGCGGAGTCAAAGCTGATCTAATATACTAATAATACGAACACTGGAAATTTGTGTTATTAAATATTAGTTTTACGCTTTTCAAACTTTTGATATACGTACAAAATACATCGTCTCTGTCAAAATTATTCATTATAAATTGAAGTAATAACATTGACACTTCTGACAGCTTCGTATCATGACAACAGTGTTGGTTTCACAGATAACGCGATAAACAAAAAGTTGTGATGTCTCCCCGTAATCAGAATAAGCTTAATTTTCCAAATTTTCACAAAATTTCCATATCATGATTGTATTCAGGAAAAAATCTTATTTTTAAAGAGCCACAAAAATTGCACAGTTCCAATTTAAAATTTTGAGGTTAGGTGAGATTACCAAAAGTTTGCGCAAGAGAAATTTGTTTTATTAAGCGTCAATAAAAGTACTTATACTACAATTTGAATTGCTTCAAACCGCATCTTAATATCTCAAGTAACAAAAAAGTTATGGCAAATAAAAGAAATTAGAAGATTTCAGTTTTTTTCAATATTAAACAAATGAAGCATGTCAAGTAAAATTTGAAAATGGATTCTTAATGAGCTTTTAAATCTCCGCGATCACCAAACTTGACAAGTCCTGACTTCTTCTTGTGGGGTAATTTAAAGTCAGTAGTTTATAAAACTCAACCAATAGATTTACGCCAAAGAATTATTAACGCGTGTAGAAATATTCCACGGCAAACTTTTGAGAAAGTGAGACAAGAATTTGAAAACCGGCTTTACTACTGCATGGAGAACAATGGTGCACATTATGAACAGTTTTTGTGAATGTTGTTATTTGTTTTTTATTATTATTCTTTTTAATTGTTATTGTCATATTAAAGACTTACTGTTCGTATTCTAAAACAAAACCGATTACTTTTCGATGCTAAATTAAACAAAAACTGAACAAGTGATACATCACCGTAATCCTATTGAAATAAGATTTCATTTGAGGTGCCACACGATGGGTCATTCCATTTAAAATTGATGGGGGGGTACGCGTGGGGGCGCTGATGTAAACATCAAAAGTGTAATTCATATGTCAAATTGTTTCCCCTTTGAATTAAAAGTAGACGTATTTTTGGAAATTTTTGAATTCTTTATATTTCCTGAAATATTTGAGGTGGGTCGTATTCAAAAAATCACCGTACCTATATATGTTCTGTGGAATTTGAACAGTTTCACAGTTTCGAGAGAAAACTCACCGATGCCGAATACAAAATCATCCTGTCACATAAAACGTACAAAATGGCTTGGAGCTAGTGGCAATAATAATGAAATCCTACATAAGGTTAGCAATTCCCGAAGAATGTGACAAGAGAGAAATGTGCAAACTGACTGCAGAACGTGTTGAAGTTCCATTGTATTGTGGTTTATAAGTTAACGTCATTTAGTAAGATATGATTGAAATAATGCGATAAGAGTGTTCGCGATTTTAAAGGCGCCGACTTTTCTTAGAAACATATAACAGTTTGTAAGATTAGAAGTAATTAAAAGATCCGTGTATATGACAACTTCCATTTACTGATCTTCTAGAAGATAGACATGTATATACAAGGAAAGCTCCTTAAATGTATGTCTACCAAAAACGGTGTAGCCTATTCCTTTATAAAAACTTAATTAGCAGTTTAATTTCAACTTCATGATCTGAATTGCTGTTGTTGTTATCGGTAAAAAGTTCTTTAACGCTCTCATTAGTTTAAATAGCACTCTGAGCATTCCGCGAGTAGATACAGAGAGATCATAACAAACAATATACGTAAAGTGGGATCAAAAAACTGAAAGACTGTAGTAATTAAAGAGCAGAGTCAAAATCGTGCGCAATTCGCTTCGTCGAAACGGGTACGGAAAACTGCTTACTTTAAGGTGGTAGCTGTATAGATGCCACTACCAGAGCGTACAGCGTAGGGACCTTTCTTAATGATAGCAATCCAATTATTATTTTTCGCATGAGCAGCTTAATTGCAATATATATTCCCGGGATCTATCCGCCGGATTATATCTGTTTCCAAAGGGACCCTTGTAATTTGGTAATGTGCTAAGGTTGTGAAGACAACCGACGACAATACACCCAACGAAAATTATCAGGGAATTTTCAACTTCTAATGTTTTCCCATATATACACACTGGTGGATGATTTCTGATGTATAATATTACGGGTAATGATGATAATGCCGACGTGACAATGATCGAAGCTACATAGTATGTGACAAAGCTACTTTTCTCTTGTACTTTGAAATCATCTGGTTAGACTATATTATTCAACATTTTCATTTTTACTTTGGGATATGAACTAGAGATATGTACGTCCAGTTTTCTTGCGTATCTAAACATAGATCGCCTAACAGCAAATGCCTATAAAGAACAAACCTAGTCAATCTGTAATCATATTTAAGCTGTTTAAAAACATGTAATACGTAAGTATACAAGATAGGAACACACGCATAGGAATCTATGGGCTACAATTTCAAATTGTAATTTTAAACATAACCGCTGTGGTGCAAGCGTTGTCGAAGCTTTCTTTTTAATAAACACAATCGAAAGAACTCTTGCAACCTATACAACAGTAAGAACTATAAGAACGCACTGGACGCGTGATAAATCTCTATTTAATAAGTAAAACCGTTTTTTTAAAGTGAATTTTGTTAAGATCATTGCGTTCATGAACTTCTACAACGTAATTAAATTAGGCTTGGAAAACAAACTAGGTATCTAACCGTGCGTCGTTAGTGTTGTAAGTGTCAGAACTGACGCTCAGAGTATTATTTTGTAAGATAACAATTAAAAATGTCCCTTACTCAAGAGGAATAAGTAGATATGGTTTTCGTTCTCGGTTAATGTAACAGAAACGTTTTGTTAGCGTCAAGAGTTATTTATATACGCCAAGAAAATAATACACTTCGGTGTCAAAAATGCCATTATTATGTCACGTAAAATCCTCATCGATTTATTGCAGCACGGAGTCGGTACAGATGGTCAGTGAATGTGTGGGCAGGTATCATTGGAGAACATATTATAGGCCCGTTTTGTCATAACCAACGGCTGACGGGTAGGGTTTATTTGGAATTTCTTCAAAATAACTGGGCGTTTTGTTAGCAAATATTCCGTTAGCTACACGTCAACTGATGTGATTGCAACACGATGGTGCTCCACAGCACAATACTGTCGAAGTTCGTCAGTTTTTGGATATGTCTTTTCCGGATCGCTGGATTGGACGTGGAGGACCTGTCGGATGGCCTCCAAGATGGCAGATCTTCCAAGCTGCGATTTCTTTTTATGGGATTTTATTAAAAATAAAGTTTACGAGACGCCACCAACAACCCAACACGATATGCGCTATCGTATTTTAAGAGCGCTTCAAGAAGTCTCACCAGAAATGCTCAGAAATATTCAACACTCTAAAAGCGATTTAAATTGTGTAGGGCCCAGAACGGACAGCACTTCGAACATTTAATGAAATAAATAATAGTGTTGTACAAATTCTATTATCCGTAGTAGGTAAATTCTACATGTTTTCTTTCGAGCTTTTTTTTGTTTCTAGTGGTTCTATTGTGTTTTGTTGGCCACTTTTTAAGCAAGCCAGTATTATTGCTGCCAGTTCCAATCCTTGTGAAATGCGAGGGAAAGGTGGACATTTCGCAATATGTAGGGACGGTGAAAAACTGAAAAATCGGAAATATCTCCAAAACCGTTGGAAATAGACACAATAATATCCGTATAAAAACGGAAGAAAACCAAATTTTACATCCATTTATGTAAAAATTGCTATACCATTCTATTTAGAAAAATCAAGTTATTCGTGATTTTAAAGTTGAAAACTACAGATCCCTATTTAATCACCCTGTAACATAAATGCAACTATCTTCTAATACAAGACGAGCCCTCTTCAATGGTTAAGCGAAAACTGAAAACCGCATGTATCTAACTTTCGTAGTTACGGAGATATTTTCAAACACCGAAGACTACATGTAATGGTAAAATAAAGATGCTCTGTAAAAATTGGGGAGGAGGGGGCTGTAGTATTGTAATTTGTATATATCTACACAGTAAGAAAAAAGCGTAGTTTACATAATTAGGACCACATGTTAAACTTTGACAATTGACCACGACGAGTTTTGTATAGTGGACAATTATTAACAAAGGTTACCATTTCGGTTTGCTTATTTAACACATACGACTACCTATGTAGTGAAAAAGTGTGTCCAGTTTACATAGTCTACACACACATATATTTTAAATTTACAATATTCATCGGGTGTAAATCTAAGCACGTAAATTTTGTGACACTATTAGCTATAACCGCCATTTTGGATTCAAATTGTACTTCTTCCCTCTAACACAAGTTCATTCGCTATTGCGGTATATTATATATGTATGTATACAGTGACGTTAGCCGATAAAGTCGCCAGATAGGTATATACAATACCGCAATAAATGTAGAACTTGTGTTAGAAATAAAACTACAATTTGGATCCAAAATGGCGGTTATAGCTAGAAGTATCCCTAGTGAAGCTCATTGTGTTGTCCATGTTTAATAAGGATGCATCATATACATCCCAGGTAGCACAGTCCGTTGGCTAAGGGTCGGCGATAGCTCGGGCCAACGTAACATGGTTGACGCAAAGTCACAGTCTACAAACGATAAATATGCAACGTTAGTCAAATATCGGCAAAATACGTTGGTTCAACTTATCATTGCAACGTTCCATGTTCATTGGCTTTATATCGCTTTGTTGCATGAATGTCACATAAAAGTTTTCAGACGACAATCGAAGTGAGGGCGGAGTCAAAGCTGATCTAATATACTAATAATACGAACACTGAAAATTTGTGTTATTAAATATTAGTTTTACGCTTTTCAAACTTTTGATATACGTACAAAATACATCGTCTCTGTCAAAATTATTCATTATAAATTGAAGTAATAACATTGACACTTCTGACAGCTTCGTATCATGACAACAGTGTTGGTTTCACAGATAACGCGATAAACAAAAAGTTGTGATGTCTCCCCGTAATCAGAATAAGCTTAATTTTCCAAATTTTCACAAAATTTCCATATCATGATTGTATTCAGGAAAAAATCTTATTTTTAAAGAGCCACAAAAATTGCACAGTTCCAATTTAAAATTTTGAGGTTAGGTGAGATTACCAAAAGTTTGCGCAAGAGAAATTTGTTTTATTAAGCGTCAATAAAAGTACTTATACTACAATTTGAATTGCTTCAAACCGCATCTTAATATCTCAAGTAACAAAAAAGTTATGGCAAATAAAAGAAATTAGAAGATTTCAGTTTTTTTCAATATTAAACAAATGAAGCATGTCAAGTAAAATTTGAAAATGGATTCTTAATGAGCTTTTAAATCTACATCGTTTTCCTAATGTAACCGTCTCTCTATGTCTTCAAATAAGAAAGTTACCCATGTTGTCCCTACGGAATCCAGGCATCCTGTATAGTCAGGCAATAATTTTTGATCCTGAAATCTGTTGTTGTGACGAAATAAAGATAGTACTGTACAGCTTAGAAGATGTCTGTAGATCTTATCACAGTGTTTCTGTTATCAAGACGTACTGCGATTACCTTTTAGTGCTATATCTCAAATGTGTTCAAATTTAACGAAATAATCAAATCAATTTGAACATAAATATTGAAAATTGGAAATAGAAGATTTTCAATTTTCGTTTCGTACGACAAAAAATCTCGCTCCTTGGCGTTTCAATATTGAATTCCGACATACATTTTTCCCAAACATTTCTACATCACCTCATTCTATAAACGGTCCCCGGAGGAAAACAAACAAATTCCGATATCCAATTTTCCCTTATGCTATGCAACGTTCTTCATAAATCAAAATCCAATCAACGAAAAACCAATCGACAAACGAGGAGACGTGCGCGACACATCGTCACACTATTCGATACGACCGATATCGGAACTGTAGTTCGTGAGAAGAACTTAAAAGGAAACAGTTGTCGAATTAGTATAATACATATCTGAGGAAATCGTTAAATCTTGCAAATATTTGTTTTCTAGTTGACACCGTTTTTATGAAAGTTTATATTTGCTATCAAAATTATTGGATGCTGTTAATAGTGTCAATGCTAAAATAATAGTAAAGCTTTAGTTAGTTTTTGCGTGAAATTACTAGTGAGGAACACAATAACGGAAAATATAAATTTTCACAATTTTCCTAGCAAATTTTGTATTTTGTACCATAACCTAATTTTCCAAGTATCCCCAATTTGCAACAATGTCATTGCTCTGACTGACTCACAATCACCGGACAGTGCAAATGGGTTCTCACGGAATCGTAAAATTTAATAGCCGTCCGTTTTGTTCTAGAGATATAGTTTCAAAATCGTCTTTTCTATATGTTAACGCTTTACAATGATACATTTTCTGATAACTAACGGAAGCGCTGTTAGTACATGATAACTTATTGCATGACAGCGAGAAAAAGTGTCCTACTGTATCTGTTGGTATAAAATTTGAACACAAAAAGCAGTATTGCACCCAAAAAATACAAAATATTCGACATAATGGCTACATGCTTCAACAGCAAAGCCGTCAACATCAGGCCGAGAATAATATTACAGCTTGCATACCATTAGCGTCAGAACAAAATTTGAGATGAATGCTTGTAACTTACAAGCAAAATTTAAATAAAATGAGCAAAAAAGATGTTTACAACTACATTGTAATATCGTAGGGCACTATCAAATTGTATTTAAGATAAACTGCGACTAAGACATACATTTCCATTACTCCAACTCCAGTTGAGACCATATGGAATTGGTTTACGAATTTATTATACAATAATCAGAATGTAAGTTAGCAACTACTTTAAAGTTATACTTATACCTTTAAACTTTAATACGAATACTCAAAATTATAGTTCGAAATCATATATTAACTAGCAGCACAGTTTTTGTAACCTTTTGTGAGCTGTAACTACTTTTAGTGATGTTTGTGTTTTTAATTGTATAAGAATACACAGAATGTTTGAAGAACGATAAACATAAAATTTCTAGAATGTCGTTTACTTTAAGATTTTGATATTTTATTAACTAATTAAGTTATACTGAAGTTACAGGTTATGATCACCTTGTCGAGAACGTCCCATATTGCCAGCGGATCCCTAGTAATTAGTTTGTCCATAACGATAGTTTTAGCATCTATTGCAACTCTCGCTGCCGCAAAATTGACAACTAACCAATCACATGTTTTATAGTCATCGTCGATTCACTGTAAAAATCCATTGTAATTTGTGTGCTCAGAAGAAAGTTAGCACCATATTGTTCAGAATTAAAACCCCAGCGCAACTTTTAAAATACTAAATTTCAATCATATCGAGGCCAACGCTGAATTAATGAAAATTTATCTTCTTTGTGGCAATAACGGGGCAATATCACGACCAGAGCTGCGCTACAACGTCAAACAAACTGCTAAATTGTAAATTATGGGTTACTTCTCCGTCCTGGCCTTTTTCAAATTTATTAAACTGATATTGTTGTTGCTGTTGTACGACTCTCTCTTATCCTGGATAGATATGAGGTTATATTGCAAATTATTATTAATAGACCTCGAAGATACATTTTTTAAGATTGTTTAATATACAAGTTATGATGGACAAACCATCAGCTCATAATATTAAATTCAATCCGAAACGTTGCAAAAAATTTTAACCAACATTTATATGGTGTATTTTTAAATTGTATTTATCATACAGTGTTATACTTCAACGAGAAAGCCTTGTTTTTGCAATCTGTAGGCGAGCATAAGCTTGGGCATTGCGTAACTGTAAAACAATGTATTATTATTATTAAAATGTGTTTTGTGTAACACATTATCCATTACTTTTTACAAAAGCAAATGATAACATTTATAACACCATACCGTATCTTAATCATTTAGGCAAAAGATAGATAATAGTTTAGGAAATCAGATATTAATATAATAATTATACCTAATAACAATAAAACCTTGTTAATGTACTAATAAAATGTGATATGTTTCTTTGCCATAGAAGCTATTTGCTGAAGCTATGAAGAAGTATATCGTTCTTTAAACTAATTGAAAACGAAAATTAAAATCGACAATGAACATAATGTCGTGTTTAAGATAGGCCGCAAAGCCTCCAACAAATTCTATATCGCGTACTTTAAGCAATATTTAAAGAAACGAAGATATGTATAATATTTTTATGAGACTTTATCATATCATGTAACTGCTGAACTTGTCTTGTCTAAGCACCTTAAAAATAGGAGATTATATTTTGCTTTTGAAAATACAGAGATTAAATAAAATTTGATACTATAAACAATTATTACTTTATAATTTTAGAATTGATAGTGGGAGCCATTTATAATAATTTAACTTAGGCCAGAATTTTACAAAATTAAGCTTTTAAATATGTTTTTCTATTATGCGTTCCCACAGTTCTTGAACAGAATAGTTACAGCTTAACAAACAATACATATATAATCTGGATATATTATTAAATTATCCAAATACATTGATTTTATATTTGTAAGTGTTCTTAGTTATATTGTAACAAGTTCTATATATATTAATGATTTCTTTGTGATGCTATTTTTGCTTATAGGTATGACTACTTAATATAATTTGACAGATGTTGTATGTTAATTTGTTCTACTAAGAAAGCTAAATTCACAAAAACATATTATTGTGCTCTAGAATCAATTAATTCTTAGCAATCGTTTATATTCTTCAACAAGTAGAGCATCAGAGAAATAAAAAGGTAAGTACATATTAAGGAGGTAAAATATATATGTTGCAAAGAAAAATATGCTCTATAAATCATTCGAGAATTGTAGGAATGAATTCGCAGATTTTATAATATTACCGATCACGCAAAATTTTAGTCTTGCAATAATAAGTTGCAGAATATAACTATCAATCATTTCCACTCCCGAAATATGAACCGCCACCCCACACTTTATTTTTCAATATTTGATCATATACTCAGAATTCATAAAATACACTTAATACAACTTACAGCTATTAAAATATCGCACATATCACTATATTAATTGCAATACATAAATGCTCGGGAGATTTCGTTAGTATACACACCGTTACTGGTGCAATTTGTTTTCTAATTAAATATTTGACCTACTAATTTTGTAGATCTACATCTGCTGGATGAGGCTAACGCACATACTACTACCAAGAACTGGGGAAAGGCCTCTGGGTGTGATTTAATCACATACACGAAATATTATCAACGCTACAATTTGGTTTTAGGGAAAAGTTGTCTACTGAAGCTTACTTATTGAGGCAAACTTAAGAAATTAGAAATGGTCTCGAAAGATGTAAATCCATTGGCGCAGCACTCTGCAACCTGCGTTTGATTCGCTGTGGTATGCCAGATTATTATATAAAATGAATTCCGCGAGGTTTAATACTAATTTGGTTGGTCTAATTGGATGTTACCTTTCTCACAGGTCCTTTTTCACCAAGCTGTTAACTGCTAAAAATTACATGTGACATGACTTCAACTTTGACTTCAACTTTGATTTTTTAATACAGATACATCGAGTTCTAGAGATTTTTCAGAAAAAGCATTAATTATATATTAATATTTCGAATTCAAAAAAGAGGGTTTTAAGTACCTACTTGAAATTATTAACAACATTAATAATCAATAAATATTATATATCATCTAAAGATGTTGCGTAATGTAATGATTCCGTTCGCTAAATAACAAACACGTAATGAAAATCTAATGTTTGTTATTTCTTGAATCAATATAGCAAATTGTTTCATTGTTTGGTATTTATGTTCGTTTTTACTTAAAGCATATTTGTATTTTGCTTATAATACTTTAAACACATGAAGATCGAACAGTATCTTATAGGGCAGAACATAAGAATGCACCCCAAGCACTTCACTGATAAACATCCCAACAAACGTGTTCTGAAACTGGTAGCGTTAAGAATAGAAAGACATAAGGAAGAACAGTTTTAAGTGAGATTATACAATTGTAGTTGGATATTGGGAGTAAAACTTTGATATGAAATAAGTACTTTCCTTACACTTACTCTGTAAAATATTTCAGATATGCCAGAAATGCGTCTAAAGTTAATAATATTTAATTCAAATATGAATTAGTTAAATTGAAATGTACTGTATTTTCTTATGTGTGGTGGGTGCTTAGTTGCAATGACTCCGTAAGCTGTATTACTTGTCTGGCTATCATGCAACTCTTGCGATGTAGTTTTGTGGGTGTAAATTGTGTTTGATTGTGTATGAGGTGAAAATTCATTCTATACAGAAACGCAAAATGCATTCTTAATTCACATTGTTTCAATTAATAAAGAAATGAATAAAATGCATGCCATTACAATGATGCATCTCAAGTATAGTGCTACGATTTAAAAAATCAAGATATCGGACAAGATAGCCAAGGAGCATGCATAGATGTTTCTTTTTCTTGTTGAGCTATATCTGGTGGATCGTTATCGAATTGATCGTTAACTGAACGCAGGGTGTACAAGTTTCCTTGTCGCCACACAGCGTACTCTGCCTGCATACCTAACCATAATCAGATGTAGTATGAAATATTATTAAATGTACTTTAGATATATTATGTTTTTGGTGTATGTTCTCGAAATTATTGCGATTTAACTTTTAATAAGGATTAAGAGGTACATTTCGATTGATAGAAAAGGTATACTTGTGGTTACCCTTAATTTATTTAAATAAATACGTTTCCTCGTTTCTGTTCAGTTATTCAAATTGTAATACCATCACATTCAGAAAAGCTTTTTGACGCTGAGGCTTCACAAAAAGCGATTTCTGTCATCAGAGGAATTCGTAGCGTAGAATTCAATAAGCGCTCGCCAGATACCGCGCGCACGTCGCGCGCTAGGCCAAGTTTAAACTATTTTATACTTGCAGATTACATTCATGCGGGTACGTACGAGTTGGAGGAACGCTATCGACTTGAATAACTTTGATACGTTTCAATTTGCCACGTAGAAAAGTCGAGAAGTCGAAGTCGCTAGAGATGGAGGAACCCCTCAACAACAATTCCAAGGGTACAGAAAACTGGAAGAGAATTTATTCTTACTCGCCCTCGTTAGCCAAGGATGGCTTTTATGTGAAATTATCTGCGGTCCTCTTCCTTATATTGCTTGATTTTTCTTCGCCAGTTTACTAAAACCCGGGATTCCCCCGAAGAGGAATAAAGTGAATTGGAAATTATACCTAGCATGTAAAATATTAGCCATTATACGCGAAAAATAGAAAGGATGAAGAGGAAGAAGTCGTACAGATAACGGAAATGCAATAAGTTAAGTCGGTTAATAGTGAAAACTTTATCAGAATGTTCAAGTTATTTATTAAACGAACTCCTAATCTGATTTCTTTATTTCAGGTCGTTCTCTAGGTGCAAATGTGTGTGTTAGTGTCGTTACTTTACTATTGACATTTAGATAAAGATAGATATATACATCCAATTGGTAAAGCTTGTCGAAAATATTCTTTAGAAGTTATTTCTTTATGGTGACATAGCCAGACTATATATTTATTAGGAAGGATTAAGGTATAATAAATGATAAATGCACTCTGGTTAGCAGAACAATTTGTATACAATTGCAATCTATTACTTAAGTTGACAAATATACTTCAGATCAGTAATATCCATCGCTAATACATTTTTTTCTGGTTTTTTTCTGATAAAAGAGTGGGGAAAGTTAAGGTATAGACAAGCGTTACACATGCATATAACTTACCACTAACAATTAAACTACTATTGTGTATTACTGGAAACTATATATTTTCCTTATACACAGCGCAAAGGCTATTTAGTACTGTACATTTTCGTTGTAACTTACTTTTCATTTCGTTAGTTTAATATCCTGAATGCGCTCTGAAGATTACCGAAACTTGAGTTATATGCATAGAAGATTCCTCCTTGAATTTTATTTCATTAATAAGCTTAAATATTTCATAATTCACATAGTTTTTCGTGCAGTACAAGAATGCTATGCGTTTGTCACCTACCATGTAGTACCACCCGCGTTAATGTAAACATCTGTTTTAAGGTTGCGTTTTCCGGGACTGTACGGGGGGTGGAATGGGTAGCAAAACATAGCTACTTTATAGTGAGTTTAAAAGATCAACCAACCGTAACCGTAAATCCGGTTCGCGTCCCATAAATCGCCCATTCCTGAAAAATGGATATTTATTAAACGCGGTTTCCTGAAATTGGTAACTTGTGGTCTTATCAAACTAACCAAGATATTTTCTTGGTTTTTAACGGTAAAGTTATGAATGAGGTTATATTTTATGTTGAACGGTGGGGTAGTCTCATATTTTCACACTATCGCACGGGTTTTTAGTTTTTAGAGTCGTTGCAATTTTGGAATATATGCAATTTATAGATTTCTTGCTATTCAGTAGCAGCAATGAAAGTAGCGATGAAGAAGTCGAATTAGGTAAATAAAAGTCATACAGTATTTTTTTCAACAATTACGGTTAAAATTGTTTTAGTAAGAAGCAGACGTCCAAAAATAAAAGGATATGTCGAGAATGTGGTGAACGATTATTCAGATTCAGTATTTCGGAAAAATTTCAGAATGAATCGAAATACATTTCAATACATAACATCCTTAATCAAAGATGATATTTCTTCGCCAAATGGAGCACAGGGTAGAAGGACAATTGACAGTGAAACACAAGTCCTTGTAATATTGTGGTACCTTGCTACGCCAGATTCATATAGGTAAATTTAGTCTTTTAAATATGTGGAAGATAACGTTTATTTATTTCTAGATCTATATGCGAACAATTTAACCTTTCAAAAGGTACTGCTTGGCGGATAATAAGACGTGTTTGTGATAGCCTTATGAGATTAAGGACAACTTTCATAAAATGGCCAAGTGAGGACTGTGCTGGTGAAGTACAGGCAGGATTCCAAAGAATGGGATTTCCGAATACCGTAGGGTGTATAGATGGAACGTACATTCCAATCCCACTACCAGCAGATAATGGACAAGCAATGGTGACAATGATAGCTATTTTGGCAACGTAGTAGAAAGGGAAATGAGACTTAATGGACAAAATAAACGCAATATTATTTGTGAGCAACTATAATAAATAAATATATAGATGTATTAAGTATGTAGTTTTTCTTAAGTTACCTTAATATATATATGTACAAATAAATAAATAAATAAATAAAATTTATTCCAAAAAGAAATCCGCTTTTATCACAGTCTGGCAATATTATCTATAAATAACTTCTATTAACATTCTCGTACAATATACTATATATTTAACATTTCAATAAAAGTTCTTCCTCAATAAATAAAAAATAAATTCGATTTCAAAAAAAAAAAATAACCACTTCGATCAATAAATAAAAATCAAAACAGATTGAGCCACAATTATTGTTCCGATTGATAATAGTCCTGGAACCATTTAAAAATTTTCTCCCTCTGCTGCATTTTTTCTCTATGGCGACGTTCTCGTGCTTCATCTAAATCTCTTGCATCATTTTTTCGTTTTTTGTTCATATCTGAAAATTGAGAAATAGAAAATGAGTTTTTGTTAATTTTACTTTGGCTTAAAATCGGTTATCTGTAATGCTATCTCTTATATTGATTATTGAAGTCACCTTTTGGTTGTTGATGTTGTGAACTTCGTCTGAATTTTCCTCATGCGATGATCCCGATTTTGATTGCAGTTGCAATTTGGAAAAAATTTCATGTAGTTCCTACTGTGAAGAAGTCGAATTGGGTAAAATATACAAACATATTAGTCTGCTTAACATATTCATACCAGTTACCTTAAAATATGGCCAATCTCTTCTCGATTCGCTAGTAGATTGTGAAAGTTTCAAGATCTTTTCATAAGTTTTTTTTAAGTTGCGCCATTTTTCATCACACTTTATACTACTTTTTACAACACCCATTTTTTTCATTTGCTCACTGATAATTGCCCACACTTGTTTATTGTTATATTGGGGCGAAATATAGACCCGGTTCAGGTCCGGTGAATATTGTTGCAGGACCTTTTCTTGCGAGCTTGTTTGCTATTTTTCTAGTACACTCTTATGCCCCGGCACCCACACCAAGGTTACCTTGTTGTGTTTGGCCAGGGTTCTTAGGTTTTCCAGGCACTCCTAAGCTAGCCTCGAGGTTATCTGATAAGCTGCTAGTATCTTTAGGGCCGCTTGTCTATCCGACAGGATATGGATCAGCTGACCCCTTGGTTGTCTCTCTGATGCCCTTAAAGCACATGTGTCTATTGCTAGTATTTCCGTTTGGTATACGGTGGTATATTGTCCAAGTGTATATATTATATAGTGTATGCTATAGTGTATATATTCTTTATGATTTAGGGTTTCACTATATATGCTGCTCCAGAACCTGTGGTTCTTCCTGACCCATGTGTGTACCAGATTTGGGTTTGGTCCCCTGGTTTCTGTTTTTCTCTCCACTTATCCCAGTCTAGGACGATCTTGAAGGGTTTATCAAAGCAGAGTTTGGGAATCATTGTGTCACTACCCATCTCAAAGATAGGGTTTGTAATTTCAGTCGTTATGTTGGTGTGTCCTGAAGTGTTGTGGTCTCTCCAGTTTCCACCACATTTCAGTCTATATGCCCGCATTCTTACTTCCCCCCTTATGTAAATGTCCAAGGGGGGTAAGTTTAGCATAGTTTTCGTTGCAGTTGTTGGCGCGCTTTTTGTCGCCCCATCGATACACAGGCAGGCCAACCTCTGTACCTTTGTGAGTTTTGCACTTGCTTGCTTCTGTGTAGTTTTGGTTCACCATATCAGACAGCAATAGGTTAGCATAGGTCTTACCACTACAGTGTACAGCCAGTACATCACACGTGGCTTTATCCCCATGTTTTCCCAATTGTTCTGCGGGTGGTTACTAGTGCTCGTTTGCACTTTTCTATCCTCTGTTCAAGATGTTTATTCCATGTTAACTTCGAGTCAAGAGCCAATCCTAAGAAATTAGCCTCTTGACTGAATGATACAGTTTCATTATAAAACGTTGATGGTTTTAGGCCAGCCAGCTTCCTTCTTTTCGTAAATATAACTAGTGTTGCTTTCGCAGGATTAACTATTACGTTTTCCTACATGCACCATCCTTCCGTTGTTTTCAGAGCATTTTGGATGACTTCTGAAATAGTATTTGCACTTTTTCCCCTAATGAGTATTGCTAAGTCATCTGCATACATCTGAGTATAGTGGCCTGCATCGTTTAAAGTTACAAGCAGTCGATAACAAGATCCCACAGTAGGGGCGACAGATCTCCCCCATTACAACCATCTGTATTTTCTTGGACTGCTCCTCGGATAGTTTTTCCTCCGAATACTTGTCCAGTGTTACAGTCATCTTTACAGCAGTAAGTGGCTGAAGGTTGCCCCAGTAGTGCCCTGTGTGGACGGAGTGGGTTTAACCTTTGCCGACTCGCTACTGACTGATTCCTGTATCTTTGAGGGTTCGTTCACAGTCGGAGACGGTGAGATTCCCTCAAATCTCACTCTTTTCTGAGTTGGAGTTGCGGTATATTGCATAGCGTCAGCACCAACCTCTCGCGTCTGTTTGCCACGATTGGTCCTTTGGTTCCTCGGTCTTATTGGTTTCCCAGCAGCTTTCGCAGCTTGTATAGCGTGCTTCTGTTTTTGTGCTCCGGAAAGCTTAGGTTTTACAATATTCATGCGGTCCATCGCTGTGGCCACATGCTTTAATGCAGTTTCTTCATCTTTTGGGCTTGCAGATCTGCTGCTTCCCCGAGATACTGCTGCCACTCCGTTGTTTCGGGACCAGTGGTTTGACAAGTCGTGCCTTCCTCTAGCACCATTTTTGGGGTATCCTCAACTGCAGATTCCCCGTTCTTTTTTGTTTTTAGGTCTGTCGGTTCCATAATGTTCTCAATAGTAAGGGCGAAATGGTGGTCCGCGTCCATGGTGCCCCCTGTATGGACGTAAGGCTGGTTATTCCGGAACGTCGCCCTGTTTTCCAGAGATCGGACTCGTAGAAACTGGTCTTCTATCCAGCCACGCATCCTCGTAGCCTAGTCCGCCACCTTAGGATTTAGGTTTTTGTTGAGGTTGTCTCCTCTCGGTCTGGGCGGTTAAGCCAAGATCCCCCACTCCAACCACCTGTGAGACGTGTCCACAACAGTGGAAGGAGTATGGTTTAATAGAAACTGTTCACTCAGTGAAGCAGAATCCGGCATAGTTATCTCGAAGCAAGCCCTTAGCCAGGACACTACATCCGGGTCAGGAGGTTGGTCCGCGAAGCGGTTTTCACCTTGTGTCATATTGCGGATTTAATCGCTCAGATGTACCAGACACTCTCCGCCATGTTGCCGGGTTTAGACCGCTCAGGCCTTCGGGTCAATGTGTCCTGCAGGCTTATGATCGCTCATCCCATTGCACCTGTTCAAGGTGTGAATCGTGACAGGTACCCTGGGTCTCCCTGTCCGCCACCTGGGAACGCGCCCGATAGGTACCACTCCACGAGTACAAATATCACTGCTGTAAGAGTGGACTGTGTGTACCATGATGTTCAAGTCCTTCTCAGATGAGGCATAGTTCCGTAGTATGTTCCACAAAAATAAATTAGTACCGCATCTTATGGTGCACCAAAGTATGCCGTTTGCATACGTCAATACATCTATATCAATAGAAAAATAAATTCACACAATATAATTGGAATTATCAAAAGCACTTTGTGCCAATATACGGTGTAAACCGACAAACGGTATAACACCTAACTTTAAATATTTGAAACTATATATAAAAAATTAATAATAATTCAAGATACACAAAAGGAAGTTAACAGTTTGAGTTGAAATTTCTGACAAAATTACTCGACTCATTTGAAAAATAAGGTTACTGAAATTAAATAGTCCTGGGATTGCGACACAACTAACTGAATGCAAGAATTACACTAAAAATGCAATGGTTTACAAGAGTAAAATATCCTGAAAGAAATTTACTTGGTTACGATCAAAAAAATCTCGTTAAAACGAATGAAATATAAGTCAGCGAACCAAAAGAAACTCACATTTTACCAAATATAAGTGGGAAAACATATCTAAATGATGATTTAGAGCATTTGTGGATGCCGAAGCAATTAAATTTCCACGTGCACGCACTAATATAAATGGCGTACACCTTCTCTTTAGAGGTACTCTCAGATCCGCATTTGCGATAAAAGAAAGTGCGGCTCCAATATATTCACCACAACCACACCAATTACACGTTCTAAAAGTTGCCACAGATTTCTATCTAATCATCCCCTTGTTAGGGTAACTACATTAGCTAAACGTAAAAGGTCGACGTAGTATTAATGGGGTCAGCAGCCAATGGTTAGCCAATACTACGTCCACCTTCTACGTTTAGCTAACGTTGCAACAGCCGTTACTTCCCCTCTAGGTAACTACATTCCAACTTTACATGGATTTAAGAAAAATGGCTTCGTTCCCCTAAGACGGTCAAACAAGAAAAGAGAGATCACCAGAATTGTCTACCGACTCCGATTGTCTGAATCGCGTTCATCCAGAACTTCGCTGTCTGTTGATAAATTTCTACTTTTTGAACTATAGGAGTAGGCAGCCCATTGTACTGACCTATAAATATATCTGCCTATATTACACACGGAAAATAATTTAAAATGTAACAACTCCACCTCTTCCTCCAAAAGAAATTTTCCCCAAAATTTATTTTCGGTAACCTTCCAAATGGATCGGTTCAACTCTTGAAAATAAACTACGTCCCCAAAATTCCGAGACAATATCTAAACAACTCCCCAAAGCCTCCTTCAACCCAAGCACACTAGAGACGACCCTATAGCCTTAACTACCACGCGGCTCTTCGGCAAATCGGTCGGTACAACTGAAAAGGATAAACGAAACCAAAAAAAAAACACAACCTCACTAAAGATGTCCCCCGCATCGCGAGAGAGACAGCCAAGTTCCCGGGCCCCTGTAACAGTATCCCGAAGAAAACCTACAGTAGGCATAGAGAAAAGATGCATATAGCATGGAAAAAAGCTCAGACTGAAAGGGGATCATTACTTTCAGCGGCGGAAAAAAGAAAAAAACTGTATTGTAAACAAGAGCCGAGTTCCCGCTGACCCACACACGAAACAATGAACAACAATGGTCAACGTGAAAGATACACTGTCTGTGAAGCGGAACAGTGATCAAGAAAAAAACGGCACAACTAAAAACGGGCTTATTACTACAAGTTAAGGGATGCAAATTGTATCAAGGATTTCGGAAAGAAAAAGATAATTAACAGTCGTCTTCACATTCACACACCATACACACTACACTCCCAACGAACTAAGGTTCGTTGAAAACAAAAGATCAATCGATGGCTAAACATAAAGAAACGTTCCATGACTACCAAAGTTTAAGGACTCCTACCAGCCTAGAAAGGACTAACACGCTGAAGGCTGCAACGAAAGAAACAGTAACCCACGCAATCATAGCCGAACAAAAAAGTAAACAAACAAAAGTTTCCACCCACTCAACCATCGGCATCGGCTCTGCTACAGAGGCAACGAACTAACAGCTGGGCAAGACTACTAAACGCAAGCAGTCCCTTGACGCCAAGACAAATCCGTGAAAATCCTAAAATAGACCTGTAAATAGGCGAAAAGTCAAATCCGAGAAGAATAAAATATTCCCAACCAAAACTAACGCTACCAAAGAGCTCGAGACAAGGTTTTCAAAGCTCTGTTGACTCTCTCTGCAGAACTGGCCAGCGGATGGTAATATGATGTATATACTGGCCTAACCGAATAATTCCGCAACAGCTTAGTCATTTCATTGGATTGGAATTGAACACCATTATCGGTAATCACACCTTTGGGTACCCCATACTGCAGGAATACGTCATTTCCCAAATCTTTCACTGCGGCTGCAGCCGTAGCTTTACGAAGGGGAAAGAAGAACGAATACTTCCTGAAACAATCGGACACCACGAAAAAAAAACTGGTTACACTGTTTGGTCTTAGACAAAGGATCAACAATAGCGGCGCAAATGACTTCCCAAGGACGCGAGATCAACAAATGTCCCCCCATTTTTCCAACTGGTGCTTGCTGCAAGGGGTTTCGCTCGCACGCGAACCCCACAATTCCTAATATATTGGTACACATCCGACTTCATACCTGGCCAATAGAATATTTCAGACAAACGGTGGACTGTCTTAAATACTCCCAAATGTAAACAAGTGGGTTCATCATGACAGCTTTGAATCAGGTCTCCAGGCGCTTCCTTCGGAATAACTCGTTTCCACTCCGAGTTACCCTCTACCAAATCGGCATACGCACCTCCCACTAGTTTACATAGATTGCCATCCAAAACTCGAAATGCAGGATATTTCGCAGGTGTACGGGTAACTTCCTGTAGGAGTCTATTATACCATATGTCCTTGATGGACTTTGGCGTATGCACGGTCTCCATGACAGGTACTGCACGCGACAACGCGTCCGGTACGACATGATCTTTGCCTTTCCGATGTTTAATGGTAAAATCGTACTGCTGGAGTCGTACTGCCCACTGAGCCAATCGTCCGGAAGGTTTCTGCAAATTATCTAACCAAACTAGGGAATAATGGTCTGTCACAACGGTGAAATGCGAACCTTTTATATAGGGACGGAATCTCTCGATGGCCCAAAGCACGGCCAACCACTCTTTCTCTGTTGTCGAATAATTTCTTTCGTTCCGGGACAAGGACTTGCTGATATAAGCTATCACTCTTTCTCCTTGCTCAAAATTCTGAGTTAATACTGCACCGATCCCAAAATTAGAACTAACACATTCGATCACAAACTCTCGGTCAGGACAAGCCAACAGTGGAGCGGTAACCAAACGTTCCTTAAGAGCGGTCTACGCCTTATTACATTCGCTAGTCCATTGAAAGCGGGAATTCTTCTTCAACAGACTGGTTAGCGGATGCACAATATCAGAAAAATTATTAATAAAACGCCGATACCAACTAGCCATACCTACAATACGACGTACTTCCGATACATTGCGGGGATTCGGGATATCCAAGATCGCCTGTATTTTCTCCGGATCCACATACCCCGTATGATTCACCACATAACCAAAATGTCTCAGTTCGGACCTACAGAAATTACACTTAAAAGTCAACCCAGCGCCGTATGTACGTTTGATCACTTCTCCCAAAACTTCCAGCTGTTTCTCAAAAGTCGGACTGACAACGATTATATCATCCAAATACATAAACACGAATGGGTCAAGATCCGCACCAATCTCTCGGTCAATAAAACGCTGCCACACTGCTGGGCTACCGGACAAACCCATAGGAAGACGCTTAAACTGAAAAAGTCAATGATTAGGAACTGTGAATGCCATGTATTTCCTCGAATCCTCCTGAATCGGTATCTGGAAATAGGCTGACTTGATATTCAACGATGACAAATAACGGGCATCTCTCAGTTTATTCAATGTATGTGAAATATAGGGGAGTGGATACGCATCCTTCTCGGTAACTCGATTAACCCTGCTGTAATCCACGACAGACCTATAAGATCTTTCTTCGGCACCAGCAGAATCGGAGAGGACCACGGGCTATTCGAACGCTCGACAATCTCCCTTTCGATAAGTTTGTCATATTCCGTGTTAAAGCCCTCCTGCATGGCTGGGGAGATCGAGTAATATCGTTGCTTGATTGGTTCCCCCTTGACCACCGTTAGATGTTCTACCAAATCCGTGCAACCAATCGGGTTCATTACTAGGATCGATACCCTGAAACAAATTTTCCACCAGTGCCACCACCTGGCTGCGTTGCTCGATAGAAAGCTTGCTATTCTCGATCACCGAAATCTCAGCTGTGGTGCTTGAAAACTACCATTCACCCCTACGGAAATCCGGGACTATACCAACCAGCCAAAAATCGAATTAAAGTAGAAAAAAATCGGCGCAACCAATATATTTATCAACCTTTCCCTATCCAGTAACTTAATAGGAGCAACAATGATTCCTGGACTAGAACAAAGACGTCCATCGGCAACTGTTGTGTATGTAACGAATTTGGAGAACAGTGTTCACGAAATAATGACACGTAATTTGAATGTCAACTAACTACTTTTTATTCTTATTATAAAAAATGATAACTGTAAATATAGTAACGTGTTCATATATACCTAACACTCTTTCCCGTCTCAGAGAAAACTAACAATTATACAAGTCTAACCTAACAGGAGATCTAATTACACGTGTAGATCTTCGCAACTCAGAAGTGCCACTAGAGCAAGGTTGGACTTGTATTGATGTATTACTGCTAGTACGTACTAGAGTTTCTTCACCAATCGATCTGATTTGGTCAATATGTCTTCTCCAGATTCGAGAATCGTCTAATTTAACTAAATAATGTAATTTACCTAGTCTCCTTTCAACACGACCAAATTTCCACTTATCGTAGTTAATATAATCTCGGACTTGTACTCTTTCACCAACTGTCAACGTCCGAATTTTTGCACTTGGAAATCTGTTGTCAGTTATCGAGTTAGTAACTGCCTTGAATAAATATAATAGTGATCTAATCTCTCTACCAAACATTCAATACGATGGACTTACACTGGTTACTGTATGAGGTAATTTCCTATATTGTAATAGAAATTTCGAAAGTTGATATTCTCGCTCACTATCATTTCCTTCTAATGTCCTCAAGGACTGTTTGAAAGTTTGGGCATACCTTTCGGCTAAACCATTAGTTGCGGGATGGTAAGGCGCACTAAGTTTGTGTATAATCCTATTTTCAGATAAAAATCGTCTAAAATCATACGAAACAAAAGTTTGCGCGTTATCGGAAACTAATGTGTTAGGGATACCGAAACGTGCACAAATTTTACGTAATACTACAATTATAGATTGTGTAGTCATATCTTTGACCATGTGAATTTCAGGCCATCGTGTATAAGCGTCTACAACAATTGGATAGAAACTGTTCATAAATGGACCTGCAAAATCTACATGAATCCTTTCGAACGGAGCAGAAGGTGTTTTCCATGGATGTGTTTCCACTTTTTCTGGATTATTATTAATTTTATTGCAATCGCTACAATTCTTGCAAATATTTTCTATATCATATGAAATACCAGGCCACCAACAATGTCCTCGCGCTAGGCGTTTCATTTTCACAATACCAAAATGTGAAGTATGTAATTCATCCAAAACTCTTTTATAAACTCTTCGGAACTACTATCATTTCCTTCTAATGTCCTCAAGGACTGTTTGAAAGTTTGGACATACCTTTCGGCTAAACCATTGGTTGCGGGATGGTAAGGCGCACTAAGTTTGTGTATAATCCTATTTTCAGATAAAAATCATCTAAAATCATACGAAACAAAAGTTTGCGCGTTATCGGAAACTAATGTGTTAGGGATACCGAACCGTGCACAAATTTTACGTAATACTACAATTGTAGATTGTGTAGTCATATCTTTGACCATGTGAATTTCAGGCCATCGTGTATAAGCGTCTACAACAATTGGATAGAAACTGTTCATAAATGGACCTGCAAAATCTACATGAATCCTTTCGAACGGAGCAGAAGGTGGTTTCCATGGATGTGTTTCCACTTTTTCTGGATTATTATTAATTTTATTGCAATCGCTACAATTCTTGCAAATATTTTCTATATCATATGAAATACCAGGCCACCAACAATGTCCTCGCGCTAGGCGTTTCATTTTCACAATACCAAAATGTGAAGTATGTAATTCATCCAAAACTCTTTTATAAACTCTTCGGAACTACTACCATTTGTTGCCTAAATATACAGTTGCCTTGTAATGTAAGTTTGGCTTGTGGTATATTAAATCTATCTTTCGCTTGCATCTTTTTGCTCGTTTTCAATGCTGTAAGTAATTTTTGTAGACTTTTGTCTCTTATTGTTTCAGATTCTAATTCACGAACTGTAATAGGTAACGTTTCAATTTGGTATATTTGAAATTTATCTGAATCATCGTAATCGTAAATATTTGTAGTAGTTACTGGTAATCTTGACAATGCGTCCGCATTAGCATGTAATTTACTATTTTTATACCTAATCTTGTAATTAAAACTTTGTAAAAATAATGCATAATGTTGCATACGTGTAGTTGTTAAAGTAGTTCACTTTTTGTAGGTGACAAAATATGTATTAACGGCTGATGGTCTACCAGCAACGTAAAAGGACGACCATTATAAATAGTAATAAAACTTTTTAATTCCGGAAATAATTGCATAAGCTTCCTTATCAATTTGCGCGTATCTTTGCTGAACATTTGTTAAAGTTTGTGACGCAAATTGAATCGGACGTTCAGATCCGTCTGGATAAATATGAGACAATACCGCCCTAACCGCGTATGGACTTGCATCCGTTGCCAATATTAACGGAAAAGTTGGATCAAAATATGCCAAGACGCGTTCCGACATAATTTCACTTTTAACAACCGCAAATGCCTCGTCACATTTCTTGTCCCACTTAAAAGCAACATTATCCCTTAGTAAATTGTAAATAGGGTATAATGTACCACTAAGGTTTTTAAGAAAACGTCCGTAATAATTTACTAGCCCCACAAATGCTGTGACTTATGTTTTGTTACTAGGAACTTTAGCGTTCCGAATAGCTTCCATCTTATCTTTCGTTTTATGAATACCGAATTTATCTATAGTGTAACCACAATACTCGATTTCTTCCGCAAAAAAGTTTTCGTAATTTACGCGTATATTATGCTTCACTAAACGACTTAGTACTTCTTCTAACCTTTCAAAATGAGTATCGTCATCCGGACCTGTAATTTTTACATCGTCGAGAAATACTGAAACACCCGGTATGTCTTTCAAAATATTCTCAAATTCGCGTTGCCAAATTGCAGGTGCGCTTGCTATTCCGAACATTAATCTGGTATTTCTGTATAACCCCTTTGGTGTACTTAAAGTAAGATATTTTCTATCTACCGGACGAACATCCATTTGTAAATAAGCCTGTTGTAGACCAAATTTCGAAAATTTTGCCCCACCGGCCATTGAAGAAAATAAAACTTCAATCAACAGTAACGGATATTCATCGATAACTAAATTTGGATTTAACGTACACTTAAAATCACTACAAATTCTACTATTTCCGTTTGCTTTAACAATAGGAACGATCGGTGTCGCATATTCTGAGCTATTTACCTTTTCTAACACACCTTCTTTTTCCAAGTAATCAAGTTCCTTTTCAACCTTAGTAAGTAAAGCATAAGGCACTTTCCTAGCTTTAATAAAAATGGTTGTGTATCCTTTTTAATTTCAGACTCACAGTAATCCTATAATTTTGCCCATACTCTTTTCAAAAATTACGGGATACTTATCTAAAATACTCTGAAGACGCGGTTTAGTACCCACATGTGCAACATCTGATAAATTTTTAATATCAATGTGTAATTGACGTATCCACTCGCGACCTAACAGTGGTTGTTTATCAGAATTGACCACATATAAATTTAATTGTTTTGTAATACTACCATAGGTAACCTATACTTGGGCAAACCCCAAATATCGAAGTTCTTCACTGGATCTCTTGGTGCAGAAGTAGAACACTAAACACCTTAACCCACTAAACACCAAAAAAGTTTTAACTAAAACACCGACGCGTTTCAACAGCAATGCTGTCATTATCAAGGCGATAATAAAACAGTTTTATTATCGCCTTGATAATGACACTTTTTTGGTGTTTAGTGGGTTAAAGTGTTTAGTGTTCCCCTAAAATATCGACTGACTGTTTACTGTATGTAACCAAATTTATCTTTGTTTTTTCTAGTTGTAAATTAGAAAAATATTTCTTAAAATCATGTAAACTTAGAAGTGTGACAGACGCACCTGAATCCAATTCAAATGTAAGTTTTACCTCATTCACTTGCACTTCTATCATGAATTTCTCTCGATACCGATGATATTAAGCTCGTAGATTAAAAACTTCATCTAACTTATCCACTCGGCTAGTATCTATGGACTTCATGCACAGCATGCTCAAATGACCTTTCCGTTTGCATTTAAAACAAGAAAACTTTTGCATATTACATTTTGTTGCTAAGTGCTTCTCACAACCACATCTAACATTTACGGGAATTATTAGAATTTTTGACATTCTGAAAAGTCACTGGATTTTACACTATATTCACTTTCTTCTTTCGACCTGTAGAATTTCCAACACTCTATACGTTAGTTATGTTTGACCTATGTAGTTGTGCTGCATCTCTGGCCGACGTCTCCATACTCATAGCTATCTCAATTGCTCGGTCAATATCTAAATTCTTCTGTTCAAGTAACCTGCTTTGAATATTTTGAGTTCGCAAACCAAAAACAAATTGATTACGCAGAGCTTTTTTTAGATAATCTCCAAACTTGCACGTTGTTGCCATTCTCTGTAACGCCGTTAAGTACTCTTTCACCTTCCTGATGTTTTCTTTGTAAAAATCTAAAATTTTCTAATGTAACTTCATTGTATCAACTAACTGTTGATATGTTTTCAACCCTGGTGTATCAGACGATATCTTATCGCATAAAACATCATACGCATCTGGACCCATGTAATGTAGTAAATAAGCTGCTTTTTTTTGAGGCATTGCAAAAACATCAAACGCACTTTCCAGCCTCATCAACCATCTATTAAAATTCTTTGAAGTATCAAAACTTTCGATTGAGAAAACCGTATGTACTGCGTGTACCGCATTCGAGCCGGAATCCGTCTTGTTGTGTATGTAACGAATTGGGAGAAAAGGGTTCACGAAATAATGACACGTAATTTGAATGTCAACTAACTACTTTTTATTATATTATAACAAACGATAACCGTAAATATAGTAACGTGTTCATATATAACAGCAACCTTACACGCCGACTAGTTTTTCCGAAGTTTGAAGCCTAAAGACTGCAAAATGCTCCACGCAGATGAACCTACGATAGTGTTGGAAGCTCCAGAATCCAGAAGACCTAAAATGGGTTCATTAGCAATATAGACTGTCAAATATGGGCGTTCATTACCATGGGCATGACCTAAGATAAAAGCTAAGACGGCTTTCTGTTTATAATCGACCGATGAAGAGGACTCTATGCCTATACGACGATGCGCAAGACGGTCTCTTAGCGCACCTGACGGGAGTTTAAATTACACCTCTGACATGTCCTGGACGTAACTCCATTCTGAGCACATTTAAAACAATGTGTCCTTATCGGTTGAGGACATCGAGACGCTGGATGGCCTACTTGATTACAGTTCCAGCACTTCTGGGGATCCTGCGGGGTATCTCCTGAAATTGAAGAAGCTGTATTTTCTTGAATTTTCTTGAATTCCGATGGTGCCCTATTACCCTCTAACGCGTCTAGTAAAGCTTTAATATCGCTGAAAGACTCGTTAACGCAGCTAAATCTTCCGCAACTGAGAAACGGTGTTTGGGCTTAACAAATCCTTAACACCTCGCGAGCTGCCATGGGCCGCAAAGTCTTGCGCATATCATCGACCGTAGTAACAGTGGTAACCCCAAAGATCGCCAATTCGTACACAATCTCCTCCTTACTCAGCCGTTCAATTTCAAATTTGGGCTCTATTTTCCTAGGTATCGCCATCCTGTTACCTAAATAAGTAAAACACTATGAACACAAACCCAAAAGGAAAGAATTACTTAACACCTAAACCAGGAAAGCCTATCACCTGTAAGAAAAAAACTACATCAAAAAAGGACCCGGACGAAAAACAAAATTGACCTTGGACCCTTCTGGGTTTTTCCTTTTTGACTTGGACCCATTTAGACTTTGGCCCCACATTGGACGCCAAAACTTGTAACGCACTCGTCCAATACCGTCCTACACACACACCTGCTACCTCACTGGTAGAGATCCTATCACGCGGAGCGCCCACTAACTTCTCTAGCGAAGGGTGGGGTATAGGAAAATTCCTACAGGCGACACCTGTTTTAATTTTAACTCTGTCAAGGATGCCGCGAAAAACAGGAAACACAGAGATGTTTAGGAGGTTATAGCGGTGGAGTAAAAAAAAACTAAATGCGCAAACGTGGAAATGCGAGCATAAAACCCGATAATCCAAATTAACTGAGCAGTACTTAAATCTAACATGAAAGACCAAGCTCAACATACATATAATTAAATATTCAGACAAGTGTTGCCGTAGGCAAAAGTAACATAGAAAAAATATAAGTAATAATGAGAGACTAAAATTCAAATTAGATCAAATGATGCCCAAATCAGAAAAATTCTCCATCAGTAGGGACACACCCTGTATATGATATTGATCTTAAACAGGTTAAGTATGCTCCACAAAAATAAATTAGTACCGCATCTTATGGTGCACCAAAGTATGCCGTTTGCATACGTCAATACAACTATACCAATAGAAAAATAAATTCACACAATATAATTTGAATGGTCAAACGCACTTTGTGCCAATATACGGTGTACACCGACAAACGGTATAACATCTAACTTTAAATATTCGAAACTATATATAAAAAAATAATAATAATTCAAGATACACAAAAGGAAGTTAACATGTTGAGTTGAAATTTCTGACAAAATTGCTCGACTAATTTGAAAAATAAGGTTACTGAAATTAAATCGTCCTGATGGGCTTACGACACAACTGATTGAATGCAAGAATTACACGAAAAATGCAAAGGTTTACCAGAGAAAAAATTTCTGAAGGGAATTTACTTGGTTACGATCAAAAATTTAACACTAATAATAAAATATATTAAATAAATCCAACCGTGAGTTCGGTTGCCGCTTGAAACTCCTCGGAAATGGTTTTTACGAGGCCGTTTCCCAGGTTACGTTCACCAAGAAGCAGGCGATACCTTATATTTGCTCGACTATCATAAATACCTCGATGGTTAGTTCTTAAATTGGCTTTCCTCCTAACCAAATTTCATGCCAAAAGGCAGCTAATACCTCCAATTTTGCATATACACCAATAATGCGCTAGGCCCAAACCCAAAAAGCCCTAAAAATGTCGTTAAAACGAATAAAACATAAGTCAGCGAACCCAAAGAAACTCGAATTTCACCAAAAATAAGTGGAAAAACATACCTAAATGATGATTTAGGGCATTTGTAGATGGTGAAGCAATTAAATTACCACGTGCACGCACTAATATAAATGGCGTACATCTTCCCTTTAGGGGTACTCTCAGATCTGCATTTGCGATAAAAGAACGTGCCGCTCCAATATATTCACCACAATCACACCAATTATACGTTCTAAAAGTTGCCACAGATTTCTATCCAATCATCCCCTTATTAGGGTAATTACATTCCAACTTCACATGGATTTAAGAAAAATGACTTCCTTCCCCTAAGACGGTCAAACAAGAAGAGAGAGATCTCCGGAATTTTCTACCGGCCCCGATCGTCTGAATCGCGTTCTTCCAGAACTTCGCTGTCAAGAAGCGATAAATGGCTAAAAACTTTTTGAACTATGACTAGGCAGCTCATTGTACTGACCTATAAATATACAGACGAATTTTTGGATCTTGTCCGTTACGTCATTAACAGCGTAATTAAACACAGATATACGTAAAATATCCATCACCGCCATTTAACGTACATTAGAGAGAAATGTCAACATGACATATAAGTCGATTCATACTGATATTACTCATGACGTAACGGACAAGATCCAAAAATTCGACTGTATCTGCCTATATTACACACGGAAAATAATTTGAAATGTAACAGATGTTGATCGGTTGAGCTCAGCGGTGCACTGTGGCTATTTAATAAAATTTTAACGGGGAGCAAACGTGCTGTTCGACGATCTATGCAGAAAGAGGCTGTTGCTGGATTAATTTCCTACAGGTCCGGTCAAAAATCGTGGTATGCAGGGTCACCGTAAAGTTGTTAAGTTTTATTACTCCTACTTTTCTTCTTTAAAGTGCCCCTAACTGGCTGGGTTTCTTCATTTATGTGTGGAATTAATGGTGTAATTTTTGTTACAATATTTGAGTGTATTTGAGTACACATTAAGTGATATAAAATTAATTAAATACCTTAAAACATGCAATTGAACATATTGTGGTGACTTCAACATCTTTCTGTCCTTGTCGTTGGCTGGACTTATAACAAGGTCTCTGCAGACCAGCAACCCCCTTCTACGTTAGACGGCTACTGAGCCAAAATCTGATATCGACTCACACATATGCGAAGAAAATATGAAAGATGCCAACTTGAAGAGTTTAACATTCTCTATCATTCGGATAGTGCTGAATCAAAATAAAAAGAATGAATTTTAAAATAATTCGCATATGTGCGATCGTATTACTGTTACGTACTTCAATTAAATTGAATAAAAAAATACACTGATCAGATAGCTGGTTGTAATTTCATACACATAAAATTAATTTAGTGCTTTTTATGGTTTTAGATTACCTACACCTGGATGCTCATCGGTCAAATGAATAATGGAGTTAGAACCGAGGATAAGTGTATAATAAAATTACAATATATACACGTAATGAGTACACGTAACTGCCATATTCGTTATTATCTTCTTTGTTTATTTACTAGTCTACTACACTACTATATACAGGGTCTCTCAGCGATACCGTTCATTAGAAGTTCATAGGATTCTGGCCAAAATATAAATTTGAAAATTCAAAATTATATATAGTCGATTATGTTCTCTCAATGAAAATATTATTAGATTTCTAGTGCTACCGGTTATACCGGGAGTCGCTATAAATTTGTTATTCTTAGTGAAACATCCTGTATATTTTTATATACTTGGATCTACCTATCTTTAAGCTTTGTAAATACCGTTAGTTTTTTTTTATTTGATTAGGGTGTTTTGTAGTTATTCGATTTTATTTACTATAGCGAACATTTATTCAAAAAATCAGAGAACAGCGCATACCAATTTAGAATTCATAACATGATTAAATAACATGTTGAAGCATATTTTGGGGTTGAGAACGGTTGTTTACATTGCTATGGCGCGTTAACTCTTCGAAATTTTGAAGAACCATAACTGAATTTTTTCAAATGCACTTCACAATAACACTTCTCAATAACATTTTACACATCGGCGACTACGAGGGAGTAGTTAAAAGCATGTGTGCGAGCAGCATTCGACAGACTCTTTTCTCAAAATGTGCAGGGTGTCCCATTTTGGGCACTTTGCCAGGGTATCTCAGTTATTAATAACGATAGACAGTTGCAGTTTTCGTGATAGTGTCCTACTTTTTCGTGAAACGAAAGATGGCGCAAACAGAATTTTGCTATCCCCCTTAGTCTTTGAGATATAGGGTGAAATTGAAAATTTCCATTCACAAACATCTCTCGTATCTCAGTTGCTATAGAAGTTAGTAAAAAAGTAAAAATGGAATATCAACCAGTTTTTTATGAAGAATCCAGTGGCGTAGTTAGTCTTTTTTTAAGTGTAATAATTTTCAAGTTATGGACCATACTTATGATTATTTAAATGGAACACCCTGTATATTATTTTTTATTTCGATTAAGCATAATTTGGGGAAGTCAAAAATATATAGTTGTGTATATTTATTTATACAAACAAGTTAAGAATTTGATATTTTAAAAAATTTAGTAGGTGCGTTCGTGAACAGTAGGCCATTGCTGTGTTACTAAGCAAACAAGCAAATGTTCAAACTTTGACAGATTTCTTGTTACGAATTACTCTTGTTACATAGGTATTTTGATCGTAGTACTCTTTGTTTGTTTATCCACAATGGCCGTTTATGAAAACTATGAAAAATACGATATGCTTAAATGTTTTATACAATGCGACGGAAATCCCCAAGCACCTTCGGAGTTATACTCCATTAGGTAAAGTATTTAAAGCGCTAGCATTAGCGTAATTTCTGATTCTCATATTTAAGGATCGTTTTGGTTTATATTAGATATCCTGAAAGAAGGCATGTTCTGTCAATGGTATCTGCAACAAATCCGAACCAATGAATCTTTTGGAAGGTTCGTCATCTATTCTGACGAATGTTATTTTTCAAGTGCTGGAATTTTTAATCGTCACAATACGAGGCACTGGTCAGTAGAAAATCATCACTTGATATTTGAAAGGGCACAACAAGGACGCTTCGGTGTTGGTGTATCATGTTTTATTTCGGGTGGACGCATAGTGTATAGAATATATGAAGGTGGGCTCACCGCACGTATGTAGGTATCTAGAGATTCTTGACGAATTGCTGGAAAATGTTCCATTGGCCCATCATAATTCAATTTATCTCCAACAAGACGCAGCCCCCAGCCACAATGCTGGCTTATTAAGACCATTTCTTGAAAATAACTTGGATAGGTAAGAAGGGACCTGTGAGATGGCCTCCACGATCTCCCGATCTTTCCATATTAGATTTCTTTTTGTGGAGTTTCATGAAAAATGAAGTGTATAAGGTACGCCATAATTCCGTAGCGGAACTTCGTTAATGCAATTAAAAAAATGCCTAAAATATGCCAGAACTGCATTCGTCAAAATGGAGGTCATTTCCAACACCTAATTTAAACCCTTGTATTTGTAGTTTACGAATTGTTTATACTTGTTATTACAGTTACAAATACAGCAATATAGAAATATCAAATTCTTAACTTATTTGTGTAGATAAATATACACAACTATATATTTTTGACAGCTCCAAATTATACTTAATCGAAATAAAAAATAATATACCGGATGTTCCATTTAAATAATCATAAGTATGGTCCATAACTTGAAAATTATTACACTTAGAAAAAGAATAACTACGCCACTGGATTCTTCGTAAAAAAACTGGTTGATATTCCATTTTTACTTTTTCACTAACTTCCATAGCAACTGAGATACGAGAGATGTTTGTGAATTGAAAATTTTCAATTTCACCCTATATCTCAAAAACTAAGTGAGATAGCTTAATTCTGTTTGCGCCATCTTTCGTTTCACGAAAAAGTAGGACACTATCACGAAAACCGCAACTCTCTATCGTTATTAATAACTGAGATACCCTGGCAAAGTGCCCAAAATGGGACACCCTGTACAAAGAGCAACACTTGAGGGTGTTTCTTTACATTTAACACTGTGCTTGAATGCGAACGATCACCATTTTGAAAAATTATTTTCTTTCTAGTTTCAGAATTTGTTGCTTTGTGTAAACATTGTTTTGGTTATTGTTATCAATTTGCTCTTTATAGCAATAATGTAAAGGCATTTAACGGATAATTGTTAACTCGCAAGCATCAAACGACGAAGTGTGATTTTGACGTTAGACTTTGACAATAAATCTTAGAGAACACTTATTCTCCATGGCTCACGGGATAAGTATCGATGAGTTATGTGTGTATTTTTGAAAAAAATCTAATTATCTCCTAAAGTATGAATTTTAGGTATAGGACATGTGGGACATAGAAGATGCAAAATTGGACGCTGAAGACGAATAAGTAATAAACTATGGGGGGTCCTATTTGAAAAAAATAACTTATGGTTTTTCAAAATTTCGAAGAGTTAGCGTGCCATAGTAATGTAACCATGCAATGCAGACAGCCGTTCTCGATGCTAAAATATACTTCAACATGTTGTTTAAGCATCTTATGAATTCTAAATTGATATCCGATAAATCGAGTGTTCTCTGATTTTTTTGAATAAATGTCGATTTTGAATTTTCAAATTTATATTTTGGTCGGAACCCCATAAACTTCTAATGAACGGTCTCGTTGAGACATCCTGTATATATTTAATTTGTGTAGATATTTACGTAAATTTCCATACCTTAAGAATTTAAACATATAACGGTATTTAGTTTATATAACTCATAATTGATTTACCTGTTGATACCTGTTGTTATTGCTTCAGTGTGAGAGGTCTGTTTACAGCTACAGGACATGTTTGATCAGTGACATTATATCTGATAAATTAATCCCTAATTATAATTTATATAGATATAACAAGTGGAAAGATTCAATTATGCAAAATATAAATCAAAAAAATTGTGGGACAATTACAACACGAACCCCAATATTAAAAAACCCCTGATAACTGGATTATGTGGCACCTATTTTACTTACCGCCTAACTACTTCTTGGCTACTTTGAGTACCCTATCAAGTACTCTACTGGTAATGTTAATAAGAAAAAGATTGCGTCATAACTAAAGCGTTCACGGGTGCAAGCATCTTATATTTTAAATTGAAGTAAAATACCCATTCACATTTCAAAATACAACCAATTTAAATTCAAAATAGCCAAACAGATAAACTACAAGGTTAATAATCAAAAATATATACAAGTGAATACAGGGAAACTATATGTACAATTAAAACTAAACAGTGGAAAATAAAGTAAACCCACTTTCTATTCTGCAGTAAACATATGTATGTATGTATTTATTTAAACATATGTTTCCACTTAACAAAATACTGTATTTATCCTGTCTTAACAAAACTTTCTTATTTATATATTCACGTGCTCTTCTGCCAACGGTTTTCGTTCACCTGGAGTATACAATTGATACAGCTTTTCCATTTTAATGGAATTTATACCTATGTTGTCACATCTATTGTTCATGTATAACTCGACACACGCTACAAACAGTGTACGCCACAAAGATATTATTTCCCGGAAAAGCTTCGCCATTTCCCGAATGGTTGAGATTTAAAACGCCGAAAAACATGTTTCATTATTTATGTCAAAAAGCATTTAATACCAAGTTTCCAGTAAATTCACAATAAAAATGGTGCTTCCCATTAGTCGACGGAGTTGTCAGTTCATAGAAGGCCCCCGCTTATGATATCTTTTCGAGTGTTGGTCGATGGAGTTGACAACTTGAAAGATACCAAGTTTATTGTTGGTCGACAGAGTTAAGATAAAGTTCCCGAACACCTTCCTTGAATGTTGGACATCATTTTGTTTTGCCATTCGTTGCAGTAAATAGCTTAAAACTGACCCCGTTTTAACTTAACACCGCTGCCGTAACACTTTCCCTCGAAATGCCTAATTGTAAGCGTGTTTAAAATTCTCATCATAACACGAGGAGTCACGTATATCAATTATTTAAAGGTATCTTTAATTAATAATATAATACAAAATAATAATTCCATTCGAATTTTATATTTGTTTTATGTAATCCTACTTTGCCTGTAAATAGTAAAACATAACGTCGACAACCCTGTTGTGCCAAAGGTTATAATTTCTAATACAACATATGTTGATTTGTTTATAAACGTAAATATGTTGGGTTTGCTTGTATATACAGGATGTCTCAGCGATACCGTACATTAAAAGTTTATGGGGTTCTGGCCGAAATATAAATTTGAAAATTCAAAATTATACGTATCTAGCCGATGGTCTTCTCATCAACTAAAATATTACTACCTCCGTTAATAGATCAGATATAATATAGATGGCCCGCTTATCTATATAAAAAATATTCGTAGAAATAGTTAAGACAAAGGTCATCAATGTCGCTAGTAACTGTGGCGGGTGTTTTAAATTTCTGTTTTCAAATATACCTATGTATTATATTTAAAAAGAAAATGCTTTCTATGTAACTGGAAATGTTTGTTTCCAGTCAAATGGAAAGTAACTTTAGCTATTTGACTAGAAATAAACGTTTCCAGTTACACAGAAAGCAATTTTCTTTAAATCAAATATTTTAAGCAATAAAATATAAGTATACAAAACAAACATGAATAATAAAAAATTTATTGGATTTATACATACATTACATTAAAATAATACATAGTTTCACGTCTTTGGTGTACGTGTTTTATATTTATTGTAATAGGTCAATGCTTGTGTCTTAATTTCATCATCAACATTTCTCAAATGAATGCCTTTTAAAATCTTGCTTAATTTAACTTACATTTGTATCTTTTGGAAGAATACCAATGCATTCCTGTCTCACTAGTGGTCCTCTTACAATGTCGCACAAAACAGTAAAATACTATTTTAAAACTCGTAATAACTAATTTAACACAAATGACATTCTGCTAATCGCTTAATGTCACATATTGACTTATGACAACAACAAATTAACCTGAATTAACCTCAAAAATAAACCACGCGTGCATATATAAAATAAATGCGGAGGGGATGTGAAGCGGATCGCAATCAGCGCTTCTGGCGGCCTTTGTCTCAACTAAAAATTTGAACTCTGCTTCTGCGTAAAGGATAACACCCCGTGCCTCCGTTCCACAATAGTTGTCACATTTGATGCATAAATTTTGTTCCATATTACTTTCATAGCTATAGCGTCGCTTGTGTTAGACCTAGTTTCAAAAGTAATAGCTTGCTGAAAAGGGTTACTCAGGGCTTTATAACAAGCCTAGGCACTTAAAAATAGGCGACTAATAGGTGAATAAAAAATTGCAAATCAGAAATTAGTTCTTTATTAATTTTATAGTAGTAACATTTATTTCAGTTATTCAATATTTAAAAAACTTTTTGTATTCTCCACGGCTTCGGCATTACATTTTAAATTCGAAGTTTTTCTGTATTTATATGAGTAATACTACTAGTACTTTATTTCTTTAATTTTTTAACTAAATACTACTAATTTTTTTCTTAAATTTGCACTTTTAGAAAACAATTAATACTACAAATTTAGCAAATCTTAAAAAAAATTACTCACATAGCCTACATTTTCAATAATCGGACGACAAGTATCCAAATGTGACAACAACTATTGTGGAACGGAGGTAGTATAATATTTGTAGTGCTTCCGGTTATACCGGAAGTCGCGTCGTGTTATTTTCAATTGAACCACATGTATTTTTACATATTTGGATTTACCTATTTTAAAGATTTATAAATACCTTTAGTTCTTTTTAATTTGATTCGGACGTTTTGTAGTTATTTGATTTTTCCCTTGCTATAGCGTACCTAGATTTATTCAAAAAATCAGAGAACACTCGCTTTTTCGGATATCAATTTAAAATTCATAATATGCTTAAACATGTTGAAGTATATTTTAGTGCTAAGAACGGCTGCCTGCGTTGCGTGGTTACTTTGTGTAGTAAAGTAACTCTTCGAAATTTTGAAGAACCATAACTTAATTTTTCAAATAGCAGCCCCCTTATTTTATTACTTACATTAGTCATCTTCGGTAATTGATAGTTTAGGAGATAATTCGATTTTTAGAAAAATTCACACATAACTCATCGATACGTATCCAATGTGCCATGGAAAATAAGCAATCTCAAAGATTTAATGTCAAAGTCTAACGTCAATATCTTATTTCCTGGTTTGATGCTTGTGAGTTAATAATTATACCTTAAATGCCTTTACAATGTTACTATAAGAGTTAAACTGGACAACAATAACGAAAACAATATTTACCCCTTAAGAAAGGGTAGGGAAAAATATATATATTTTTTAATCTTGGGCGTAAATTTAGAAAATTGCAATTGATTCAGTTGTATTTGTTTTGAAAAAATATTTTTTGTACTCGCTTATCAAAACCGGTCATTTCACGATTCGATTTGCGTGCGTAAAAAGTCACTTTAAGCACGAGTGCGTAAAAGTAAAGTTGGTACCTCCTGGAACGTGATTAATTTAGTGATATTATAAAATCATAAATCCCTAACCTTAATAATACGTGATAATACCCAGCATATTATCACGGTGTTCGTTGTTTTTCTATGAAAATAAAAAGAAATCAAATAGAAATTGTTATATTTTGAAGGTATGTAATTCAATGTCAGAACAGCAGCAAATATTATATAAATTACCATTATTCATTCTTTTCAGAAATTGAAACGGAACAATTATTAAAAATTTTGATTGGGCAATTTTGACAACCAGAGATTGATACCCCAGGGATTAACTGGTTTGTTTGAATTGATCTTGATTGCGAAGGTAGAGAAACATTGATTGCATTATTACATATATCTTGTATTTCAGATGTTGAACAAGTCGCAGGCGGAGTCGATATCTCTAACGGGGTCATTGTTTTAGCCAATTGAATTCTACTATGCAGAGAATTTTCGATATATCCTTCTGCAACCGTAGATGATTTCCATCCACCATGCCTTTTAATTGAAAGCAAGTCACCTCCTTGGTTTGCCAACAATGTCGCTGAACTCCTTCGGAAACAGTGACCTGTGAAGTTACTTGCGCTATCAAGCTGAAGGTACTCAGCTATTCGCATTGGAATTTTGCCAATTGTATTAAGGCCAACAGGTGAACAAACACACTTGCCATTACGATATGTTAAAAAGAATCGCTGCTGGCTGTCTGGTCTTAAATTTGCATATTGCCGAATTAATGCAATCCATTCGGGCTTAATGATTGCAAATGTACGACTGTTACCTGTTTTTGTTTCTGGAATTGTTACGATAATTAAATTCGGTTTAAATTCTATGTCTCGCAATGACATTTTGCAAAGTTCTTAACGTCGACACGCTCCAGAAATACCCAATATTAATACAGCCTATAAATACATACAGTTGTATGGAATTTAAATATACGGAAATGACTTTACCTTCATTAGTAGGAACAAAGAATTTGGTGCTTCAACAATAAATTTAGTAATTTGTTCTTCGGTTAATACTGCTGATTTTTTAGGCTGATGTTGCTTCGTTATCTGTTTTAAATACGCTATGAGTTGCATATTTAGATATATCCGTATTATCATATATTATTAAGCATGATTTTAACATAGAATAAGTAGACCATAATGATTTATTTGATTGTAAATTTTGAAAATAAACTAATAAACAATTTTCGGAGTATTTTTGTATATTTTTAGATCTAGCCCAAGTTACGAATTTAGTATAAGTGTTTTTATATACATTTTTTGATTTTATGGGTAATAAATTATCCACTGCAATATTGGCAGCTTCGCGAATTTCAGGTGGTGTACATTGCATTTCATTATCAGAATTCATGTTGGTGAGGTTTTTATTTTGTATGGAATTTTTTGAATTTGATAATTTTAAATTAAATGTCACTTCAAATAATCAGTACTGCCAACTCAAATTTTTTTAAATTAATATCAAGAGAGTAGTGTGTCATAAACGATAACGTATTTTACAATATGTATTATTATTATAGTTCTCGTACAAAAAATATTGTACAAACTTCGTGCGTGAAACATTTCGCGAATTCGTGCCCAAACTGGTCACTCATTCGCGAAATATGATTTCACGCACTTGGTTCGTAAATAACTATTATTACGAACACTGTAATATACATATATGATGATATATAAAACATACACATAAGACATTTTATCCGATACGCACTTGAATACCTACCGAATATTTAAGATTTTTTTTTATAAATAACGTAATCATGCTGAATATGTTACACAGTAGGTAAGTAATGAAATGGCCATCCAATTAAAGTAGCACATTTAAGTGAAGTTGGGTTTTATTTTTTAAATATTCATTAGTTTGGTATGTTATATATTTCACTTGCTCATCAATCTATACACAGTTTAATGACTGAATTCTTCAGTAACCCCGTTCAGGATATGTTTGAAATGGTTTCGGTCTCGAAACGGTCGATAACTGTAGACTATTTTTTCAGTTAGCCCACAAGAAAAAAATCTTTACCAAATCCGCAGATCTAGAAGGCCACTGACGTCAGAGTAAAGGTTTTATTAGCTTCAACATTTATTTTTAACCACTCTCAGATATCAGCTGATTAGTGGTAAGCTGTCTCATGCTACTGAAAGTGCATATTGCTACAATCGTGCAGCAGAAAATTGGTTCCATTAGAATCTGCAAAAGCTGAGGTACTGAGGAGCTCCCATGCGATCTTGTAAAAAATTGCCAAATTGAACACGCGTCCAGGATTCCACACCATAAATATAATGTCAATACAATTGTTGAAGCTTTTAGGTGAAGCGTTTATTTCTTCCTGACGTATGACGCTTAAGGCTCACTATGCATGCTATAATATTTGAATATCGTCTTGACATTTTCTATCCAGTTATAATTTTTCAGTCTGAGCAACTTTTTCTATGACATTCAATTGAGTTAATTTTATTAAAGTAAAAGTTTTTTAGTAAAATACTCTAAGGACTGGGCAGTATAACATTTCCGAAAATTTTCCAATGTATAGAACACATTGTGTAAATACGTGGAAGTTTTATTTGAAACTAGTTTTGTTTACCGCAACATCATAGATATTACAAGCTTTGGGACACAGTGTATTTCTTAATTTCTATGATTACGAGTTTATTACAGTCATGTAATTTATAGTAGATGACAATTGCATTATATTTTCCGATGCATCAACTTATTTGCCTGTTCTACTTTGTGTGAACTCCACATGTCTGCTAAGTATTCAAGAAGACGTAAACAGCAAATGCTTCAGATGTGTTCCAAATTTGACTCATTCTGTATATCAAAAATGTCTCTACAATTGTCTACACTTACAGAACCCACTTTGGTTGGAAGGTGAACTAATTTTTACAACCGAGATAACGTTTCAGAACTATAATGCACAAAGGCAACTGCTAACTACTACCAATAGCGGTGAAATTTCAAATCATTAATGCCAGTGATGCGTTAATGGCCGCTATAGAGCGGGAAAATTAAGCGCTTTTTACTGCGTACCGTGTAACAGTCGGACACACCATTACTTCTATATAATTCTCTGCGGTAGACGTTACGTTTTTGTTCTCCTAATACAGAAGGAGAGAGTTACATCAGGCGGTGATAAAATTAGCAAAGGGAAGAAGAGAACGGGGGTAAGTAGTAGCAGTGAAGTAGTTGTTTGTACTTACGAAGGTTCCGGTCCCAACTCGATTAGGTTAGAGATAAGTATTGAAAGCGGAGGGATAATGTTTGTCTATTTACATACTCAGGAAATTACCTGGAGTATATCTATTATAACTTTAAATGAAAAAGATATCGATTAGAGAGGGGCTAATACTAGTCGTTTGGTAGTAAATTTTAAATCAGATAGAGTATAGTGATGTAAAATTAATAATACTGTTACATAATGCTTGGTGCCCCAAAAGAAAATTACACATCAAAGTTGTCAAAATTTAAATAGAACACCCTGTATATTTATATTATTTAGTCTGCGTCATCGAAATGTGCAATTTCGATGACGCAGACTAAATAAAGGCAAGTTACTGTTATATTCCCTATACCTAGGTTCAGCAATTTCTGAGATATTTAACAGTAGTTGAAAAGGTAGATCAATATTTTAAACATGCCTGCTGTACATACGTATTTAAGCTATATGTTTTAAGTTGTATTGTTTCATTAGCAAACCCGTTACATCTAATGGTAAAACAAAGGTGGTTTCTAAAAATCATACAGGCTGTCAAAATGTTACCTCCAACTGTGTGTACCATTAATGCTCAATGACTTTCTTATTTTAAACGGAACATCCTGTGTTTAACATCGTAATTCTATTTCAATTTTATTTCCCATTAAATGTTATTGAGGTTCCCTTCTCTAATAGTTTCTTCGTAAAAGTCAACTATTGTTTTAATTGGCTATTATGTATTCAAAATCTGGTTAAATCAAGGTAGCTTTGCCATGTTGGCAATAATTGCAGATACTAATTTTGTCTACTTTATTCTTGAAAAGTAGCCGGTGGTGCATTGAACGTTGGATCATATTTATTTGAAACCAGACAAAAATTAACCAATACATGTTTTATTACATACCAATTTACACCATAAACTTAATACAAAAGTAAACAGAAAAAAACTAATAATTGAAATATCACTCGAATTGATCTTACCAGGTCCTATTCACCTATTAGGATATGGCCTACCTAATTTACTTCGAAAGAAGGAGCACCATCTAGCTGTCGCCACAGCTTTTGTCTGATATTCAGAGGTATGTTTTCGAAAAGTACGGGTAAAACTTCTGTAATAAATAAACATGGCATGTTTGTATCACATACATACATAGCGAGAGATATTTCGAGCGTTATTGAGTTTGCAATCGGTCAATTAGCCTTGAGCTGCAAATTGGTACGCAGTCGTATCGTGTATAAATATATTGAAAATGACGGACATCAGTTTGTGTGTTATTTGAATCCTTAGTTTTTTCCGTTTATATTAAGTTTATGGTATAAATTTGTATGTATTTCATATAAATAAATATAAAACAACGTCCAATGCACCACTGCTTACCTTTCAAGAATAAATGATATAAAGTAAATATCTGAAATTACTAATGTCATCATGTCATAGCTACATTGATAAATTTCTAGTACATAATGGTCAATTAAAACGCTAAACTGATTTTTAGAAAGAAACTGCAAGATATAGATATAAGAAACCTTAATAATATTTAAAAGAGATACCTATTAAAATAAAATCGAATTAGGATGTTAGATGCAGAGTGTTCTATTTAAAATAACAAAGTTATTGAGCATTAATGGCAGCCACAATTAGACGAAGATTTTAACCACGCTGTATAATTTTTAGAAACCATTTTCAGGTTAGCATTAAATGCAGTCCTTTTGTTAGTGAATCAATACAACTTGAAACACATAACTTAATGCCTACTTTACTACTTTACACTACTGGCTACTTTTCAAGAATAAGCTAGACAAAATTAATACCTGAACTTAGTATCATTATGTCAAAGCTGCCTTGATTTAACCACATTTTTAGTACATAATTGCCAGTTAAGTCAGGCGTCAAATTTAAATAGCGGCAGTGGCGTACCTACGTTGTCACGCACATTTATAAAAAATGTTACAAGGTATTCCGAAATAAATTCTAGAAATATTTAAATTGTATCTTGATCTTAATGATGACAATATGTACTTAGTTTACGTTTACTAATTGCCTATATCTAATATACTTTATTACAGTAATAGTAAGCTTGCACAAACATTAATTAATAAGTAGAAATACGGTATGGTATTTTAATGACATGTCATGTGCTATACATAATTAAATAATCGACCAGAGGATATTCACAAACAATAGACACAGAGTGTGAGAATTTTTCAGATGCAATTCTCCATCGACATTGATTTGCTAAAATTACTCTATTTGGAAGTAAAATGTTTTACGTACGCTAGAAGAAAACCAGAAAGTTATGTGTTGATTTAAAATATCTCTGGAAATGTAAGAGCTGCAAAAGAGGTTCATACGAAACCAGCGATATCCACTTTCTTGAGTTAAATGGCATGTGTGGCATATATTATAATTAATAAGTAAAAAAGCTTAGTTAATTAACTGATAGATAGAGTTCTTAAAACATCATTCTCTGTTGGGTGATAATAGGCACGAAAAGAAGAAAAACGTTCTAATACGCCAATGGTAGATACTCAACTGTTATGGAGATTGGCTCAATAAAACAACCTTGCATAATATGTAAGTACAACATCTGTAGTTAGTTCTAACACTTTTTCAATACTTTTTCGGTGTTCCCTCGCGTCCATCCGCTTCTGGTGTTAAAATTAATGGAGTTAGAATAAAAACTGCTAGTATTATATTCAGAAGTGATAACAACATTGGCCCTGCCGTAGTTGCTTATATCTTTTAAAGTATTAGTCTCATCTCGAAAAGGAAAAATACTTAACCTCGATATAGTAACTGTTATCCCGAAAAGAGTTAGAGTTATTAAGTGTTAAGTTAAGTGTTACTATTATCTCGAAAATGAGAAATGCTTAAATTCTGAGGTACATAGTTACTGTTACTCCGGAAAGTTATGATTATACTCGAAAGTGTTAGTATAATCTCGAAAAGGAGAAATGCTTAACTTCCGAGGGAGTGGCTGTTACCCAGAAAGTTAGGGTTATCCTAGTATTATTATACTGGAAAGGAGAACGACCAATCTTCAGATGTAGTAACTGTTACCCCGAAATGAGTTACAGTTATTCTTAGAAGTGTTAGTTTTGTCTCGAAAAGAATAAATTCTTTACTTCTGAAGTGGCAACTGTTACCCCGAGAAGAGTTAGAGTTCGTTCTTCGCGACGTCCTACTGACGTCAGTACCAGCAACCAGAGGCTAGGTCGGGAAATCTCACCGTGATATTCGAAATCAGGCGCCCCAAATTAGCTTTTGGGAATCGCAGTTCAGGAATGCATTTGGACTTTTGCACCGACGCCTCTGACACCCTGCTGCCATGTACTATAAAAACCGTCACAAATGCAGAATAACCTAAAAAGAGAGGAATATATGTTGGTAAAAAATATTGATCTGTATTTATTATAGATGTTATCCGGCTACAGCCTGTGATATGAATGTGTCAGGTTTACCTACAGCCCCTTGCCATATTAATGTCACCATTACGTGAATTTCACTTATTTAGCAGTAAAAATTACATCTTAGAGAATCATTTAAAGCGGCCTTCCTTAATGGTCTTTTCCTCATAGCTTCATAAGCGTCATAAACGGGACTTTCTTGTTTGTCTTGTTGGTTGTGATTTCAACCCCAATTCCGCTAATCGTCTATTCAAAGTTCGACGTGAACTACTTATACCTGAAGCTTGTGTGTCTCGGTGTAGTTCCGTCAATATCTTTTGTGTATTCTTCTTCACAATAGCAATCAAATTTCTATCATTTTCATCATTTTCTATCATCCCTTTCGCTAGACGTATAACAACAGGATGAAAACCACTCTGCATTCTTGCAACATCTCTCAAGGAATAATTTTTGAACTTATTATAAATATTTGTGAAACTCGATCTCGTCTTATAGCTTTCTAAAAATGTGATTGACTGTTTTCTATCTAGTGGTAACATTAATATGGCAAGGGACTGTATAATAAATAATTATGCCAGGTACTTACTTTTATCGTCTATGATCTCTTTTGTCAGTAAGTCATTATTTATTTTCACCCACTTCTTATTGTTTCTATAGTCGATGCGTATCTAAAATCCAGCATCCATTTTCGTTAACTCAAGTATACAGCATAGTCGTTACTCGTGTTGGAACAGGAACGCTACCCTTTCTCTAACAAAATGCTTATGCGGGAATTAAGCAAGCATTAACTCTTTTAGGATAGCATTTTAATTTTGTCGGATTAACTTCGGTGTTGCGTTTCTCCAAAGCAGATAAAATGTTTTACATTTGGATGTAATCTATCTCCTGATCTATCAATTATGGAGTAATTGATAACTTGTTGTCTTTATGGTGTTAAATCGGTGTTTAACTTATCTTTATTAGACAACACTTCTATCACCTTTTCTTAACTCCGGGATTTAGATGTAATTTAATCGGGAAAAGAAAACAAATACATTCAATTTGATTAGAACTATCACTTTTTCGGGTAATTACTAATCTATATTTTAACACCAACTGAAAGGATAAGAATTTATCCCAGAAATTTTTATGTGTGTACCCCGTGCGTATGTTAGTTGTAGCACACAAATAAGTATCCTTAATGGGAACGCAAAATGTCAGAGGGAAAAACAGAAGGCGACGCTTTACGACATTAACCTTTTTCACCAACTTTAACACTTATTACGTAACTTTCCATCAGTACCGAATTGAAATGGTCTAGATCTACTAGCGCGTCGTAAAAGAAGAAAGTGGCACTACTACCATATATCGTGGATCCCCCTCATTTTTCTTAAAGAAAAAGTCGGAGAGACAAAACCTTCGAGAATGTACCGACAATAACAGCAGCACCAACCCTAACCATCCAGTAGTAATGGCAGTACGACTTGGGTCGACGTAGCGGCCGACTTTTGTCGTTACAAAGTGATATGATGATTAGGTTAAATGGCGAAGAATAATACCTCGTTAGACATTCATTGAAAACTTTCAACTCGTTCCATTTTGTCGGCTGAACGATTTCAGCTTTTCTAATTTAATGTCCCACTTCTCTCTCTCGTATAAAGCGCATTTTCTTTCCTTAGTCCATTCTTCGATAGAACCGAAAGACGAGCGAAGATTTTCGTTGCTAAACGACAACGACGTCTTCTTACGACCTCTATCGAGTCTTCCGCGAAACTGCGCAAGGTTTTTAATTAACTTTTTCTTTCGTCTTTCTCTTCCCTACTTTGTTTGTTTTTTTTAATTAAACGAAGCAAATTTGATGGAGCGCGGTTGTCGACAAAAAAAGCAAAGTTGTGTGTCTCTCATAGCTGAATTTTATAATTGTTTGTTTCCTAACTCCACGTGGCGATTTCCAAAACAGACTTACCGCTTTTCTTGACTTTGCGTTTAATTCTTTTGTGTACTCTTCGTGATTACTTTCGTGCTTGGAAAATGGTTAAGGGCACAAGCGACGCCTAAATTATCCTATTTTCTGTAATATTGTTTTCCCTTCTTGTTACATTCCACTGTTTTTGTAACCATAAAGTCAGTTTTAAATGGAATTGCAAAGTGTAATAGGATATGATGACGTTGCTATTATGCTACAGTAATATAGATCTGTTAGTGTTCTTATTATATACTTGACTGAACTTTATGTATCGGCAATCTATTAAAATTAGTCATTATATGAATTAATAAATTTAGGCATAGTAATAACAACAACTTCGTGTTTACAGCTTTCAAACACACTAGGCGTCTATTATTGTTATATGTAAACATATCACGTGCTACTTTGATAGCGTCAATAGTGGCGTATTGAAGAAGACATTTGCGAAGTTTTGCTGACGCATGTTTTTTTGTTTGCTTAGGCGAATTACGATAGCTTGCGTTCAATATAATGTAAAAGAATATTTCTAGCACTTTTTTCTGTGTTCTTTAAATAATGTGGTACAATATAATACATACGAGGGAGCGTTTTTATATTCGCGGAATGAGCGGGTTGTACGGGGGTGATTAGGCGCATTGGGGGCGTGGCCTGTGCAGCGACTCATAAAAGTAGTATAAATACGAAGTTTCATTGTTATTAGACAGTTAGTCTTTGAGCTATCGTCAATCAAGTAACATAATCAGGAGTGAAAAGTGAAATATGGAAAAAATCGAATATCGTGCCGTTACAAAGTTCCTTACCAGACAAGGAAAATCAGTCGCGACCATAATGAATGAGATGTCATTGGTTTACGGCGACTCTTGTCCAGGAAAAACCATGGTGTACAAGTGGCATAGTTTATTTAAACAAGGAAGGGATTCCTTTGAAGACGACCCGGAGCATTGAGGTGACCACGCCAGCACTTATCCAAAAGTTGAAAAAATTGTACTCGAAGATGCTCGACTAAAGAAGAAACAACTCGCAGAAATGGTTGGAGTATCCGATACAACAATTTCTAAAATCCTACACGATCATCTCGGCATGTCTAAGGTCAGCGCAAGATGGGTGCCGAGAATGCTCACGCCGCCGCAAAAACAACAGCGCGTAGACTGTTCGCGTGCATTTTTTGACCTTTGTAATGAAGACAAGGATGGTGTGTTGAGTCGAATTGTTACCGGAGACGAAACTTGGGTTCATCATTATGAACCTGAGTCCAAACAATACTCCATGCAGTGGCATAAAAAGGGCACAGCACCTCCCAAGAAATTTAAAGTGTCACAATCAGCTGGGAAACTCATGGCAACGATATTTTGGGACTCGGAAGGAATATTTTTGATTGATTATAAAGATAAAGGTGTTTCTATAACCGGAGAATATTACGCTTCAATATTAGAGCGACTAAAAGAAGCCATTAAAGAGAAAAGACTGGGAAAATTGACGAAAGGTGTGCTGCTTTTGCACGACAACGCGCCCGTCCACAAGAGCCGCGTTGCGTTGGCTGCCCTGCATAAGGTGGACTTCGAAATTGTGAATCACCCACCCTACAGCCCAGACCTGACCCCGAATGATTATTACCTGTTTCCGAAAATGAAAAAAGAGCTGCGGGGTAAAAAATTTACTGCCGATGATGAAGTCAAGGAGGCAGTTTCGGCGTATTTTGCAGATAAAGAGAAATCATTTTTTTATGTTGGTATAAATAAATTAATTAAAAGATGTGAAAAATGTATCCGTCTTGCAGGTAAATATATTGAAAAAGAAAAATAATTTGGTTTTTTACTTCCACCTCTTATCCCCAATTCCGCGAATATAAAAACGCTCCCTCGTAGCTTTAACTTTGGTCATCTTTTTAATACTCTTGCTGCTTGTCACATCAAAATTTTTGAATAATTTCTTGTTTACTTCTAACCTTGCCGAACAAATGCATATATCAAGAAAACTAATATCTTCATCACTTTCTGATGTGTCACATTCAGAAATATCTATTTCTCTTTGACGTTCTAAGAAACGGGGCAAGAAGGGGTATAGCAAAGTTGTACATTGTGCATCATAATTTGTGAATCATAACGGAATTCAAACATTTTACTTTTCTTTCATACAGACGTACAGACAAATGGAATTATAGACAAACATTTTTGTCGAAGGTTAAAATAAATAAAAAGAAATCTATAATCGCATGGAAACAGGGTCGTAAATGAAGAAACACTTGTGCATAATAATACACAGTTGTGTTCACCAAAGATGATCCCTGCGTCATTTACATATAACTCAATCAGCGACATTCAAAGAATAATGTTCATATCGAAATATCTATTTGTACGACAAGGGCAGCGTGGATGAGTTTGTATTTCGAAACTTTGCCTAGCACAGACGTAGGGCTCGTGCAATTAACTTGAGTAAGATAAAGTCGAGATTAGTACGTAGTCTGCGCTTAATCTATATATTTCCGCTTGTTCACTTAGAAATATGGCATACATTTGACAATCATAGATATTTGATCGAACTGTTACTGAATTCGTCCTTATAAATACATATTCGTTTAACAATTTTTTGAAGTCAGTCCTTTTTAAAACTGTAATGGCAGTGCATGGTAGAATATTACGTTCAGAGTGGCAACAAGTTCTCTTAAATTTGACGACCTGTTAATAAAGCCACACGCACTTAACCTGAAAGTGAAAAATCTCATAGCTGCCATATTCATTTTGATATTTACAGCATTTAATATGACGCCGAAGTACTGATTTGATTCATACAAATGTAAATGATTACGCAGGAATCATCTTTCGTGAGCACAATTATAGTTCAACTGCTGGACTACTTTGTCAAGCAAAAGTCACCAGGAAGTTTTGGCAAATACGTTGTAATCAAGTTGCCGTTTCGTTTACTCCCAACATACATACAATATTGTAGGAGTCTTTTACTATTTAAAACTCATCATTGTTATCATTTGCTTAGATAGGCGAAAAATACATTTCTATTGCTACTCTTGGGGTTTTAACAAAATTACAGAGAAGATTTGTATTATAATCAAGTATCAGTTAACAGCAATTTCTTGCGGAAGCTAGTAGCAGCATGAGCGACACGTAAAATGCAATCCTAATTATACCTACCACGTTTCTTGCAAGGCCTCAATGCAGCAAACAGTGATCGTGCACCTATATTTAATAAGGTTATGAACTATTTAATAAATAGGTACTCAACTATTTAGCACATACTCTACTTCAATATGCAGCATAAAATTTCGCCTAATTAAAGCCAGATACACATATGCTTCTGACAAAATGTATTGCCAATATTTATTACTGTCTCAAATGCAAATATTGTTATAACTTAAGAAATCTGTTGTATATTATACTATACGTAGAGGAAATTGAGACAATAAGTGGAACATAATCCTAGAAAGTCTTTGTTCAGCAAAACTTTATTGCAGTATAAATGAATTGCATCGTGTCACAAATTACATTCCATATTAACCAATCATTTGGCTGCACTATTCTACCTACGATGTGAATATAAACAGCAAAGCGAAACGATTTAGTCGTCTCTAACGCTGGGATTTGGCCCCCGGCTAAATGCTATAAACATGTATCCCAGCCATAACATACTTTCCCCATTAGAGAGTCGAGTGACTCTTCCGGCCTTATACCGGAAACGCGGCTAATACAAACTGCCAACAGCAAAATGGCATAGTCTATTAACGCAATATGCTTACTCTCGCGACGTACATATTTACTTCTTCCTTCAATTTCTGGTTTCTAGCAGTGCAAAAAAGTAATTGTATTTTTCGCCGGTATTCATTCTTGCTACTATACATTTCATTCTTGTCAACAGTACGATGTTGTTTTCTTTATTATGTATTCTTTCCGATAAACAACTGTATTGAGGAAGAGATATCGGAATTCTACCTCGCATGCTTATATACAAACCTACATACATATATGGTTATGGCACATACTACACATGAATTTATGAGATATTGCGAACAGAAAATAGCACAGTGATTTCTTTTAGACATTCAGATATATGTACATATATGTATGTATTTACTTCCTCTACAGTCAAGCCTCCTTCGATAACATGCTGTACGTACATTTTAATCTGACCTCTATATGTTTGTTTTCAAAAACAAGTGAAGCCTAGTGAATTTCACAATAATACACTGCGTGCCAATCTCAAGTACCTACTATATATTTTAAGCGTTTATTTTTATCAAAATGTCCGTGGTGTAGACAACCATTTTTCATGTAATGTAATAGTATATTAAGTGTTTCTTTCCGCAATTAGCAACATTGACGTTCAACGTACACATATCGATATTAATTTTAAACATTTCATAAAAGCATGAATAACTGGTAAATAAAACTACTTTTATTTAACGACGCTCTACTCGTATATTCGCTCCACGATCCATCCGATCTTTTGGCTTTGTTGTAAAGTTTTCTGGTGGCCTCCCTTAAGTCAGACAGCTCCCTGGTCCACCATGGTGTATCCCTGTTTGTTGTCTTAACTTTAGTATGGCAGCTTCCATCGTAAGCAGTTTTTTATAGCAGCCCGCACGCCATCGGCTAGGAGCTCGATATCGGCAACGGTGCTTATCTTTTTGGGGCATTGCTCTTCGAGGCGCTTTCGATGAGCGTCCCAATTGCAGTTCCTAGGGTTTTTATACGATATGTGACTTACCTGTGGTATTTCAATATCGAATCTTACATACATGTGATCAGTAGGGTCGGTGTTCACCCTATGGTGTCGACCCCTAAAACTCTGCAGCTGCACTACCCAATCCCTGATTTCGAAGTTCCAGGGCAACAGGCGTGGCGGGAGTAGACATCGTATATAGGGGAGAATGATCGAGCGTAGGCATGGCCATACTCTCTGGTGTCCGGCCGCTAACTGTCGGAATATACGGTGGGTAAGTGAGGCACCCTACGGCACTTACCTTGAGAACTCTGCAGCTGCACTATCCCGTCCCTAGTGGCCACACTCAGGGTAACGGGCGTGGCGAGAGGATTTGGCGAAGATAGTAGGGGAGGACAAAAGTCGGTTCGCCGAGGAGTAGTCCGCGCGCTGGTTGTCTGGTTGGAGAAACCTTTGGTTTCATCCTAAAGCAACTCGGTGGTTCTGGGATCCTACGGTTTCACTGTAGCTGCCGCGAAAACTTGATCGCCGGAGGGGCGAAAGAGTTCGCGCGGTTGGCATTTTGGGGTAGGGCTTCGGCCCGGGCCGTCCCCGTAGTTCAGGCTTAATTCACGGGCGGGCTGGTTGTACCTCACGGCCAGATTCCGTTTTCCACACTTGGCCGATAGTTGCCATCCGCAAGGAGGCCGAGGCCCCGTGGGGTTAGATGTGAGGTAGGAGTTGCTAAAGCGTCTCTAGCGGTGACCCGTCCAACGTTGACAAGGGAACTTGTCTAACATGGGTAGCACAGGGGAGAGGAGCCCACCGGCTCGCCGGTCCTCTCCACAAGGTGTCGCTCTCGTGGGTGCGGTGAGATAGTGGGTGACAGTTTCAAGGCTCATAACTTGTTATATTGCAGTGTGGTACAGAAATTAGCAGGATATGGTCCTAGGCGCTTAGGTGTCTACGGCTCAACATCTAAGCCGATTTCAAGTCGAATACCTGTGATCAGAGATAGACGTCTCATCCGACACATACTACTGCACCACCCACTTCGCGCAGCGCAGTGTGCAGACAGTGATATCGATAACCTTCGCTAGCCGTTTCAAAGGTCGGCTTATTTCCGCGGTTAAGTATACTTATTTCGTTTGCAGCGAAGTGATTTAAAAGTGACTCATCTCGCTTGTTGATGCCTATGCTACCCCACAGGGTATGGTGGGCGTTGGCATCACATCCAAGCAGGAATTCCTGTTTTCTCTCTACCGCATAGGCCGCCACTTCTGGACCCTCCATCCACTGGATTTTTGCTGCGGCTAGGTCCCTAGAACAATGATCCCTAAGCATCAGAAAGTTTAAGTTAGTTTTAATAAGCAAGCAGGCTCTGGGATTGGGGATGTCGCTGCAATCCAGGGTTCTTGTATGAGAACTATATCGATGTTTTTACTTAGCAAAAAAGCTTGTAATGCAGCTGATGTCGCCTTGCCGTGATGGGGGTTAATCTGCAGCAGTTTCAGGAATGTTATGTTCCTGTCCTGTTGTGTCTTTTTCGCCTGGTGGAGTTCGCAGGAGGTCGTCCACCAGTTGAGCGTCCGTCAGGAGGTCTGTGATGGTGCACGCAGTTCCTGCAGACTGTGGGAAACCCACAGCCCGTTCAGTGTCTGCGTTCCCACCAGGCCCCGGAGACAGCTGTGTAGATGGTCCTGCCTCGGCAGTTTCCATCTCTGCAACCTCAGTTGTTCGTGCTTCTTCCTTCTCTCTCTGTCCCAAAAGTCGGAACAGTACGAGGGAGAATTGGATTCACAGTGTACAACCGTAGGTTTCCTTAATTGGCTTCCTCTGGCGCTCATCCATGGCGAACACCACCTGTTGCCCTTTCGGCTCAACCTTGGTGCTGAGCACCCTCCAAGAGCGAGTTTTCAACTTGCGATTCTGCACCTGGAGTCGGTGCAGAAGCTTTTCGGATACCACAGGAGGCCCAGCGACCCAACCCATGGCCCTGACAGGTTTTGGCAAGTCTTCCTCCCTCACTAGTTTCAGCTTGGCACCTTCCCAGGTGGTACAGCTGCGGACAGCGCCCGTAAGCCACGAGCAGGTGCTCGTGTCTAGGCAGCCACTCTCAGCACACCCCCACGTATGTTATACTGGTATTTTTTCAGTGTAGAAGTCATTTAAGTTATAATACACCTTTCGGCATAAATACTGATATAACGTATGTTTACATTTGGCTGCTGGCAGGTTTTTTAAATATTCAGGCATGCGATTTTATGGAATAAGCTGTATTCTTGTAATTTACTTGGTTGCGGTTTTGAAGGCACTTTGATAATACATCGCAGTAAGAGCATAGTTGTCAGTTGATGTGTTCGACGTTTTAATTTATATAAATAAAATAACTTTGTTCTGGTTTTAGTTATGTACCTCAAAACAATAATAGTGTGTTTTACGGTTCAAACTATATTTTCGTATTGTCAGTAGTTCCTGCTATAACGTTTAAAGAACAATTCCACTGAATTAAATGAATTAGGAGCGCACATAAATGTCAGTCCAACCAAACACTGCCGCCGATCGTAGGCATTAATTTGCAAACTCGGAGAAACTATGCGTGAAATACGCATTACAATCTCGTTTGTTGCGCGAGTAGTTTAAACAGTACATACACAGAATAATATTCTATTGTTTCAATTAGGTTTTTTATGCATAATATTAGAATGAGAGTTTACATTACGTTAGAATAAATTTTGTTAATGTCTCACAGTAGAGAAATAAAAGTGTATAGAGTATTGCACGAATCTGGTTTAGTTTCATTTTCAGATTAGAGGCAAAATAGGCAAATTGTTTCCTACCAACGCATAGAAAATTTGTCATCAACGTGTTGTATTATTCCAAATAGAATGACCGTCTAAATGATAAATTCGCTTTCGTCGTAGTCGCCCGTTTCGAGTACATATAGTGATGAAACTAAGTCCTGTTTTCTGTTTAGGGAAAAAATATTGATAAGACTGGCTTACAAATATATATAAATATGTTCTTGACAATTTGATTCGCCAAATTATTTCTACAGAGATGAGATTTTTTATTTTCTAAAAAACTATTCAGCCATTAATATTCGGACTTTTAGATTATTTTAAGAGAATTTTTCTCAAAAGAGTATCAGCTCCTTCACCAAATCAGCCCTAGATCAATAGTAAAAAGGTCGTGTTGGTGCAAAAGGAGTTGAAACAGAAAAATGTTCTTTCGTTAGTAGATGTGAAATAAACAAATACACTCAGAGATACTGCAGTTGTGGCGAACACAACGACTTAAACGATTATAACCGGTAATTTTTCACTAAACACGTTTAGTCATTAACAGTTAAATATAATTGCAGTACTAGTACATAGATAATGTATCATCTTTAGCAAATTAAATGCGAATTTTTCAGCGAGGAATTTCCATTTACTAAATAAAGGCTATACTCTGAAGCAAATTTAATTTCTCTAAAAGAGAGTACTGCTTTGATTAACTTCTTTAGAGTAATTAAATTCACTTTAAAGCAAAGCCTTTACTTACAAAATCAACGTTCACCGATAAAAAAATCGCATTTAATTTGCCAAAGATGGTATACATATACATATATGCAAGCTTCATGCATCCATAGATTAGTTGCTTTTAAAACTGCAGTTTTCAGAGTGTAGGATGAAATATAAAAGTATTCATCAGCATGTATTTTTTAGTATATACTAGGATACGTGTCTTGAATTTTATTCCAGATTAACTTCCATCAAATGAAGAATAGTATTAGAGAATTTGATTTTGAAGGAGAACATATGTATATGTATCAATTTAGATGCAGATAATGTATAGACCAAGGATATGTATAAACTAGAATTTTGAATAGTCAATTAATTTGCAACAGAAAAGGTATTATTCTAGGAGGAAGTAATCGAAAGCTTAGAAAAGTTACTGCAAATTACAATAATAAAGTCGTATACTGTTGTAATGCATATTTGCAGTTGCTATATTTGTAGACAACTGTATCCCTTAAATCGTGCAAGATTTGAAAATTTAGTAACTCTTGTAGACTTTAGTTAACATTCTATGAATGATATAGAAGGTCCCCACGGTCCGGGTCTCTGTTATGAGGACTTCAGGGTTTTGACCGCGCTATAGTAAAGTGCATATACCTATACAATACAAAATTAATAAAAAATGAAAATTAAAAACAAAAATACAAAACTATGTATATACATAACCTACTCAAACTCGACGTTTCGCCACTAATGTAAGTGACTTCTCCAGGAGCAAAACTAAATGTGGGGTGCCAGAAAATCACAGTAACTCGACGTGGAAACAACGCTAGAGGCGAAACCCTTCTGACAAAGAGAAGATAGGTGGGCGGGGGTATATATACAACTATGCAGGGTCACGGAACGTTGAGCGCGAAGTAACAATGCGGAACAGTGAGCACGGGTAGAAGAAGCGGAAAGGACGGGTTTCCAAATACTGAAGAGTGGGTAACCAATATCATGATTGAGATTTTGGGAATGCCTCTGCAGCTAGATAACTTCCCTTACCTTTCGTGGAAAATAGCAATGAGTCTTGCTTACAACAGATACCTGATCAAAACAAATTTTATGGCCCGTATCAATAAAGACTGAGTGTGGAAGCGAGGACATGATGGGCTTGAGGGGGTATCTAGCATGCCTATTCGTCGGACTCTGTCATGACCAGGGCTGGTGGCTGCACACCAGTCAAGACCAATGTGCGTCGTGAAGAGCCACATCCTACACGAGGTGCTTCTGTTCTATGCTAAACACATTGGATCTAGACTTGCCTGTCGATAAACTGGCTTGCTTTCCCTGTGGGCAGCCCACAGGGAATCAGACTCCCTGCTCAGCTGTCGTGTCGTGGCCTAGAGCTTGCACGTGGGATAGAACGTCACCGATGGTGGATTCTTTTCTGAAAAGTCTCACCATCGTTAGACCACGTTCCCGGCTTGTGCTTTGCACTTACCGGGAGTTGGGGGGCCTTGGCTTAATTCGCTGGGCCGAGAGGAGACAACCTCACAAAAAACCAAAATCCTAAAGTTGTCGTCGAGCTGATGGGATGCGTGGCTGAATGAGTGATCAGTCCCCATCGACCAACCCTTGGGGCACCGGGCGCACCCCATTGTATAAATGCCTTACCCACGTACCGGGGCACTGCGTTGGGTCGACCTACTTTTCCACTTACTGTGAGTTTGAGTAGGTTATGTATATACATACAATAATGCAATTTTTTTTTCTTTTTTTTTCCCAAACGCCAATTTAATTAAACATATTTTTATATAAAAATATGCCGTCCCGAAGTGGAGTCGAACCACCATGTAGGGCTATCACGGCTCCACCGCAAACCGTTGCGACCACCGGGGGCTTCGACTACACAAGTAAACTTCACAAATATATGCGAACGAGATGTTATAATGACCTAGGATAGGCAACATTTTTGACACCGAAGTGTATTATTTTCTTGGCGTATGTAAATACAATAATGCAATTTTTTTTCCCAAACGCCAATTTAATTAAACATATTTGTAAACATATATGTAAATACAATAATGCAATTTTTTTTTTATATAAAAATATGTTTAATTAAATTGGCGTTTGGGAAAAAAAAATTGCATTATTGTATTTACATACGCCAAGAAAATAATACACTTCGGTGTCAAAAATATGTATATACATAGTTTTGTATTTTTGTTTTTAATTTTCATTTTTTTTTAAATTTGTATTGTATAGGTATATGCACTTTACTATAACGCGGTCAAAACCCGGAAGCCCTCATAACAGAGACCCGGACCGTGGAAGCCTTCTATGTCATTCATAGAATGTTAACTAATATACATATATATTTTCTGACCTTTATGTACTTATCTTTTAATTCCTGATTTATTTCCACTTGTAGGTCAATAAAACAATAAATAATTAAATACCAATTTATTCCATAACATATAATAATATGTTTTCGTTAAAAATACTATTCTTTCGTTAAAACGAAAACATATTATTATATGTTATGGAATATATTGGTATTTAATTATTTATTATATATTATATGTTATGGAATAAATTGGTATTTAATTATTTATTGTTTTATTGATCTACAAGTGCAAATAAATCAGGAATTAAAAGATAGAATGTTAACTGAAGTCTAGAAGAGTTACTAACTTTTCAAATCTCGCACGATTTAAGGGATACAGTTGTCTACAAACATAGCAACTGCAAATATGCATTACAACAGGATACAACTTTATTATTGTAATTTGCAGTAACTTTTCTAAGCTTTCGATTACTTCCTCCTACAATAATACCTTTTCTGTTGCAAATTACTTGACTAGCCAAAATTCTATTTTATACATATCCTTGGTCTATACATTATCTGCATCTAAATTGATACATATATAGTTCTCCTTCAAAGTCAAATTCTCTAATGCTATTCTTCATTTGATGGAAGTTAATCTGGAATAAAATCCAAGAAACGTATCTAAGTATATACTAAAAAATACATGCTGATGAATACTTTTATGTTTTATCCTACACTGTGAAAACTGCAGTTAATAATAATTAATAATAATTAATTCTTGGATTTACCATTTTTTTGTTGAATCAACTAAATCAAAAATTACCGGTTATAATCGTTTAAGTCGTTGTGTTCGCCACAACTGCAGTATCTCTGAGTGTATTTGTTTATTTCACATCTACTAACGAAAGAACATTTTTCTGTTTCAACTCCTTTTGCACCAACACGACCTTTTTACTATTGATCTAGGGCTGATTTGGTGAAGGAGCTGATACTCTTTTGAGAAAAATTCTTTTAAAATAATCTAAAAGTCCGAATATTAATGGCTGAATAGTTTTTTAGAAAATAAAAAATCTCATCTCTGTAGAAATAATTTGGCGAATCAAATTGTCAAGAACATATTTATATATATTTGTAAGCCAGTCTTATCAACATTTTTTTCCTGAACAGAAAACAGTTTCATCACTATATGTACTGGAAACGGTCGACTACGACGAAAGCGAATTTATCATTCAGACGATCATTCTATTTGGAATAATACAACACGTTGATGACAAATTTCCTATGCGTTGGTAGGAAACAATTTGACTATTTTTCCTTTAATCTGAAAATGAAACTAAACCAGATTCGTGCCCTTAAGTGCAATACTCTATACACTTTTATTTCTCTACTGTGAGAAACATTAACAAAATTTATTCTAACGTAATATAAACTCTCATTCTAATATTATGCATAAAAAACGTAATTGAAACAATAGAATATTATTCTGTGTATGTACTGTTTAAACTACTCGCGCAACAGACGAGTTTGTAATGCGTATTTCACGCATAGTTTCTCCGAGTTTGCAAATTAATGCCTACGATTGGCGGCAGTGTTTGGTTGGACTGACATTTATGTGCGCTCCTAATTCATTTAATTCAGTGGAATTGTTCTTTAAACGTTATAGCAGGAACTAAAACTAAAACTAAAACACACTATTATTTTTTTGAGGTACATAACTAAAACCAGAGCAAAGTTATTTTATTTATATAAATTAAAACGTCGAACACATCAACTGACAACTATGCTCTTACTGCGATGTATTATCAAAGTGCCTTCAAAAACGCAACCAAGTAAAATACAAGAATACAGTTTATTCCATAAAATCGCATGCCTGAATATTTAAAAACCTGCCAGCAGCCAAATGTAAACATATGTTATATCAGTATTTATGTCGAAGGGTGTATTATAACTTAAATGACTTCTACACAGAAAGAATACCAGTATAACATACTTGGTCCAATTTGTAAATTTGCTAATTGTTAGATTGTGTATTCTCTTATGTTCAATGCAACTTGATTTTATAAGTAACCAGCACAGTAGTGGAGCGGAACTCTGATTTCGCCATTTTCGAAATTTCCGAAAAACCGCAATCTATTTAAGACTGTCTCTTAGCCGAAAGTTCACAGGCAGTGTTCTAATTGGGCAGAGACTTTTTAACTTACATTAGATGTAAACACGTGAACATAATTCCTATTTAATAGGAGTAACATACTAAAACATTTTCCTGTCCACGGTGGCCCGCGCGATATAAGTTAAAAGGCATAAGCATGCTGCTATCAACTAAGAATAATTTCTCGTTTGATGTTGAATGCTCTCTAAAGTTGAAAGCTATTATTTCATTAGTTCATGTCTAATGAATCGGAATGGCGAGTTTCAGCTAAAGTTATTGAAAGAATGGCTGCCCAAACGAAAGACAATAGTTTAACAATCTAGATATACATAAAAATGGTAAAATAGATATCCTTACTTCATTAGTTGTTGTATTTTTGAAGTGCATGGAGACTACTATGATCAACTGACTTGTTACTCACTACACTATAATTTACACTTATAAATATTATACTGAATTGTATACTGTTTTATGTATATTTCTAGCAAACGTATCTAATTTATTAATGCAATTCATCTCCTTCTCAGTAATAATAACGTAGTAGTATTTTTTTTTCAGATAGACATATCCTTTGTTTTGTGACGAGCTTTCTTTTAGAAAATTTTTTTATTTTAGAAATTTTAATAGTGTATCTAGGTATTTGCACGGCAATTTGAAGCAAAGATAGAAACTATAAGACATTATTTGAAAAATTCTGTTTTATTTTAAACCTTCCACTGCAAAATATCTGAAAAATTTCCAATTTTTCTTTTGTTCTGATAACAGTATAGTTGTAAATTAGGAGGAAGAAAGAGATTTCATTATTATGAGATAAATACAAAAAATCTAATGCTTACGAGTTGGTATTTTATATTTCTACGAGATTGTCAAAGCAAAACAGTTATTGCAAACAAAATATATCACTTTCTTAAAAACGGTGTATACTACGCAAGGTGCTTATTATGTTACTATTGAATTGGTTACTTTTCTGATTGTACAGTACTGTAAATTTGCTCACATAAATAATGCATAACTTTGTAGTGCAATTACTTTGTGTTTTATACATAAATTTCATAAATCACTGCACGATGAAACATTTTTTGCTGTGCTATATGACTAAATGTATTCCACATTTGTGTACGTATAATTATAATTTAATTTACTCATGATTTTCCGTACTTCACATCACACGAAGTCACAAATATGGAGTGCTGTTTCGCTATGTTTATTTAATAATCTTCGTGGGGGTTTACTGTACAAATATGAATCCCGTCAAGGCTGTCAGAGCTTTCGGGTTAATGGGTGCTTATTCAAACGTAGAACTTCTATTTATTATACAAATATTTCCAGTAATTTCTGCTGTATACATACATACTAAAGATTAAAGTATGCTTTTCATTAAATTTTGGTTTACTGTTAATAGGCAAATTGCCTAGAAAATTAATTGAAGTTCGCTACACATCAACACGTAGAGTTAGTAAATACAACAAATAATACTTTAATTGCTATAAATACAAATTACTTTTTTGTTAGTAATTGTGTTATATTCAAAAGCACGCTTTACGGAACATTAACATTTCGTATTTTGTAACAAATGTAACAATACTACATGTGCATTTACATATGTATATAACAGTACAACTTTTACAATTGCGTGCCGTAACTTTAGATTCATAAGTCATAACCAATTATATAGATCATCAAATCATTGATATAATGCATAAAATTCAAAATAAAACTTCTACTGGTTATGACAACATTTCTGGAAAGATTTTGCTTCACATGCCTTTGCAAGTACTGGAGCATTTTGTTAACTTGATAAACTTATCATTGGGCGATGCCATCTTTCCTTCTAGCCTTAAGCTTGCACGAATAACTCCGATTCGTAAGAGAGGGGGACGGAGACGGCGAGAAGGGGGAGGGGAAGGATATTTATGCTTCATCGGATTATAGATCTATCTCTATGCTTTTCACTGTAGCGCCAGTTGTTAGTTACCAGTTTGGTTTTAGGACTGGAACATCAACATCCGACACTGTGTATCATGTTTTTACAGAATCTCTTTAATGAAACTAATAACAAACAAGTGGTCGTAACAGTGTTTTGCGATTTGTCTAAGGCCATTGATTGTGTCTCTGATTGCTCTTTGCTTCGTTAAATTTAAAAGGTATGGTTTTCGGGGAGCCGTTAATGATTGATTTCGCTCTTATCAGTCAGATCGCAGTTAATATGTAAGCGTTAGCGCACAGGGCTCGGTAGTGGGACGAACCCTATTTCTTATATTTAAAAAAGATCCGGCATTAATAGATTTTCGATCTCATTTAACCACCTACGCCGATGATTTAGAAGACCTGGAAAGCCGTATAGATAGTGAAATTACTAGAGTGCAGGTGTGGTTTTATGCGAATAGAATCAGCCTTAATTTGAGTAAAACTAAACTCTTACTATGTAAACGGAATAAATCAAATCTGAACGTTAATATCAATAATTTACAACTTATGTCATATAGTAATTTAAAGTTTCTGAGTTTGACAATAGGTTCAGATCTAAGTTGCTCGCAGCATGTTCGCACTCTTTCTGGTAGGCTCTCATCTGCATGTGTTGCCTTGAGAGTGGTGAGACGTGATTTGGGCGAAAATGTTGCCAAGGTGGCATACTTCGTGTAAGTAAGTTTATTTTATTTTATGGAAAATAATAAGCTCTTGTTATTATAATGCACTAATGCAGTAGTAAGTTTTGTTTTCATAAAACCTTAATCCATATATTTATAGTATTGACAAAAATAAAACACATCAAATATTGAGTGGGAGTGGGCCAGCTGTATTATTTTGCCCCAGGCCCTGGCTGTGCTGACGGCGGCCCTGCTGACAATCAACTTTTCATCGATGTTGTCGTTCTATCAAAAATATGCCATTAGATCTTTCTATACCACTACGCAATTTTTCTCCATACATCTCCTTATTGTGTCGGTATACTGTGTAGGTATATAAGTATGTATGTATATCCTTTTGTCTTCAAAATATGTTTTATAAGTAAGTGATGGCACATAACAATTTGGTTTCTTGCCATTTTTTGTCTTAGTTAATTTAGATAATCATAATACATTCAGTCAAGTAATTCATAAATACTCGATAAATTGGTAACACCAACACTATAGCGCTTAATTATCTAAGCCCACAGTTCTTGAAATCACATTAATTCATAAATATTGAATAAATATAATATTCATATAATATTCATTTAAGCCGGGTCTATAAGTTTAAGTTTAAGTTTATAAGTTTATTAAGTCGAGTTGATAACGGGACGATGGCCCCAGTGATCAGGCGGCTGACTATCGTTGTGGGAGGACGATAGGCGCCGGGGTTCAATTCTCTGGAGGGATGGTGACATTTTTTCAGAGAGTTTAATCCAGGATCGACTTGCCATTCGCGGTTGGGAGCAAAGTGATTAACAGCGCGCCATCATAAAAGGCGACATGATGCTGTCACAAAGCCACTTGAACACAACTTACACAAAACTACACCGCGACAGTTGCAGTGATAGCCAAACAAGCGATACAGCTTACGGACTCGCTGCAGCTAAGCACCCACCACACATAAAAAAATATTTAAAATTTGTATAATGATAAGCCTCGATAGTTGTATTTGTATTTACAAATTATGATTCAATTGCAATATACATATTCTTAATATACCGCAAATTATGTACAAAGAGTGTTTTGTTGTAAAACTGAGGCAATTTATTTTTGCTTATTTTTGCAGTTAGTCTCAAAAAGTAAGTAAAGAAACCTGCATAAAACGGCAATAGAACAATTTCGAAATGCTTGTTCACAGACTTTCCGGACGTCAGGAAACTCTCAGGGGATGCTACTACTATTACACTATAAAAATTATGCCTTATCTATTATGGCAATATATACTTGATGAGGCGAAATAAATATATGTTACATATGTTACATATGTATGTACAATATATTTAGAATACATTAAAACCCTGTCAACTCCTTCAAATTCCGAAAAAACAATATCTGAAAACATTAATATGAATGAAATAAATTTAAACAAATATTAATGAGACCATTCCTATTCAGCCAAATTTAGAAATCATTAAAAGCAATAAACCAAGAGATAATTGTTGAGTACGTTTCCAAAATCAATATTTTATTTCAGTAGTACTAGCGACCTCTTGTATACAGGCGCCCAAACCTTGTAGCCTTACATATTTCAGATATATAGTTTGTTTCAGTTATCTACGTTATGGTATCTGTATGAGAAAACAGTGATTAAATCTTTACTTCCGATTGCATTAGATGGAGCACATTGTAATAGTTGATATGATGCTTTTACTACTAATAAGCAGCTAGATCTATTACAAGAAAATGTTTTGTAGGCAGGGATCACATATAATACTAACCGCAACAGTTATAATAACATCTAGATATACATACCTTCCAATAAATCTACTTCTAATGTAGGTAAGTACGTATGTATGTATGTACTTACATATCAGTAAAATTTAAATTACCGATTTACAAATTTTTAATTGAATAATTTAGGTGGTTACATTTGAATTATTTTCTGGTTCAGTGTGACAAAATTCAATTTTTACGAAAATATTTGACAGTGAACGTAGTTCTTGATTAGATAGACAGATTTTTAGATTTTGTGCTATTGTTTTTGAACGATTATTTTACACATACAAATATAAACCAATCAGATTCGCGTATTACTGAAGCAACTCGAAATTACAGCGGTAATTTTTCGATAATTTTCATAGTAGAATAATTAGGCGTTGTTATGGAAATGCGGTTAATAAGGATAGACATTTCTAAAGTTCTCTCAAAAAACTGGTAATTTATACATGAATTAATAAATAAAGAGTTTAGATAAATTTCAATTTGTATTACGTAAAATAATCTAATCAAATACCATACGAGCTTTGAATTAAAATCGATAATTTCAAAGCTCTTATGGTATTACTACAGAAAATAAAATACGTCCTCCTAATACACGGTAGTGCTCAATAAGTGCGAAAAATTACACTGGGCTATACCTTGGATTATTCTAAGAAAAGCAGTTCATATAAACATATATCCGCAATTAGTTTGTTACGGAGTTACACGATGTTGTCGTATATTACAGCTCGAACTTTCCTTCTTTACAGTGATAACGTCAAGCTTGACAGTGACAGGTGAGCATATGTTCAAATTTCACTACTGTTTTTATACCACTTACCATAAATCAATACACAAACGTAGAAATGTGCGATATGCATTTTGTATACGGGCATGCTAATGGCAATTCATTAGCAGCCAGGCGTCTTTACGCAGAAGTGTACACTCGACGAGTACTTCCTCATCACACCACGTTTGTGCGTCTCCACCAACACCTTCAGGAAAGCGGAAGTTTTCAGAAAAGAACTTCTGACTGTGGACGACACCTAGTAGTTAGAACCGCAGAGCTAGAAGAAGCAGTTATTAATCAGATTAAAGAACGTCCGGATACAAGTACAAGGCAGATCGCTCTTATACAAAACGTTAACCACCAAACAATTTGGAGAATTTTAAGACAACTATTGTTTCCGTATCACATTCAGCGCTATTACTAGGAGATTTGGCACAAAAAGTTGTTTTGTGCGAATGGCTTCTACAGATATTTGCAGATATTCATTTTTGCACAAGTGCTTTTTACTGATGAAGTTAATTTCCCCAGGACAGCAATAACAAATTTTTGTAATAATTATATTTGGACAGAACCAAACAGATACGCAATAATAACTCGTCATCAACATCGATTTTCGCTAAACGTATGAATTAGAATCAGCAACGACTTCTTAATTGGGCCACACTTTTTACCGGAGAGGCTAACTGGTGACATTTCCATTTTCTCGAAGAGGAGCTACCAATACTGCTGGAAGATGTACCACTCCAGATCCGACACCAAATGTGGTTTATGCATGACGGCGCTCCAGCACATTACAGTCAAACTGTCTGTATGCATTTAAATGCTGTTTATTCGAATCGTTGGATAGGTCGAGCAGGAGCGCAACTTTGGCCACCTCGGTCTCTAGACTTGAATCCATTGGATTTTTTTCTCTGGAGACACTTGAAATCTTTAGTTTATTCCACCCCAATTGAAAATATTGAAGATTTACGGAATTGCATCATGCAATTCGGAATACGCCTGGGATTTTTGAACGTGTTCGTCAGTCAATGATAAGAAGGTCCAAATCATGTATTATAATTTTGTTCGATAGTTTTTGCAAATAAATTTTAAATGTCTTAAACATCATGCAATTAACAATAGATACGAGAGGCCCTGTATATAACTGACAAGATATTCATATGCTCATACAGATGCTTAGATTTATAACATAAATAGGCGGGGAGCTTTGTTTTAAACTATTGTGATAGTTATTATTCATTACATCTGATAAATTTACCTTTATTATTTCACATTCTTTACACTTTTATTATATTTGTGATATATCTTATTATATATTATATTATTGATATATATACCCGGCTTTTTCCAATTACATTACCTCCCTAACGTAGTACGGTCGATACTTCCCCTCAACAAATAATAATATTTTTTTTTAATTAATGTTCCTCCACACACTTCACCTCAACCCAGGTTGCACCCCTCCCAAAAGGAAGAGAGGCATCCCGGGAATTCTCACGCGAGACAACGAGCAGCAATCATCCCACAACCGCAAAACGAAAAGTGAGAGTGATCCCCGCCACGTGCCCCCAACAAAAAAAAACAAGTTACAATGCATATAACCAGAGTAATTAATCTAGAGAAGTCAAATAAGTTCCATAATAACTAAACATATAATAACACCAGTGTGGATAGGTGGAAAACCTGCTAAACGTCACAATGGACGCTTGTCAGCGGTATATAACCACAAACCAATTACAAAGAAAGAAAAGTGAAGTGAAGTATCCCAACAAATTATTAATGAAACTACCGAAAGGTTAAACAAACAAAAATAAATAAATAAAAATTATAATAAAATAAAAATCAATAAGTCAACATCCAGCACTAGAAGCAGCAGTAAGGCAACAAATCAATAACCCACACTTGAAAACACAAAAAAAAAAGATAAATTCACATAGCATTGTGCAAATAAATAATATTCCGGAAAACGGTAAAACGTAAATAAGAACTTCGCACAACCACATATTAAATCACACCAACACCAGGTATCAAATGTTTCAGTTTCTTCTTGAAAACACCAATAGATTTTATCTTTAGCAAATCCATAGGCAATTTATTCAGCATATTTGGTAATAAAGTATCCAATTTCCTCATTCCCTACTTGTTGGAGTGTCCCGCCACCACTAATGTACCTCTCTCCTTCGCTCTAGTGAAGTGATCGTGATCAACTATATCATATAGGTCAAAAGCACACAAATTAGTTAGAAGTAATCTAAACTGAAACAGTTTATCAACAGAAAGGAAATTCCTTTTCTTAAACAAGTCAACACCGGGATCAATTTCTTTTGACATGTTTTTCAATATTAACCTCTGTACTGAGGTAAGTCTATCTATCAAGTAATTCGACGCAACACCATAAACCGTAATGCCATAAGTGATAATTGATTCCACAAGTGTAAAGTAGATTGTGTACATAGTGCGCAGAGGTATCATATCTGAAACGTAATAAAATTGATGAGCAAGGAGTCTAAGTCTGGAACATAACATATCAATATGTTTATTCCATAAAAGATATTTAAATTCATGAACTACGTCTATATTCATAGTGCAATCACAATCTGAGGTAACGAAAGCTCCGCTGTGTAGACAAGCATGTTTATGTAGAACAACATCGATGGAAAGAGAACCAGCCATATGTGGAGGAACGAATGTGCATCAGCTTAGATTTTTTGCAATTTATCAATAGTTTCTTATTATGAGCCCATTCCAGAAAAGTATTAAGGTCCTCCAGATTTAATATCGCGTTTTCAGATTTAATATCATAAAGCGTTTTCTAGGTTATAATGGGGGACACCATTCACTAAGCTCCTCATTTCCAACACAATCTAAATTTGCGGTGAGACAAGTAATCAAACCTCCCAAGGCTAAACCCCTCACTCCACATTTCTCTAACAACTTCAAGAGCATATTAGCATTAAGTCGAAGGCTTTCGAAAAATAAAGATAATAATCACACCTTTTGAAACAACAACCTATGTCTTGATCTTGTTCAAGGAAGGAAGCAAAGAAATAGGTCGATAATTAGAAAATTTTTTGTAGGATCCAGTCTTATGTATGGGATACTAATGCAATTCTAAAAGCATCCGGCACAACACTATTTGATATGCACATCTTAAACAAAAACTCTGACGGGACGACAAAAACTTCTTTGAATCTAATTATATATTTGATATGCATATTATCATGTCCAGATAATTTTTGTAAAATATTATTGAACTACCTCTCAAAAACATCTGCATCCATTTTATCCTGGTAATCAGCTGTTTTTCTTCCCTCAAATACCAACAAACCATCGTCAACAAAACCATTTTTCAAACCAATATGTAAAATAATTAAGCGTCTACGTTTACCAACCGCATTTTTTAGACCCGTTGTTACACCATCTATAAATGCTTGTCTGCGTGTTGTAACATTAATATCTACCCACACTTTTGCCTTTGTGTGTCCTTCATTAAGCCAAGTTTCATCTAAATAATATACGTATTGGACGTTGTTCAGTTCTATATTTTTTTATCGATGATAAATATCTTCGTCTCCATAAAATAATGTCTTCACGTTCAAGTAGCATACTTTTGCGGTTACGTCTTAAATACCTATAAATAAATAGTACATAAAACATTTAAATAATTTAATACCAAAACTTACTTAAAATTAAGCATTCTCATTAATTTATAGTAGAACGACTCATTTGAGGTATATTTTCATCTTCCTTTAATTTCTTTAAAATCTTGTTTAATGTAGGAAGTTCTCCATCAGAAAAAAAAACTATGTATGTACTACTCGTCTTATCAAGTATTTAACAGTATCGTCAAATGTAGATAGCACTGATTTTCTCCATAATCGTTTTGATGGTGGTGAAATTAGCCCTTTGGTTTTATATTCATAAATTATTCGGTAAACACACCTATTCGTATTATGGAATATAAATACACAGAAGTTTATATATGCCTCATTTAAGTATACTACCTAAAGTGTTTGATATTTGCAGTGCTATCTGTGTCCTTTCTTTTCTAGGACAACCACCAATAATTTTCTTATACATGGTTAATATAGCTTGCTTTTCCTGTACCGGCAAATGTCCACGTCCCAAGGTAGCACGCTTTTTTGGAGGCGATGTTGATAATCCACTTGTACTAGTCTGTAAATCCATTATCACAAGCAAATAGTTAAAAAAACTAATTCTATCGCTTGAATACCGAAGGAACACAAAAAAAGGAAAATACTTTAGAAAAATATTTCGTCAATCAGCTGTGTTTCCAATATGGCTGCACTAAAATTGGCAAATTTGAGCAATGTAAACATGACTGGCAATTAACCAATCGTAAGCCTATATTTTAGCGGGCGATTTTAAATTTTGTCCCTCTTAATAAAAAACAAGGATTAACAACCCTGAGATTAACAAATTTGTTAACATTATAATCGTTAACGAAGTATTTTTATATCATATTACAATATGGAAGAGCTACGAATTTGGTGATTGGCGTTATATTTGTTTTTTATTTTGTTTATGCTTATTGTATGTATTTTATATTCGTCGTTTGAAAATTGAGTCAATTAGATGCTTAGGATGGCCATTTTGACTGAGGGCGTTCCCTGCATTTTTCGTTATTTCTGGCCGAAATTCAGGTGAACTACTTATTCATTAATTAAAATTTTTATAAATATGTATATCTCAAGATGATTCACGTGAACTTCGATCGTTTAACCATTAATTCATAAGGACATACTTATATAAATCATTGCTAGTAAACTCCATATGCATACATGATATATAGAAAAGAAAGCCGACTGTTAGTAATCTTTGTGATAGAATGAGCATCAGATTACTAACATTGCTGTATTATAATTTACTACAAAATTGTAGCACCAAATAATACATACTTTTAGATTTTTTAGTGTAAAAGCCGCTAGATTTACCGTAATAAAATATACTATATGATTATGTAAATATTGCATTTCTACTGTTGTAATAATACTGCAAAATACAAAAAAAATTACGGTGAGTGGTCGTTTACCTTACTCCGGTATACAACAAAATACTAGTATGTATTCATTCGTCACAAACTTTGTAGTAATTACTACTCAAAACTTTGCAGTAATTACTATTCAAAACTTTGTATTGCAATGTGAAATAAAATAGTACATATATTAAAATATGAGTGGATAATAGGGTCATTAAAACACGCGCGATTTTTCAAGCACGACGGCGAAGCCGCAGGGCTTGAAATATAGCAAGTGTTTTAATGACCAGTTATCCACGAATACTTTACACTATTCTTTTTATTGGTGTATTTTAAAAGTATATGTTTTGTTGGTTTCAATACTAAAAATAGAAATACGAATTAATCATGGAAAATTTTTGTAATCAGATGTGACATTAGTAGACCATTGGTTGCCGTGGAAATGAATAACAAATGTCTTTATTGCCAATAAACCGATATTGTATATTATGTATACATGAGTGTACATCATAAAATCATAAACAACAAGAATTTCCATGAACTATACGTACACAAAAAAAAAAGGAAATGTATATGCAAAAGTTTTCAGGCAATCACAAGGTGTGATTCAGTGAGCAAAGACAAACTTTGCCCCTGTTCTCCCATCCAAACCTTGACAATAGTGTCAATCAGTACTGTAAGGTAGTTGAACTAACTAATACTAAAATTAAATATAAGTAAGGTAAATAAATATTAAATAGAACATTATGTAAAACTAAGTTAGACTAGTAAGAATGAAAACATAGATATAAATACAATACATCTGCGAGATGCCAAGCCCACCAACATAATGTCCCCACCACCGAAGGCAGCACAACGTATTTCGCCCCTGCGGAACAATCAACCAGTGACCCCGTACTCCTTCCCAACACAAATACATTGATTTGCAAAGATATACTGCACGCACTTCCTTCTGAATGTCGCAACATTCAAATTCAAAATCTCGTATGGGATGCCATTGTATGACTTATATACATGATATGAGAAACTTCTTCCATACAACGAAGTTTTGTGTTTTGGTGCGGATATTAGGTGTTTGTGTCGAGTGTTCAGCCCATGTAGATCATATCTAAATTGTATTTTTTCATAAAGGTAAGGTGGTGCCCTATTCCTGACAATCCCGTGACAAAACACTAGGTAATGCAATCTTCTCCTGTTGGTCATAGTTAACCAATGGAGATCCTCCAGTTTATAAGTTACAGAGTTGAATTTCCTGAAACCGTATATTAGTCTAATGCAATAATTCTGTAGCCTTTGTATTCTGTTAGATGTTGCTTTGTCTATGGCTGGGTGATAAACTGGATCGCAATAATTAAATTGAGAAAGAACAAAATGTTCGCATAGATGTTTCTTGAGCTGCCGTGATAAACAATGTCTGTGGGGGTAGATCTGCTTAAGATTTAAAAATGCTTTACGAATGTATTGATTTATTTGTTCTTTGTATCTAAATGAATTATCAAGGAACAAGCCGAGATTCCTAGCACCTTTCGTAACAGGTATGATTTGAGTGTTTATTTTAAGCTGTATAATATTTTTTAAATTATCACAGGTTTTCTCATTGCCAAATAGTAACACGCAAGATTTATTTGGATTTACCTTAAGACAGTGCTTTTCAGAGATCTCACCAATGCTCCCCAGATCACGGTTTATGTTCGAACTAGCTTCCCTCTACGTGTTGGTAGGGAAGGAATGAAGCAACTGAAAATCATCCGCATAGGCGTGCGCACTACAGAATTTTATATGCTTCATGAAAGACTGTATAAATAGAGAAGAGGATAGGAGCAAGTATGGAACCCTGAGGAACACCCGAGCGCACATCCAATGTGTCAGACTCAATGTTGCCCTCGAGCTGGACCCGTTGTCCACGACCATACGTATAATTCTCCATAAAGGCAGTTGAACGCGGACCAAAGCCGATATATTTTAGTATGAGCGAAAGCAACTAGTGATTCACCGTGTCAAAAGCCTTGCTGAAATCCAAAAGCACCAAGGCCGACGTCAATTTTTTTTCTGAAGCTGATAACAAGTCATCTGTGATTTTAACCAAAGCAGTAGTGCAGCTAAAGCCCTTGCGGAAGCCGGATTGATCATGTGGAAGAATGTCATATTTTTTTAGGTATTAGGATATTTGTTCATTGAGAATTTTTTCCAAGATTTTAGATAAAGTTGGCAATATACTTATTGGTCTCAAATCCGCATAATCCTTAGGGTCCGTTTGTTTGGGAAGAGGTCTGACGATAGCCTGTTTCCAAATAGAAAGTATGATTCCCTCAGTTAGGCACGAGTAAATAAGGTGAGTTAAATACGGTAAGATGACTGGGCAACACAATTTTATCATTTGCAAGGAGATGCCGTCGGAGCCCACCGCATTCGTACTAATATTCAGTAAGTGTTTTGCCACAACATGCGTATCTACTGATTTGAATTCAAAGTTATTGTTAATTAAAACCTGAGAGTAAAGAGATATATCCGGTATCATAGAGCCACAATTTGTGGATTCTATAAAGAAATGATTAATTTTATTCGCATCACGTATGTGATCAGGTATTACCATTTTTTTCTTTTTGTTCAGCCCCAATGAAGCATAACTTCTCCACAAATCAACTACATTTCGGGAGCGTTCGAGATAGTTAAAATAAGCCTATTTTTCATTACGTAGAACTAGGGTAGTGAAATTTCGCAGGCTTTTATAATAAATCCAATGCTCAGGATTCTTTGTATGCCGATATTTTGCTTTAGCGCGGTCACGAAGAGACATTAGCAGCCTGACATTATCCGTTAACCACGGCATAAAAGGATTCGAAAACCCGAACTTCCTCAAGGGTGCGTGTGTGTCGAATACATCGGTTATAGCTTTGTTAAAGTAATTTATTTTATCTTCTATAGAATTCAGATAAAAAATTCACTGAAAAGGAATTCTATTAAGATCAGCTTCGAATAAGTTATCATTAATAGCCCTAAAGTTTCTCATTGTCCTGTATTGAACATTTGTTGTCGATTGCTCCAACTTCAGTACGCAGAACACTGCGTCGTGATCCGAAAAAGAACAGTTAACCACGCCCGACCCAGAAATTAAAGAAGTGTTGAAAGTGACTATAACATCAAGTAAGGTGTGTGAATTGAGAGTAAGTCTAGTCGGAGACGTAACAACTTGTTCGGCCCCAAACGAATTTAGCATGTCCTCGAAGTATCCCAATGCTGGGTGGTTGAGATTCAACAAATCAATATTAAAATCACCCCCACAGACTATATTATCGGTAATATGGATACATGATGCAATCGAATTTTCCAATTCATTTAGAAAAAACTTGTAGTCAAGTAAAGGTGGTTTATACGCGACTCCCACAACAAGTTTGGTATCAGAAACCGTAACTTGTAACCACAATTGTTCAATCGCGTCTGATTGGTCAAGAACAATGCACCGCATTTCACGGCGAACATAAATTCCCACGCCACCGCCACGAGACGGTCTATCCCGTCTAAAGAACTGATACCCCTCAACCGCCACCACATCGGCCGGTATATCCCCACCGAGCCAAGTTTCGGAGACGCACAGCACATCGATACAATTGTCTATTAGGAATTGACTAAGATCATTTAATTTTGGCAGTAAAGATCTGATATTAACATAAGTGACCTTAATAGGAGGAGTCATACCGAATTGAATTCACTCACTTGCATACGTTGACAGATATTATGACAGCAAAGGCGAAATATAGATAAATTACAAGAAAATATTGCACATTATGTAGATGGTGCGGGCAAATATACGAGTAAATTAAGATTACACAGTATACAATTTGGTGTATCCGCTTGATAGATCGGATAATTTACAAATGCGCAAAAAAAACAGTTATTTACAAATCTTAAAAGACTGTAAACATAGGAGGCCCACGCTGTGACGAGAAAATTAATTCTTTTAAAACTCATTATATTGATCTATATATAATTTTGTGTGATTAAGATTTAGCAAAACAAAAGACTAAGAAAAGAGAAAAAGGAATAAATCAATCCCTAAATTCTAATAACTAATACTAAATCAACAACAATTATAAAATAACCTAAACATTAACAATAAATTAAAACTAATTTGTAGACAGTCTCTCACAACAGTCATTGAGTTATTGGTGTATGTATCTGATTTTAAAAACCGAGGATATAATTTTTCAAATAATATCAATTGCACATTCCACATTCATTTAATAGTATATTATTTTATACGGAGGAAAAGTGATACCTTTCATGGCGCGCTTGTGTTTAGCAGCCAAACAAAGCAAGCCATGAAAAATAACTTCCTCCACATAAAATGTGCTATTTTTTCTTCAAACGTCGGCAAATTTATGCAAAAATATCGGTTTTTATTGAAGATAAGCGGGTTTGGTAGGATGTTTGGACGTTTAAACCGATGATTAAGGGGCTATTATCAGTTGTTGGTGGGAAATGTGAAATTGCGTTATTTTTACTTGCAATAATTTTTGTGAAGAATGATTATAAACAAGAAATTATTAGTGGAATATTAACATTTAATTATAAATTGGTGGACGAATAGTAAGTGACAGAAATGACGTGTTTAATAAAAAAGAATTTTTTTTTTATTTTTTAAAGTAAAGTATTTCAAGAGTTATAAACTTATTCGTCCACTAAATATGAACGGGAATAAGCATGGTGTACATTATAAAAAGAAATATATGCTAAATAAAAAAGAGTATTGCAAGAAACGTATCCGGTAGTAAAACAGATAACTGTAGACGTTCCAAATGGTTTGGCACCTTTCTAAAAGAGGGGCACATCATCGCCGCAATTACTGCAATTCGAATTTACTTTATATTCCTTTCTACGTGCTTATACCTCTTTCACGACATGTCACTATGTCACGATCTTGCTATCTCATTTTGTATATTGCTGTCTTTCATCTCGCTGTATGATCGACAACTGGTACTATTAGCTCCCTATGTTATCCAATTTATTTGTAATGACAGCCGATGTTAGTATAGGATGTGCTCGCTAGGAGTGAAAATAGAACCTTAAGTACGAGCTGTTTCTATCGTAACTCATCATAAAACTGTCAAGTGGACACTGTCAACATTGAAATTATGTGTTTGTATGGGTTTGTACGTTGCCATAATACCTAACACTTTTCCCTCCGGCGACGGAAAAGTGAAAAATAAACCTCCGGTGGAGGAAAAGTGACACTTTGCGGCCGACTACTCCCACTTTTCCCTTGGTGATAAGACTTAACTAATCATTTATCATCAACTAGTCATCTTGTTTGTTGATAATAAAGGTTATAGTACGAGTATTATTCTCATATCGAAATGATTATTTTGTTATAATATGGACTAACAATATTAGTTGTAGCATTATCAAATAACTATTTCTAAGAAGAAATACTACCGGACAATGCTAGTGTGCCTTTGAATTTACAGTTCAAAGTATGAATTTGACAACGATTAAACATTATGTTAAAAAATCTAACATAAATGCTCCATATACATATGCATTGCAACTTAGCAGTACGGACATTTTCAGAAATTACGGAAGACATTTATTCTCCATTTTCTTGTACCGACCTATATTTTTTCGAAACTCCTTGCGATTGTTCTCAGATATAACAGTTCTTGCAAATGAAGACAACTTTAAAAGTTGCCAAATCGTATTTTGTTTTTAGTACTATTTGATATACCTACCACTACAGTAACAAAAACACTGGATACATATTGACGTAGGTGATTAAAGCAAGTAAGTACAAACAACTATCTTTCAATCTGTCCAAACGCTAATACGCTTCAATATATTATTTGCAAGTGATTTCTTGAAAGTGATAAAGATATCTTCAGGCTATGTAACTAGGTAAAGTCCTATAAAACGTTATTTTTATTGTATAATTAATATAATTGATTAGTAATATTAAATGTTGGTGTATTTATTATACATGTATTAATATTCGTTTATACATGGAGATTCGGAGATTTAATACAAATAACAATACTGATTGACAAACGAGACATTTGAGAACAGTTTAACGATTGAGATAGTTTTAATGATTTTGAGCAATCGGTCCGGCTTTTTCTCTCTTTATGTAATAAAAATATCAAGTATTAACTTCTACAAATTTTATTTAATCGATGTATTTATTTTATATTACATATGGTCTAACAAAATCTGTTTAAAGTAAGCTATAAAAACTATTGGGCACTACATGACAACTCTTAAAAGTATTATTAATTTCTGTAATAATCAGAACTTCAGAACGAAAAACTAGCTTTCCTTCTTTTACTAGTACATTTTTATTTAACGAAGTATCTCAAACTCCATCTTGTTATTAGGATTATTATTAGTTCCGTATATATAATAACAGTGTGAAAAATAGGAAATTATCGGCAAAAAATAACAAATCGCTTCTAACGTATCAGATACATGGCAAGAAAGTTCTATTGCAGCTGAAATCCCACCGTGATTTTCTGTCTTTCTCTTGTTACGCTAAAATCTACATTGAGGCCGCTTAGGACGTCCTATCACATACTGTCGGCGTGATTTTCGCTATACTTACGTCTCTAATAACGTGTGGCTAAGTACGGCGTATATCGAACGTGGAAAACAATAATTTTTTCTGTCAACAAATTCGCAGGAAAAGAATTTCAACTTAAAATCGGCATGAAATGGTCAAGAAAATTTCCGAGAGTTCCTTCCGAAACGGATTTTTCACGTAAGTGTATTATTTGTATTAAAATTTTGTGGTTCTTTTTTATATTGTACGAAAGTGTATACAATGTTGCTATCAACACGACCTTAACCTCGAAATAGTCGTACTTCCTATGATTAACATAATTAGGATTAGAATATGAGAAGATTGGAAAATTTTGGCATTGAATAAAGTTTGCTGTACGTTGTTCGTTTGGCATCGATTTCGTATTTTACATCACCTATTAACATGCGGTTGTTAATATAATAGTAAGAAATGCGCGGTATTGTATAACTGATATAATTTGCATAGCAATATAATATTTAGTTATGTCCTTTTATTTAATGTTAAACAGCGATTAATTAAATACCAATCATTGGTAGGTATTTAATTAAATTGTTGTTTCATTTCACCTAAAAGTGGAAACATATCTGGGATTCAAAGATAACTTAAAATTAAATGTACCTCAATAACAACATGATATTTGCTACTGTCATTTATTCTTATCTATTATGCTTTTAATTTAAAAAAATGCATGAAGTTACTATGATCTACTGCTTTTATGGATTGCACGTATGCACCCTCTATAGGTATTTTGCACCTTTTTTATAGAGGGGAAAATATTCAAAAAGACACCTGCTCTGATATTGGTCGCAGGTAGTGTCGGATTGTTACCGACTAAAAATCCCTCTTTGTGCTCTTTCACCCTCCACCGGAAACCGCTGCCGCATTACTTCAGTGCAGAGTGTGTATTGCCTTAAACGCTACGATCTTCTTCTGTCGTCTAGTTCTTTATTTCTGATTATCGTTGCAAAGTAGTTGAGCCGTGTTGCTGGGAGACTAAGTCCTCTCTGGCGTTTGCCAGGTTTAGAAACCTACCAGTCGTATGTTGGTAGGCCTGTCTGTTATCAGTCCATCTATTGCATTTGAAAAATGTATGGTGAGAATCATCCACCATGCTGCAGTAGGGGCATTGGTCTGAGTCTGAGGTATTTTGCACCTATATATACTTCTACGCATGTATATTATTCGCTCAACTAATAATTACTTATGGTTTAACTTCATAGAATAAAGAAAATAAACAATATAGGAACATAAGTCATTCATACGCGTTATGTATAAACTTTTGCTCAACATATTTGTTTTAAATGTTGAGTTTTGTTGCAGCTCTTTATACACTAGCATTTCTCTTGTAAGATAATCTCAGTTTTCTAAATTTCAGCCACTCACAGATAACAGTGCCAGTATCGCTTTCAAATGCAGGATACGCAGCTAAATTTCTTTCTAGAAAAACAGAATATTAAATGCCAATATTAATCATTCAACACAAATAATCTTTGACAAACAAAGTATTATGTTAAATTTCAAGCCTTTACAATTTTCATGAAAAGCTTGCCGCATATTCGAAAAATGTTTCGATAACTCCATCATGAACATGCTCTTGTATTGGATATTATTAGTTTAATATTCTGCAAGTACGACCGTGAATATTTTGAACTCCTGTTGACATTTCGATCTTCTAACAGAGAATAATTAATTTCACGTTGTATGGACTTACAAATAGAATAGAATTCTTTATCTGCAATAGTCTTATCAAGCAACTTTAAAGGCTCACCGTGAATTCCGGGAAGGCAAGGAATATATGTATTTCTATGAAGACTATTGGAAATGCTTACAATTATCTAATCTTTATAATCATGTATATATACCTTGTACATATAGTAAAACTTTTTATATTCCCATTCTGTCTGTTCCCATTAATGTAATTCCAGACACTAAGAACTCGTAGATGGTAAAACTTATTTATTTTATCCTTAACTAGCTTCACACAATCTTCAATTTTGGAATGCTCTAAACAATATACGAAACCATAAGACTGATCATACTTCTATGTCTTAAAGTAATTACATTCATTAATTTTTTTGTTCTATTAGGTAATATATTTATTGCGAAGTTTACAATGATATTATTGTAACAAATTAAAATTAAATAGTCAAGATGTTACCACTATGCCGTCATTTAGTCATCTATCTGATGATTTTCAAGTCTATTGTACGATGACAAACCAAATTTACCCACTTAATAACATGTTTGGAAACAGCTGCTGCAGCTAAGAATGCCGTAGGTGTAGATGTCACTGACAACTTCTACTTCTTCTGTAGGATACAATCTAATTAAATCCTGGTTAAATTATCATTCAGTTCTTTGTAAAACAGTTAGTTCGGTGGTCTTGTCTATCTTCTCAACATATTTGGTGGCGATTTACGAAATAATACAAAATCTTTGCTTGACATATTATAATTTATGCTAAAATTGCAACTGATCCGCAGAAGAAATTACTATACTTTTTTCATATGTATTTATACTTATCAATCCCAGCCAGATTAATTTTCTGTATTTACAAACGATTCTAGCAAAATTGACACTGTATGGCGTCTGAATAATTTGAAACAATAAATACGCTAGTAAGTTTAAATATAAAATAAGTCAATAAGACAGCCGATCTTAAGATGATCTCACCGCTACAGGTGCAATACGTGACTTACATTTTATTTAAAGAGATTGGTATTCCTTTAAATCTTTTCGATTACTTGCGCGGTATAGCCCACAACCTTATTTATTAAAGACAATAAAAAGTAGTAGCCATTGTACATAAGAGAAATCCCTTTTCAATTATTGTTGGTATTACTACTACTATATAAAAACAAATAAGAGGACATAAAACTTCTATTATAGAAAAGCAAAAAAAAATTTCTAAACACGCCAGTGTAATGCTGCTCGTTCTAAGCCGAGATAAAATGGGAAGAGAAATTTGCTTATTGTCGGGAAATTTTCCATACGGTGAATTGTTTGTCGGGAAATTTTCCTGTCGGGGAATTGTAGTAGTTACTTTTAAACAGAAAAGCTACTCCTTACATTCATTAATATGTATTGTTTTCGATATGATGCAACCTTTATTGGTGACATTATATATTCTGACCTTGCATGGTAGTATGGTAGTATACTTCACCTATCATACCTTTTCTTGTAACTTTACAGCTTTACATACAACAAGTGTAATATTTATGCTACATTTCAATTTATTTATATTCGACAAAGTAAATCGGCTGCAAAGTAATCTTCATGATACAAGTCATTACCGAAGTTGCGTACGATAAGTCCTGTACGCAATTATCTTCCAGTGTAGAATAATGTAAACATTAGCGGATATATATGTACATGCAAACAACTTCAAGATTACAACATTCGCACATATAGTACAACGGTTTGATATAATTAAAAATAGTTAAGTAATCGATCATTTTAAAACCGGTTTTTATTCTTTTATTTTATACTATGCAATTTAATGGCGTCTTTTAGTTTTGTGTGGTAATTCTAAAATAGTCCAAAACGGAGAAGCAAGTACAAACCTATATGTTTATTGTATTTGTACAATGCGACAATTTGATAGTTTTCTTTTTGTAGGAACAACTAACTTACGTAAGACGACGCTTAACTATTTGCTTTAACTGTTAACATTATGCTTGAACTAGTCAGATGTGTGTTCTATTACATTGAATCCTTACTTACAATTAGTGGAAACATAATCAACTATACTTCGTTCCAGAATAAGAAGGAGCGATTCAAATACCGCGCCAAAACTCGCTTCACGCAGCCTAAAATAGTTTAAGTGCATAAATAACTATACACTGTCGGCCCCGAGAGAGCCTTATGAATCCTACTTGTAATGTAAAATATCGACATAGTTGCCACAGCGTTATACTTATGTATGCATATGAACAGCTAGTACGACGTACGAGACAAGGAGACAGTGTCTACTGGTGTCGCTTTGATGTTTGACAGAGGTTGCATGTTGTCGAAGAAAAAGCATGGCGCATAAATTGCGTGAAAAATGCGACACATTAAGTAAAGGAATTACTATTGTGTATTTAATTAATCATTGCGCAATGTCTTAATCGGTTTTAAGATTGATATTCGCAAGTAAACGAAAGAATTATAAAGCAGATGACAATACTATATTCAGAGACAGCTATTTATTATTATACACTTTTAATAATGCAAAATCAAAGTGAAAAGGTTAATAATAGTAGCACACAAAACAAACAAAAATGGATATGTTATTACATTGTATTAAAGATAGCAAGATAATGAGTCTAATAATAATAGATTTCAAAAATAGTAGAAAATAATACTGTAAATTAAATTTTAAATTCCAACAAAGAACATTTTTAAAGTAAGACTTGAATAACACCAACATAAAATATTTGAATACGATATGAATATCCAACTAGCTTTAACTGCAAACCAACGCTGTTACGAACATACTAAGCTAGGTCACAGTATAGTATCTAGCCAGTAGCGTCACTCGCTAAAAATTCGTGTTCTTACCCCTACCTGTTGAACGATGTGTCAAAGCCGGTGCGCATTAGTAATGTACTGAGGTCTGCGTTTTGATCAAGGCTGGACTGGTGTGTCCCTTAGCCTTTTAATCGCTAGTAAATGGCTTACTGCTAGCCATTGGAGATGTAATTCAGATGTTTGCCCTGACTTCTGTTTGGGGCCCTTTCATGGCGGATCTAAGCTTCAGCATCTAGTATTCGCCTAGTGGCGACAAGAGGAGGGGGTCTATCAGGATCCAGCTCCCCCAAGTGCTGGACCAATGGGTTCTCCGACCGAGCGACCCTTTCAAGGGTTTTCCTGGCCAGCGCCATCGCATATTGTGATAATGTTGGAATTTTGAGGTCTCTATGTATTTGCATGTTGGACAAGAACCAGGGAGCATTTAAGATGGTACGTAGCACCCTGTTCTGTACCACATCGAGCCTCTTCACTTGGGATTTGCAGGCGCTGGACCAGGTGAGGGCGCCATATGTAAGTATCGGTCGGAGAAACACCATGTATATCATTAATTTGAGCTTAAGGCTCAGAGAGCTCTTCAAGCAGATGAGGGAGCCAGAGCCCACCTTGCCCTCAAGAAGCGAGAGATGGACATCGAAAAGTGGTGGCGGAACGTCAGCTTGGAGTCGAGGACCATGCCAAGGTACTGGACCCTCGGGCTCCAAGGTAATTCGCGTCCCTCAACGGTGACGTGCGAGGGAGGTGGATTCCGCTTTCGAGAAAAGCGAACCGCCACACACTTATCGGGGTTAATGAGCATCCGCCATTTCCGGGCCCACTCCGTCAGATCGTCGACGGATCGCTGGAGTCGTCTTATCACCAGCGCGTCGTTCCTAGATGTTGTATAAATGGCTGTGTCATCAGCAAACACTGCCAGTCTAGTGCTTGGCGGATTAGGGACGTCGCTGGTGAAAAGAATAAAGAGTTCAGGGCCTAGAAGTGAGCCCTGCGGAACTCCCGCTCGGATCGGTCTTCTGGTTGAGAACAAGCCGGATCGCTTGACACAAAATGTCCTGTCGGAGAGGTATGATCTTACTAACGAAATCAGTTTCGAAGAGATGCCAAGACCGCCCATCTTGAACAGCAACCCATCATGCCACACCGAGTCGAACGCCTGCGCGAAGTCTAGGAAAACTGCACCCGTGGAGTGCCGCGACTCCAAAGCGCCCCGGATCTCCTCTGTTAATCGGAGGAGCTGAAGGTCTGCCGACAAGCCTTCCCGAAAGCCGAACTGTTCGTCTGGCAAGAAGTTGCCAGCTCGAATAACTTCACGCAGCCTAGTCAAGATGACTGCCTCGGCGACTTTAGATAGGTTGGAGAGAAGACTTATCGGCCTGTAACTCGCAGGGAGTTGGGGATCCTTACCGCGCTTATGGATCATCACGACACTCGCGTGCTTCCAGACGCTCGGAAAAACACAATGGTGTAGCATGGAATTCAAAATATCAACAAGAACATCGATGATGCTGTTCGGTAGTCTTTTCAGGGCGGAGTTGGCAATCCCATCCGACCCCGGAGCCTTGCCGTTTTTGCGGCAGTTGATAATTGATGTTACCTCATCACGACTGACTTGGTCAAGCGGATCACCCTGCATCAGAGGCAGGTTCTCGAGAAAGAGGCCAACCTCCCGGTGTAAAGGGCCATAGAGAGGCTGACCCCCGACCCCACCAAACACTGACTCCATGTGATCGGCGAAAACCGTCACTTTATCTTCGTCCGAGTAGACAGCTCCAGCAGGTCCCCGAAGTGGGCCACCGTCACTAGCCTTGTCTTTCTTTCTTTTTAGCGCCTTAGAGAGCCGCCACAACGAGTTGTCGTCGGGTATCGCAGACGATACACCTTTCCACCACTGGGCCTCCCGGAACGATCTAAGTTCCTCGCGCAACTGCGCCGCAAGCTGGTTCGCAGCCTGGACATCCCGAGGGCATCTAGTCGTTTGCGCGCGTTTGCGCGCCTTTCGTTTGCAGCGCAGAAGCTGCTTTAACTCAGCCGGCAGCCACCTATCGGGCAATGGAGCAGAGGACACCGTAGAGGTCCTTATGGCCTCAGAGCATTAGTAATGTACACTGCTGCTCTTTATTAATATGAGCGCAAATGGCCATTGCGCATTTATTCCCTGCGCAAATGACCATTGCGCATTTATTCCCCGCCTGTATATTCGCCCGCTTATGTGCGAAAGCCAATGCGCTAAGAAAAACTCGGTCCCCGAAGATCAAAGTGCCGACAGAGAGTTACTCTATTGGTTAGATACTGGACTGTGGCTAGGTACTGTAACTGCTACGCCTGCTGTGGTATTCTCTTTACCCCACCAACGCAATTTTCCCACTTGCATTTGTCGTGGGTGATCCATGATACGGATATGGCATCGCTGCTCGATGAAACGCATTACTTATAGACGCCTTTAAAGTTTCAAATGGGCCGGCAGTGTATATACGAAATTAGCAATTACATCGCAAATGTATACACGGTGAAACAAATGAGCTAAGCGCCTTTGCTTCAGTAAATTGACATACATATCTGAGCATTTTAGGTACGGAGGCTAATTAAATCGTTATAACTTATTCACCTCCCATTTTAGGTATAGTATCACCTAATAGGCATTAAAAGAGAACCTTTTCTAGAATCAGAATATCTAAGAAAATATATATACCTCTCCATTTTAAAAAAATCCCAAAATCCAAAGTTTTTAAATACCCTGTATAATTTTACAGAGAAGAACTTCGAATGATGTTCGTTCCTTTTACTCCTACGTGACGTAATATCACTATAAAGTAAGACCGGCATCTGCAACTTGTTATATATGATATGACACATGAAATATGCATAGAATTTATCATAGAAGCTGAATTTGTAGTTGCATTTATAGCATGCTGTTTAAAACTCCGAGTTGATGCCCTTGATTACCCCCCTGATTTCGGTTAACCGGAAGTGATACTTATTCAAAAATATTTTCACGTGATAATATTGGTCGACCATCACATCTGTACTTTTATTGTGTTCAAATATTCTCTTCTCCATCTGATTATTTCATCCTTCTCTATCAACAAATTTTTCTGATTACGTTTGACATATCTGAAATAAAAGTTACATACAACAATAATCATCACATTTTCATTAAGACACACGTACTTGAAATTAATTAGTTTTAAGAACATGTGTAGGGTTCGACGCATTTCTGGTACAGGTTCACCTCTAGTAATGATTTATCCCATGATTTTATTAAGAGTTGAAAGTTCATTTTTAAAAAAGAAACTATGAACTATCTGTCATACACCATTCACAGATTCACCACACCATTGCAGTTTTGAGTGCCTTCCTTGTACGTGGATTAAGAGATGTCAGTTGGCCTGTTCGCTTGAATTCTTGAATTGTGCGATATACAGTAGATTTTGCCATTCCTAAAACAGATTCTTTATAATATATTGTAATGTTAGAACACCATGCTAGAACACCATTTTTCACTTGACAGATGATCATACAGCTGTAAGTAATCTAGAAAATAAGAAAAAGCACTAAATTAATTTTATATTCATGAAACTATAACCAACTATCTGATTTGTGTATTTCTTTTAATTCAATTTTATAAAAATATGTAACATTAACATAATTACACACATGCGAAGTATTTGTTTAAAATTCATTCAATTAAATTTAATTCAACACTACCCAATGATAGAGGATGCGCAACTCTTCAAGTTTGTATTTCCTTCGCATATGTACGAGTTGATGTCATGTTTTGACCATCTGACGTGGAAGGGGGGTATTGGTCAATAGGGGTCTTATTATAAGTCCAGCCAACGACAAGGACAGAAAGATGTTAAATGCACCACGATAATTTCAATCATATGTTATAAGGTAATTAATTAATTTTATATCATTTATTTTGTATCTAAATACACACAAGTATTATAACAAAAGCACACAATTAAATTACACACACACAAGAGGAAAAACCAGCCAGTTAGGGGCATTTTAAGAAGAAAAAGTAGGCGGTAATTAAAATCAACAACTTTTCGGTGACCCTGTATAACACAAATTTTGACCGGACCTGTAGAAATTAATTCATCAACGACCGTTAATTACCGTTATTGACAGACGACTATCGAAAGGTATTTCTGAAGACATTTAAGGACAATTGCGAATCATCTATAAAAAGCAATGCGATAGCAACATACCTCCTCTTTTTACATAGATTGTCGTACAGAGCGTAAAATTTATTAAACAGCCACGGTGCACCGTTGGGCCCAAATAATATTAAATTCGAAAAAGTAATTTTAATTACCCCTACGAAGAGGACGGCGTCAATCCACCATCCGTCTAGGCGCGCGAAAACAGAAGCTTTCGAAATTTCACACACACACACACTTTCACATAAGTAAGACAAAGTAATTTGATTTTAATTAGTTTTAAGTTCTCTAAAAATTTAAGAAGAATATTTTTTTTATGAAAAATAAAACTTCCAACTAAATTCCAAAAATAATATTTGAAAAATTTAAAAATTAATTACTTATTTTTAAGTAGTTTTTTTAAGAAATTTAATTTTTTTAAGTAAATTTAGTTAAAAAGCTAAAAATTATTTAGTTTAATTAATTATTAAATTAAAATTTCGAAGTAATTTTTTTTTTATACAAAGTCCCAGCTAAAGTTGGAAAAAATTTCAAAAATTCCAAAAAGGTTTTAATAGGTAATAAAACTAGTTTGTGGTGATTGCCACGCTATTCTGCACACTGTAAATTATTTTTTTATAGGTTTTGATTTAAATAAAATTGTTTTTTTTTTTTGTAAAACATCTTTCTGTCGTAATTTCCTTTATGTAACTTAGATTTTTTTTCACTTAGGAATTTTTTGTTTCAACGTACGATTAGCTCTCGTATTCTGCTCTCTACACCGGCTGTAGAGTTAAGAATTCGCGAACCCCTGAGATTGTTTTTTTTATTTAAACCCCAAATTTTAATTTATAGAGTAAAACTCAAATTTTCTTAATTTTATTACAAATCAAATTTCACATTACAAGTTTTAGCGCACAACGTGGGGCAGAATTACGATATGCCTTATAGTACGAGATCTACGTCAGTTGGCAACGAAGAAGCTGCTGGCGATAGTAGTAATGAATCTACTCAAAGTTTAATAAAAAGTTTAACTGGTAAAGTTTCTCAAAATACACAGATCGTTGGTTATAGTTTCATGAATATAAAATTAATTTAGTGCTTTTATATTTTCTAGATTACCTACAGCTGTATGATCACCTGCCAAGTAAAAAATGTAGTGTATAATAACATTACAATATTGTCCCTAAAGTAATATCTAAATCTTACTTAGCGTGTCGGCAATGTTAATTACAATAATTGCTGTTGTTCCATTTCTCGGTGTTTGTTACGTTAACGTTTTATACATGTTCAAAACCGTACGTTTTTCATCATGCGATAAATGTCCCAATTGTTGGCGCTTCCTAGACGGTGAAGCTAAGTTGCAACTCGGACCGGGCTGATGGTCCATCTTTGTTTTGTACTTAAAAGTACAGATTTTATTAAGTAGAACGGGAAAATGTTATAATATAATGAAACAAAAATACAAAACGTTGAGATGTTATACTTGCATACTAAAAAGTAAACAAATATGGCCCATATCGCATACATTATTTCCAATATTGAACTTGCCTGTGCACCACTCAAAAATAAGTACCTTTTTGGCACGGTATTTGAATAACGCATTCTTATTCTGGAACGAAGTATACACAAAGTATAATGAAGATTATATGCAAAAAAAATATCACATCAACTAGCCAATGAAAGGGCAATAAATGTTGCAAACTAATGGTTTCTCAACTCAAAGACATTATTCATTCTCCTTATTATTCGTATCTCTTTATTTCGTAAGGTTGTTATTAGTGGTTCAGAGTTATGTCACGAGTTTATAGAAAATGACAATAAACATATAAACGTACTTGCCAACTTGAATGACTGCTTAAGAGGTTAGAACGTGAGAACTCGTCATGCGAATGCTGTAGATGTTTCAATTCTGTATGTTAAAACCAAATTCGTGACGCAATATCTATCTGAATGTTAACTATAGTAGATAGAGATAGGCAAGCATTATGTTATCCATCTACAGTCGAATTTTTGGATCTTGTCCGTTACGTCATTACCAGCGTAATTAAACACAGTTATACGTAAAGTATTCATCACCGCCATTTAACGTATATTAGAGAGAAATGTCAACATGACACATAAGTCGATTCATACTGATATTACTCATGACGTAACGGAAAAGATCCAAAAATTCGACTGTATCTCTCAGAGGCAAACCAAAATATATTGAACTATTGACGGAGAACTTAAAATATAACATATTTGTCTAAATGTTTTTGGGCGCTGTTAATCAATTTTGAAATCTTTCCGTTGATTTTCCCGCCTGCAGTTATTTATGTATTGCTAGTTATTACATACCTTTGCCTTTTGAACTTACACTTTGTATTGGGTAAGTACAATTGTTTGCTGTTCTGTTTTTGATGATTCACTGTTGTTTTTTAACGCTGTAGTTCTCCTGATGAAGCGGATAATGGTCTGCAAAATATTGAGAAGTTAATAAATAAGTCACTAGTTTGACCTCTCTTTTATTGCATACCTGAGAAATTAATTCACCATCAGTTATCACTATTATTATTATTATTCCATTTAGTATTAACCTACAGTACACAACAAGAATCAAATGCAAACAAAACCTGTATACATGAATTTACAGAAGTCTGATGGCTAGAATTAATGGAAAACTCACTCTTGTCAAAGCTATCTTGGGAAAGCATTCCATATGTACCTACTACTAATCCCTCAAATGAACAACTAATATGTCTATGTTATGACCTTTACGTACTTATCTTTCAATTCCTAAAGTATTTCCATTTATTATTATTTATTGACCTACAAGTGGATAGTCAAATATACAGCTTGAATAATTCAGGTATGTACTACATACGTATCGATAAAGAAGGAAGATTAATTACTAACACTCCGCACATAGGTATTTGCCGCATCTCTAAAACTAAAAACTATCAAACGCTACACAAGAGTAACGGCAAAAATTGAGCTTGAATTTCTTGATAAATTAGTACTTATTAAGTTGCATTCGAATCATAATATAATAAAATAATTAGAAAAATTCAATATTAATAATATATTGACAGTAAATAAATAATGTAAGTTGTGAAGAAACAGTTCATAAATTCAAATAACACTCCAGAAACTTCACAAAAGTTTTAATTTACATATAAATGTATGTACACTCGGTTGATTTAAAACCGACTCACCCGCCAAGCGACGTAGACCTAACGTCGCACACAGAAACTTTCAACATTTATCTGGATGTTTGTAGTAATAAAGCAATTTGCTTATGAGCAGGTAAAATAGCTACGTAATGCGAAATGAATGGGAAGATCGCTGCAGAAATATATTCTTTTTCAGATACTTTTAATATCTGCATTGTTTGCCAACACCCATAACCATTAATGACGTACATATAAACGCAAATAAAATAATTACTGTATTTCTTCTTATCACTTAACTGAATTTAATAATATGCTACAAAGCAATTTTAGAACCACAAGAAAAATTATTTATCACAGCAGATAGACAGGAATCTATGTTCATCTTAAGTTTGTTTCGTTAAAAACACTGATTTTATTCTAGAATTAATAACAAAACACACAGTAAACAAATAATAATTTATTTCAAATAATAAAGAAGATAAACGAAAAGGCAGTCAAACTGAAAACAAATTAATACACAGAAAAAACTTTTTAATTATTGGTCGGTTCTGAAAGACATTTTCTGCACCATCATGCGAACATTCATTCTCTAAAGTATATGTAATAGGTAATATACTTTTATATCTTGCTCCCATACATATTCTTACTCATGTAATTTCTTAATTACATAAATACTTAGAAATATAGTGAAATTGTATGCACTAGCGATTTAACTATATAGCTGCGGCCAATTGTTATAGGCACCCTAATAAAGTAAATATATTCGAAAGCAGTCATTAAAAATTATAATAATATATAATTATAATAAAATACTATAACAAACAGCAACGCCTTTTTATTAGTTCTATTTATGTAGGTTGTATCAGTAAACTAGGGAAAAAATATACCCTGCCTCTAAATTTGGCCGCGACTGTATGTTAAGATAGCATTAAGAAATTATCGGTTTAGGAATTTATAAATGATCCCTTGCATATGAAACTGGATTTAATAGAAAAATATATTGTATGTACAGTGGCCAGCTTTTAAATCGACACCACCGCAAGCTAACGTCGACCTTATCTACTAATAATAATATCTACTATAAATCCTAACTGAAGGCCACAGAATGTAACCCCCTCTACATTGTTATTAAGGTTTAGGAAATTCCGTAACGGTATCGATTATGCTGCTGTCCACTGTACATATAAATAGTAATTTGCATATAGTTGACCATACTATTACTGCTTTGCATTCGGGTACCGCAATAAAGCGTACTTTTATCGGGTTTTATGGCAGTTTGAGTCGATTTTAAATCAACCGAGTGTACATTTTACAGCATCACGCTGCATCATCAGCATAGTACTCACACTACTACTGTGTGGTACTGTGCTGATGATGCAGCGTGATGCTGTGAAATGTACATACATTTATATGTAAATTAAAACTTTTGTGAAGTTTCTGGAGTTTTGTTTGAATTTATGATATTGACAGTAAATTGTGTTAATATTACATGTAGATATAAAGAAGGTGACTGTGGATAGTATAATTCTTTTCGCAAAACATACCAAATGTAGTTTCTATTTCATTAAATCAGCGACAAGTGCTACTTTATTTTGCGCAATTCTGTATATTTATGTCAATTTCGAAATTTTTTAACACTATACTATTACTTAATCTATAATGCGAAATAATTACAACAATCTGATCTGACCATATGTTATCTAACAATTACATATTTTATTCGTAACATTAGCTTCTTTAACAGCCGACCAAGGTTCTGGCATTAAGTGAAAGATAAGTTAAAAATAATATTAACAAGTGAAACGAGAACGAAAACATGTAAGGCTTACGGTTGTTTAAGAAGGCAATATACGCCCCCAAAAGTTTAAATTTAGGAAGTGGTATTAGAAATAAAGGTAATAAGAGGAATACGGCACAAATCGATAAACGAAAATTTTCATTATAAACTAAGCAATAGGAAAAGCAGTGAACACAGATAACTGTATTCGATAAACATGAGATAGGGAACCGAATACAATAATTGCATTCATTTTGTTCGAACTTAAAACTTAAACTGTGCCACATTGTTATTTTGTAATGATCGATATTAAAGATATGAGTTTATTCGTATAGTTTTAGTTTCATGAATGGTATGCGTATCTATTTTAAGTGAATGAGCTTGACATTGCACCTATATTGTTATATTTCCGAAACAAGATTTCAAATAAAGTAATTTTGGAAGTTACTACATATGTATATACATCATATATATCAGATAACGATGATCAATAATTCTGTGTATAATTCCTAGGATTATTCCACATATTGCATTTATACTGTTATCGAAGCATGCGATCGATGAATGATTCTTTAAATATCTAGCTGTCTATTTTTCTATTTCGCAATTCAGTTTTGTTTTGGCTGCTGACTTTGTGTCTAAAAGAAACTTGGCCTTCAATCCATCGCTATGTAAAATGTTTATCTATTGAGATGTTCATACATATATAAGTTCATTATCACTACTTATTGGTTCATTAAAAGTTTATTTTTTAAGCGATGTGTCAAATAACCGATTATTACGTACGTTTTTCTTGTTTTATTGTTATTTTGTCTGTTTTATGATTGGGTTATTGTGCCGGTTTTTTTTGTGAATCGTTACAAAAATTTGATGTGATTTCATATGTTATGTAACACAAAAATTATGAAATAATGCAAAATAAAACACTAGGCTGTTTATACTTATGTATATCTCACAGACTCTTTTACTGCAGAATTAAATTTAGTTACATGTATTTTTAATATACTTGTATGATTACGTACACAGTACCGAATAAAAATAAAACTACTAATAATAGTAACTGCTAATCTTCTTGTATAAGGACTAGATATTTGTTCAAGAAGGTCATTTAAAGTACTGTTCAACCGATTATATTTTTGTAATTTTAAGAAAACTAAATGTGCGTAAAGGCGCATTACCGAAAAAAGGTAAACAAAATAAAAGTTCGGGAATAATTTTCAATGAATCCATCCACATATTTGTAAGCGTATAATAAGTGAAAATGAAAGGTAGATAAATTTTCTTCGTAAATAAGGTCGAAAAATTACTTTTAAGTTGCTATTAGAACATCGAAAGGTGAAGTAGCCTAGCAAAAGTCCTAACGAAAACAAAAATATACCTACAACTACTATACCACAGGAAGATATAAAAAATACTATATGTGCATTCAGTACGGTTTTAGATATTAAAAATTACATAGTATTAGCTTAATGTTTTATAGAATGTCTTTCTTCGATATTTCCCGGATCGTTAGTAGAATATGTAATAATTGAACTTCATACTTATTTTAAGAAAATGTGCAATTTTAGTAATTATTGGAAAACTGTTGAAGAAAATAAGGATAAAAGTGTGAATATTAAAATTTTTTATGTAGATTTGTTTGAGATTAGAGTAAATATTATACTATCAGTAAATATTGCATTTTGAAGTTTTACACTCCACTTTGATATTTTCTCGTATAAATAGTAATTTCTAATTTACTGGCGAATAGGTAATTGATATCATTGACCTCGAGTAAACATGTGCATGATGATTTTTAATTATACAATAGCTTAGCTAATTGCTTAGCTCAGACGCGTACTAGTTTCACACACGAGACCGAATGTGTGTACAATATACAATAACATACAATTTACAAATGTTTCAGCTTGTGTAATATGTACTGATGACATAGGCACTGAGGTGTTCCGCTTTTGGAAATGAAATAATCGTAAGAAAATTATCAAAATGATATGCAGAAGTACCTCAATTCACTATATTTAAGAGTTAAAACTTTACAATCAAATTGACTTAATATTACCCACCCTTACCTTAAGAATTTTGAAGTGTGTTTCGTGTATGTGTATGTATAACCAAAATGCCTGATGAAACTTGTGTTCTTCGCGTATACGACGATTATCCAACCGCAGCTAGATGGATCTTCTTTTCCGGGTTTTCTATCTTACACCTTCGATGCGTTAACGTTTAATACCAAATTGCACTTTATCAGCTTTTAATAGGTTTAAATATTATGATTTTGAAGTCACTTTGCCAGGATATCAATTCAGACGTTTTCAAATTCTTTTCTCAATTAAATTCCCCTTTGTCGGTTTTTCGTCACCTTGGACACTCTGTCAAATGCAGTTTCCGCCAACTTAAATGGTTTCTGCTAAAATCTCCATGGATTCCACGTACTTGAAGTTTACTGTCCATCTAGACTGCGGTTTTGTTTATAATATGCATTGATAATATCCAGGTTGTGTATGAGATGTTATGTATAATTTTGACAAATAAAAGAAAATGAAAACTAATTTTTTACTCTTGTTTATATAGTGAATTGAGTTCGTACTACAACTTGATTTGACTGGAGATATATATATATAGACACATCAAAAAAAATCGTAATTAGAGTAGGCTATGTGAATGGATTGTTACTTTAGCCACTTTCACATAATGACATTTATTCCTTGACATTTAATTTGAGGTTATAAATTTGGTTACAATAAAATGTCAAATAATAAATGTCATTATGTGGTAGTGGCTGACGCAACGATCAAAAGCATTTTCATAGCCTACACCAATTATGTTTTTTTTCGATGGCACGTTATATATACGTGTATATATAGAAATTAAAATCTTAAACCTACATGCCAATGTGCGATTGATCCAAGCACTTGGCGTGCATTATGCATTTCCCCTGGCAAAAAAAAAGAAAAAACCTACATGCCAACGTACAAGATACCCGAATTCACCCAAGAAAGCGATTGGCGATAGCTCTCAATCATGTGAAACGATGATAATGATCTTTTTTAAAATGTAAAGAATTTCTAAATAATAAATTATGTTTCAACTCAAATATTTTGAAATGAAATTTTTATGCCAAATAGTAATTTTGAATTGTAATTGAATAACAAAATAAATAAATTGCAGATGCCATGATAATTTGTAGTAGTAAATTCGAATAATAAAACGTATGTTATGTAAATGGACACAAAGTCACATAACAGTACTTATTGCATAGAAATTTAGAAGTAAAGATTTGCAGTCAAGAGAAAAAAAAACTATATAAAGAAAGAATAATTCTGAAAGAACAAACTTTAAAAATTAAACTACTTAAATCAAAACGAAATTCTAACACAATAAACAGGAGAAAATAAAACGAGATAAATATAAACGATTCCAGCACAATAAATACGAGAAACTAAACCTATGAATAAAAAGCAATTCTAAAACACCAATACTAAATAATGAACCTAACTTTTATACAAACACCAACTTTTATACAAACACCATATCACGTTCTATTCAATACTTGGAATAATATTCATTAACTTACGTAGAAAAACTATACTTTTCTGGACACTTTTTTATTTCGACAACCTTTTCATCTGAAAACATGGTATTTTTCATTTCATGTCTAAATTTTGCAGGACAAATTCTCTTTGCAATTGTGTGTATTCTTCCATGAACTCTACTACTCTTGTAGATTTGCAGCATTTTAAGCCGGCTAACTGTAACCATCTCCTAACCGTTTTGCTGCATATTGGGACTTCTGTTGCATGCAATATTGTTGTCTATGACCACTATGATGTGTTTCTGGCCATTGTAAGAAGTCGAGTGGCGAAATACTGCAAAATATTTGGGCGGTTCATACTTGTATTAAATCTGCTGTTCAACTGACCTGTCCAGCTGAAAGAAGAATAATAAATAAATCGCTTCAATGATTATGTGATGCTTAAACGGCTGCACCATAGTAATTTTGAATAGAATTAATTGCCGTTAGAAACGCGAACTTTGAAATATTTTGATTTAAAAGTGATTATTTAATGAATTTAAATTTCTTTAGTGCCCTCTAGCGGTGATGGACAAAATAATATTAAATAGTTTGAGTCGCCAAATGTAGACTAAGGAAAATACTTTCTAATAAGACCAAATTTGCAAAATTTCTTTCAGGGGAAAGCAAAAAAATTTAAATTTATTGAAGAAATTTTTATCATTCACATTTTTCAAGATCTCTTCGGATAGGTAAAAGTTAACCGGTTTTCGCTGATTTGTTGGTAATTTAGCTTATCCTTTTAATCTGTAGTCAAAATAGTTATTTACGATACAAGTGTTAAAAGTGCGATTTTATTTCACGAGTTAAACGTTTGCAACACGAGCGTTAGCGAGTGTCGCAATTTACGAGTGAAATAAAATAGCATTTTTAACACGTGTATCGTACACTATTTTTTATACAACTGTTTATATTTAATTAAATGAATTAGGATTTCTACAAAATTTTCTGACATTTTATCACAAAAATAAAATGTATCACATGTCAGAGGTGCCAGTCATGGTAACGCACTGATATTTGAGAATTAGAAACGACAAGAAAGTTTTGTTGACATTTTTTATTCCTATTAAAATAATAAAACTGGATCTTGATGAGACTGATTGAAACTAATGATGATGCCCAATGAATCCATATTACATATATATATCAATATTTACATCAATAAAGTAACAGTTATTAGCGTTATAAACATTTTCGCACTAGTGTAAAAAGTATTTTTTCTTGAAACGTACAAAAATATGATCATTTTGTTACCGAATACGTACCGTAGAAACAATTCATTTCTTTACTAGTAAAAAAATGTAACCGACCAATCACAACTCTTTAAATTGACTGAACGATTATTTCATAACTGTCAAATATTTGCAAAATGAGCGAAGAAAAACTTTAATTTACGCCACTAGAAATAATCAAAATCGTGAATCAAGCTGCTGCAACACTAATCCCGACTAAATCACGTAAGGTGTATGGCAAAGCGTATGAAAAGTTTCTGAAATGCACCAGAGAACAAAATGTCAACACCGAGCTCTTAATAATTGTACTTTTAATACTATTATAAAGAAAGTTTAAACGTAGTAAGTACTTTGACAGTTGGTTGACAGATGCATAAAATCTGCTTTTAAATAATGATAATAATGCATGCTTTATTTAAATGTGTAGCTCACGAGATCGGCGAAAATCGTTTGAAGAAGAAATAGTATACATCACACGGAGTAGAAAGCTTTTTGAGTCTCGCCCAATTTGCACTGTCTCGGCTATCGCCTCGACAAAAAACGTTTGGGCTCGACACAAAAATGACAGCTTTCTACTCCTAGTAATGTAATATATAGACACATCGAAAAAAATCATAATTAGAGTAGGCTATGTGAATGGATTGTTACTTTAGCCACTTTCACATAATGACATTTATTCCTTGACATTTAATTTGAGGTTATAAAACTTATATAAACTAAAGTTACAATAAAATGTCAAGTAATAAATGTCATTATGTGATAGTGGCTAAAGCAACGATCAAAAACATTTACATAGCCTACCCTAATTATGTTTTTTTTCGATGGCACGTTACTATTTTCAGTATGCATGCATCATAAACCAATCAAAACACACCCATAAGCGTGCATAATCGGGCCTTTATCGCACGGCGTGCGTATAAAGGTCGCTTGGTAACAGCCAATCCCAAGCGTTTAATAGTCCAGTGAAATGTTAGGAAATGTCAAATGACATTTCACTCGATGAAATGTATTGAAATTATTGATTTGATTTCTTCTAATTAAAATTACTGTTGCATTTATACTAAAAAATATCGTATGACACAGTGCATAATTAGCTTTTAAAGCACGACTAACGAGTTTAAAGCCACGACGAGAAGCGGAGTGGCTTTAACGTGTCATAATATACTACTGTCATAATATACTATTTTCCACTACTAGCGTTAGAAAACGTCATTATTTGGTATGTTTTCGGGCCGAGAAGATGAATTTCTCTCCTAGTAGTCAATAATAAAAATTATCTCCTACTAGTAAATAATAAAAACAATTGACACTAATAAAATTATGATTACGAATGAAATCCGCAATTCAAGAAAAAAGGTTAGGTTAACATTTAACATAAATAAACAAAGTAGGAAATACGTAATTTGGTAAACACTACTTATTAAAATAATAATTAATAGCGCAATTATGGCAGGTTATGTTAATTCCTGACGTACTGGCTTGCAATAAAATCTCGTACACCTAGTTTTACCTATATTGATTTCACCTTTTGTGACATTTCTAATTTGACGTTTCATTTCCAAAAGTACACTATTTTTATAAGTCACCACAACCTCTATGAATAGTGTCACATCCGTCAAATCTAAAGTCAGCTTACATTGAAAAATAATCTTCAAAAATTAGCTTGCTTGACATTAAGGTGTACGAGATTTTATTGCAAGCCAGTGTACCAGTATTTTTCATACTCTATTTGATTTGCTTCCTTGCGGATATCTGCAGGAGTACAACTACTGTCTGACATTTTTTTTTTGGTATTGTGACAAGACATGAATAAAATCTCAATTTGACATTAAATGTTATTCATTTGTTTTTACAGACTAACATGTTTTCTATGGATATCTTAAATTAAACATTTATCGGAACGGCTTATTATATTACATTATTATTGAGAAAGCGGTTAAATATGCTAGTAGTGGAAAAAATAGTATATAAACCACGGCAGAGAAGATTTTCTCGGCCTCTTAGCCATTATTTCTCTCCCTTGGTATATAATTACTATTTGTACAACTGACATGCAACTGACTGTAAAAGTGACACTTTTAACGTAAGCTAACCGTGTTAAAAATTGAGTTTTATAACATAAACTGACATAAGTGTGTTATAATAGTTATTTACGAACCAAGTGCGAGAAATCATATTTCGCGAATGAGTGACCAGTTTAAAGCGCGAGCCGGAGGCGAGCGCTTTATGGACACGAATTCGCGAAATGTTTCACGCACGAAGTTTGTACAATATTTTTTGTACGAGAACAATAATAATACATATTGTTAAATACGTTATGGTTTATGACACACTACTAATCTCTTGATATTAATTTAAAAAATTTGAGTTGGCAGTATTGATTATTTGAAGTGACATTTAATTTAAAATTATCAAATTCAAAATGGTAATTTATATAATATTTGTTGCTGTTCTGACATTATATACCTTTCCAAATATAACAATTTCTATTTCATTTCCTTTTATTTTCATAGAAAAACAACGCACTGGGTAGTATATTATTCAGGTTAGGGATTTATGATTTTAAAATGTCACTGAATTAATCAAGTTCCAGTAAGTACCAACTTTACTTTTACGCACTCGTGCTTAAAGTGACTTTTTACGCACGCAAATCAAATCGTGAAATGACAGGTTTTGATAGGCGAGTACAAAAAACACTAGTGCGAAAATTTTTATAACGCTAATGACAGTTACTTTATTGATGTAAATATTGATATATATGTACATACATTAGCATTCCAACAATTACTATATAGCATGGATTCATTGAGCATCATCATTAATCTCATCAAGACCCAGTTTTATTATGTTAATGGGAATAAAAAAACGTCAACAAAACTTGCTTGACGTTTCTGATTCTCAAATATCAGTGCGTTACCATGACTGGCACCTCTGACTTGTGATACGTTTAATTTTTGTGACTATATCACTCACATATCTGTCAACAATTCACACAGTTGGAATTCCTTAGCAACAGCCAATGACATTCGTTTTATAGCGAAAAAATCGCGTGTGAATTTTAATAAGTGATAAAATTACTCGTGGTTTTATCAATACAAATGGAGTACTGTACAACGACTCATTTTCACTCACAATGCTCGCAATTACTACACAAAGCAAATCTTGTTCATTTTTTTTTGTTTCCTCTTCTTCTGAGTTACCAGCCAAATATATGGCAAAATGAACACAACTAAGAGAGTAAATTACGAAAATATTCGATAACTGCGGCACTACCTACATTGCAACAAATTTTGTTCGTGATATAGTCTTTTTAAATACAACGCGTGACCAAGATTTTCTTTGATAAAATTGATTTGGATAATTTGTTCGTGCTTGTTGATCTTAAATAATTTCACTCGCCCTTCGGGCTCGTGAAATTATTATCTCAACAAGCACTTACAAACTATCCAAATCAATTTTATCGATAAAATCTTGGTCACTTGTTATATTACTCATGATAAAATGTCAAAACATTTTGTAGAAGTCCTAATTCATTTAATTAAATATAAACAGTTGTATAAAATAGTATATTATGACACTAGTGCATAATCAAGCTTTTAAAGCACGAGTAACGAGTTTAAAGCTACTACGCGAAGCGGAGTGGCTTTAACGATACGAGTGCTTTAAAAGCTACTTATGCACTCTGTCATACGATATTTTTTGGTATAAATGCAACAATAATTTTAATTAGAAGAAATCAAATCAATAATTTCAATTAATTTTTACAGTCAGTTGTATAAAAATGTATGTTTCCATTTAATATTTTTGATAAAGAACAAAATTTCCGAAAAAATATAAACAGTGCCTTCTAACCTGCGCGTCACTTCTTAGATTAGTTCGAATTTAAGCATCAGAATTGTAGTATAGGGTCAGATTGGAGAAATGCTGTTTCTAACGAGATTAAGTTTGCAAAATTCGGTTCAGCAGAACCGGAGTTACAAGCGTTCCTTCAAAACAAACTTTCTCTTCCTCCCCACTCTTTATTCGGCAAAATAAAAAAAAATAGTCAGTGTAAACTGTGCGGAAGTTTTAAGGAGATCGCACACTGAGGCGCGGTGAAGCGAGACCTGATGCGCATGTGCATGATATATATATAATGGTGAAAAACATCCCTTATGGGATTGCACCGCCCCCTAAGGAGCTTTCTAGATCCATTTTTTGGGGTGGATCAGTCCTCATTTCCAATTTTATGCGTTATCTCTCTCCATATCTGTCTGAGTCCGGCTTTCTCTTTCCACCTAACTACTCCTGCTCTTCTCAGATCCTCTTCTACCTCCTGTAGCCATCTCGTTCTTGGTCGTCCGCGTCTTCTTTTATTCGCAGGTTCCCACATTAGTAACAAGCGCAACACCGAAGACGGTCCAGTTCTCCATACATGCCCCAACCACTTTGCCCTTTTCTGTTTTATTTCTCGAACTACATCTTCACCCTTCAGCTCTTTCCTTATGTCACTGTTCTTCCTTGCTCTATACAAATTTCTTCCTATTTTGACCGGTCCTAATATTGATCTCATTATCCGTCTTTCTACTATTCTGAGTGTCTCTTCTTCTTTTTTTGTAAGTGTCATTGTTTCCGCGGCATATGTTATTATTGGCTTTATCATTATTCTATATATCATTAGTTTTGTGTTTCTCGTAACTATTTTACTTTTTAATAGTTTCTTATTTGCATGAAATGCTTTATTTACAGCCATTATTTTTTCTTCTATTTCAGTTCTTCTTTCCCCACTCTTTTCCATCATAACACCCAGATATTTAAATTTGTTCGTCTGCTCAAATTCATGTATTCCTATTTTTATTTTTGCATTCCTTATGTTTTTACCAATGATCATTATTTTTGTTTTATCTTCGTTTATTTTTAAACCCATTTTTTGCCCTTCTATTACTATATCTTGCAACATTTTTTCCATAACTCTTCTCTGTTTAGCTATTAATACGACATCATCAGCATATGCAACCAGTTGTCCTCCTCCAGTTCTAAGACTACTCTTATTAATCCCCCTTGTAACATATTCCAGTGCTAAGTTGAAAAGTGTTGCTGACAATGAATCCCCTTGTCTTACTCCTCTGTTAGTACTAAACTCTTCTGTTTCACCTTTTTGCGTTATTATACTGACTTTTGTCTGCGTCATGGTCATATTTATCATCCTTCTAAGCTTGATATCTATCCCTAGTTGTTCTAATGCTAACATGAGTTGGTCCCTCTTCAACGAATCAAAGGCCTGCTGGAAATCTATAAAAAGCATTTCTATTTCCATATTATATTCATGGGCTTTTTCAATTATTTGTTTGACCACATGGATAGCATCAACTGTCGACCGACCTTGCATAAAGCCACACTGATAAGGCCCTACCACATTTTTCACTTTTTCAGCTAAACGACTCTGTATGATTGAGGACACGATTTTATAAGCGACATTCAGTAGTGTAATACCTCTGTAATTATTACAGCATTGCTGGTCTCCTTTTTTATGTATCGTTAAGATTTGTCCCTTCCTCCATTCTTCCGGCATCCTTTCTTCTTTCCATATCCTTTTCACTAACTGATATATCTGTTCCCTTATTTGGTGTCCTCCGTATTTTATTAATTCCATGTTCATTCCATCTTCCCCTGGTGCTTTACTATTTTTAGCTTTGTTAATTATCCGTATAACATCATCTCTTGTTGGTTCTTCAACTTGACTCTCTCCATTCTTTTCACCCATAATTTTCTCTTCACAATTGTCCTCGTTAAGTAATTCCTTAAAGTGATCTACCCATATTTCTTTGTACTGATTTTCCTCTTCTATAAGTCTCCCATTCTTATCTTTTATACCGGTAACCTTCCCTTTATAATTTTTTATTTTGTTCATTTATCCTTTTGAAAAAGCTTTTAGTATTTTTATTAATTCTTTCTGTTTCTATATCTTTTATATTATTATCTATCCATTTTCTCTTGCACTCTCTTATATATTTGTTACATTCATTTCTTATTCTTTCGTATTCCTGCCCATCTTCTGTTTTACTTGAGCTCAACCATTTTAATCTTGCTTTGACTTTCTCATTCAATTTTTCTCGGCAATTCTGATCATACCATCCCTTTCTATTAGATTTCTTTTCTCTCCCTATAGTTTGCTCTGCTGCTTTTTCTATACATTTTTTAATGCTGTTCCACTCATCATCTATGTTTCTTTTATCGTCTTTTCGTTCCTGTAGCATCTTTTCTAATTTTAATTCATAGTGTTTCCTCTCCTTCACGTCTACCAGCTTATTTATATCCCATTTTAAATTTTCCTTTTTCTTTGTTACCCTTTTCCTTATTTTTTGCCTTATTGTTGCTGCTACCATGAAATGATCAGAGTCTGCGCTAGCGCCTCTGTACGATCTTACATCCTTCACCGATGTTTGTCTTCTTCTGTTAATTAGCACATGATCTATTTGCGTACCATGTTTCTTGTCTGGCGTTGTCCAGGTTATTTTATGCTCCTTGGGGTGCTCGAATTTAGTACTGCTTATAACCATGTCCATCCTTGCGGCTAACTCACATAACCTGCGTCCATTATCATTTGTCCTTTCGTGTATGGTATGCCTTCCCGCTACCATCTTCATGTAATCCTCCTTTCCTATTTGGGCATTAAAATCACCTAGTATTAGTAATGTGTCTTCTTTAGGAATATTTTCAATTTCTTCTTCTATTTTACAATACATCTTTTCTTTTTCATCTTCATTCGCATTCTCGGTTGGGCAGTACACATTTAAGAGAGATATGTTAAGCGGTTTCCCTTGAATTCTCAAATACGCCATCCTTTCATTAATTGGCCTAAACTCTATAACATTTTTCCTTGTATCCCCAAACAACATAAAAGCTACTCCGTATTGACCTTGTTTTTCACCACCCGAGTATTTAATAGAAAAGAAAGGCTTGTCTATCGTTCCACACCCCTTCCATCTTATCTCTTGTACAGCGGCTACACTTACTCCATACCTTTTAAATTCTTCCCCTATTTCCATCATTCTCCCTGCTGCAAGCAGTGTTCTAACATTCCAAGTACTAATTTTTATTTCATTTCTCTTATTTCTTTTCTTCCTACCTCGTTTATTAATTTTTTCCATTTTATTACAAATTACATTCTCATATTCCATCTCATAATCTCCTTTTTCGCGCCACGTCATCGTATATCGCTTTTCCTGTGCTACTGGGATAATTGCTAGTTTTTTGCCCGCTTCTTTTCTATTGTTTCTTTATCTCTGCTCCATCTCCATATGTCACCATTTATAGTCAGTTTTCTATAACCTATCTTCACTGTATTGCCTTTTTCTCGCTCCTGTTTTGCTATTTTTCTCATTTGCCTTTGTTGTTCCCTTTCATTCCTTGTTAGATCATCGTTGATATATATTCTTTCACTTCTTATATTTTTTAATTTAAACTTATTTCTAGTGTTGCAACGGTTACGGTTAGAGAACGGTTTAATTCACGGTTTTTGCTATTATACGGTTAACCGTAACCGTCTATTTCCCGCGGTTATTGTACGGTTCTTGCAAGTCTGAACGTGCAACTCGCAACAACGGGCGCGGCGGCACCGATACGGATAAGAGCCTGTTAGTTGACGGTGCAGTTTCAGAAAGCGCGCCCGTCGGACACTGTGTTGTGTTTGTGTTTTCGCGGTTAAAATGTCGCATACACGTAAAAGAGAAATTAGCAATGTATGGAAATATTTTACAAAGGCATCCGATGCGGCCACCAGCGCTGTTTGTAAATCCTGTGATGCCAAAATATCACGAGGTGGCAAAAATGCGTCAGTTAAGGGTTTTTCAACTTCAAATTTATGGAATCACCTTAAACGATGGCACAGTGAAGAGATAGAAACTGAAACGGATAATTCACAATATCGTTGTGAATCCGTTCCACCGCCCAAGAAACAAGCTACAATAATTCAGATTTTAGAGAACTCTAAAAAATATGCAGTAGACGATAATCGCGCAAAAGAAATAACACGACTAATTGCTGAAGAAATATGCGTGGATATGGAACCGTTAAATCACGTGAATAAAATAGGTTTCCAAAGACTTATGACGAAACTTTGTCCTAGATACGAAATGGTCTCCAGAACACATCTTACGCAGACTATTTTACCTGACATGTGCGACCGAGTACAATCTAAAATAAAATTAGAGCTAAACAGCATCACGCATTTGTGCATAACTAGCGATATGTGGACTAGCGATTCATCATCAAATATTAACGATTTTATAAGTATCACTGCCCATGGTTTAAACAGCAGTTTCGAATTAAAAAACTTTTACTTGGAAGTAATGCCTTTTGAGGGAGAATCTCATTCGGGCGAACTAATTTCTCAAAATTTGTGCCAAGCATTTAATAAATGGGAAATTGTGGAAAAAGTAAGACTGGCTGTCACCGACAATGCCCGAAATGTTGTGAATGCTATTAACAATATTCCAAATGTCGAGCATTTTTCTTGTATGGCACATTCATTGCAGCTAGTCTTACAAGACGCTTTATTTAAACAAAACGAAGTCAAAGATATGGTGAGCATTGCAAGGAAGATTGTTGGACATTTTAGCCACTCAACTAAGGCAATTAAAAAACTACGAGCAGTCCAGGAAGAATATAATGTTCCAACTCATGTACTTATTCAAGATGTGCCCACTCGATGGGATTCAACATACTTGATGCTAGATAGATTAAACGAACAACGTATAGCTATACAAGCTGTTCTTCCTCAGTTGAATGTCCCCGTTTCTTCTGCTTCTGAATTAAATACACAGCAATGGATTCTTATCGAACAAGTTGTTAAAATACTGAAATATTTTAATGATGTAACAAAAGCTTTAAGTGAGAACGACGTTACATTAGCTGACGCCATTCCTTTGGCAAATAGTCTATTCAAAGCCTTGGAAGGAGTACAATCGGAAAATCCAACGGTGCACATTTTAACTGAAAATCTTAAGTTACACTTAAATGACAGACTTGGAAACCTCGAAGAAATTGAAATGTGTATTCTAGCGACTGCCCTCGACCCAAGATACAAACTTAGAACTTTTCGCATTCAGAACACTATTACCAAAACAAAGGCTCTTCTTTATTCTGGTGCTGAAGCAATACCTGAACCCAAAGTGTATGAATCTGAAGCATTTTCTTCTGACGTTCAGCCATCCACAAGCAGTGGAATTTGGAGCATATGCCAGCAAATAATTGAAAACGTTGAAGGCGATGAACCACTAGCAATTTTTGCAAGTAAGTGCTAAAGTAGATTAAGTGGAAGTACCTCGTAATTTACAATTTGAATTTAGAATTTACCTAAAGTGTTTCTTAAAATCTTAAAATTAAAACTTTAAATATTTTGCAGGCAACGCATGTAAAACAGAAGTTAACGAATATTTAATGTCACCAAATATACCTCATACATCAAGTCCTTTTTCGTTTTGGAAAAACTGTTATACGTTTCCTCATTTGAAAATGATGGCACTTAAGTATTTATCATATAAACCATCATCAGTTAATTCAGAGAGGCTGTTCTCCACTGCAGGGCTTGTGCAAACACCCAAGAGGAATAGGTTGAATCCGCAGAATTTGCAAATGTTATGTTTCCTAAATAAAAATTTGCCTGCTGTAAATTTTGAATACTAATTTTTGTTCTTTTGTTCTTTTTTGTATTTTAAATTTTCAGTTTTTTAAACTTTAAATATTTTAACTACATTTTTAAGTAGGTAGATACAGATACCTACCTATATTTAAAAATTTAAATGTCTGTTTTCTTTTTTAATCTCTATCAGCTGTTATTGTTTACAATGTTTCCTGTTTATTTATATTTACGACGTTTAATTTTACGCTGTTTTTTTGTAATACTACTACAAAAATGTAGTTTAGTTTTTTTTTACGTTTTTGTTTTGTTTTAAATATGCTCTTTCAAAGTGTTGTGTTTTGTTTTGAAGAATAAAGTTTATTATTTTATCATTATGCGATTCATTATAACAACCGTAACCATAACCGTAACCGTAGGAATAACCATAACCGTAACCTTAACCGTATAGCCCGAAACCGTTGCACCACTACTTATTTCTCATGATTTCTTCCTTGTCCCCTTGATCTTCTAATTCCATTAAACAGGTTTTGTGTCCAATTTTAGCAGCTGATTTTATTTTAACTTCGACTCCTATATACTCTTTTACTATCCTTTTCATCGTGTTTTTTAATACTTCAGGATCTGTGTTTTCTATTGCGTATCCGCTCATTACTACATTATTTTTCTTCTTTTCTTTCCTAATCTGCTCTCCCTCATTTCTAATTTCTTTCAACTCTTTCTTAATATCCTTATTTTCTTGCTTTAACTGTTTATTTTCGTGTCTTAGTTCCTCAATTTCTTCCTGCATTTTTAACAATTTTTCATTGAGATTTCCTTGTTCTGTTCTTATTTGTTTTATCTCATTCTTTATTTCTTTTTGTTCCATCTTCATATCCTTCACCAGGCTTATTATCGTATCGAGCTTATCGTCCGGATAATGCTTTACCTCTACAGGAGATCTGTGTGTTTTCTTACTTCTTTTAAATAAATCTTCCAATTCGTCTGTAGGTCCCCTTTTTCCAGTTATTTCCTCGTTCGGCTGTCTATCGCCATCTTGACTGCCTACAAAAGTACGTTCTGGTAACTCCTCTGTCGACATTTTTAATATGAGTACGGTCCTGTCCGTCTCTACTAAATAACCTTGGCGGCACACAGCACGGACTCAAGCGCAAGCGCGAGCGTAAGGCAGCACGTCCAGATCAGCTCTTCGGAGACGAACTAACCTATCTCCGCTTGTTTTCATAAATTCTCGTCTTAAGATAATTAATAATGAAGATGTAACCCTTACTATTTATGTTACTCCCTGCGAATAATTCTCCTATATATCCTCATAAATTAACTAACAGTCTTTACCACCAAAATTAACTACTTATTTGCAATCATCTAACTTTTGCAGCTTTTGCTTTTGTGCATGATACAATATTTAATTACCTACAACAGTTATTTATCATTGTGTGTGTGTGACAGTGACTTCATCAACATGAGCAGTTCCTCATCTGACGTCTCTATGTACCGCACACTGAGGCGAGGCAAAGAGAAGCGGCGCCGAGATACTTCGACTGGTTGCTCTGAAAACTTTCCTCGCGACGGCTCTTCGCTTCGCTTCTCCGCGGGGCGCATCAGTGTGCGGGCACGGATTTGACAACTTGCGTTTTTCTCTGGCGTAATAAATTCGCTTCTCTTCTCTTCGCTTCGTTGCGTCTCAGTGTGCAAGCTCCTTTAGAAGATTTCGATTTTGATATTTGTGATAAACTTTAAATTGATAAATTTTGTATAAAATAAGAATTAAAATTTTTTGTGTACAGTTACACCATTTGGCGCTCATCCTACACTTTCCTAAATAATTTCTAGATGTTTCTCGGAGCCACTGTAGTTAGTGATATTTTTTCCGAAGCTGCACTATAAACCGTTCCTGAGATATGGCCGACCGCCATTCCTAGTTGGTTACCCGATACATGCATGAAGTTCAACGTTTGGCGCTCATTAAATGTCAATAGATATGTTCAATTCAGACGTTTGCAACAAGACGCATGCAGTAACATTCGAAACTCGTCCTTACAATAATGCAAATGAAATAGGGTTTTTTTATGGTGCATGATTATAAGTTTTACTGTTTAAAGCAGGTGACCAAATCTATTTATTAGGCAAAACTTTACTTATATTTATATTGTATACTATACTTGTAAGTAACTTAAGCAGTCGAACAAATTTGAGAAAACAAAAAAGTATTTTTGTTACTAATTTATTAAATCAAATATGCTTCACAAGTGTACAACAAATTTCTCATAGGCCAAAATTACTACAGAACCATAATAAGGATACTTAAGAAAACCTAAGATTTTAAGGAAAAATATCCAAGTTTTACATACAGAGTTAGCTATGGATAAGAAATAACACAAACAAATTCATTTTTGCTTTTTTATTAATTATTTCGGGAAATATAAAATTCGGATAAATTGTTCCTAATTTAGGACCTATTTGATTATTTATATAAAAATAGATTGAATTGCTTCCTTTATAAACAATTTATTTACATGCAAACTGGTAGAAGTACTTTTTTAACTTGAATTTTGCCATCATTAGCTATAAGACAGACAAAGCTAAATGTGTGAAATTTAAAAAATCTATAGGATTTAATACCATATTTTACTTCTCACCCGTCGTTCCTTGATTTTCAAACGTCTAGCGTTTATAATGAATATCTACAACATGAATGATATGATATATACTTCTTGGTCTTCTAACCGTTATGTAAATCCTGAAACAAGTATAAAAAGTGTTCTAACTCATGCATCACTTTATATGGCAGTCATACTTGCGTGCATGTAATACTTACCGCAGGAAAACCTTTAGTAAATCAATCAGCTGTCCCAAAACAAAATATTTATATAGGTATATGTAGCACCGCTATATACATATGCAACCCTGGAATTACTACTGTATATACTAGGGCTGTTGCTCGAAACCGGATACCCGGTTTCGGGTAACGGGTACCCGGGTACTCGATATTGTTAACAACGGTTCTGCCCGGTTTCGGGTAATACCCGGTTCTACTCGATTTCAGGTATTCGGTTTCAAATAGCATATTTCAGGTAACCGGATTTCAAGCATGCGTTTTCAAGTTTACGTCTCAGTTACTTAAATACCGATCACTACTCATTATTGTTACATTGTTACCTAACTCTGTAACAACAATGGGTCGTGATTGGTATTTATGTAATTATCTAAGATGTAAACTCAATAGTGTATGTTCGAAATCCGGACACCCGAAATCGGGTATTAACCGAAACCGAGTATTACCCGAAATCGAATAGAACTGGGTACCCGAAATCGAGTACCCGAAACCGGATACTCGATTGTGCAATCGAGTACCTGGGTACCCCGAAACCGGGTAGTGCGCTGGACGGATACCCGGTTTCTGAAAACGACGGGTTTCGACAGCCCTAGTATATAGCATACGGTATATTTATTTATACTGAGCATACCAATTTCCGTGCGCGCCATGTGCGCCGATGTGAGAATGATTGTGTTGCATCAAAACTGATAAAAAGCATTCAGTATGTTTTTGGTCCCCGCTTAGACTGCACCGTTGTCAGCCGTGAATAAGTATATTATGAACTTTCCGGACTTAATATACGAGGGCTGAAAAATTAAATGTTTGTGCAACACATATGTAATGTGTTGGTCAAAAACACATTGTAAAGAACACGTAAGCAGTTCGAAGCACAATAATAACAAAATTAATCGACAATATAGCCTATATTTGTGTAAAAATAAACCTATAGGAAGGAATTAATACAACGTTACGGAAATTTGTGATACGTACCTATAGGAATTTGATACTCTCCGAGCCATCTATGTTTGAATGGAGACATGGTATATAGTTTGAACGATATGATGAAAATTTAAGCGTGGAAACCCATTGTGTATGGTACAGTGTGATATATGTTATGATTTGATTTTGTACCTATGTTATGTATTTTATTATTTCTTTTCATTATGAATTTATCGTAGCACTCTCTTTTCTAATAATGATCTGGCTTTGCTTAATTTTTTCTAGAATCAGAATATGCTAACTTAATAGTGTGATCAACCGCACTATTAATTACGCTTTTTTGTAAATTTACCGAAAAGTATTTGAAAAATAGTTTAAATGTCTACTACTACTAGTGTGTGCTAATTTGTTTACATATTATTATGTACTATTTTTATATTTAAAAAATTTATGCTATTTTGACCTTGTCTTTCGAATGTGAATTTTAGCCTATTATTTCATGACTAGATTTTTTGCAACGTTTTCCCTAGTCCTTGAACAGAATTGTTAGAGCTTGATAAAAAATACATTGATATACGGATAATTCAAATCATTTTTATTTTTATAGTTACCTACGTTAATATTTTATTCATAAATGCTTTAATATTAATTGAGAAGGTAATCGTAATTTGATATATCAATGATTTCTTTGTTTTTAGATGTTTTGTTAATGGGCGTGGCTATATATTTTAATAATATTTGGTACATATTAAGTGTCAATTTATTCCACTCAAGAAGTAGGGGAGACCGGGGTTGGATGTTACAATTTTAATAAAAATATTAATTAGGATAAGTTATTGAAACTAATAGAAAAACGTATACCTAGTGCTAACATCTAGTTCGTACTTACCCCGCTGTAGGAAACAAAGTAAAATTCTCTCATATTAAACACAAAATAAGCTGTATATATTTTTAATAGGTAACTTTAAATGTCACAACTAACCCCATAATGGGGTTGGTTGTGACATGTATCGGGTTCATTGTTACAAGTTTAAGCATCATCATTGGAATTACAATGTTTACATACAAAGTACAAATCAGCATACATACACTTTTCATGGGCTCATCTATAGCATTGATGCATTGTACCCAGTTTTCACCTGGTCTAGATGTGGAATATGTTCCGGCGCAGACTAAGCAAAACCTTTTGTCGTTGCTGTTTGAATCATCCGCTATTCGAAGAGGTTTTTTGGACGTTTTATTGTTTCTCTTCTCCTTTGTTATTTGCTACAATATCTCTTTTCACACCTTTGTTTTTTATTTTTTGTTTAATTTTTACAATGTAACAACAAACCCCGACCATATATTCTAAACAAAATGCATTACACTAACCTAACCCCCATTTAATAAATATGAGTTAGGTAAAGAAATATTACTTACATATATGTGTATCTTCTGACAAAATAAGAACTATGTCACACTTAAATTGCAACGGCAATAAAACGAATTGTTTGTTTCAAAATAATTACTACTGGCGAAAAAACACTCAAATTGAATTTGTCCGGCAAATACGGTGTAGATTAGAGCAGAAATACACTGAACGGTAACACGATTTATTCTTGACCGTTAAAAGTGATGGTGGCATCATCATCACCTTTGGCTCGCAATTCAAAAGAAATGTAACAACCAGCTCCTATAACAACCAACCCCGGTCTCCCCTATTTTAAATGAAAACATAATAATTTATATTGTGGAATAAATTGGTATTTAATATATAGCTATTTTCTTTGACCGACAGGTGGAAATATGACGGATATTAAAAGATAAGTACTTACAAGTAATAACATAGATTGTATTGGGATTTTTGTCAACATGTGTATTTGGTTGTAGCGCGCACATAACGTTTCGCTTCTTTTCTTAAAATTATATATTATGATGTTGGCGCGGCTAACTGTGACAAGGGGTTTGCTCAGGGGCGCACTCTTTCGGCAGGTAGCAATTATCAATAATAATAAAAGTAACGAAAGATGTACTTACCTTGTTAGCGTGTCTCTAACCCCCGAGGTCGTTCATATATGTGAAACATAACACCGGTTCCGTTATACAATACCTAGATCTTGCGAACATAACGCCGTGGTGTCTACAGGCGGACTCCCAATCTCCATCTCATTCTCGTACATCTAGTCTAAAAAATCTATGAAACCTATGATTAGCACCTTTTCCATTTTTTCCTGTAGATTTGCGACAAAAAAATCTCGCTGTAGGTTCAAATGCCAAATCAAGATGTAAATTTATCAGTTTAGAAGTTGGTAAAATATACTTCCAAATTAGTCCAGTATTAAGTTTTCAGTAGATGTATTAATTTTTCAGTTTACTGGTGCGCAGTAATTACACTAAATGATACTAAAAATACTGGAATTATGTTTATCGTACACTATATCCGAAAAATATAATGCTTTCTGGCGTTATTGTCAAAGGTATTTGGTTGTTCTGGCAAATTTAACTTGAGACTACAATTATTAAATAAAAACAAGATTTTTTTCTGTGTGGGTGCGTTCATCTACAAAGGTCATTTGTTGTGCTCCTATGCTTGATTTGAATGCACCCGAACAAAGGCGTCCGCCAATTGTTCGAGAGTTTACTTAATCTGGGTTCGTCTAATTGAAAGCAAGACAAGGAGGTGCACAGGACTTTACTCTGCTCTCCTACAGTTTCTACACAGGGTATAGTACACTAGGTATATACATATATTGATTCACAAATTGATGCTCGTATATTTGTTAGGTATATATAGTTCAATTGCATGAAACTAAAATTATTAATATTTTTGGTTCAAGTATTAACCATGGGAGTATAATTGTTATAGAGCTACTTGTTTCGAAACGTATCGATTGAGCACGTACAATGTTTGTAACAAATGATACTTCTAATTGAAATAAAAAAGGTGACACCAATTATTTCTGCTAACTAATAAAACAAAATGTTCTAGTCAAAAATTATTTTCATTATTGTTTTTCAAAATATTCGCCCTTAAACTTTAGCATTTAGAAATTCGATAAAACCTGTTATCATAGCATAAATTCTACTGTTCTTGAGTCACTTCAGAAACATATAAGGTTTTTGAAGTACTCATCTTCTGGGCTTGCAAATCGTAACTACCCATTTTATCCTTTACTCTTGGAAATAAGAAGGTGGTGATGCCAGGTCCATACATGGCGAATGATCCGCCATGTAATTTTAATCCGGAAGCTTTCAAAAATTCATTCATTTGATGCGCAGTGTGACTTCAACCATTGTCGTGATGAAGGATAATTGTCGTAAACGAGCCTCTTGAGCAACATCTGGAGACACTGTCGTGTACCATTTCGTGGTAATCGTACATTTATTTTCAGACACGTTCTGTTGGAGACATTCATTGCAATTCAAATGCATATACCCAGCTTTCGTTACCAGTAACGATGTTGTAAACTGCTTTAGACTTACTTCCATCTTATTTCTTAAGCGGTTTATTATACCTTTCCACTCGATGTTGTTTTTGTTCCTGTGTTAATTCTGAGGTATCCAACGACAACAAACTTTCCTCACACAAATTACCATATAAAATAATCTTGTTCATTGTAGTCATTCCAATACCTAAGGTGTGTACGGCGTCTACATTTGTTTCGGTAACGGCTGAGACTGGCCTTTTGTTGCGAAAATCGTCACTAACAATAAGTGTTAACCTTTGAAATTTAGATTCGTTGTACCAGTCATAAGCACTTCTCTGAGAACTTTTAAAATCTTAATAAATCATGGCTGTAAAATTTTCTCTCGTTAAATACATTTTTACTGCAGACGACTCGGTTTGAAATCAACTTGCAAAATAACTATTGCAGTTAACAAAACTAAATTCGAACTGTCAAAATAGAAAACAGTAAACAAAAAACATTTGTTTCATAGCATATTTGATTCCTTTGTTTCAATAGAAATATTAGTTTGCAGAAATAATTGGTGTTATCCACATATATGAATGAATTTGAATTAAATAAAACAAAAATAGCTGTTTTGATTGCGTCATTTGCGAATAGCTATGTTCAGTATTAACAACATTGCATTGAGGAGTACTTTGGAATGGAAAATTCAAATCTGATTTGATTTTTGCTCGATATTGTAGATGACGCTACCTACGGTACCTACTGAATCTGCATTTAGAGTGACATAACATGTATGTCTTAGTATATTATATTTTTTTAAGTCATATTTACTGATGTTTTTGGCATCATATAATATCCCTAAGGCCAAATATTACAGCAACGGTTACACGAAACAATAGTAACTACGTCTATCTCTTAAAAAGAAGCATAGAATACAAAAAAAAAGAAAATTAGTATATCTATTCATATAAAACTTATGTACGAAGGGAGCATTTTGTACTGTCCTGATTTGGCTACGCTGATGTTAATATAGCAACACTATGTAATTGGCGAACATCCTTATTTCGATGCTTACGTTTAGATAGAAAATACAAAACACTACAACAATACAATATGCACAAATAATGACTGCTAATAGATAAGTGTATGAACAATTCACGGAAGTTGTTGTATTGTTGTCTAACCAAGACAGTTGAAAATAATAGTTTCGTATGTTGTCTAGATATCGTACACCGAGAGAACGGTTTCTTTTCTCAACAGAAATTCTATTACCATCAAAGAAAGATCGACTTAAAATAGAGCCCAAGAATGATCGTAAACAGAAAGATATATCTTCTAATATACTGAGGGTTCATATTTCTTTAAGATAAATAAAATTAGTAATATGTTAAAGTGATAATTCTTTTGCAAAACTGAATATTGCTTTACGTGCAATCCTTCTTTCTTTCTACTTAATTTTTTTTTCTGAAATCTTTCAAAATACATATTTCGTTAGGGTTCAAATATGAAATTTTACTTGTAATTGTCATTCACTCAGTTACTGAACTCGTATCTTAATGTATAAAAAATACTAATTTTGTAGAATATTCGCCTTTCTTATAAAAATACGAGACACATTTCACATAAAACACTGTTCATTACTCTAAATCGAACGAACTTGCTCTTATAACTAGTTATTGCTTACAATTGAAAAAAAATCGATGTACTTAATTGTACATCTAAAATAAGAGGACAATTTGTTACTTCCTTTTGTTTGTTTATTTCTGCACATGTCAAACGAATGCCTCCTAGCTTTAATATAAAATCACCGATATACCTACCAGTAGGAGGAAAATTTGTATGATTTGAAAATATTTTTCAGTGTATACATGTATTCCACTACTTATAAACACTAGTTCCTCAGAAGTATAAGGATTATTTCTTGTGTTTGTCTTTAATAAATTGCTTACTATATTTTCAGATTGATAGCGAAAAAAGAGTTATGCGAGCATTCTACTACAGACTATTGCCAAAAAGTGAATGGAGAATATTGTGTACCTAGGTATGTCACTTCTAAACGTAATAAATGATTACACCTTTACTTTCTTTATTAATAACTTTTAAATAACCGTTACATTCTTATCGAGAAAACATTATATCTGTACTCATATGTTACAACTTGTCCCGTCGTATGTGAATATGATATGCGCACTATTGTATCTTTTGATAATGCTAGATGGCGCATTCCCGTACACAACACCTCCACCCTTACTTACACCTGGAAGGCGAAAACCTGTACGGAGGCTTGATGGCCTGGCGAGGTCGTTGATTCGCCGTTTCGTCTGCCGTTGCTCGTATCTGTGTTTCGCTAGTCCTTCTTGTTGGAGTCCTGCATGGCACTGGACTATTGTCTGGAACATTCTTCTTTGGGCTCCCGTTCATAGTAATAGAGTTTCTTGATGTCGCCGGAGGTGAGGCTTGCTGTAAAGGCTTGATACTGATATAAGTGTACATGGGGGGATTTATAAATGAGTGATTGGTATTTTGGTTATTTGAAGCAACCGTAAAAATTGACTTGTTTTGTACGGAGTTTGGTTCGCTGGAATCGGTTATTTGACTTTTAAGCATTTGATTTTCGAACATACGTTTTGTTGCCGGATTGAATCTCGTAATCTACCGAGCCAAACTTCTTAGTTACCGTCCCAAAATTCCACTTCGTATTTCCCCCGTAATTTCTAAAAGATAATCTTTGTCCAATGTTAAAACTTACTTCCTGTCTTGGTTTAGTTACTTTTACCATTGTTTCTTGCTTATCTTCCACTCGTCGATTAACATCTGGTATCATACAGTCTAGTAGTCTACAGGTACGTATATTTCGATTTAAGAAGAGGCTAGCTGGTGATGAACCAATAGTAGCATGCGTAGCTTTCCTGTAATGTAGTAAGAAATTATTTAATTTTGATCTCACAGTCAAACCTGGTTCTCTCTCTAGTGCTCGCAAAGCTGATTTTATTGTTTGCAATAGTTTTCGGATGTAGTACTGAGCTGATCCGTTCGGAAAACGTGAGCAAAACTCGGCATTTGCATGGTTATTTGTACCTCGAAATTTTATGGTATAATCGAAACCTTGTAGGAAAATTGAATAGTGCAGTAGTCTCGTTGCGCTTAGAGATGGTGCACTGCTGTTGCAAGAGAATATTTTCTCCAGTGGTTTGTGGTCAGTGAGCAATATAAAATGTCTACCATACAGGTAATTAAAAATTTTCTTAACTCCTCAATATATTCCCAGGGCTTCTTTATCTATTTGCGAATAATTTTTCTCAGATTTAGATAGCACTCTTGAAGTAAAACCATTTGGATGTTCGGTTCCGTCCGGATATTGGTGCGAAAGAACAGCGCCAATTCCATAGCTAGAAGCATCGGTGGCTAGGATTAGGCGTTTCCTACGATCTAATATGGCCAATACGTTATCACAAGCTATTTCCTTCTTAACCAAATCAAAAGCTTTCTGGCATTTGGCAGTCCAAACAAATGTTGAATCTTTCTGCAGCAAATCGTATATATAGGTTTTAGTAAACTCATTACCTATATTGTGAATAAACCTTGAATAATTACGATACCTATGAAGGATTTAGTCTCTGTAACGTTTGTCGGGGTTTTCGCTGCAAGTATAGTTTCTACTTTTTCTTGTGTTTTATGTAAACCATCGGCATCGATGCTGAATCCCAGAAACGAAATATGTTTCTCGTACAATTGGTACTTTTCTCTGTTTAATTTTAGTCCAGTGTTCCGACAAATTTTGAAAAAATGTTCTAATCGTCTCAAATGTGTCTGTACATCAGGCGAAGCAATCATTATGTCGTTATAAAAAAACTTGAAGTTCGCTGATTGCTTTAAATACGGATTCCATACATCTTTGCCATGACGCTGGTACGTTTTTTATTCCATACATTAATCTGTTTACCCTACATAACCCTTTACTGGTATTTATTGTAAGTAATTTCGAAGTATTCTGTGATACGCCCATGTGCATGTAAGCTTGTCGAACATCAAATTTGGAAAAAGTCGTGCCTTCGGATAATTTGTATAAGCATTCTTCAACGTTTGGAATCGGGTACTCTTCTTGTTTTAGTGCTTGATTTAGCGTAACTTTGTAATCCCCGCAAAGGCGGATTTTACCCTTATGTTTAATAACGGGCATCACAGGTGTTGCCCAATCGGAAAATCGCATTGCTGACAAGATTCCTAATGACTCAAGTCTATCTATTTGCGCTTCCACCTGCACCTTTAAAGCATAAGGAACTGTTCTGGCCTTTAAGTAAATTAGTTTCGTATCTTTTTCCAAAAATAATTCAGCTTCGACATCTTTGGGGTAACCAATCTCATTTACGAAAATATCTTCATATGAACTGGCTAAATTGGTTATTTGTACGATTGCTTGGCCCCCCATATCTTTAGCTTTAATTTCAATAACATTAACTAAGCTGGTACCAGCTTGGAATACTCATTCACGACCGCATATAAAATCCAAATAATATTAGAACCGTTCTCTTTTGAATTGTTCACCGGTGTTTTATTATTTTTGGCAGGCATTGAACGTGCTAAATTTTTCGCTGAATCTCTATACCTACGTAATTTTATTTACGGTCGTGTCGCATTTCTTATATAAATTTACTCCCTCGTTTGCTTGTTCATCTGCGAAGCATTTTTTTATAACATCATCTAGAGTTAATTTATCTGTTCTTAGAAAATAATTTTGGGTGCGCTCATTCGAAATTCCTGAAATTATTTGGTCCCTAATTTCATCCTTGTGTCTATCCTCCCCTACGAAACCGCAATTGGTAGATAGCTCCTTTAAAGCTGATAGAAATAATTCCGAAAACGCTTCCCCTTCTCTTTGTTTTCTCGACCTGAACCGTTGCCGTTCCGTACATTGTAATGGTTTTGGATTTAAGTGACATCCCAACAGTTTTACTAATTCATCAAATTTATAATCTAACGGCTTTTTTGGAATAGTAAGTGTTTTTAACTTCGAATACATTTGTGCCCCCATGCAACTTATAAAATTCTTACCTTGTTATCCTCCGGTAAGCTATACATCGACGTAAAGCATTCGAACCTTTCAACGTAACTTTCCAGATCTTCCACTTGCGGACTGAATTCGGAAAATATCGGTATTCGTGTATTTTCTGCAACTCGTTCTGCAGTCGCCATTTCTCTGTTTTCTATTATTCCTGTAACCTCGTCGTATTGCTTCTCCCTTTCGTAGGCTTCTAAATTCTCGTCGCCACTTATTGTGTATGTCACTTCTAAACGTAATAAATGATTACACCTTTACTTTCTTTATTAATAACTTTTAAATAACCGTTACATTCTTATCGAGAAAACATTATATCTGTACTCACATGTACAACGTGTCCCGTCATATGGGAATATGACATGCGCACTATTGTATCTTTTGATAACGCTAGATGGCGCATAATAAAGTAAATATTTTTATTTCAATACATACTAGTCATTTTAGCTACTCTCGCGGTTTCAATAAATCTCTTAAAAACGTTTTCTTTCTCAGTTAACTATAGGTATTGTAAGTTGTTAAATTTATATTACTGCAAATTAATATAATAATCACAGTACATTCAAATTAAATTTCAAAAAACCTAAAATTAAGTTTAAAAATTGACTCTTCCAAGGATTTTGCATAATCTTATAAAACGACGTTAAAATTTTATTGGCTGAGTGATATCCTCACTGTATATACAAATGTATCTAAAGTAATTATGTAATTCTAGTAGCCATAAAACAAAAAAGCGAATAGGTATCACCAAATGGATAGTATTTCATAATATAGCAGTTTATATTGAATGAAACTGATATGCGCAGAATCAACCGCGGATAGGTATACGGCCAATTAATGACTAAATACAAAAGTCAAGATCATTTCTCACGTAATCTTTTCTGTAACGAGACCTTATGTAGGTATAAACACAACACAGCGCCTATGTAAGTGCAATTTGCAAAAATTCGTTAGATACATACATACGAAACGTGAGCAAGAAAACCACTGTTTAAAGCATGTGACATATGAACTAAAAATATAGTAACTCTGTAGGACAACTTTAATGGAGGGTAATAAATTTCCAAATAACTATAATTTACTACTAAGATTTTATAAATGTTAACGCAGTAAAATAATTTAGTTCTGACTTCATAGTAATAAAAGTCTAATAAAGTTATTTAGTTTGTATTTAAGACTAACTAACGGATTCTGTAAACTAACAACTGCAATAGCTATATATAAATACATACAGTTTATCTTAATGATCTTGTTGAATAAAATATACATATGTATACATACCTCGTTATTCATATCCATATATGTATATTTATAAAATTTGTAAAATAACTTAGTTTTACAAAGTAATCTTCGCAATTCAATAATAACCAGCGTCTCGCAGAACAATATATCATACTTCTTTAGACAAGTATAAGCACTACTAAAAGAATATTTCGGCAATATAATTTTTGTGTGTACATATAATAAACCATGAATAGATCCCCTTCGCAACCAACTGTAGAGATACTAATTCATATTTCTTGAAAGAATGTTATACTGAATCGAATTATAAAGCATCGTTGAATTATCTGATTGAGTAAACAATTAAATACTCATGTTATATGGAAGACTAAGTTGTCAAAGCAAATTACTATCAATAGGATTGTTTAAGAATAACTACTGCTTGTCATTCTTTACTAATACCCGAGGCATAGTTCAGAACTAAAGGCTAATCACGTATAAAAGGTAATTGACAGTATTGATTGGCTTGCACATGCAAAGCAACATTAACTGCTATGTTATCAATGCAATTTCCATATTGCTGTTAGTTTATTGCTGTCAGCCTTTAACAATGTATGGAAATGAGTGCGATAATAACAAATCTTGCCAGTTGTGAAATGCGACTGATGAATACATTTTTATTCGCTAGAGAATATAGGTATTACACAGCTGCTCAAATTCGCCTTCAATTTTGATACGAAATCATTTATGCTATAGCATCATTTTGGTTCATATAAATTAAAAATATGTAATGAAATCCATTCTGTACTGTTTTCTGGGATCAATATTGTGAACTTTTGGTTACAAAATCTGCAACAGACTTTATTTGGGAAGTCTAATATTTTAATAACATTTGGTGCTATTCAAAATCAACGACAGTGAATGTTGAGGTTATATTTGTTAACTTTCATGATAATATATATCGACACACTTATGCATGCACTACAGAAGCTGTTAAAAAATTCGAATCGAAAATTCTTTATCATCCTCCTGATAACCATGATCTTGTGCTAAGTGGCTGTCATACTTTTCTACATCTGACAAACTAGCTTGCCTTTAAACGTTTTGATGAAAGTGACTAATTCAAAATTTCGTGTTTTTGCACAACTGGTTAAACATCCAAGAGGCGGAATTTTGTATAGCGGTTTGGAAAAAACGTTTGCACCATATCAGAAGTATTTCAAGCGACATGATGATTATGTAGAAAAACAGAAAAAATACATAAACTCTTGAAGTCAATCCTTTTACTTATTTTTACTGTTGTAGTTCACTTGCATAGAAGTAAAATTATTAATATTTTTCGTTCAAGGATTAACGATGGGAGTATAATTGTTATAGAGCTACTTGTTTCGAAACGTATCGATTGAACACATAAAATGTTTGTAACAAATGATACTTTTAATTGAATTATTATTAAATGAATAATTATTTCTGTCAACTCATAAAACAAAATGTTATAGTCAAAAATTATTTTCATTATTGTATTTAAAAATATTCGCCCTTAAACTTTAGCATTTAGACACTCGATGAAACCAGTTATCATAGCATAAATTCTACAGTTCTTGAGTCACTTCAGATCCATATCAGAAGTATTTCTAGCGACACAATGATTATGTAGAAAAACAGAATAAATACATAAATTCTTGAACTCAATCCTTTTACTGATGAACACTTAGATAGTTACATACGTAAAATATTACTTACAATATTACAGTAGCATTCAAAACATTTCTAATATTATTTCGAAGAACATTGTTTTAACCCCTTTTTATTTTTACTGAAATTATTCGCCCGTATTCGTTTTTGCTCGCAGAATACCATCGTTAAAATTATGTACTCAATTGAGTTACATAAAATTTTCATAGAGATACTTCATAATTTCGGTTTTAGTTCATAACATTTCATCGCACATAGAATGTAATTTCTACGTTATCTTGATATCAAGATGTGATTTCACCATGTACAGTGTTTGAGATCTATATTTGGGCCTCACTTTCATCAGCTCAAAATACATATAATTACAACTTAATATAGATAGTCTAAAGGCGCGCAAATTAAAATTATACACAACTCTACAGAGTATTCCGCGATCAATTTACAAATCGAAATTTTGTTTTCTTTAATAGAGCATTCTAGATTTTTGATATAAAGTCCAAGATGCAATTAGAAGAGGATGAAAATACCTTTGTCAAGCAGCACCGTGATTTGCTGCTAGAGCTGTTATTACCAACCGTTAAGTACCTGGAAAATGTTTAATTAATAAAGACCAGTCAGGTGCCGTGCAATACGTTTTCAATTGTCTCGTCCAATAAAATGTTCCTAAATCAACTGATAATTACCTATTCGCCCTATTAAAAAATTAATATATATATTCAGAAATAATTATTTCTTTAAATTGATATTTAATTTTAATCATTTCTTAATGTTGTGCAAACATTGTTTTTCCTTCATCAGATTTCATATAAATACAATAGTAATGGCGCCGAGTAACATACGTGTTTTAAAGTGCGGTAGTTACCGTAAAGATTTGCCACCGAGCGAAACACAAATCAGATGTAGCGGAATGTGCGGTTTGTCATTTCACACACCATGTTCAAATTTGGGTAGAAGTGAAAGCAAGTTGTTGTTAGAAACGAGCAATATAAAATGGTTCTGCGACATGTGTAAGGTTAGGACGGATGGTGTATTCTCCATGTTTAATACGATTCAAGTGTCCATCGACGAAATGCGAACAGTCGTACACAATCAGACAAGTATTATTAACGATCAAAATAGAAGAATAGCTAGTTTGGAGTCTCAGCTGAGTAAATCTAACCTTATAATTTCCACTACAACGAAGAAAAACGAAATAGTAAGGACATCTAGCGACAGTAGCATTAAGCACACGGCCAATATTAATTCTACGCCTCAAACAGAGAGAGAAAACGATCGAAAGACGAATACAGTATCAACATCTAAGAAATACACAAAAACGTTGGTGTCAAACGGAAAACAAGAAGACGGAAAAACAGCGACTAGCGAAAAAACGACTGAGGGCAACGACTCCACAGTAGGAGAATACAAAAACAAATCGAAACATAAACAAGTCTATATCGAAGGAACAGGTGAGAACGCTACTGGTCGAGCGTCAGCGAGAAACGCGTGGATTTTTGTGACGAGGCTCGAAAAACAACTATAATAACACGGATCTCAACATAATGCATTTTAATATACGAGGAGGTATCTCCAGAAAGCTACATACCTACTCTGGAACTTCTCTTAGCCGAGCATAACATCGACGTGCTGTGTATGTGTGAAACGTGGTGCGGACACGAGATTGCTAATTTGTCATTCGGTAACTATCATGTGGCGAATTATTACTGTAGGCCAACTATTAGAGGGGGCGGCGTTTGTATCGCGGTACATAAAGACCTAAATGTGATTGAGATGATTGACTGCCACGCTATGTGCGCGGAGAAAAACTTTGAGATGTGCGGTATCAGGATTAGACTGGTCGGGGGCTCCGATATCGTCATGTGTGCGGTGTATAGATCTCCAGACGCGGATTTTGACGTGTTTATGAGTCGGATGGATCGTCTCATGGGTAGGCTATACCATCCAGGAACTAAAATAGTGATTAGCGGTGACGTGAACGTGAACATGCGCGCGAATCTTATGGATAATAGGGCGAAAGACTTAATTTTTTTTTTTTCGGAGTATAACATGGTACCCGTATTTTCCGAGGCCACACGGATAACCAAGACAACTGAATCATGCATCGATAATACGTTTACGAATTGCGAGGTGCAGTGCTCATCGATATTCGACTCCGATTTGTCGGATCACACTTATCAAGTGATTGGATTGTCCGACATGAATAATATACCCTGTGGTTTAGGGAGGGAACGTAGAATAATCAACAATGAAAATATTCAACTATTTCGACAACAAGTAGAGCTTATTAACTGGCATTCGCTAATAAATGAGTCAGACTACCCCGACTCAATGTACAGCTTATTCCAGAACACGATTCAAGAGATTTTTTATGAGACGTTTCCATTTCGCATAGCGAAACAACCCAAACAGAGTAAGAACCCAAAATGGATAACCACAGAACTACGGGAGCTATCTAAATTAGTGAAAGAGATGGCAAGCATATGTCGAAACACAGATAGCGAATTTTATAAGGCATGATATAAAACGCTAAAAAAATTATACGACGCTAAGATAGTGAATGATAAAAAAAACATTTAACGACAAAAGATTGGCGAACGCTAACAATGTTAACCAGGAGTGTTGGAATATCATTAACGAACACAATGGGAAATTGTTGTATCGTATCAAAGATATTACAGGTGCGGACGGAACAATCATCACAAACACAATGGACAAATGCAATGCGTTCAACGAACATTTTCTGACAGTATCACATAACGTGGGTACAATTGATGCCAGCGTATCAAACACGCCGGAGCCGAGATCATTTTTTCTACAACCAACATCTGCCGAAGAGGTCTCATCGATTATAACAAAGGTATGCAGAAAAACATCATACGGCGTGGACAATATACCAGGAAACATAATACAAGAAATAAAACATATCATATCCCAGCCGTTGTCGGAGATAATGAATAGAAGTTTCATTGAGGGTGTTTACCCGAGTTTACTGAAAGAATCGCGCGTGATTCCAATATACAAAAAAATGGCAGCCCCGCCGAAATGAGTAATTATCGCCCCGTGGCGTTGCAGAACAATTTTGGCAAAGTCTTTGAGTACTGCTTCAACTCTAGACTAACAAATTATCTGGAAAAACACGATTTATTGTCGGAAAGCCAGAACGGCTTCAGAGAGAACCATTCAACACTCACAGCGCTCGATCAAGCTATGGACCACATCTTTGATGCACTAGAAAATAAGAACATGATAGTGGGTCTCTTCTTTAATTTCAGCTCAGCATTTAATACCGTAAACCATCAGCTGCTATTAGATATAAGATGTCTAATCTCGGCGTCAGAGGAGCACCATTGGAGTGGCTGAGGTCTAACCTATTTAGAAGGACTCAAAGAGTGGAGATAGACGGAGTAAGATCAAAGGAAGTATTCGTCGACAAGGGCACGCCACAGGGATCATGTCTGTCACTTACGTTGTTTAACGTGTTTATTAACGACTTACCTAGAGTCCTGCAGAACTACGGTACCCCAATAATATATGCAGACGATACCAACGTTCTCATTCATGCGAACTCCACGACGAAATTATGGGCGCAATCTAACGCGTGTATAAGTAGTATGCTTGATTGGAGCAAGTCGAACGGAGCTGTGTTGAACTCGACGAAGACGCATGCCGTACAGTTTCATGCGAAAAATAAAACCATCGACTCTAGCCTGCTTATCAGAGCCGAAGCAGGTAGCATTGAAAGTGTAACCACTACTAAATTTTTGGGACTGCGTATTGATAATAAAGTAACATGGAGGGATCATATCGACAGCTTATTGCCGAGGATAAGTTCTAGCTGCTTTTTAATAAAAAACATCAGGAGTACGGTGTCGATGGAAGTCCTGAAATTAATATACTGGGGTTTGGTACAATCGATCATATCTTACGGCATCGTGTTCTGGGGCGGGGCGTCGGACGTCGATAAAGTGTTTATTGCCCAGAAACGCGTAGTGAGATGTATGTTGGGCCTACCGGCCGGAGCGTCCTGTAGACGGGCGTTGGCAATTGGGTATAATGACGGTGCAATCGCTTTATATCTATGCTCTAATATTATATACACGACAAAGACATTTTGTAGCAAAAAGGGCGCATGTCCACGATCACGACACTCGTTCGAAGGAAGAATTGTGCTCTGCATTCTGCCGTTTGTCGGTAACGCAATCCAGTCCGAAATATATAGGTGTAAAGTGCTATAACAAGCTTATGACTCTTAAAAATCTATCGCAAGTAAAAAACGGTGCTCGGTTTAAACACGAACTAAAAACGTTCTTAATAGATAGGTGTTACTACACTTTGGAGGAATTTTTTACTGATCATGACGCGACGTAACCGTATTTTGTATATATGTATTGTATTTACTGCCTGCAATTGTACATATATATATATAGTGTTTTAAAATGTTTATTGAATATATTACATGTATTTTATTTAACATATACATTGGATCATAACATGTATGTATTTGGCTCTGGTACTTTTATATAACCTAACAGGTGTTCCTTCTTTGCGGGTTAGTTACCGTCTGTCTCACTGACTTCCCCCCGCCCAACGCGATTCTCACGCATGATCGGTTACTACATTCGGCCATCCGACTGAGAATCGGTCTCCGATTCACTGTAATTTTCTAACCAAGGTTTCATATATTCTGCGCAAGTTGAGGTTCTTAATGGTCCTTCGTGCGCACCCACCTTCGTGACATCATACCGATCGTTGGCTTTAACTTTCACCACCTCGTATGGCCCCAAATATTTTCTTTGTATTTTCAACCCTGGTCCAAATTGAGTTCTTTTAATGGCCACTAAGTCACCCACCTTGTGTGTCATAGATTCCCTCCGCCTTAGGTTATATGTTTTCTTGTTTTCTTCTTGCACCTTCAAAATCTGTCTTTTACACTCGGCCCTTAATTCCTCTCGGTTTTCATCGAATATTCTTACGGCTTCCTTCTCCAAGGCCTCTTTTACCAAAACATCCTCTTTGTTCCGCATCTTGACTCCAGTAAGTACTTCGAAAGGTGTACTGTTGATGCTCCTGTGGTATGTACAATTTACGGCTCTTTGTACGTGATCTATGTGCTTATACCACTTTTGGGGTTCTTCTAAACTTAATTTGGTAAGGACTGGAATTATAGTTCTATGAGTCCTTTCGACTTGTCCGTTACCTCGCGGTACACCTGTCGTGATCATGATATGCTCAATTTCTTGACCTTTACAATAGTCTTGGAACTCTCTCGCCGCGAACGCGGTACCTCTGTCAGTTATAATCCGGGCCGGATTACCAAAAGTCTTCTGTTGTTTAACAAAACAATCTATTGTCTCTTTAGCGGTCGTCGATCTGGTCGGATACAACCACGTGAATTTAGTAAAGTCGTCAATTATGGCTAAAATGTACTGGTAACTCTTTCGGGTAGACGTCATCGGTCCTAAATGGTCGGCGTGGTAAGTACTCAAAGGGTGGGCTTCTTTTGGTATCGGATGTAGTAGGCCTTCTTTTTTTCCCTCCTTTCTGCTGCCCAATATACATGGAACACAATTTCTAATGCATTTTTGGATCTTGTCTCTTAGTTGAGGTATAAAGAAGCTTCGTTTTACCATCTCCTCTGTTTTGCCCACAGCAAAATGACCCACTTCGTGCGCTCGTTTGATAATTTCAAAGTGCATTGCCTTAGGAATTACTAGCAATTCTTTCGCATCTTCGTACTTATAAATTACGCCGTTTTTGGTGAAGTAATTCTCGTATTCGTCCGTTTCCAGTATTTTTCTTATTGCCAGAAGGTGGTCATCCTTAGTTTGAGCAAGTCTTACTCTCTCAGTTATCCCTTCTTCTTCCATGGTCATCACGACCGGATAACGGCTGAGGGCGTCTACATGTGGCATTCTCTCGCCTCGTCGGTGCTCAATTTTATAAGCGTATTCTTCCAATAACAGCGCCCATCGGGCCACTCTAGTGGTCAGATCTCTTTTGTCCATAGTTTTCTGAAACGCGGCACAGTCTGTAACGATCTTGAATTCCGATCCCAGCAAGTAGATACAGAATTTTTTGACAGCATGAATGATCGCAAGAACTTCAAGTTCATAGCTATGGTACTTCTCCTCCGCTGGCGTAGTTTTCCTGCTTGTATAATAAATGGGATGGAGTTTACCATCAACATCTGATTTCTGTAGTAGACAGGCACCATATCCGAACTTACTTGCGTATGTAATTCTATTTCTCTTCCCTGTTTAAAAATGTATAGAACTGGACAATTGGTGAGCAAATGCTTAAGTTTTACAAAGGCGTCTCTTTGTTGTTCTCCAAATGCAAAAGTTTCGTTCTTTTTCAACAAGTCGCTTAGAGGTTTGGCTATGTGCGCATACGACGGTATAAATTTTCTAAAATATCCAGTCAAACCCAGCCACGATTGTACTTGTTTGCATGTCGTCGGTTCTGGAAATCTTCGTATAGCTAAGGTCTTGGCATCCGATGGTTGAACTTTTCCGTCTTCGATTATGTATCCCAAAAACTCTACGCGCTTCTTAAGCAATTGACATTTCTTCTTTTTTATTTCGAGACCATATTCTTTTGCTACTTGCAATACCATCTTTAACCTCTCGATTCCTTCCTTTTCATCTGCGCTAGGAATTATAATATCATCCATGTAATAAATCGCTACGTTTCTGGCGGTAAGCGATCGGAAAATGTGAGAAATATATCGCTGGAAAACGGCAGGACTATTGCATAATCCAAATGGGCATTTAAGGAACTCATATTGACCGTGATGTGTGACGAAAGATGTATACTTGATGCTGCTTGGTTCCACAGCCACATGGAAAAATCCATTTCTTAAGTCTATGGTGCTAAATACTCTCGCACCTTCCAATTTATCCAGGACATCCTCAATAAGCGGCAGCGGAAAACGATCTCGTACAATATTCTTGTTTAATCTATGATAATCACAACATATGCGTGTTTCGCCGCTCTTCTTCTTAACTAAGACAAGCGGACTGGCAAAGTCAGATGAGCTTGGTCGTATGATTTCCTCGGCTAGCCATCCATCGATTTGTTTTTCGACCTCTTTCTTTTCCGGCAGTGATAATCTTCTAGGGCCTTCGAAAATCGGTTCTTCGCTCTTCATAATTAGTTTCAACTCAATGTCCGTTGTCTTTGTTTTCTCTGGTTTATAATTTTCTATAATACTTTTTACCGTGTCCCCGATTTCAGGTTCTTCGATAAGCTGGACGTCAATTTCGTGTTCATCAATTTGTTCTTCATCAACAGATATTTGCATCAAGTAATTGCGCTCCTCTTTTTTGAGTATAACGATGCCGTTGTCTCTAATGCATACGTCAGCGTGAACTAAAAGATCATTTCCAATTATGGCTTTGAAGCTGGTGCCACCTGTAGGTATAACATGAAATTTTAGCGTAAATTGTTCGTCATTAACAAACACATTTTTAGTGAACGATCCCAAAGTCAACACTTTATTCGATCCAATACCTCTCAAGGTTACTTTATCATTATCTAGTAGGTTATTTTGATAATAGGAGTCATAAACATCTTGCCTTATAGCGGTGATGTCACTGCCCGTATCCAAAAGTGCTACCAACTCCATACCATCAACTTTCAATTTAACACCATTCTTCGGAACTGCTTCTATAGTGTTTACATGGGAAGTACTCGGTTTATCGTTTTTACTCATCGTTCCTGTTTTTTTAGGGCACCTCGTAGATATATGGCCATATCCGTTGCACTGGAAACATTTGATACCTTTATTTTTGTCTGGACAATCTTTAGAATAATGTCCCTTAGTACCACAATTAAAGCATGTCTCCGGTTTATCCTTCTTTTGGTGATAATCTCGCTTCTTTTTATCATTTTGCACAGTGGTCGATTTCTCGATAGGTTTCGCCGTTTTTAGTCTCTCATATAATTTAGTTTTCTCCTTGAACTCAGTAAAGTTTTTTGCCCCATACAATACTATTTTGTTAGGTGGTTCGTCTTGAATTCCGTCGATGATGTATTGTATAACCACTTCCGGTTCAATGTCAGCTCTACTTCCAATTTCTCGCATTGCTAATACGTACTCCTGAACAGATTCGTCCCATTTCTTTCTCCTCGTCATCATCATCTTATGAATTTGAGCACTGCTCACTTTGACTTCAAATTCTTTTATTAATGACTTCTTTAAGATAGCCCAAGTCTTAATTCCCTTTTCTGACTGTATATATAATTTTGCGAGCCCCTTCAACGATTTTTTTGCAAATATTAATTTCTGCAATTCATTCCATCGCATCACTTCTGCGACTTCCTCGAAATCAGACACCCATTTCTTTATAGGATAATCAGTTTTTCCATCGAATGTTCTAATACTGTCCTCTACGTCACGGAAAGTCAACGAGAACGACTCTAAATTCCTAGTTAATCTCGGAATCGCGTCAGTGAATTCCGAAGTCTCATTCTCTCTTCTTTTTTCGTCACCACTTCGTCGACCGTGAGTATTATTGAAATCATCGTCGTCTTCTTTTCTCACGTTTTCTTCACCTTGCGCGTCTCTTTCGTCATCGTCTTCGTCTTCCTCCTCATCTCCGACTTCGTCTTCATTTCCAGCTTGGAGATTTGTCATGAACGAACAAATGCGCTCGGCTACTTCTTCAATTGTTCCCGAATAGTTTAGATCAAGTATATGACATACCGCGACTAGATCGGTTAATTCCATATTTTGTATTATATCTTCAATTTTCTTCGCATAATCTTCCGTATTTTTGTCGAACCCAAAACCAGTAAATGACCGTACAGCTTTTCGCACTCTTCTCGGTTGACCCTCGTTACCCCAAGCAATGTAATGCAACGCTTTAATCGCTTTTAGTTTCCCATTAGTAATATTAATCCCAATTTTTGTCATATTTCCCAACATTAGAGACATTTTCAAAATTATAATTTGTACTGAACGCGTTAGATATACCTGCTAGGTTACTGTACAATAACTTTCTTTGACATATAATTTTAGTTTAGTCTTACAATATAAAATTAAACAATAATTATGAAAAGATTATTTTCTAAACATTTACAGAATATACCAATTGAAAATATATCGTCAATACTACAATACAGGAAAAATAGATAAATAAATAAACAAGGCACATATATTGAATATGTAAGTTATTAATACATCAAATGAAATGTTTTCTTGAGCAGTTTTTATCAACGTTTGTGAATAGAAAAACTAACAGCTGTTTCCACATGCTTTAATAAGTAAAATTGTGTAGATCCTACCTTAACTTCTAGGTGCACTCACTGATATATTGGGGTTATCAATATGTATCTTCGATTGCGGCTCCTCTGCTAGTCGATCCCTCTTGATTCGCATTCGGCTGGTTCACCCGTCGTCGCAACCCGCTCGCCTTCTTATTCGCAACGTAATTTCTCCGTTATTCCGTTTTCTCGTCTTTCTTCCGTCTTCTCTTCTTTCTTCCGTCTTCTTTTCTTGCTTCCGTCTTCTTTTCTTGCTTCTTTTCTAGCGTTTTACGTCGTTTCTATCGTCTTACGTCGTTTTTATCGTCTTACGTCACAGTTGTTCCATTTACTTCTTACGTCTTTCAGTTTACGAATTTTCCTGATCCAGGTCGAGCCCCCAAATATAGTGTTTTAAAATGTTTATTGAATATATTACATGTATTTTATTTAACATATACATTGGATCATAACATGTATGTATTTGGCTCTGGTACTTTTATATAACCTAACAGGTGTTCCTTCTTTGCGGGTTAGTTACCGTCTGTCTCACTGACTTCCCCCCGCCCAACGCGATTCTCACGCATGATCGGTTACTACATATATATGTATATTGTGACGAATCCCATAAGGTGCCCGGTATGGACACGAATTCGCGAAATGTTTCACGCACGAAGTTTGTACAATATTTTTTGTACGAGAACTATAATAATAATACATATTGTTAAATACGTTATCGTTTATGACCATATTAGTGAGGTTAGGGATTTATGATTTTAAAATGTCACTAAATTAATCAAGTTCCAGGAAGTAGCAACTTTACTTTTACGCACTCGTGCTTAAAGTGACTTTTTACGCACGCAAATCGAATCGTGAAATGACAGGTTTTGATAAGCGAGTACAAAAATAATATAGTGTGTACGTAAATGTTTGTACGTGACATCATGTGGTTTTTAGCAAATTTAACGTTCTAGAATTTGAGACATGTCTAAAATTACTAAATTTGACAGAAATTATTCATTGGCGTAACTGTCAACATGTCACAACCATATATTTGTCATTTTTGGAGTAAACATAATATTATTTCCCCACATACTTTTAAACAATGCCTTTTGAATCAACTGCTGAACTGTATTAATACTCTCTGTATTATTAGTCGCGAAAATTGTCGAAAAATTACTAAAATCAGATGTACTGCTGGATCAGATTAGTAAAGCCATCGCCGAGAAAACTACTGAAATTATCAATATGTATCAGCAAAAGGTCATCTCACTAGAAACCAAACTTCAAAAAGCTTATGAAGATATGGATTCATTAGAACAATACTCTCGACGAAATAATTTGCGAATATATGGTATCCCTGAGGTATCCAATGAGAATACCGACGATGTAGTGGTTGCCATATGTATGGATAAACTACGTATAGATATCCTTCAAAGTACCATCGATTGTAGTCATCGATTAGGAAAATCGGAAAACGGCAGCCGACGTATATTGGTGAAATTTTGCTCCCGTAACAAAAAATATTTAATAACAAAAGCAAATTAAAGGGGTCAAAAATAATTATACGGGAAGATTTGACGAAGCGCCGACTGGAATTGTTAAACAACGTCCAGAAAAAATGTGAAAATGCCTGGACTAGCAACTGTTATGTATTTACTAAAGTAGGTAATAAAATTCATAAAATATCTTCTTGTAATGACTTGGAAAATTTGTTTAATGTCAAGTAAATACTGCTTGAGCCCACCTTACACACAATCTCATAGGATTAATCTTGCTTTTAAAACCAGAAAGAGATAACGGCAAATATAATATTTATAATATCTTTATCTGTTTTTTTTTTTCTTTTATAGTACTGCACATAGTTACTTTTTGTTGTTGTTTCTTATGCACAAACGATGTATGATTTCTACCGTGAATAATATTATTTCTTGCTTTTAAAATTTATTTATCTTTGTTTGTGATATCAGTATACATATATATAAATACTTATTATTTTTATTTTTACACTGCTAAAGTAACCTGTCTATTGTATGTTCATATTTTTATGTAATATTGTATTTGTAGTTATTATATTTTAATAACTATGTTGTCATTAGCTCATATTAATGTTAGATCTCTCACTGTTCATTATAATGAGTTGGTAGACCATATGTCTAATTTCCATTATGACATTGTTGCGATTAGTGAGACATGGCTGACGCCTAACACTGAGTCAACTCAAGTTGCTATTAACGCCTACACCTTCTTGCGGAAGGATCGTGGTGCACGCGGCGGAGGTGTTGGTTTGTATATTAGAGGAAATCTTAAATTTACTATTTTGTACTCATCTGACACGATTGAACAACTTTGGGTGTGCGTTGGTGGAGGTGCCGAGGGTTTTGTTGTTGGTGTGGTTTATCGGCCACCAAATTTATCTTATCATAACTTTACAGATGACCTTCAAATATCGCTCTCGAATATTTTGTTACTGTATAATCGATTATTTTGTTTAGGTGATATAAATATAAATATGTTGCAATCCGATAGCTTACAGTCACTTGCTCTTGCTGAGGCTCTAGATGCTATGGGTTTTCACCAGATTATAAACGAACCAACGCGAGTTACTGATAGAACCGAATCACTTTTAGATTTAATTATTGTATCAGATGAGGAACTTGTCCGTACTGCTGGTGTTCGCGATGTAGCTATTTCAGATCATGAGTTGATATATTGCGAGGTTGAGATTCGTGGGAATGCTGTGCAAGATACAGTCATTACTTATCGTGATTTTACAAGGATTGATCATAACTTATTTGAATTATACTTATGTCATTTGCATCTGGACAATATTGTTAATGCCCTAGATATTAATACGAAGATATAAATGCTGACTACCAGACTGGTTGAGCTATTTGATATCGTTTCTCCAATTAAAACTATTTCTGTGCGCAAACCCAATTGCCCATGGATTACTGATGTGATTAAGCTTATGATTTCCTTAAGAAATAAAGCAAAAGCAAAATATCTAAGAAATAAATCATATACTAATTGGGAATATTACAAGCAACTAAGAAATCATGTTAAGCAAGCAATTGTACGAGAGATAAGAGCCTACTACACTTTTATAAGTAGAAATAAAAATGTGAACAACGTTTGGAAAGGTTTGTGCCTTCTTGGCATTTCAAATAAAAAGGTTATTAATTTACCGTCGCAGTTACAGAATGTAAATGAAATAAACATTTCATTAATTCAGTTCCAAAAACATTCCATAATAATGATAATTTATTAAATTACTACTGGACACATACTAAGTATAATGGTTGTCATTTCAACTTTAAACTAACAAATGAAGAACAAATACTTAATATTATATCCAGCATTTCTTCCTCGTCGTGTGGAAGTGATGGCTTAACCATTAGCATGATTAGGCTTTCCTGTCCTTTTATCCTGAAGTATCTTGTACATATTTTCAATTGTTGTCTTGAGGAAAACAGTTTTCCTGAGGCATGGAAGCAGGCACTGGTTGTACCGTTACCCAAGAAATCTAATCCGCAGCTTTTGTCCGACTTGAGACCTATATGTTTACTTTCAGTTCTATCAAAAATATTTGAGAAATTGATATACATACAGTTAACGGAATACATCGATAACTGTAATATCTTGCCTACTTATCAATCAGGTTTCCGGGCCGGGCATAGTTGTGAATCTGCACTACTAAAATATACTACGGTTTTAGTACTTTTAGATTTCACTAGAGCTTTTGACACTGTAAATCATAACTTGCTGGCTGCTATTTTTCATTACATTGGTCTTTCTGACTGGGCTATTAATCTGCTGAATAGTTTTTTACATAGGAGGTCACAATCAGTAAAAATCAAGGATGCAGGATGATAGGCTCGAGTTGGAATCTGGAGTTGCTCGGGGGTCAATTCTGGGCCCTCTTTTCTTTTCAATTTATACTTGTGCTTTATTTAAGTCTATTAAGTACTGCACAATTCATATGTATGCGGATGATACTCAACTTTATTATTCGTTTCCGCGAGAAACTTATATTCAGGCCTTAAACATTATTCAAAACGATTTGGATATCATTTTTGATAGTTGTTCACAACATTCTCTCTGCATAAATTCTTCCAAATCAGCAGTTTTATTATTTGGTAGTCTGCAGTATCACAGTGCTTTATTAACCAATCATCCGTTATATATGGGCAGCGAAACTATACCTGTTGTTACAGAGTGTAAGAGCCTCGGTGTAGTAATCGACAATACATTTAGATATAGACAACAGGTGTCCAAATATGTTCGAAAAGCGTATAGTAATTTGAAAATTTTCAACATAAACATTATCTTTCTATTGATGTTAAACTCATGCTATGCAATTCGTTGGTGCTATCTGCTTTTACGTACTGTTCTGCCGTGTATGGTCCATGTATTGATGTTAGAGACAAAAAAAGGATACAAATGGTACAAAATTCTTGTCTCAGATTCGTGTACAATATCAGAAAATACGCTCATATTTCTCATACCTTGACCTATTGTAAATGGTTGAACATGAGTAATCGTATGTTACTTAGAGCGATGTGCATTTACCATTCGATAATAACTAATAAAATTCCAGGGTACCTCTATAATAAAATATCATTTCGCACAGATGTACATCATATTAACATAAGATCACGCGGACTAATCACACCACCGCTGCATAAAACTTCATTATTCCAACGCTCTTTTTCGTATATGGTGTATAAACTTTATAACATGATTCCTTTAGATATAAAAGAAATGTCATTAGCTTCTTTTAAAAGGCATATGCGCCAATACATTTACAGTGAGCAGCAGCGTGGAACGGGTTTCTTTGGTTGATTATTACTGTACATGTGTTTGTGTATATATTTTGATTGCTTTGTTTGTGTTCATTTCTACTATTTTGTTGTTTTTCTGAATATCACAGAATTAAATTTAAGTTAGTCTAAGCAATAATTATCTATCTTTATTTACTTATTGATACAAGGGAAAGTGGAGGAATGGTTGTGATACTGTGTATCCAAAACCAAACTTTGCCTTGTGATTTTTCTTTTCTTTTCTTGTTTTTTTTTTTTTCTGTTGTACTTATGTATTATTATTTTGTATAGAAAAAAGAAAAATAAAGTTCATTATTATTATTATTAAAATTTTAAATACATTAAACATGAAATTGGAATTTTGTAACACATATTAAATAGGAGATATTTCAACCAAAAATTTTTTTAATGTGTTGATACAAAAATTTAGTAAAATTTGAAGATTAAAATTTTTCAGCGAAACTTTGTATTCCTATTACTTTAGTGATTTTCAACAACTTTTCTTAATAATATTTTGCTTTATCTTCAACGCTGATATGACTTTACTAGAAAGCCTAGTTTTTATTTGAATCATAGTTGGCCAGCTTTAGACTCCAACAAAAATTCATTCATACGAAAATATTAATCTTAATGGCCAGTATCACTGATAAAAGTTTAATAATAATTGCGTAGCTAATAAACAATTTATTTGGTCGTCTTCATGTCAACTGAAACACACTGTATATAGTATAGATAATATACAGGGCATAAGTATAACATTATTACCAACTTTCAAACGTGTGTACGTGCGTTCACAACGCGTTACTGTCAAAAGTGTCAAATTTATATTCCATTGCAATCGTTTGTTAGATACACCTTAAGAAATGTTGATATCGTAATATGGTATTATGCTAATTGAAAAGTACTCTCCGCAAAATTCACTGCACATAAGCCAGTTAATAGATTGTCGAGCACCGGCATCACGGCAAAGTATTTGTCTCTATTTTATGCTGCACACTAAGTCTCTCTTGCTATTTTGAGTAGTGAATTAACATTGGTCGGTGCGGTATACCTACTCCTAATCAAGTTTTACACGATCTAACGTTTAGGCTACTGTAAACTTACATGAATGGTCTTATGTAAAGTGTGTAGGTATTTTCTTTTACAGTGCGTTATCATATTGGATCGGATCAAATTACATGCAGAAAAGTTAGCGTAATAGGGAAATCATACGCTTTACTTTAGGTTAGAATTTTCTGATCCGATCAATCTAATTATCGAAATTGAGTAAATCAAAAAGGAGAGACGTAATCCCGCTTATTTGTGATCTAGTTTTTTGGCTAGACTGAGGATAAAACACTAGTCGAAAGAAGAGCGAATAATTGAAGATTACTGGTTTGATCTGATTACTTCTTGCAAAAGAAAATGCCGGATATGTACATAGATATGTGTGGATATGATCGATGTGATGTACAAAAATGTGATATCAAATGTCAAATTTGAAATTTTACTTTCGAAAGTGTCATTTTATAAACTGCGATAAGTAACATCCAGCAATGTTTGGCATCGTGAAATGTGACAGATACTTTTGGTTATTTGGTAAAACTAAATTACGCGTCTACCTAAATTACAGCAGTAAGTCCAGTTTTAAGTTATTTTGATATAGTTACTTCTGTAGTTAGTTTTTTGTACATTAGAATTGTGTAACTGCTTACTAACTTTATGCAATACATTACGGAATATTTTATAGAATACCATTAACGATTAAATTTTAAGAAGTGATTTCTAATTACCTCTACATATCTTTGAATAAATTATATATATATACAGTCTTGGCCAATTGTGTTAGACACTCTTCACTTTCATAGGTTCGAAAGGCGTTTCCGGCCGCTTTTTAGTCGATTTGTTGACGATCCACTATTTATATCGTTGCAGGGTGGTACGAATCGCACATCGCGAATATTTCATTATTCTCGCTATAGGGACTAAAGTCTTACTTTGTGTCTTAAGTAGGACTGTTTGTCCACGTTCTACTTTGGTTAATTCACAAATTTTTGGCATTATTTCACTACCTTACATTTAATTCACAAAAATGAAAGTATCCAACACAAAATATCCTGGTTATAACCTCCTAACACATCTCTCTCTAATCGAGTCGACAATACGCTAATATTTAACATCGAAACATTGCTGCCTGCTTACCTACTCGTATTATCCCAAAGTAAGCACTAAATATGTAAATTAAATATAAATTCGGTGCTTATTTTCTTGGAACTGTAATAATACTTATAATAATGGGGTTTTATGAGGGTGTCTAACACAGTTGGCCAAGGTTATATATATAAATATGTGGGATACACGGCAGCGATAAGTGATACTGTGTGCAAATTATAAAAAAGTTCTAAATTGCTCACTTACCTTCAATGATTAAAACGCAATCAATTTAAAACTATCTGACAATAGTTTTAGTTAGTAAAATTTTCATGAATAATTACGATTTGTACCAGTATCAATAATCGATTTTGTAGTAATGGCAGAGATTAACTTTATACTGTGTGTTCTACTAGATAAAAGTCTCCCTACAAATACAGGGCGAGCAACCGGATGTGACCACCACGTAACCACAAACGTCACAGAAAAAGTGAATTCTTTTGTTTTACTGTTTACTATCCTGCTTATTGTATTGTTTACGTTTTGTCATCTGACATTTAACGTGTTTGAAAACGCTAGTTTTTACGTTTTCTGCGATTTTCTTGTAAGTTTTCGCCTATAATTTTTTGTAAATATAGCATTTATTGCATAGTAACTGTCTTTTTAAAGACTACTGAACGGAACGTTCAATAGTTACCTATTAAATGGCATTCACGGATGAACAAGACAGGTTCATTTTAATGGCGCATTTTCGAAGTGCTACACAGGCACGAGACGGATCTTGGTCATACTCTCTTCAGTCCTGCATTGAACAAGTTAGTTTGGAATATCCAAATGAGGAGCTTGAATATGATCAATTTGCTCGACATCGTAACAGGCCGGTACAGCGATTTATGGAGACTGGTAGTGTTGCAAAGCGTAAAGGAGTAGTAATGACATTTCTGAGCGTATGACAACTAGTTTCAATAAATCAGTTAGAAAATTATCTGCTCAAACAGGTATGCACTTATTAAATTATAATTAAAAAGATATGTATTTAAATTTCTATCTTACAGGAATATCATATGGAAGCTGTCGCACAGCCTTAAAGAAACATTTGCATGTTACCATATAAAGTTACAGTACATCGACAGTTGTTTCCTCGGGATTTCAAACAAAGGCGTAATTATTGCTTATGGTTTAATGAACATTTAAATGAGGACCAATTAAATATAACTTTCTTCTCCAATGAAGCATGGTTTCGTCTTTTGGGTTATATAAATAGCAAAAATTATTGCATGTGGACTACAGAAAACCCACACGTTTACAAAGAGACGACATTGCATCCTATTGAAACTGGTGTGTGGATTGTAATGTCACGTAGACTCATTATGTCACCAATATTTTCTGATGATACAGTTAATGCTGCTCGTTATAGACATAATATTTTAGAACCGTTCATTAATGAACTCCATGATGATGATCTGACACCGTTAGATTTTTTCTTGTTTGATCATCTAAAGAATGTAGTGTTCCGAAACCCTCTCCATACTCTTGACGAGCTGAGAAATAGCATCATTGCAGCGGTAAATAATATCAACGAAGAAGTTTTAAACAACGTGGTTCGCAATATGCAACGAAGAGTCAATTTGCAAAATGATGGTGGTCATTTCGAGCATTTATTGTAGATGAAATTATTATTTATTTTATTATATATTTATTTATATATTCTCTAAAAACATTTTAATAAAAATATTTACCAAAGTATTTTTGTTTTAAATGTGATCTAACAAACAATTAAGGTTAACTTATAAAACTATCTGACAGATCAGTAAACTGACATATCTTGTACTACCAACATACCAATGTTGCCATCTTAAAATTTAAGGTCACGTGGTGGTCACATCCGGTTGCTCGCCCTGTATTTTTATTCCAACAGAGTTGAACGACGTTTTTTAAATGGGGTTAATAATGGGTTTAAATCTGTCAATTTATTTGAATGCGATTTGAAGTATTGCGATGTTTTTAGATTATTTTAAAAATGTTCGTATCCTTTAACCGTGTAGCGAACGCATAGCATCTTTCAGATATTTATTTTGTGATGAGTAACAACGGTTTTGCAGTAATTTTCGACTTTCAGTCTGTTCGATCTGATAGGTGGCCTGTTGAGTTACTGGTCTCAGAAAAAATGCATTGCTTCCACGGCATGTAAAGGTCGCTGATGCTTTAAAATGTAAATCCAAAACACAAGCTCTTCGTTACGGAATAAAAGTTTTCTCATTAGTTGATTCATCGTTATTCTACACATATACCTACTCTAGAAGATAATTGTAGTAAACAACAATTGTGTACATTATTGTAATGTTGCTGCAATAAACGGATTTGTCATACGCATATAACTAGGTATGCTCAACGGAGATTATTTGTAAAACAACTTGATGCACTTTTTTCATGGAATATATATAACAATGAGTACCAGTACATCGGTATATACTCGACAGCTGGCAGCGAAAGTTGATGACAGCGAATTGCCAGAGCATGTAAACGCATTTGAAAATAGACATGAAAGACGAAACTCATTCTGCAAATATTGCAAAACAGGATTCACTGCTCGTCGTTCAGGCGGTCTAGACTCTAGACCCTGATAATGCGGCGATAGGAAGAAACTAAAAAGTTGACAGAGGAGTCGGTAGTGCGTGAATTACGGTTTTTATAAGAGCAGAACCAACCTGCGTAGTAGACCGAGAGATTATAAAATAGGCAGTAGGCCTGATGAAACAACTCACCATGCATGACTACTGGTGGTGGGACACATGGTAGGAAATTGTCGAGTATTTTCAAATCAAAATTGTATTTTTGTTTAATGGAACATTCCGCATTTTCTTTCACACATACATTCCCATTTGCTACTATTCCAAAAATTACAAAATTGTATAGATCTATACAGGATATTTCATAAAATATGGTTAAATTTTATAGGAAAATTGTTATTTTTATTTATTTGTTTTTTAATGTGTGGTGAGATCAATACATAAATTATATTTCTTCAAATATTTTTTTACAGTTATATATATGTATATGTAGCATAATACTACTTTAAGATTTCGACGTCTTTTTAAGGTACATTTTGCAAACAATTGCAATAGTATATGAATTTGATATATTTGTGACAGTGATGCCTGGAAAATGCTCCCATTCGCGTGGCCCCGCGTCTAGTTCAATTAAAATAAAACTCATGCGGAACTAAAATTACACGCTTACATTATAAATTTCTCAGCATTTTAAAAAACTTAGTAAACTGGATCAATAAAGAAAATCTACAATCTGAAAATAATCCTCTAAAATTATGAAGCTTAAAGTATAGAGGGCGCTGAATCGACGACGGTTTATGTGACGAACGTTTCTTATCTACTGAAGATAAGTATTTCTATAGTAAATTTGTATTACGTTTATATACTTATAAATTGGCTAAAAATAAACCAAATCGTCGTAGTTAATGTTAAAATCAAGCTTTTAATCAAAACGTAAAAGTTTCAATTACCTTTGCAGTTTCAATAAATTTTGTTGCACGAGTAGACAAATTGTTCATCTTATTCTGTGTGATAAAATACATAATCGAATGCAAGAATGCACTACTGTATGTATGTATGTAGGCTTATTGCATATTTGGACAGCAGTATCGCTGCACCATTATTGACCAGCCACATTAATAAATTTATAAATGTACAGATGAGTGCATAAAAAAATGAGACAATTAAACTAGTACTGTGTAAAGCAGACGTTTGTTGTATCAATGTCAAAATGCTTGTCAGAAATTAAAAATGTCAGAAATGCCAGAAATCCTTTGATAATACTTATTCATGTATAACCTTTGAAATCTATTACGACAATCTGAATATGTTGTATGTCATAGCAGATCCGTTTACACAGATAAAAACTTGGGATTTATGCCCATTAGAGTTGTCCCAGATTCTATTGCACCGTACTGTACTATAATGTTAATTGTAATCATTACATTTCGTATTTGTGAGATTTAGTATATGTCAACGTACATCAAACTAAATCAGTTATAGTAAAAATACGATGAGGAGACACCCAATTAAAAGAACCCAGATGTTTCTTATTGTTCTACATAAAATGATATGAATATCATAATACATGATCATGGAACCAATTACAAAATAACACATATGAAGTGTATGGACTGACAATTTCTAAACACTCAAATATCACATGCAAACGATTAAAAACTGTTTGTAAACATAAGTAATACATTACGATGTAATCTTTGGAATGTGTAATCTACTGGTACAGAATAACAAAGAAGATCGAAAAAGAAATACAAAAAAGAATATAATCGGAGGGCAACTTGTGACGCAATAGTTTGTGATAAATATGAGATTTCTGCAATACTACTGTAATTAAGAAGAGCATAGAGATTATACACAATACAAACATACATATGTGATACATATATACAGTTATAGTAATTTCGAATCTCTATATGTATAAAGCTTTTAAAACTTGATCAGTTCTGACACTGACAGTTGTAGACTATTTAAAACTTGAAATTACTGCAACTAATGCAGAATATAGGTTTCTCCTTTTAATTTAAATAAAAAACAGTAGTTTCCTACGTCACCTTTCGGATGTATTTTAATCCTTCTTCAAACACAAAGTTAATCGTTTTTCTAAAGACAAGGTTCTAAAGATATTGTGAAACAATTTTGCCAATTTTGAGTTTTCAATAATATTATACATAATATACAGGATAACAACTTCAACTACGAAAGCCTATTGATAGGGGAAGGTAGTGGGAAGTAAAATTAAGTGTATCCATTTTAGTATTGTCAACTGTTTGTATGACAGGAATGTCAGTGGTTATGTCAAATACTATGGCAAATTATGAAACCACTTTATAATTTGCACTTTTTCATTAATTGTGTAGTTAGTTAGGATAGTTTGATGGTTCGGTAAAATATTTGACATAACCACTGACATTCCTGTCATAAACAGTTGACAATAGTAAAATGGATACATTTAATTTTAAGTCCCACCACCCTCTTCTATCAATAGGCTTTCGTAGTTCAAGTTGTTAGCCTGTATATGTATACGTATGTATAAAACTTTTAAAACTTGATTAGTTCTGACAGTGACAGTTGTAGACTTTAAAACGTGAAATTTCTGCAACTAATGCAGAATATGGGTTTCTTCTTTTAATTTCAATTAAAAACACGTAGGAAAGTAATACTGTTTTTCATTTAAATTAAAAGAAGAATCCCATATTCGGCATTAGTTGCAGAAATTTCGCGTTTTATACGGGATGGTCCATTTTAAAGTGTAACATTTTTCGAAATATCTGGATTAATATTAATTTGAGGTCATATATGGTTTACTATTTTTCTATTCACAATTTATTGCTCTCTTAGAATTTGGTAAAAAAATACCATATGCTATTTGAAAAAAAAGAGTTGACCTTGCTATGCTTTCTTTATAGTAACAACAGTAGCGCCATCGGATGAGCCCCTTCATATAGTTAAACTTTTGTTTAACACTTTTCTTCATAACACTAATTGTTTCGAAGATATTACAGTGTTACACTTTAAATGGATTAGCCTGTATATACAGGATGATTGTTTATTAGCACTATATGTAACTAATTTCTAAAAATATTCAAATTGTTTAGTTAAATTGCGTTTGTCGAGAAAAGGACAATGTCTAACTTTCGTTTCTTCAAACAATCTCTTTTTTTTTGGGATTTTATTAAGTTTATAATAATTACCTGACTGGCCTACAAAAATATTCGCGTTCAATAAGATTTCACAACAAATAGTAATGCAAAGATGTTTCAGGTATTGTAGAAACAAGCCTACATCAATAAAAGAACTACTGCAAAATGGATAAAGATATTATACATAACAACCTTATGAGAATAAAACTTCTTATAAACTTGTTGGATTATTTTTACACAGTGAACACTTTGAACATTTTTTTAATTGAATTTTTAATTTTTGCTAGTTTTTTAATGGAGTAAATTTGAAGTAATAGATAAATTTACTCACTTTTTTCTATAATACTGTGTTTTTTACCTAAAATGTTGAACTTGCGTATAGAGAATGTTATAGCAAAGTTGTAGAATATTTAGTTCTGCGTTTTACTGATCAGCAATATACAGGATATTCCATTTGAATTAATTACAATATCGCAAATTTTGTGGTTACGCTAATTATCAGAAAAGCTATTTTAGACCAAATGTTAGGCAATAATGGTTCTTCAAAACACCATGTCAGGAACTGATTTATAGTATAAGGGATGCCCAGAAAATGTTGTCAAATTTGACGAAGTAAAATATGAAAAAATCTTCGTTAACTGCAACTAAGCACCCACCACACAATAAAAAAAAAACTAAAGTTGACTAGAAAAACATAGTAACCCAAATATCAGTCAGTTTTTTCATATGAATACCATACATAAAGTCGCTTTTATTTTTCATGTAGATTCAAAATGAATGATAAAATATATAGCTTTGTATTTAAAAAAACAATGTTGCTGTATGTGCAGAGGAAATTGATCACTCTGTATAATCGGCATTATTTTAGGTTTGTAGATCTTGAGAAAACTAGACGCGTGATATAAAAAAGTTTCAATTACCTCTTTTATCAACCAAGATAATTGGACTTCCGCGTGGGCACCCTGTATGTATATATGTACATACATCAGCTTGCCAAAAATAATTCTCTCCCTCTTGTAACTTAACATAAAAATCGTGATTAGCCATAATCAGCCATTAATTCTGAAAAATATGCACGGAGAGTTTTTCAACGTGAACATAATGTTGATATTCCAAAATTTTCTTATCTAATTGTAAGTCGTCAGCAAAATCAGATTCTAATACGTCGCTCGTAGTGCCTAAGATACAGAACGTTTCTTTTATCTCTCATGCTTGTCTTTGGTAATGAGCTAATCAGGATAAGATTGAGAGGACTACGGGAATGGCATGTGGACTTCGTAATCTACAAACGAGTACATCTCTGAATTCATAACTATTCCCTCTCCAGATGGGAAAGCTATTCAATGGATGTTAATTTCTACATTGCGCCCTGACTTCGCTAAGTGTTCCCTTTTTAGTTACATATAAAAACAAGTGGTTGCATTGCCATTAATTAGGCTCGCTGCAGTTCACGTTGCTGTTGCATGTTATAAACAAACCTTTCGTGATATTTGGTAAATGTATTTATGGTTAGAAGTTACATACAGTCGAATTTTTGGATCTTGTCCGTTACGTCACGAGTAATATCAGTATGAATCGACTTGTATGTCATGGTCTCTCTAATGTACGTTAAATGGTGGTGATGAATATTGTACGTGTATATATCTGTGTTTAATTACGTTGTTAATGACGTAACGGACAAGATCCAAAAATTCGACTGTAGTTTAGCTGTTTCACTTTTTTTTTGATTTTAAGCGCTCGCGCTCTACTAAATAATATTTTAATATTTAACATCTCAAATATATTAACAAAAAACGACCTTGTTTACGTATATTTTATCTTTTTTTACAATTACACTTTTACACATTGATGCTTTACCACTTTAAATTCACAGTTTATATTCTCTCATACTTGGGTAAGACTTATTTTGAAGAAGATTTTATAAATACAAATTGAAACGTCAACGGTAAATTAGAATTATTTAAAGAAATAATTTCTTAAAAAATGCTGAATTCGGACTCTTATTGCGATGGCAATTACGGAATTTTTCGTTGTTTTTTTTGCAGTTATATAAGTGTTATTTAGCTAGCTTGTTTTCTGTATTAATTTGATTATAGCTATAACCAAATTTGACATTTCTGTATTGCATATAGAGTACATTAAAAACATAGTTACAAACCTTTAAATTATTGTGTATTAAAGATGTAGATAAGTCAAATATCACTTCTAATCATTTACTGACACAAAGTTACATTTCAATATATTCATATTAAGCCTGGACGTAGAAAAGTTAAGGCTATAATCAGTATAACTTTATCTTAATAAATTATGTATACAATAATGGCATTTAATTTAAATGCATTTACATTGTAAATGCATTTATCTACATCTATTTGCAGACGTTATTAATAATACTATATACTACACGTATAGTCTTATATGTCAATATCACAGTTAATAAACGTCAATTTATCTACTGAAGACTGTAATTAAAACTGTAGTTATAGATATTGCAATCTAATAAAATAAATTAATAATACCGTTTTTAAAACTATATTATTTAATTAAACTAATATAGTTTGTAAAAGCACGTACTTCTATTTTAAGTTAATAGTGGCATTTTTTTAATAAAGATATACGTTATTTATTACTCAATGCTAATATTTCAATACATCCTTTCAATTGGGTAATTTGTGCTTAAATCACCCCAACAATAATTATAACATAGTTACTACTAAAATAACTAGTAGTTGCTACAGATGGTTAATATGAATCATTACTGTTACGTAGATCTTAAAAAAAAATCCTTTGTCGCTAATCATCTCAGAAGCTAAGAATTTAATAGTACAAGTTTGAACGTTTCGCAAAATATATTGTATATGGAAAAAAACGCAAAAATGATTCACATACATTTGTACGTATATTTATGTACATTGGTGTGTACTTATATGCGCACGCTATATGTTATAAAATGTAATAGGAAATTTCCATTCGTTCATATCGCTGCTTCAAAATTTATACATTACACTTTTAAACAAATATATCCAAGGTGTGTGGAATATGATGTGTTACAAGAAAAACAAAACGTCATAGGCTCTAATTTGCTTAAATTACATTTACTAAATTGTCCCGAGAGCCAAGAGATGTTAAATTGTTATTTTGTGTTACACATATATACGTTACGTTAAACATTACATCCAGTGTTCAGTTCCTCTCCACCTGATCAGTCACTGAAAATTCGACGACTGCATCCGCAAAAATGTATTAACACCATCCGAGATAACTTCGTGCCTTCATATATAAATGAACTTAAGCAGCACAAGAGCACCCTATTTCGTTCTAGATACGAAAGTGATGTGATATAATAGTAGTTGTGAAAAGTATTACAATAAATAAGGAGTCAAATAAGAAATACCACAATAATATATCTTTATAAATATTCAGAATTTATTTATAATATTACTTAGTATTATAACTCTAGGACTAAAGATGGTTTATGAATTGATTATTCAGGATCAAGGATTTTTTGACTTCGAGTTAGACAACGAAGGTAATGTTCTTAATTCCTAGATTTTTTTTTGCTGGAAATTTATGCAGACTGTAAAATACAGCTGCATATGTAGTAATTAATGTTAATTGATTTGATGCTTAAAACGTATATGGCAAATCAGAAATTCTAATAGCAGACTTACATTTTAATTTAAATAGTGTTATACTTTACAGTTGCCATCATAAAGAAACTGGTTAGTTTGATTAAACTTTAAATTTTTGGAAGGATTAACAAAGCATTCTTATACATGTGGAGTAGTACCACAACTTTAGCTATTTATAGTGCATACAAAGGTATTGTTATTTGACCTATAAAAGTGTTTATTTTAGTGAATGTTTGTTTGCATTAACATATCATGTACCGTTTAATTAAATTCACTCTTTTCGGTTATCGATACTATAAGCTATTATAATATGTTTTGTGAGCTTACATTGTTTTTTCATTTTTTTATCATTGTCATCTATATTCCCACTCTAAGCTTTTATATAATTGCACAACACTGTCACATTAATCCTATGCAGTTTACAGCTTCTCGCAAACTCCTTCTAGATTTATAACACTTCTTCAAAATATGGATTTAATGAATTTCAATCTTAGGTACCTATTAATTTGCAGCATTGTATTTTTGTCTAATGATTAAAGGTGTAATACAAACTGAAAAGTTATGTATTCTCACGTATAATTATTTTTTCTAAACTGTAAGTGCTTGTTTGGTTTCGACGTCAGCTGCAACCCAGTTAAATAAAAATGGTATTGTAATAGACGTATTCCTAATTACAATGGTATTTAGTGGATTCTGTAGCGTAGTTTTTGTAGCAAGATCTGGCCTGTGTATGTATGGAGATATAAACAAATATTGCACTGTTAATCTATTGTACAAATATAATAACATTGTCTATAAATTAATCATTAATATAAAATTATACCCAATGGTTGGTCGAATATCTTTGGTTTGATTTATAGTTGGAGATGTATTGAGGTTAAATTCACGGAAATTTATTTATAGTTATGGTACATCGGAAATATTTTAAAATCATAAAATGTTTTGTTGCAATACTAACAATCGAAAGTATTTTATAATATCGCAATGCGACATATAGTTTTGGTAATGCATAGAAAGTGCTTTGACAAAGGTATAGGTACTGGAATTGATCGGAACACAGGCTATAGCGGTTATTTTCACTGCATTGAGTCGTCCGTAACTGGAACAAAATTAAAAAAGTCTCTTTCGTCAGCTAATTTTTTATTGTTCTAACGACAAAACCCCAGTCAACGTAACTGATCATCTCCAATAAGTTTTCTGCTGCTTTTGAATCCGGTATGGATGCTTTTAACAATGTGCCAAACTCATGTCGTGCACAGTTTTGTAATCTACTCAATTGGTTTAGCAGATCTTTTTAGGTTTTAAACTACGGTTGTCATTATTTTTCCTTATACATTTCGCTTTCTCTCGAGGCAATTAATCTTGCAAAAAGGTGTTCAGATACTTTAATCGAGAGTGAATACTGATTCGTTTTTTGGGGAGCATTATATTCATATAAAACTAAATTGTTATTAAAATGTCCTATATCGATTATGCACTGCAGCTATTATTTTCATGTCCATGAACCAGCCGGACCAGCAAACTTTAAAAGTAAAATATTCGTAACCGAATACTCTCCTTTTTTTTTCTTCAGTCTTTATTTTATTGATTAATAACACATTTTGAACAAAAATAGTTGGTATTAAGAGCATTTATTTGTAGTTTACTAATTTTTATTTCGACGAAAGTAAACTTTTTTTTATAAGGACAGTTTTTTGTTGACCATATAAAAAAATAGAAAGTACTGTTTCGTTTATCTGCTGTACAATATTAAGTTAAATTTGGGTAGTAATTCAAATAACGAAAAAACCCTCTACTTTGATGACGTCAATATTCTCTGTTTGACGAGGGCGTTTGTGGAGTGTTGCAGGGCATGTTACTGAAATGTTCACTTCAACTTGATCTAGAAGGGCGGTTTATCATGTACAGTCTTTTCTCTTAGAACTAGTCCTGTTTATTTTTAATATCTCCTAATCCACATACATCAAGAAAAACAATATCTACATCTCTCTCCGACGTATTACTTTCAGAAGTATGTAGTTCTGTCTGACCTGTTTTGAAACAGACCGAAGGAAGTATGGCAAAGCTGTACAATATACGTTCTATAAGCAGCAAATTTACACGTCAATATTCAACAACAACTGAATTAAAAAATTTTTCTCGCTACAGCTAAATAGAATTCGATGGAGAAACATTATTTTTATCGAAGATTAAAGTTAAAAAAATGTATGACTCCATTAACATCAAAATAACTATCTTGAAAGCTATTAACTTGTGATATAAGTGTCGTTGTGAAAGAAACATCAAAACGACTCTTTTCAATTAATTTCGTTAAAAATCAACTTATCTAAAAATGGCTTACTATTTAGTTTATCATAATTTTTAAATTAATTTTGCAATCAATGATGGAATAGTTATGGTTTGTTTAATAAACACTAATTTCGATAAAAACAAACATGTTTCTTCTCTTAAACGAGTGGACTTATGCAAATAAAAGTCTTAACGAATTTGATATAGCTAAAAAATATAAAAATATCCTGTGCGTATGAAACCGAGCCCTTCACGAATATTAATACATTTTAATTTCCGTGAAGGTTCCGTGATGGGACGTCATACCTGACCAGTAGTGACATCATCAACTTAAGTAAAATGCAAAATAATATGCACAATTGAAAACAATAACAAAATGTTTTATGGTTTGAAAAAGGCGAATTTAATCCATATTTTAGATACACACTGTATGCAGTAATTTTATTACAGGAATCATTTTACCGACTATTTCCGTCTAGTATATTCTCTCTCACATAATATTATTATTTATAACAAATAATGGCGTTTCAGCATTTGGAAATTTTTGCCGATAATATTGATGAAACTGGAAATATGGGTCGCGGTGCAAAGTGCATCCGAAGATAATATTTTAGTTGTTAACCCATTTACGACCACTTTAAGAATTACTGTTAAATAATTCTTTGGCAACTTTGGCTGTAAAGGTTATAAAAATTTTGAATCTAACAATATGTATGTATTTAGTTCACTAAAAATACTGGTACAAACAGTTACCTAATAATAGTTTATTACATACATACATAAGGTATTATTTCCTATGATAAGATGAAAAGCAGTTTGAATGAAGCGGTACATTACATTTAAACACATATACCGGTTGATTTCAGACATAGGATGAATAACGGCGTGAAGGGGCAAGGGGATCGAAAATTCACTAAGAAGTGGGGACGCGTACCAGTCTTTCTATCACAGTCTACTCTCGTCTAGTCTACAGCGCTGTGATAGACTCACGCGACCCCACTTCTTAGCGAATTTTTGTACCCCGTGCTCCTTCCCGCCGTTATTTATCCTATGTCTGAAATAAACCGCTATACAGTAGTACTTTTGCAGACCCTACAACGTCGTCTCCAGTTTTCAGTTTTTTTTTTGTATAATATGGCTTCCGTTAGCAAACTGTCTTTCTCGAAGCATTTGGCTGGTAATATTGTCCCGTTGACTTGGTCGTCCATCGTCTCTTCTCAAGACCGTTCTAACTACAATTGATCTAAAATCAATCATAGAAATTGGTCTTTCATAATATACAACCCGGTGCAATTTCCAAGCATTTACGACGGCACTGTCAATGGCGTTAGTAAATAAGGACCACCACCACTTTTTACCCCTAATCTGGATCCGATAGTTGGCTACAGCATTATCATGGAGGTCTACTCCACGCATGTATCGGTTATATTGAGAAAGAATATAAGGTTGATGTATAAAAAGATCTATTCTTGCAGTCCGACTAAATCGTTTTGCCTTTCCTAACGGTTCAACAGCTTCAAAATTACTTGCAAGAGTAACTACTGAGTTGTCGCTTACTTCATTATCGTGGTCAAACCGCGCATCATGTGGTCCACAAGATTTTTTCTTCAGGGCTCCAAAGGACATTTGAGAAGTCTGTTTTCCCTGACAGTTCCATTTGCAAAATATTTGCTTGCTTTTAAAATGAACTACCACAAAAGTCATAGATTGCAGTATTCGCCGTATATATTTATTGTTCAGTGGTACAACCAATGTTGCGATAACGCAACATCAATCTTTGTAAGCAAAAATTTTATAACTGTTATGGTTCTAGTGAATAACTTTATTACTACTGGTATTGTATATGGCTTTATCTATTATAAGCGCAGGCTAACTTCAAAGAAAAGATAAAACACAAACTATCAATAAATAAATACAAACTGGTGAAACTAACTGTTAAAAATAGGTATGTTCATAGTTCATTTTTAATACCACAGGATAATCAAAAGATGAATACAGGTATGCTATTAGATAGCCTGATATTTGTAAAAAAGATGCATAAGGTGTATATTTAAAATTCAACATCCTAATATATTTTTAAAAATTTGGAAAAGATTCGTTGCGTTAACGCAACGCTGGCTGTAAATGGGTATATACTACAGTTTAATTGAAAGTGTCCTTTACTTTTTAACTTAAATAATACATATATGTACATATATATTTTTGAAACTGCAATAGATTTTGTTCTTTCGAACTCAACCACACTGGGGTTAGTGTCGCCATATGTAAAAACTGGAAAGATAAGCGCTGCATAGGTACTGAACCAATAATTTTGTTTATTTATATTTATTTATTTACACATTATCAGTTACAAAATGAAACAGATTTTGCAGATGTTCAAAATGTTTGCCATTTATCTCCCGATAATATGCAAATAATTCTTGACTTATCTTTTCCAGGACGTCTCTGCGGGTTAATTAACATTCACTGACTATTATTTGTCTCAACTCTGCTGAAGTATTTGACCGTTTAACGTAAATGTGATGTTATATACTTCCGAAGAAGTAATCTAAGCGACTTAAATGTGGAAGCCATTCTATGAATCCTTTACGTTCAATTCATCGATTTGGAAATCCGGCATTTAAAGTATGCCTATTTCGTTCATCATAACGGGGAAGCGCTCCATATTGTTAAAACCAAACACTTTGGGGTAATTGCCCATTGAGTTTATCTACTGCAGGAATAATGTGGTTATTCAATAGATCAAAATACTTATCCCCATTTAAGTGTTTGTCCATGACAATCGGGCATATAAATATGTATGCTGAAATTCCCATCAGAGCATTCAAGTTTTGTAGATGCTAGCTATGGGCTTTATAAATCAATATAGGGTTATCATTTGACAATTATCCTGTATTAGGGTGATTAACCGTTTCATTTAAACAACTGATCAGAAAATCTACATTGTTTACCAAATTTTCTTAGTCATTACAAATTAATATAATTCTTTCAAAAATCTCCAATCGTTGGTTTAAAACATTAGCTTGAATCAAATATCTCTTACAGGGGTAGTGCTAACGAGATATACTATGATTTAGTGCTAAAATTGACGTAGAAGCTTCACATTTCAGCTTTCAGCTTCTGAATTAAGGGTGCTATTTTGCTTCATACCTTCGTTCCTATTGGTCGGCGTTCTTCTCGCTTTTGGACATATACATATATTTCATCATACCAGTTAAATTAAAATATTGTAGTGTCTTACTAAACATTATGCGCCTGTCCTTCCTTTTGGGGTCCAAAATCTTAAAAAGTTGAATCAGGGAAAAGGAGGGCAGAACCGGCTAGCTAAGGGAAATTAGTCGTAAAATATTTGTTTATTTTAATTTTTTAATTTAAATGCTATTAACATAAACAATAAGGTATAATGTAAAGAACAACGTTAACTTATATTAATAGAAACATTAGGAAAATGAAAAAATATATAAGAAGATCCTGCAAAATACGTATGTCAGGGGAGGCAACACCGCGTATTATTAATCTTTGTATTCACATATTTTACACACAAAATCATCTATCGCTTCTTCAGGCCAGTTCGTACATCCCACATGGGCCCAATTTTTTGTACATATTATTAGAATATTTCACTCAACCATCATTTTTCCTGGTTTCTGAGTATTGTTCCTTACAATAAATGCACTGTGCATTCTCATCATTTTGCAACCCTTCCGTCTTCCGTCTCTATTTCTGAGCTAGTTTCCTCCATAATTTTGTTTCTTGTTTTTGTTTTATTTTTGTTGCCTTTCTGAATTTAACATTCTTCTCTTTACTTTTTTACATTCTTTTCTGGTTTCGTTTTTCTAGTAACCATTTCCTGAAGTTCGTTTCTGTAGGGCGACAGTCAAAATTGCGGTTTCCCCCTTACGCGGCGCTTTGTGGCTATTTTGCGACTGCCACGTGGTACAGCCATTACATCTGTTAGCGACACGGTAAACGAAGAAGGGCTAGTCAGAGAACAAAAACTGCTAGGTTTTATTGTCAAAATAGACAGCTCTGAAGTTGTAATAGAGTTTCAGATGTGACTTCTCTATTGGATGTAGATAAACTAACATCAGACTCAGTCACATCCATGTTCGTAGAGGTTTTTATCGTTCTTATGTCAGAGGGTCCAGGTTCAGGGGATGAGCTTCTCGAAATGTTAGGAGTCGTTTTCATGGGTATGTGATTCGGTATTTCCTTGGGTATGGCCTCGGATGTAGCGTTCGCTGCTTGCTGGTCACGTTCCGTTGTTTCTGCTGGAGCAAAGTCAACCTCATCAAAGACATTCCTATCAACAGGATAAATTCATGTTTTTCTAAAACCAGATACTGACGTTTGAATGGTCGCTGCTTTGTTGTAAGCATAGCCAAATAGTGCACTAATTTGGTATTGTGGGACCACTCTTCCTGCGGTAGTTCGAAGCCATGTTTTAACATCCTCACTATAAAAAGTGCTTAGTGACGCCATGAAGCTAACATCTAGAGGCTGTAATTTGTGTGTGCAGTGTGGCGGAGAGCAGAATAATATTATTCCATATTCGCGCGCAAGGTCTATCAAAGCAATATTTTTGGTGTGCGTGGCGTGACCATCCAAAAGGACTTAAAGCGGATCTTCTTTTGTCAGTTTGACATGTTTAATATGGCTGCTCTTCGGTTCTCGGGTTCTCTGCCTTTGAAAATTGGGCTTGATACACATATTTCTACAAATGTTTTACATTTACCTATAGAATTTTGTCTATTAATATTCGATATTAACTTCACAATTTCTTTTCCCGTTTACTTTGATACGGGAATCGAGATTACTCCATTAATTTTTAGATTTAATTGCTGAAATTTGCTATAAACATTCAAAATACGTCTACACATGTGTGTATCAAGTCCGATTTTAAACTACGTTTTAAGTAAATTATAAAAACATGATGTATGTTATGAAAAAAAATAACAGTGGCAACATCGCCAACTGTCAAACGGTAGTCGGGCCTCTTAATGTGTAAACACTAAGCAGTGAATATGAAGTTTTTACAGCTACTGGTACTAAACTCAACAACCGAAGTAATGTCCTCGGATGTATTATGGGCCACAACACTGAAGGATAAATTTCAGTAAAAACGCACTGTATTATTACTAAATACTGCTCAACCATGACCTTTGGTTAAATTACAAAATAGAATACTGTCTCTAAAGCCGCCTTTACACCGGAGTTAGTAACAGAATTGTTAATAACTTTTGTTATTAACCGCTGTTATCAACTTCCTTTGATCTTTACCGACTCTCGATGGATAACATAAATCCTCTTTGTTATGAGGGCTTCCGGGTTTTGACCGCGTCATGTAAAGTACATATATACAATATAAAATAAAATAAAACAAAAATGAAAAAGAAAAATTACAAAAAATATATATACAACTTACTCAAACTCGACGTTTCGCCACTAATGTAAGTGGCTTCTTCAGGAGCAAAACTAGATGAGGGGCGCCAGAAGGTCACGGTAACTCGACGTGTCAACCACGCTAGCGGCGAAAACCTTCTGACAAGGAGAAGATGGACGTGCAGGGGTATATATACCATTGTGCAGAGAAACGGAACAGTGAGCGCGAGGCAACGATGCGGAACAGTGAGCACGGGTCGAAGAAGCGGAAAGGACGGGTTTCCAAATGCTGGAGAGTGGGTAACCAATATCGCGATTGAGATTTTGAGGATGTCTCTGGATTTCGATAGTTTCCTTACCTTTCGTGGAAAATAGCGATGAGACTTACTTACAACAGATACCTGATCAAAACAAATTTTATGGCCCGTATCTATGAAGTGTTCGGCTAAGGCTGAGTGTGTTGAGGAACGTGACTTAACGTACGGTTGGTGTTCCTTGATTCTAGTTTGAATAGAACGTCCAGTTTCGCCAATGTACACTGAGCCACAGTCACAGGGAATTTTGTAAATACCTTTATGGGAGAGAGCAGGGCGAGTGCCCTTGGGCGAAGGAAGAATTTGGGAGATCTTGTTTAAAGGTTTAAAGATGGGTTGGATATCTTGCTTACGAAGAATTCTACCGATGTGATCTGTAACGCCATGGATGTAGGGAAGAACGATGGTACTTAGCTGATTACTAGATTCTGGTGCTACCTTAGGAGACCGTGGATGAATGTACCTATTTATGACCCTTTGTATGTTGCCGGAGGTATAGCCATTCTGTAAAAGAGCAGTTTTCACATGTTTCAATTCTTTGTCGATGTTGTCGGGTTGGGAAATTGAGATCGCGCGATGTACTAGAGAGCCGATTACCGATTGCTTTTGTGCTGGATGATGATGTGAGCTGGCATGAAGATATCGGTCGGTATGTGTGGGTTTCCTGTACACGGAGTGACCTAAACGACCATTTGGTAAACGAGTAACTAACACATCAAGGAAAGGCAGAGAACCGTTATTCTCAATCTCCATGGTGAACTTGATGGAGTGTTGACTATTGAGGAAATCCAAGAAAGTAGGCAGAGTGTTTTTGCCATGTGGCCAGATAATGAAGGTCATCCACATATCTTAACCAAGTTTTGGGTTTTAAATTCGAATGTTCTAAAACAGTGGTCTCAAAAGCCTCCATGAAGATATTAGCTACAACCGGGGAAAGTGGAGATCCCATAGCGGCGCCGGAGGTTTGATGATAGTATTTTCCCTGGAAGGTAAAGTACGTTGAAGTAAGGCATTTCTCGACTAACTTGGCTAAATCTGGAGATTGGTTGTCCTGGATCAATAATTGGTGGATTATAGCGACGGAATCGGCGACAGGCACTTTAGTGAAGAGTGAGGTAACATCAAAACTGACAAGAAGATCTTCGGGTTCGATAGAGATTTCAGAAATGAGTTTAACAAAGTGCGATGAATTTAGAATGTGAGAAGGAGCATTGCCTGTGTATTTCTTAATAGTATGAGCGAGGTATTTGGCCAAGCTATAGGTGGGCGAATCTATAGTGTTAACAATGGGTCGAAAAGGTAGGTTTTGCTTATGGATTTTTGGAAGACCGTACAACCTAGGTGGCTTGGATTCCTTGGGCAGTATCTGTTTCTGTATGTCAGAAGGAATGTCAGAGGATTTAATTAATGAAGAGATTTGCCGTTCAAATTTCGAAGTGGGGTCACGCAACAACTGGGTGTAGCTACCATCTTGTAAGAGATCTGACATTTTGGCCACGTACTGAGACTTGTCTAGAATGACGGTTATGTTTCCTTTGTCAGCAGGAAGAATTACTATATTTTTGTTGGCGCGGAGAGAACCTAGGGCTGAACGTTCTACTTTGGATAAGTTTGGCTGAGGAGGTTTAGCAGAAGAAAGACGTTTGGCTGTTTCAAAACGAATAATATCGGCATTTTAAATCCTCTTACAAACAGGGATTTTTCTGTTAATAACACATGTTATTAGCTTTTGTTACAAGAAATTTTTGAACGATTTTGTCAAGTTAATAACATTTTGTTAATAACTTGTGTTTCTAACTCCTCTTACTACTCCGCTACTAAGCCGCCTTAACTGTTTAAATAATAAGGAAATATACAGCATTATATTACTTTGTAAACAACACCCTTTTGTTAATAATAAACAGAGTTATGTTACTAGAAATTAAGACTTTAGTAGCCATACGTGTCTGTTTGACAAGTAAAATTTGATTAGTTGTTTTTATAAGTTATTTGTAGCGAGTAATTACGGTAGGTAATATTTAGTCTAATAAGTTATAATGTCTAGGTTTAAGATTTTTTTTGATATTTGACAAAACTAACTAATTAATTACATATAGCTTTAAATCTCAACTTTTTCTTCTTCGATCTTGATTTAAAATAATCTGAGGGAATAATATTTGCATTAATTTAGTTTTACATTAAAATCTCTATGTCGCAGATTTCAGTCAACATGCCGTACATTAGAAATATTTACTTTGTTCGTACTTTATCCCAATCCTGTGTATGTACTATATATTAAAACACCATTTTTCTGTCAGTTCGGTAAAGTGGACTTTACGCACTGTAATTAGCTAATGCAACAGAGTAATTGGTTAGATTAATTTATCGAATCAAATGTCAATCTTGTAAGGTTTTTAGAATATTTATACTAAGTGAAACAAAAAAAATAATATAAAAGACCTTCATAATACATTTGCGAATAACTCGTTTTCCACAGACGAGTTCGTGCGCAAAAATTATGGCTCATGAAACATTTAATATACCTACTATTGTGAAACTACATACAATACATACAGCACATGTGTTAGTAATTGAGCATATGTAAGGACATATTGCAATACTTTTCATTTATTTTTTAAACCACGTTTACAACCTTAGAAACTGTAAATGCCAACATGTGTACTACATGAAAACATCTACCAAATATTAGTGCCTATATGACGCATTGTACTGAGATATATGATAGTAACTTTAAAGACAGAACTTAACACTGCTCATAAATCCGCAAATATTTCAAATTAACCATCTAATAGTTGGTATTTAATCATTTACCTATAGTGTTTTAACATTTATTCAAATATTTCGATTAATAAAAGGAAAACCAAGTAACACATTTGTTAATTTAAAATACAAATATATTCAAAATTTGAATCTTTAAAATAAAACTTGGCATCAAAAATAAAGAGCGTATTTTTGAGCGATTTTGAGTTGTGGATTTTTGCATATCAATTATGTTAATATGTAGGACTTACTATCTTCCTTACTGTGTAAAGATATTTGTTGTTGATGACCTAGATGGACATACTCTACAGTGTGCCCCACGACAAACTTACGGAGAAAAGATCACAAGCAATGTTTGTAGAACAAATCTGAAATTTTGACCGTCTAAGTTTTTGATAAAGCGCAGGTTAGCTAAAACCTTACACATTGCATACAGGCATCGTTACTCCACTATGACTGGATATTCGAATATAAACACTAGCGAGTAAAATCCTCTTTTCCACTACATTTTTACAGCTTCGATGGCAATTGTCCATTGCCTGGTGGCACAGAATATAAGGGATCTTGCGAAATCAGCTAAATCAGGCGATACAATATTAATTTTCCTATTGATAACGAATATGTAATTTTAGAAACAATGACACATCGCATTAGAGTTATTTGGATGAATTATTATTAATAATAGATGGTTGAATTATACTAATATTTAAATAGTTCCTATGTAAAGATATACAGAATACTTTAAGTGAGTAGCCATTATTACAGCCGCAAAAGAATAAAAGACTTGTATATTTTAGTAAAAATTTAATTGATCTCTTCTCTTAGTTCTATTTAATCGTATGAAGTTAAAGTAACGGCAATTAGGCACAAAGTAAGATAATGTAACTTAAAAAACAATTAATATTGTATTCTTGAGTTGCTTGCATTTTATGGAAGATATACGAGTATGCATATTTTTAGTGTTTCGTTGCAAGTAATTTAATCAATCTAAACAAACGAGTTCTCATTCATAATGGTCGCAAAATGTAAATCCATAAAATTATTTACAAAGGTGGTACGAGTAATCTTAATCATAAAAAGAAGAATAACATTGAAAATAGAAAAGATATTAGTAGGTTTATTACTAGAATATATAAATTTACAACAGAAATGGATAAAATTATTATTTTGCTTATAATAAAGAGCTAAATAGAATATTAAATAATTGTTCCTGATTTGAGTGAACACAGATAATATCTGTTGATTTATCAAATAATTCTATCTCTTTCAAAATTCGTTCAGAATCTTTAAATGTCCTTTAAGTCATCTTGTTTGAATGGACACGGCATACGTGAACAATGTGCGTTGAGAACTTCCAGTTAATCTTCAGTTCTTTCCCTTCACCACACATCTCGCCCCAATCAGCTTTTCTGCGCATTGTCGTTCACTACTGGACACCACAGGAAAGGAAGCAATACCAGTTTCAATACCAGGTTCTCTGGTTAAATAGACAGTTTATATCTCCAATATTGACCACATTAAATATTCACGAATGGAAGCCTTTTTCTGGAGTGCACGTCTAATTAAAATAAGAGCCGTGCTGTGAAATGCTACTTCGAATATTTGCCAAAGAAAATTAATGCGGCAAAAGCTAAAGCGACGAAGAAACTGGTGGACCAGTCAAAAGCTTTACTTCTAAATCTGCGGGATCAGATTACAAGGAATCGAAATCGGAAAATATTTATAATAATTCTTTAAGCAAATGGCATAAGCGTGGCGACATCTCACAAACATCGAAATGCTAAAGTGATACTGAATACCTTCAAAAACTTATAAGCTGCCAAAGATAGTACTTACTTGTAACGGATATTGAAGCATAGCTAGTTTGAAACCTACAAATTTGATTTGCAAAATCTAAACCACTAAAGAGCCAAAAGACGCTTTTTGTTTGTATTGTGGACTGTTTATACCACTTAGATCGTCTGAATACTGAAAAAAAAAACATTTCTCTGGGAGGGCTAACAGATTTATTTGTCATCTGAGATATTTTTACGGCGCAATAATTGACAATTCTTGTGATATACGTACATATGTGTATATCGAGATAAACGCAATAGTTTACTGAATGTCAGTTGTATGATATTAAAAAAATTACCTAAAGAAAGAATATCTCGTATTTGTTAAATTGGCGGCTATGGACGTCCAACCAAAAGTTGCTACAACAGACTAACCCTTCAGATCTAAAGAACTGGATGTCGACAAGTGTGTTGACCACCATAGTGGCACAATCAAGACAAATGAAATAAGTAATGTTCAAAAAATTTACGGGAAAAATCCAATACTTTAGTGAATTGTCAACGGACAAAGAAAGTAATGTATCAATTAGAATGGTGATTTCAACTATACACATAGTTTATTTGTTGTTTCCTCAAAACTTATAACATTACTTTGTTTTGACACTTCTACCTCTGTTAGCTCCGAATGGCTCAGATTATCGAAACGTTGGAGTACAATGACACTGCGTACTACTTTAGTTTCGTTAATGAATTAATATTAATAATAAATGTCGAGAAGAAGTAATACAATTCCTGTAAAATGTCAACTGGGATATACTTAATGACAAAAAAAACAAGAAAGTAAAATAGTGAACTTATAAGACGCAGGTATTGAGCGTATGCAGCATATATCAAAATAATAATAGTATTCTAGTTTCTCTCAGTTTACATGTATTATATGTAGGATGAACTGTTCGCATACAAATAGAATACATATATCTTATTGGTATGTCTGAAAATTTAAAGAAAGTATATTTCTTTCAGGTCTTCGGTTATCTGCCTTAATTAATAAATTAAGATTTTAGTTATTGAAACTTTTGTCAACAAATGCGAAATTACTTTTAATCACTACTATTTCCTAATTAAATTACGTACTACTTTTACTAAATTTTGCAAAATAGTAAAATTCTTATCAACACTCAATAGTTATTTTGTGTATCTCTATCACTATGTTTTTTTTTGTTTTGATAAAATATCAAAGCCCATTTAAAATGTGTCGTACCATACACCAGCTTACTCGTCTATCACTATTTAATCGAATGTACAAATTATGAGATCGCGCTTGTTTTCTAGCATTATATCATTGCAACAGAACGACGTCTTTATACATAAATACACATACAAGTTGGTGGCGTCCACACTAATCTGATGACCCCAGGTCGATTTCGGTAAACTGTATCCATTCTTGTTTAAGATATTAAGCACATATGCACGGACAGTGAATTCGGTATAGGCAGTTCTTAGTTTCTTATTTTACGTGCCTTGAAATTGAGATATTGATACATAAAAAGTTTATTGTCAGAAAAGCTTGAAAACTCAATACCGTAGCACAATCTAATTTCTTACTACGAATTCTAAATCTAGGATCATGCTTGCAGATGTAGTGTCATCTTCAGGAAGTATGATAGTGGTGTCCAACCGACTACCATTCGTCCTCAAACGGAACAAAGATGGAAAATTGATTCGTAAAGCCAGGTGAGTCTATATCACAATTATTTTTATTCGTGCTTTCCATTATACTTCATAATTTCATATTTTATTAACTAAAAGTTTCGAATATTCCCTATGTTTTGTTTTAATTAAATAATAACTGAACCTTGAAATTATATTGCAAATATAGAAATAAATTTTCGAAGATATTGCCAATAAGAATGAGTGGCAGTACGGCTGCAAGTTGAACTGCAAATTTTTCATTGGAATTTAATTAAATGTATATTACATTTACCGTGCTTAAGATAGATAGGGTCGTTGAATGTACTCGACTACTAATATAATGCTTTTTTTGAAAATGTAATTTAATCATATTAAACCAAATAAACAGAAATATACATATATTTTATATATAAGTAAAAACCAGAAACGTTTCATTTAAATACTATTAACAGTATCAGTAAACATAAGTGTCTAACAAAGTATTTTAGTAGGTAGTTAAAATATAAGATACATATATTCCAAATTTCAAGTAGGTAACTGATGTTACAAATAAATCGTGTTAAATTTATTTTTTGGAAAGCCAATGACTGCATCATCTTCCAAGCATACAAATTACATTGACACATATTTATGTTATTTCAACTACATGAAGACTTTAAGTCGCGTGATGTCTTTTTAAGGGTGATAGTGGGGGAGTAAGTAGACAAATAATGATACTAAGTTACTGCCAATAAATTAAACTTTAAGGATATAGTATAAAGAATCTTTAACTACTCTTCAATAACATCGTCTTATGCTACAGATATTATTTATAACATTGATTGAATACAGCGATAACAGATACATAATTTTTATGTTGACCATCGTATTGTAGTATCAAACCACTGGACAAGAATGAGATTATTATTTCGCAGAGTATAAAAATATAATTACACTTACTTTGCTAAAGAGCGTATACATATGTATATCAAACAGAATTGGAGGCATTTTTATTCGTATAAGAAATTGGAATTAAATGAAATATTAAATTGTCTATGTAAGCGTTTAGTGGACGAAATTAACTTTTTATCGTGTAGATTACCACAGATAATTAAAAAATAAGAAAAAAAGGATTCAAATGATTAATCAACTTGTGAAAAAAGAAAATAGCAAATGTATGATCAATGGCGCCTTTGATATGATAGTATACTACGAGATATGATATGCACATATGCATATATGTTTGTGTACTTATCTAGAACATATGTATATACGTTACGTATTTCAGTTATTTAGATTGGACACAAAATATAAGAAATAGATGCACCTCAATAGCTGATTCGCCTTTGTATATATATATATACATTTGCATATATAATTTTTCTAGTTCGTATAAGAAAGTTTATTCAGTGATTTTGTTACCTCCACAGAAGTACAAGAGTTTGTGGCTTCAAATTCAACAGTATTCAGTTATTTCCAAATAATGGCGTTTTAGATAATTCACTGTCCTTTTCTTTTGCAATAACAGTTGCTATAATATTTATAAAAAATAAAACCGAATTAAATTTGATTGATAATAAGCTACCTATTTGTAAAGAACTGTATAGTAAATACTAAATGACCTGGTCTTGAAAAACGCTAGCACTAAAGAAAATAAAAATATGTCTAAATTAATGTTGCAACGAATATTCGCATTCGAGTTCGTATTCACTGAATTTCACTATTTTGCAATATTGGTAACAGTAAAAAAACGTTCAATTGCAACAATTGTCTTGTTCTGCTATCATACCAACAGAGATACATATGAACATACATACATACATACATATGTACCTACATATATCTTACAATTTACCAACAGCTCCAGGTTAATGTCACAAATATACGTGCGAAATTATTTTGTGTTAAATAAAGAAGAAAATAAAATAGTTACGTACACTTGCTTTGTTTAAAGTTTTTGTAGTGCATGTTCGTGTTTAGGACATTTGTTGTGGGAACTATGAAGTGGCAGTAGCAAAGCATCATGTTGTAGCTCTTTTTAGAATATGAACAACAACGTTGATTAAATTTTAGTTAGCACACAGGTAAGACACACACAGGTGGGTACAAGTTCGAAGGATAATGAAAAATAGAAATAGAATAATAATTATTATCTATTAAGATACAACATTTTAAGGAAGGTTACGAGTGTTAAGTAATAACACTTAGAATTAAAAAAGAATAAAAGTATATCAGGAAAAACATATCTCAAAAGCATGCTAGATCGTTTTCGTAGTAGTCTGCTCGTGAGTGAAAAGTTGTACCCCCAGCGTAATCGCTTTCCTTTTTGTTTTTATGTCGATGGTCTGTTATTTTCCACTAATATGTATGTCTATCTTTGTCAATTGAATGTTCTAGCAAATTTCCTTCTGGTGAATAATTTGCTTTTCTTGACAATTGTTGTTATTATTTTATCGTAATGCAGTATGTAGTTCGCAAAATCAACGAAATAGTATTACATACTACTGCAAATTACCGCTAGATATATAGACCGTTGATTGATTATTTCAAGCAGTATATTAAATGCCGTTCAGTGGATACAAATTTTAGGTATGAGGTATGAGTATCTTTGGTTTATTAACAATTAATAAAAGCTTTCTCTCCGAAATTAGCTGCCTAACAGTGTTATTTAATTTAGCTTAATACAAAAACTGAATCTTCTTTTTCATAAATATTAAGTTATATATGACAATAGGCAAGTCTGATACATAAGTAATCAATTCACTCTGGTGGCTACCCGACAGTTCTAGACAATACGATTCTCAGACAATTTTATCGCATCACAATACTTGTACATTCCTATCACAATTAATGTTCTTTCTTTTGATAGCAATTGGCCTTTTGAGGAAGCATTTTGTTTATTAATTGTATGAATTCTGTCCATTTCAAGTAAACACACAATAAATACATCACCAGTATCTAAGATAAAATTTGTTTTCTTCTTCAAATTAATGGAGGAGATACGTATACGTACTTCAGCGATAAGCCTAGCCAACGTATTGTTTCTCTTTACTTTGATCTCTTCGTCATAGGTTATTGTTGAGAGAAAAATAAACTGCCCCGATATTCGCATTTTAGTATTTCTGTCAACATCAATGCGACCTAAATTGCGATATACAACTAACTCAAAGACCTGTGACAAACTCATTTCTAATCTTAAATGCACTTTATCATTTTTTTAGATGGGGATGCAATTTCTCTTGCATCTTTCTATGCAACATACTATATGCATTACGATTTACTTATCTAACAACTTACTCTTACGAACTACAAAAGAAAAAAATGAATATTATAATCAATGAAGAAATAGATGTTTTTGTTATTTTTAGAATTACTGTGAAATTAACAAATATGTCATCGTCAATTTAAATACCATTAGTAAACCATATACGTATACATAATTTGGTCAGTGAACTCAATATTTACACTTACGTATTATAAATAATTATCCTTGTACTAGTAAACCAGTTGATCGGACAGTTTTATTGTTAACATTAGAAAATTATTTCATGAATCAATAGCCCAAGACCGGGCGGTGTATATTTTACCACGAAGACTAGGTACGAGTATATATTAAAATTCTGTGTACTATTTTGAAAGCAAACAATTTATATATTCAAAAGTTTAAGTAATAAATATGTTCAGAATATTACTTAGCCACCTAGTTCCGCGCAGTTATACCATTATTTCTAATCATGTATTTAATGTTCTTCTATTTTTATTTGTATTCTGAAAACATTATATTTGAATAAGTAATGAATAATTTGATATTGTTGATTATTTTCAGTGCTGGAGGGTTAGTAACTGCAGTAGCTCCTGTTGTAGTCAACGGAAATGGCCTGTGGGTTGGTTGGCCAGGCATACACTTAGAAGATCCACTAGAATCTATACCGGAGTCGGATCCAAACGACATAACGCCTACAGCTGGCTTAAAATCAAATAAGGTATACAGAAGTTTAAATTTGCCGTGTCCTATTTCACTAAAATTGTATAATCTGTAGGTAGTGTCGGTAAGAATCGATCCAAAAATTTTTGATTCATACTACAATGGATGTTGTAACGAAATATTCTGGCCGTTATTCCACTCAATGCCTGATAGAGCTACCTTCAAGGGTGAACATTGGAGGAATTACGTGATTGCAAATAAAGAGTTTGCCGACTGTACTATAACAGCTTTAAAATCCGTCGTTAAATCAGATAACACAACTGCTTCTGCTGGACAGAATATACCTCTAATTTGGGTGCACGATTATCATCTAATGCTTGCTGCTAATTGGATTAGGCAGGTAGGAATACATAGTTTCGTTCGCTTTGATTATTTTTATTTAACTTTTACCTAAATTACCGGCATGCATTTATATCAGTCCGCAGAAGAGGAAGGAATTGCTTGTAAATTAGGATTCTTTCTCCATATACCGTTTCCACCATGGGATATATTTAGACTATTTCCTTGGTCCGACGAAATCCTACAAGGAATGCTTGGTTGCGATATGGTAGGATTTCATATAACTGATTATTGCTTAAATTTCGTCGATTGTTGCCAACGCAATCTCGGTTGTCGTGTAGATAGGAAAAATTTACTAGTAGAACATGGCGGAAGAACAGTAAGAGTAAGGCCACTCCCTATTGGAATTCCTTTTGACAGATTTGTCGAGCTGGCTGAAAAGGCACCTAAAGTACTATCCACTACACAAAAAATTATCTTGGGCGTGGATAGGCTGGATTACACCAAAGGCTTAGTACATAGGTTACGAGCATTTGAATCATTATTAGAAAAACATCCAGAACACAAGGAAAACGTGTCTTTACTACAAATAGCTGTACCATCTAGGACAGATGTTAAGGAATACCAAGATCTAAAGGAGGAAATGGATCAGTTAGTTGGAAGAATAAATGGACGATTTACGACACCGAATTGGTCACCTATAAGGTATGTCGAACATTATAATTTAATTCTTTGCACATTTGCAATTGCATGAGCTTAGTATACTTTGGTATAACAATAAGGTATTCAAAACCTCCGCAAAGAATATATCTCTTAAGGTATATGATATTTTATATACTAGCAGTTAAAGTTAATTTTTTTGCATAAAAAGACATGTTTTTAATGTTATCGATTACACTTGTCGAAAATTGGCTTTTAGATACGCAACTGCAATTTCAGATACATATACGGTGCTGTTAGCCAAGATGAACTAGCAGCATTCTATAGAGATTCGGCAATTGGTCTTGTAACACCTTTGAGAGATGGAATGAATTTAGTTGCAAAAGAATTCGTAGCTTGTCAAATTAACACACCTCCAGGTGTTCTAATAGTTTCTCCATTCGCCGGAGCAGGAGAAACCATGCACGAAGCTCTTATTTGTAATCCTTATGAAATTACTAGTGCAGCAGAGATTATCCATAGAGCTCTCACTATGCCCGAAGACGAACGAATTCTACGTATGAATTATCTTAGGCGGAGGGAAAAATTGAACGACGTTAACTACTGGACAAGGTCATTTTTAGCAGCAATGGGTTCTCTAGTAACGCAAGACGATCACGATGATATTGGAGCAGTAACCATGCCTGCAGTAACGTTGGACGACTTCGATGAATATTTAGCTAAGTGAGTTATTTAATTACAGTACATGTGTCTCGATGACAGAACACTAAATGGTATGGTCAAATCGACAGTATATTTAAATGTATTGACCGATACTAAGTGTGTCTGTTGAAAGTAAAAACTAATGTCTAAAAGAACATCTAATATTTCGTTCTATAATAATAATAATAATTGCATGGGATACATTTGAAACCACTATCATTCTTACTTTTAATGATGAAGTGACCATGTAAATTGTCAATCTTACAATTGTATCTAAGTGCGCCATTTTTGGAGATAGTCTTCTATTAATTTCATCAAAATAACAGAAGGTTGCTTTCGAAAAGAATTTGTATCGAATTGTACAATTTAAAGCGACCTAACCAACTTCGCCCGAACGTAAAAAAATTACATAAAAAACCGTCAAATCCCAAAACCAGATCAAAACTGAGGCACTTAGTAATTCACGTTAAATATTAAGTTTTTAGTAAATTTCAGTTTTATGTAAAAATAATAAAATAAATATTTTGGCATACATAAAGCTTGCCTGAAATTTGTATACATACACGGTGCCCGGATTTCGTTGGGATAAAATGGCTCAATTTTGTATTTGAAGACATAGGGAAACAAAAAGGTGCAGACTCAAAAGCTCAGTAAGAATCTACTTTTGAACCTGCATTTTTTTTGCTAATTTAACCGTCTCTCTATGTCTTGAAATACAAAAATTACCCATGATATCCCTAAGAAATTCGGGCTACAGGGTGCTTATGTAAGTAAACAATTAAGAACATATATTTTAATAAAGCATGTGCACGCATTGCAGAGTGTACTTATTTACATGGTTTTTGAGTAGAATAATTTTTGTTATTACCAAAAAGTAATAAACATTTGACAAAAATTAATACTGCAACAAATATTCAAGGATTACATTATTTGAAATATTAAAACATTATGACTCATCGCGAAACGGACATGACGTAGAAAGGCAGTAAATATTGTCAGCTTTTCTCATGTGACAGTTTGGCGAATATTTACTGCCTTTCTACATCATATTTCAAATGTTCAATAAAAACGTTTTCCGATGACATAATTTTTAAATATTTCAAATATATAATTTAATCGTTGAATATTTGTTGCAGTATTAATTTTTGTCAAAGGTTTATTGCTTTTTGCTAAAAGAACATTATTCTATTCAAAAACCATGTAATAAATACACTCTGCAATGCATGAATATCCCCTATTGTGTATCATCGAATTGATGGCAAGAAATTAGATGCAATAATATACCAATTTTGACGTATTACTGTAATCACAGAAATACTATCTACATTATTCCATGTAGAATTAGTTTTACACTTGTGTAAATGTAGTATCATGTCAAAATCGTAAATCATAGTATAATACGTAGCTAGAAATCACGTTATATTTTATCATATAAGTTGAATTTTAGTATGTGTAGTAGTGTATAGTCTGTATTCTGTTCATATTATTTAATAGTTCTCTTCGTAGCCAGATTCATGTCATAAATATTTAAATATGTACCAAAAACGATAATTCATTTATTTACTCAGTGTGTATATATATACTACTAATACAGTGCTCAATATATATAAGATTTCGTGTTTACACAAAGACTTCATTTGCTTTCTTGGGTTATAGGTATATCGGAAACACGCACAAATTGGCACTGTTATTGGACTACGATGGAACTCTAGCGCCGATTGCTCCTCACCCGGACTTAGCTGTTATTCCACCAGAAACCAAAAATATTTTATTAAGATTGTCAAACATATCGGATGTCTACATTGCTATAATATCTGGTAGAAATGTCGAAAATGTAAAAAAAATGGTAAGATGAGTACTGTTTGTTATAGAAACTAGCAATATATACTATATACTATATACTATATACTATATACTATATACTATATACTATATACTATATACTATATACTATATACTATATACTATATACTATATACTATATACTATATACTATATACTATATACTATATACTATATACTATATACTATATACTATATACTATATACTATATACTATATACTATATACTATATACTATATACTATATACTATATACTATATACTATCAGCAATTTACTTCCAGGTTGATATAGATGGCATTACATACGCAGGTAATCATGGATTAGAAATTTTACATCCCGATGGCACGAAATTTGTACACCCCATGCCAACTGAACATGTAGGAAAGGTTGTAGAGCTATTGAAAAATTTACAAGAACAAGTCTGTAGGGATGGTGCTTGGGTAGAAAACAAAGGAGCATTGTTAACTTTTCACTATCGAGAAACCCCTGTGCACTTAAGAAAAGGTCTTGCAGATCAAGCTAGGAAGCTAATTGAAGACGCTGGTTTTAAAGCTGGTGATGCACATTGTGCAATTGAAGCAAAACCTCCTGTACAGTGGAATAAGGGTAGAGCGTCGATTTACATTTTAAGAACGGCTTTTGGTGTAGACTGGAGTGAAAGGATACGAATTATTTATGTGGGCGATGACGCTACAGACGAAGATGCAATGCAGGTGAGGAATTAAACTTTTATATACCAAATAGACATTTTGGAATCAAAATATGAAGAATTGAATTGTAGTTATGCAATGCCAATAACGTGCATTTTGTAATCTGTTATGTAATACGTAGAAATATTGACACATTTAATTTATGCGAAAAAATATAGAGTTTTAGTTAGTCATATATTTAAAATTAGGATCGAAAAAGGATGATCCCCACACTTCTGGAAAGTATTTCCTGGGAACAACACTCTAACGTATATTAATTTAGATTTGTGTGCTTCATCGAATACAGTAAATAAAAACCATTTCTTCAAACACACACGAATCTGTATATACCATGGTAGAACTTACTAGGACGTAAAAGTTACGTAAATGCATATTATCATACGATAATAAGTAGGTACCTACCTTTAGAACAAGTAGAACATACTTGTATAGCAATATCTTTACAGCATTAAGTTAAGTATTTATCACTGCTAACTTCCTCATTAATGAACCTATAAATTTGGTTGAGTTATCAAGATCGTGATATTTTTTATTGTTATTAAGTTGACGAATCCAGAAAAAATGTTCTGTTGGCGGAATATTCACAAAACACACTTGCTTTAATGGAACGGTTTATGTACTTTTAAATATTCTTAAATAAAAGAATATTTCGAGCAAAAGGCGATTATATTACTACTGCAAACTTAAAACTAAGCAAATAAAAAGCACTTGAACTTTTTAATAATTAGGTAATTGCCTAACAATGGGCATGTAGGCAATGACTAATTATTGTGAAAGATATAATTACATATAGATTTTTCCAGTAGTTGTGAAAGAAATAGTGCTTTGAGATAATCTATTAATCATTAGTAATTTATATATTTGAAAATGCCGATAGCTTGGAAGTACAGTGAAATACGTCTAACACGAAACTGATAGAACCGAAATATTTTTTTGTGTTATAGGATATTACAAAAAGTGTCTTTTGTGTGATATGTAGTATAGCAGACAAAAGAACTGAATCATCTATTTTGCGGGGTGCCGATAGCAGTTTAATCTCTGATTTACTATTTGTTTGGTCAACTGTACGTCCCAGGTATTTTACGGCTTTACATATGTATAAAATACGCTACAGTTTATAGGCCTTTTCCTTTGCTTTTTAGTGTAGTGCAATTTACACTACAATTTTTACAGTGCTGTAACGAAGGCGACAATACAAAGAAACGAATTGAGTGTAGATGGATTTATAACATAACCTCAACAATCAACTTATCACAACGATCATAATCTGACTTGACAAGAAACGAGTAGCACTTTTACTAATCCTTTATATAATGCTATGATATATAGCTATTATGTACAAGTATACTTACAAATTTAGTTAAGATAAACTCTTTTGGCAGCCTCTTTGCATATACCTATTTATAAAAACGACTGTCAATTCCCATTATAAATTATGCGTTAAAGCATGAAAATTTCAATATGGATTAATTCAAAAATATTTTTCACTAATTCATTTACAAATCATACTTTATTACCTTATTCAATGGCATTTTTTTAAAGAAAATTGCTTTTGAACCATAAGAAATTCCAATAATAATGCCGGCTGTAATTCAACTAAAAGATAACAATTTTTTTACTTTATAGTCAATACATAACCTCTTTTTGTCTTCTCTTTACATGCGTTTTATAGATATTTAACGTTTTTTGATCAATATATACTGCACAAATTCCAATAAATAACATTCGTAGTAAAAACTAAACGGCATGAATAAAAGTACCTTCATTAATCACTTTGACATATGCTTGACATTTAAAATAGTGTAATTTACACCAGTTGTTACCCTGGTGCAGATAAACAATCCTGGTGCAGCACTGGTTTTGTTTACACCGTGCAAAGGAACGAGAATCTGGTGTAAAGTGTAGTTCAGTGCTGCACCGTGCTACACTTTTTTAGCAAAGGAAAAGGGCTTATATCTGCATATATATCTATATTGAAATATATATACTTTGAAGCCTTATATGAAGTAATTCGCTATAGTGCGTGAAAAAAGGACGAAGTGAAATATAATGCTATGAAAAAGCAATAGAAGCAATTTAATCTGAAAAATGATTATTTATATACGACGACAAAATACATGATGAAGTAGTTTGCAATACTTAATAATTCAAAAACATATTTTCTATCTATGTGTTGTGTTTTGAAAGTTGTAGTTAAACCTAGAATAGCAATAAACGGTAAAGATATACTGCAAATAAGTATATATTTTAAAATAACACATGGACCGGAGAGTAGAAATTAAACCAAACAATTCAATAAATATTCGATATCGAAGACACAGCATAAAGTCGAATCATCGAATTTTACAAAACTAACAATTAACAATAAAGGTTAACTAACACAAAAAAAATCTACTTAACATAACATTTCAGGAAAATGTTGAAGATTATAATGCGATAAGACATTAATACTTCGAAAGGATCATCATTTTCTATAGGCACATCTATAATCATGTGTAATCACCCTAGTAATCTATCAATCGATGAGATAAACAAAAATACTAGGTAAACCTGCAGAATCCAGCTCCCATTTAAACTGACATAATGAAACGCATGCGCCAATCTATATACGAGTAACGTTGCCAAATGCATACTGACAGAAAGAATGCTGATATAGGCCAATTTATAGGTTATTTTATATTTATTTTTATATTTATAGGTTAATCAAACGATATATACAATTAAACTAATTTATTTTGTAAATAAATAAATAAATAAATAATACTATCATTGTAAAATGAAAGTATTTAAGTATGTGTATTAACAAATCCGTAACTACATTAGAAACGGGTCAGTCAAGTTGGGGTATCACATGACTTAAAATGAAATTGAACTAAATGTAAGTTTTCTATAGGTTATGTATAGTTTTCTATACCTAATTTTAGGTTTTGTATACTACCTCCTATATAAGAACCAATACATCATCAAGGGGATACTCCAACGTCATAGTTTTTTATACGAAATAGAAAATCTGAAATTGGAATAAACTATGTGGTTCTTGTAGTTTTGTATAGTTTTGTATACCGCAAATAAAATTTTGTATACCTTCCTGTAAGGCCTAAACAAATATAGAACATGGTATACTCTAACTTGACATAAAAAAATGCATTTTTATAGACAAAAAATATGATTCGTAAAGTAAAAGTTATGTATAGTGTTGTATAGCACAAATAAAGTTTTGTATAATATAAATTACAAACAAATAATAAATTTAAGATTGTGAATATGAACCCAGTCAAATAATGCGGTTTAGAGTTTTGTATAGGTCAAATAGTACGACTTGGAGTTTTGTATAAGTCAAATAATATGATTTAGAGTTTTGTATAGGTCAAATAATGCGGTTTAGAGTTTTGTATAGGTCAAATAATACGATTTAGAGTTTTGTATAGGTCCAATAATGTGGTTTAGAGTTTTGTATAGGTCAAATAGTACGACTTGAAGTTTTGTATAGGTCAAATAATACGATTTAGAGTTTTGTATAGGTCAAATAATATGGTTTGGAGTTTTGCATAGGTCAAAAAGGTTGTATAGAGTTTTGTACAAGTCAAAAAGTATAATTTAATTTTGTTTTGTTAATACTTTTGATGAAAGACAAACTTATAAACTAATAAACAGTAGGATAGTAAAAACAAATTAATATGTTTATAAAGTATAAACCAAAGGATGGCATGTTATTATTGGCAAGATCAAGACATCATTTAAAATTGCAAATCTATACGTCAAAATGAAGGACATTTATCACAATACTGGCATTTGAATAAAAATTTATCAAAATTTTCTTTCGCTAATTTTTTATCAAAAAAATTGTTAAAATGATAATAATGAATACAATTTGAACTACACAAAACTCTAAACCGCATTATTTGACCTATACAAAACTACAAACCGCATTATTTGACTGGGTTCATATTCAAAATCTTAAATTTATTATTTCTTTGTAATTTATATTACACAAAACTTTATTTGTACTATACAACACTATACATAACTTTTACTTTACGAATCATATTTTTATCTATAAAAAATGCATTTTTTTACGTCAAGTTAGACTATACCATTTTCTATATTTGTTTAGTCCTTACAGAAAGATATACAAAACTTTATTTACGGTATACAAAACTATACATAACTTTTACTTTACGAATCATATTTTTTATCAAAAATAATGCATTTTTTTACGTCAAGTTAGAGTATACCTCTTTCTATATTTGTTTAGGCCTTACAGGAACGTATACAAAACCTTATTTGCGGTATACAAAACTATACAAAACTACAAGAACCACATAGTTTATTCCAATTTCAGATTTTCAGTTTCGTATAAAAAACTATGAAGTTGGAGTATTCCCTTTATGATGTATTGGTTCTTATATAAGAGGTGGTATACAAAACCTAAAATTAGTTATAGAAAACTATACATAACCTATACAAAACTTACATTTAGTTCAATTTCATTTTAAGTCATGTGATACTCCAACTTGACTGACCCATTAGAAACTCTTTCTAAGAAGTAAATATCCATCTATTAGTATAATTGAGGATGGAGCGCAGTGCTCTAATTCTATCAAGAAATTTTTTTTTCTTAAGATGACCGACTACCATTTGACAGTGCGATGTTGCCACAGTTAAATTTTTTCATGATGGAATGTTTTTATAATTTACTAAAAGACTATTTTAAAATTGGCCTTCATGCACACATGTGTAGATGTATTTCGAATGCTCATAGCAAATTTCAGTAATTAAATCTAAAAATGAATTGAGTAATGTATGTATGTAGATGTAAAACACTTGTAGAAATATGTGTATGAAGCCCAATTTTCAAATTATATTAAAATAAAATCGAGCAAACTATTTATAGAATTATGTAGATATGGCACCACTGTAAAATAATCAGCTGGTAGACGACCTTCTTAAAGTAGTATTTTATATATCGCAAATTATAATTATTTTTTATATGTATGTGTATACGACGTCTAACATTTATATTGATAAATATTGCAGAGGACACTGTGATAATACTATTTGTAGGTGTATTTACGGTGCATGTTATTGCGGAAGATATTACTACCTAATGTATTTATACTTATGTTTTGTTCATTCGGAGAAACGATATCTTTTCATGTTAAGCGATTTTTGTTTAGTGTTAAGAGAAAAAAATGTATGCAAACACATAGCACTTTTTCGGGACCGCTTTATTGTTTCGTGTTAACCGATATTTCTTCTTAAGCGTTTTCGTGTTAAACGTATTTCACGGTATATCTAATTTATAGAAAAATTCAGTAGAAGCGTTAGCTAATATGCTTGGCTTCGTATCCTAGTCCAAAATGAAAGTGTTCTTTGCTGAAATTTTTTTAAATACTGCTTCATTATTTCTAGAATTTCTATATCAACACAAAAAGTATTGCTTATTTCGGATGTTTCGGAAATTCCAGGGTAATAGTTACTGTGATGCTTATACTTAATTTTTATAAAGAAATAAAAGGCTTGTTCAAAGCAACAATTTACTAGTGATAATAGATAATACCAAAAAACTATTTATTTAAGTACAAGCGAATCTGAATGTGATTATTTATTCCATAATATTTGCTCACTGTCTAGTCGCACATTACTTGGCAAAGTTCAAATGCTGTATATTTGCTTATTTTTAGATTTACTGTAGTAATGTAATTATAATCTCTTGTTGGATACACAGCTTTCCATTAAGAAAATTGTTTTTGTGAATAACTTGGATACTGGATATTCAATTGCTTTTCTGTTTAGATCATTTCATTCAGAATAAGAAACATCATTCACTTACTAGTTCAAAGAACTTCATAAGGAAGTTAGCAATGCTGAAGGTTTACATCAACCTTGTGATAGAAATTCCTGAAAATAGAAATCAAAAGATGGCGTGCTTTTAACAAGAGAAAAAGTATCAATTATTAATAGACAAAGTATTGTAAACTTGTGCAGTAATTCAACCAATTTATTGCGGTCTGATACGACACCTTAAAATTTTCCTATTACAGTAGATTCCGCTTATATGAATCACGTTGGCACATTGGATTTTTGAGTCAATTAAGCGGCGATTCACATAAACGGTGGTTTTATGGAAACCATCTAGATGCTTTCATAGGCTTTATAAAGATGGTCGAATTAAAATTTATTTGTGATAACGCATCGTACTTTTACATTTTACATTTCTCACGAAGATTTAAAGTTTGACGCTGCGTTCCTTTAGGCATTTTAAACTTATGTTGTACCTACGAAGTTCTTCACTGGATCTCTTGGTGCAGAAGTAGAACACTAAACACTTCAACCCACTAAGCACCAAACAAGTTTTAACTAAAACACCGACGCCTTTCGTTATGTTGTACACACGAAAAAAAGTGAAACTGAAGAATATACCGCACGAACACCATAACTTGCAAACTTCTGAGATTTCCGGAACGAATAACAGACTTATTCGTTACATCAGCATAACTTATACACGGGATTCCCAGATCAAACAACAAAGCTAGGGAATTGACAAGCAAAAAACGCAAGGATTGATTCATATAAACGAAAAATTTTACATTAGTGATCATACAAATGGTGTGGGTATTCATACTTTGAGTCAAATACGCGGCTGATTCAAATAACTAGTGATTCATATAAGCGGAATCTACTGTAGTTGCAAATGCGGTGCAGTACATTGTTAAAGTAGTGCAACAATGAAAGATAAATAAGTCAAACTTGCTTCATGCTATTTGTACGACGCATGGTCTTACGTTTAGTAGTTGAAACAGTAAGAGAAAGTTAGATAATGTGGATTAGCTAGTACCTTCAGCTTAAAAGTTACTATGAACAACTGTTGTATTGCAACAAAGCTCAAAATTATTAAACTAAAACCATCAGAATCCAATTATTCCGTGCAAAACACAATTTTAGAAACATACAAATGACAAATTAAATTGACAAAAATCCTAATTTGGGTAGATTAAAGATGTCTGATTTTCTCAAAATTATACTCATACTTTTCTCAATCATTTAAATTGTATTAGAGATCACATATGATAACTTTTATACCAACCAGATAAATCGAGTGATGTGCTTCATAATAATAAATAATTGTAGTATTTTACAATTTACTGTTCTAGCCAAATTCTTTACAACAAATTCAAGTTATAGAATGAATTTTGAAGTTATTTAATACGAAAATGTTACTATAATATGACCAGAACGTAGCGAGAAAACAGTAGAGGTTATAAAAATTAGGATGGTATCAGTCACTGTTACAATATAAAATTTTTTAAATGTTTACATGTCCTGCGAAATTAAAACAGCACGGCGAAGCTATAAAACAACGTTTTATTATTTTAATGTCTCTTGAAAAATCTAATGTCCATTTAATGCTCTACTTATTATTGATACTATTTGATCTGCTTGACGCCTGCGAAAATAAATTAATTACACGTAATTAATAATTGATTTACTCTATGCTTTAAAACAATCAGGTATTGATATCTACGCATACAAAAACATATTCCAATGATTTTATATCGAAGTGTGATAAAATATTTGACTATTTTATTTACTTCATTTTCACCGTAAAATTAATTTTGGCTGAAAACAACACAATATTGTTTCATTTTAAAATCATTAATGATACGGTTGTGGGTATATAAAGCTTTCTTATCTGTGCATTACTACATTAAAGATGCCTTTGTAGTTGTGTTCTAGATAGTTTCCTAATATGACAGCATTAATGTTAAATTATAAAACATTAAACTTATATTCACATATAGGTAAGCAGGATATCCAGAATTGGTATATTTCAACGCAATTTAAGTTAATAGAAAGTACATATATACCGGGTTTTATTGTTACCTATACTTAAATAATTTTTCAATAGATATCTATATTATTGGTTTTATTTGTTTAGGCTCTAAAAGGTATGGCAGCTACATTTAGGGTAACTTCATCGCAAATAACAAAAACATCAGCCGAAAGAAGACTTCCTTCAACGGATTCTGTACTCACCATGTTAAGATGGGTGGAACGCCATCTAAGTAGAAGGAAACCATCCCCCATCGATTCACCGACATATCACAACTATCGCAGGAATTCTAGAACGAAAACAACAGATGGCGTCCAAATGGAAATGTCGTTCACAACGAGTCCACGAAATTCAACACACGAAAATGGGAAATAAACAATCGTAATCTTTTATTTAAGTCAATTGAATATAAAATGCTTTACCAAAACATATTCAACGTCATAATGATATGCAAGCATGCGATCTGTGTATATGACGTTGTGACTGAATTGACTGCTCGAATATAAATAATAATATTGTATATACACACATATATCTATGCATATATATATATAATATATTAAAACTGTATAAATATTTTGTAAGCATTACGAAAAATTGAACTGAGTCCAATAATGTTAAGAAAATAATAATTCTTATTGAACACAAACTAGCATATACCAAAACAACGCGTTCAATGATAAATGTTCTACAATTTAGACTGAGTAATATACATCCTAAACAATTAGTTACTTACTACAATAAGAGTAGTAAAATTTATAGAATCAATATATTTTTTTATAACTACAATTTACCTTCAGAAGTAAGGATTATCAATTTGTGCAAACAAGCTCTTGGTAATATTATTACTTGTACTAAAATTTGTAACATACTTAAATTAATACAATAACTTTTAAATAATTGTTTATTTCATTTTAAATGAACCCAATTAAAACAAAACGTAATACCAACATAGACCAAGTCCTATATACCCTGTAGCTATTATAACCATACAGAAAGATCCTAATGTATTAAGAATTATTTGATACTTGGCAATGCGTTTCCAAATTTAATAAGAATCTTTGATTTTATTTCAACCTGGGACAACCAAGTGCTAATTTTTATATTTATATAATAATATTTATATATAATTTTGATACTTAATTTATCTATGTACCCAAAATGTTTCTATTTGTTGTTTACAAATATTCTTTTAAATGATTTAAAATTATAAACAAAAGCCAGTTTTATTTTTTGTTTAGAATAATTTACATTGTTAACATCATGGCTTGTACACTGGAGAGCCTCTTAAGGAGAACGAAAAGCAATAAAACTATGAAGAATACGGTAGAATTTGTGTATAAATTTCGACCCAATATACACTCAAAGAAAAATAACTGGGACAGGTGCGATACCCTCGCACTGCAAGAGTAAGACAGTAAATATTAGATTCAGAGTATAATGAAAACTTCCTCTTTTCCTTACAAAATTTTTAATAATTATCTAGGACATGTTTCGGCCAAAGGCCATCAGCTAAAATCTACATTTATTGTTAAAACTAAAGTGAATTGAGGATGAAATGTATAATTCTTACAGTCAATAAGAAACATTAACAAAATGGATGACAGGTGACATGTAGTAAAATATTTAAAGAATGGTTAACAATAAAATTAAACAATAAAATTTTATGCTGGTTTTTTCGGTCCTAATAAAATAAATGTATAGTTTCAATATTCCGTCACACTCTGTGACTTCGTTAGGAAAGGTATTTTTTCTAAAAATGTCAACAATATGTACAAATGTAAAAATTTTTAGAAAAATTTGGATTATATGTCTAGTTTGAAGTAATTAAAATATGCTAATATTGTTAGAATTTTTAAAAAGTCAAAAACATGGAAATTCAATTAATCAAGCAAACCAAATTACAAGCAATAGCAAGACATTAAATTTGATTGCTTAAAAAAAGTGGTCGAAAAACAAGATCAATAATAAAATTAAACTGTTCCATGTCATTACGACGTAATTTGATAAATTAAATTAATGAATGTTAAATGAAGTTGGGACATTAGTAAATATTAGCACACCCCGCTCCGCACAACCTAACCCTATCTATCCATCGCATCGATAGCATAGTATACCTACTATACGACCTTGTAATTTTATTTACCTGCTACTCTTTGTAAATACATACACATTGCGTAAATTGAAATATAATATGAATTTACGAATTCAACTTTTGGCGTAAAGCAATGAAGTCGTCTCTCCGTTGCATGTATTGTCAGTATTTAGGCGAACAATTTTAAGATCGCATCATACATCTTTTAAGCGTATAAGATTACTAAATAAGGAGAAATTTATTAAAATTATATTGATGGGCTTATCCCAGCAAACAAAAAGTCGTCATCAGGACGTCAAATTTCGTATTCTGAAGACCAAAAGACGTCCTTCAAAGACGTCCTCAAGAAGAATGTATGACGTACTTATGTCACATTTTCACAACATCATTGTAAGACGTCTATATACGTCTGTGAGGACGTCTATACACGTCTGTGAGGACGTCTATACACCTCTCCAAGGACGTCTATGCACGTCTTCGAAGACGTGTGTATTACGTTTAAAGTGACACTTTTAACGCAAGCTAAGCGGATTAAAAATTGAGTTTTATAACATAAACTGATATAAAGCGTGTTATAAAATACTTTTTGTACTCGCTTATCAAAACCTGTGATTTCACGATTCGATTTGCGTGCGTAAAAAGTCACTTTAAGCACGAGTGCGTAAAATAAAGTTGGTACTTCCTGGAACTTGATTAATTTAGGGACATTTTAAAATCATAAATCCTAACCTTAGTAATATGGTCATAAACGATAACGTATTTAACAATATGTATTATTATTACAGTTCTCGTACAAAAAATATTGTACAAAGTGAAACATTTCGCGAATTTCGCGAAAAACTGGTCACTCATTCGCGAAATATGATTTCACGCACTTGGTTCGTAAATAACTATTTTCCACTACTAGCGTTAGAAGACGTCATTATTTGGTATGTTTTCGGGCCGAGAAGATGAATTTCTCTCCTAGTAGTCAATAATAAAATTATCTCCTACTAGTAAATAATAAAAGAATTGACAATAATAAAATTATGATTTATTCAATAAAAATGTATAGAATAGAAATAATTTGATTATAAAAACCATAGATGTCGTATAGATGCACGAATGACATCCGCAATTCAAGAAAAAGGTTAGGTTATCATTTAACATGAATAAACAAAGTAGGAAATACGTAATTTGGTAAACACTACTTATTAAAATAATAATTAATAGCGAAATTATGGCAGATCATGTTAATTCCTGACGTACCAGTATTTTTGATACTCTATTTGATTTGCTTCCTTGCGGATTTCTGGAGGAGTACAACTACTGTCTGACATTTTTTTTGGTATTGTGACAAGACATGAATAAAATCTCAATTTGACATTAAATGTTTATTCATTTGTTTTTACAGACTAACATGTTTTCTATGGATATCTTAAATTAAACATTTATCGGAACGGCTTATTTTTTATTGAGAAAGCGGTTAAATATGCTAGTAGTGGAAAAAATAGTATATAAACCACGGCAGGGAAGATTTTCTCAGCCTCTACGCCATTATTTCCCTCGACGCTTCCCGTCTCTGGAAATAATGCTACTCGGCTGAGAAAAATGTCTTCTCTCCTTGGTATATAATTACTATTAACACTAGTGCGAAAATGTTTATAACGCTAATGACAGTAGCCCTTTTCCTTTGCTAAAAAAGTGTAGCACGGTACAGCACTGAACTACACTTTACACCAGATTCTCGTTCCTTTGCACGGTGTAAACAAAACCAGTGCTGCACCAGGATTGTTTATCTGCACCAGGGTAATAGCTGGTGTAAATTACACTATTTTAAATGTCAAGCATATGTCAAAGTGATTAATGAAGGTACTTTTGTTCATGCCGTTTACTTTATACTAAGAATGTTATTTATTGGAATTTGTGCAGTATATATTGATCAAAAAACGTTAAATATTTATAAAACGCATGTAAAAAGATGACAGATTAGTGATAAGAATTATTGTACGTACCCGAAATACGTGGGAGTTAGGGAACGGGACTAGATCATGCATAGTGTGTGTCATGACGTCCTGAATGTTGTGTTGTATGAATTTCTTTAATAAAGTAATGCTAGTAGTCACTGAGTGTTTTATTAGCATAATAGAAAACAGAACATGGCGCAGTCAAATCAAGGATTAAATTAAAGAAAAAAAAATGGATACCTTAAAACAACCGCAACCCCTATCAGTAGAAGGTAACGCTTCCGAAAATTTTAAGAGATGGAAGAAAAAATATGAGCTTTACATTAAAACAAGTGGAGCAGCGAAATTAGATGATGAAGTAAAAGTTGCATTATTACTACATACAATAGGAGAAGCAGCATATGAAATTTACGAAACTTTCGAATTAACGGAAGAAGAAAGAAAAAGTCATGAAGCCGTATTAAACAAATTTGAAAAGCAATTTACTCCTTAAAAAATGAAACAGTTGCGAGACATGTCTTTTTCTCTAGAGAAAAAAACAGAGGAAACATTTGATGAATTTATAACAGCGTTAAAAGCACTTAGTGTGGATTGTGGATTTGCCGATCTAAAAGATAGTTTAATTAGGGACCAAATAATAAGAGGAATAAAAGAAAAAGGGTTAAAAGAAAAGTTACTAAAAGAACAAAATTAGACCTAATTAAATGTATACAAATGTGTAAAGCAGTGGAATTAACAACGCAGCAGTTAAAAACAATGACTGATGTAGTTGAAATAAAGAAGATACAAAAGAAACAGAAACATCAATGGAAGCAAAGCAATATGAAGAGTACAGAAGGCAAGAAAGAAAAAAATGATAGGGAGTGCATGAAATGTAAGAAGCAACATCAGCAAGGAAAATGTCCAGCTTATGGTCGGAAGTGTGGAATATGCAAGAAATATAATCACTTTGCAGTCGCATGTAGATACCGTAATGTCAAGGCGGTAGGAAAAGAAGCCACAGATGAAACAGAAGAGGACGAACTTTTTTATAGGTACAATTAAAAATATTTCTGTAATGTCAAATAGTTATTTTAATTATAAAATTGTATGTAATAATAAGAAGTTAGTAGCAAATTTAGATACAGGGAGTGATTGTAATGTTATGCCCATTAAAACATTAAGGGAAGTTACAAATAATAAGTTTGAGTTAGAAAAGTCTAGTTTAAAATTGAATAATTATAATGGCTCAAAGATAGATTGTTATAGTCAAATAAATTTAAAGTGTGTAATAAACAATAAGGAAAACATACTTACCTTTCAAATAGTTAAAGCTAAAGAATCTACTCCAGTAGTTATAGGTCATCCGACATTGAAAAAATTAAATTTGGTAAAAATAGTAAACCAAGTTAACATAATAACTAATAATAATTATGATAGTTTAGTACAAAAGTATACGTATAAGTGTTCGATATGAAAATAAGTGAAATAAAAGGTTTTGAATATAAAATTAAGTTAGTTGAAAACGCAGTAGGTAAAGTTGTACCATGTAGAAAAATTCCTTTTGGATTATTTGAACCTTTAAAAAACGAGTTAGCTAATTTAGAAAAGAAAAATATAATAGAAAAGTAGTAGAGCCTACTGATTTTGTGAGTGCCTTAGTTATTGTTAAAAAACCAGACTCTAGTCTTAGAATTTTTTAGATCCCCAACACCTTAATCTCAACATCAAAAGAGAATATTATAAATTGCCTACCTTTGAGGAAGTAGCTGCAAAAATGTCAGGGGCAACAGTATTTAGCGTATTAGATGCTCATACAGCTTTCCATCAAATTAGGTTAAGTGCAGATAGTTGTAAGATTTGTACATTTGCGACTCCATTTGGGAGATATTGCTTCAAAAAATTGCCATATGGTCTAAAAACTAGTCCAGAAATATTTCAAAGATGCTTCAAACAAATTTTTGATGGTATTGATGGATGTGAAACGTTTATAGACGATATTATTTGTTATGGTAAAAATAAAGACGAACACGATTTCAGGTTACAACAAATATTACAAAGAGCAAATGAATATGACGTTAAATTTAATATAAAGAAATGTAAGTTAGGTGTGGGAGAAGTTAAGTATTTGGGTAATATATTTTCTGGTAAGGGTATCTCTCCAGATCCTAGTAAGGTAGAAGATATTATCAAAATGAAGGAACCCAAAACGGCAAAAGAATTAGAAACTTTTCTTGGTATGGTTACCTATGTTGCAAGATATATTCCAAATTGCTCAGAGCTAAGCCATGAATTAAGAAATTTACTAAAGAAGAATTCGGAATGGGCGTGGACTGATAAACAAACCGACAGTTTTAATAATATTAAAAATGCACTAGCAACAAAACCAGTGTTGCAATATTATAATATGAACAAACCTTGTGTGTTATCTGTAGATGCTAGTAAAAATGGATTGGGAGCTTGTCTTCTTCAAGATAATCTACCAGTATGCTATGGTTCAAAAGCCTTAACAAGTTCGCAGCAAGTTTATGCTCAAATTGAAAAGGAAATGTTGGCGATCGTACATGGTTGTACTAGGTTCCATCAATATATTTACGGAAAGAGGGTCAAAATTGAAACTGATCACCGCCCGTTAGAAGCCATATTTAGAAAACCACTTGTAGATTGTCCATTGCGATTACAAAGAATGAGACTACAAATACAAAAATATGATTTAGAGGTGCTGTATAAACCGGGAAAGGAACTGCTGTTATCGGACTCATTATCGAGGAATTTTGATGAAACAAGTTTTTTTGAAGACAATTATGAAGAAATAGAAGCACATGTTGGAATGGTAGTAACAAACTTACCAATCACGGACAAGAAAATAATTGAATTTAGAACTGAAACAGATAAGTGTGAAGAAAATGTTAATATTAAAAAGAATGATAACTGAAGGTTGGCCGAATTCTAAGAATGAAGCACCTGATATTATAAAACCTTATTACACGTTTAAAGAAGAAGTATTCATAAACAGTGGTTTACTTTTTAAGGGTAGCGCATTGATTGTACCGCGATCTTTGAGGAAAGAAATGTTAACGAAAATTCATTATAATCACATGGGTATTGAGAAATGTAAGGCAAGAGCTAGAGGTATTTTTTTTGGCCTAATATGAATATGGACATAACCAATATAGTTTCCAATTGTGACACGTGTATAAGATTCCGCAATGCTAACACTAGTGAACCAATGCTTATGAGAGAACAACCGAATAAACCTTGGGAAATTGTTGGTACCGATGTGTTTACGTATAAGAATAAAAATTATTTGCTAGTAGTGGATTATTTTAGCAAATTTGTAGAGATTGCACTACTAAAAGATATGTCAGCAGAAGAAACTATCGTGAATTTGAAATCTATATTTGCCAGACATGGAATTCCAAAAATACTTTATTCTGACAATGGTACTAATTATTGTAACCAAAAGTTTAAAGATTTTCTTTACAAATGGAATTTTACTCACAAGACTAGTAGCCCTTACTATCAACAGTCTAACGGACTAGCGGAAAGAACTGTTCAGTCCATTAAAAATTTATTAAAGAAAGCTGAATATGATGGCAAAGATGCATACTTAGCACTGTTAGAGTTTCGAAGTACACCAATTTCGACAGAGTCAAGATCACCTACGGAACTGTTATATGGAAGACAAATACAAGGATTACTGCCATTAATGAGAGAACCAAGTAAGGAGGAAGAAAGAATTAAGAAAGAATTGGATAGAAGAACGGAAATCTAGAAACATTATTATGATGATAGAAAAGGTAAACACGAATTAGAAGAATTGAATAGAGGAGATGTAGTAACGATTAAGGGAACTGGAAGTCCAATGAGTAAAGCATTAGTGGTAGGAGAAAGTAATAGACCGCGTTCGTACAATGTTGTATTAGAAAATGGAACGCAAATAGACCGGAACAGAAAAGATTTAATTAAGTCGAGGGATAAAAGTTTTGAGTGGTCACCTGAACCTAGTACTGAAGAGCCAACTGATCATAAAGTACAAGATGCAACTGACTCAAAGTCAACCACAATTTATTCGAAGAAGTTAGATCAAGTTGAGGAAATAAAACCACATATAGCCATCGCGACTAGATCGGGGAGACAAGTTAAAACACCCAAATATTTAGAAAATTATGTAAAGTAGTAATTAGGATAAGTTAGAATAAAAAAAAAAAAAAAAAGGAGATGTCATAGATTAGTGATAAGAATTATCGTACGTACCCGAAATACGTGGGAGTTAGGAACGGGACTAGACATGCATAGTGTGTGTCATGGCGTCCTGAATGTTGTGTTGTATGAATTTCTTTAATAAAGTAATGCTAGTAGTTACTGAGTGTTTTATTAGCATAATAGAAAACAGAACAGTTATGTATTGACTATACAGTAAAAAACTGTTCTTATCTTTTAGTTAATTGCAGCCGGCATTAGGAACTTTTAACGGTTCACAAACAATTTTCTTTAAAAAAGCCATTGAATAAGGTAATAAAGTACGATTTGTAAATAAATTAGTGAAAAATATTTTCGAGTTACCTAATCCATATTGAAATTTTCATGCTTTAACGCATAATTTATAATAATGCAAATTGACAGTTGTTTTTATAAATATATGCAAAGACGCCAAAAGAGTTTATCTTAACTAAATTTGTAAGTATGCTTGTACCTACATAATAGCTATCACTAGCCCTTTTCCTTTGCTAAAAAGTGTAGCACGGTGCAGCACTGAACTACACTTTACACCAGATTCTCGTTCCTTTGCACGGTGTAAACAAAACCAGTGCTGCACCAGGATTGTTTATCTGCACCAGGGTAATAGCTGGTGTAAATTACACTATTTTAAATGTCAAGCATATGTCAAAGTGATTAATGAAGGTACTTTTATTCATGCCGTTTACTTTATACTACGAATGTTATTTATTGGAATTTGTGCAGTATATATTGATCAAAAAACGTTAAATATCTATAAAACGCATGTAAAGAGAAGACAAAAACAGGTTATGTATTGACTATAAAGTAAAAAAATTGTTATCTTTTAGTTGAATTACAGCCGGCATATGGTCGGCATTATTATTGGAATTTTTTACGGTTCAAAAACAATTTTCTTTAAAAAAAATGCCATTGAATAAGGTAAATGAATTAGTGAAAAAATATTTTCGAATTAATCCATATTGAAATTTTCGTGCTTTAACGCATAATTTATACTGGGAATTGACAGTCGTTTTTATAAATAGGTACCTATATGCAAAGAGGCTGCCAAAAGAGTTTATCTAAACTAAATTTGTAAGTATACTTGTACATAATAGCTATTATAGCATTATATAAAGGATTAGTAAAAGAGCTACTCGTTTCTTGTCAAGTCAGATTATGATTGTCGTGATAAGTTGATTGTTGAGGTTATATGTTATAAATCCATCTACACCAATTCGTTCCTTTGTATTGTCGCCTTCGTTACAGCACTGTAAAAATTGTAGTGTAAATTGCACTACACTGAAAAGCAAAGGAAAAGGCCTATTATAGAAAGGATTAGTAAAAGTGCTACTCGTTTCTTGTCAAGTCAGGTTATGATCCTTATGATAAGTTGATTGTTGAGGTTATGTTAGAAATCCATCTACACTCAATTCGTTCCTTTGTATTATCGGCTTCGTTACAGCACTGTAAAAATTCTAGTGTAAATTGCACTACACTAAAAAGCAAAGGAAAAGGCCTAGTTACTTTATTGATTAAATATTGATATATATATATACATACATGAGCATTACAAAAATTACTATATAATATGGATTCATTGGGCATTACCATTGGTTTCAATCAATCTCATCAAGATCCACTTTTATTATTTTAATAGGTATAAAAAAACGTCAACAAAACTTTCTTGACATTTCTAATTCTCAAATATTACTGCGTTACTACCGTGGCTGACATTTCTGACTCATGACATATAGTTGTGATAAAATGTCAAAAAATATTGTAGAAAGCCTAATTCATTTAATTAAATACAAACAGTTGTAGAAACATAGTGTACGATACACGTGTTAAAAATGCTATTCTATTTCACTCGTTAACTTTAACTCGTGAAATAAAATCGCACTTTTAACACCTGTATCGTAAATAACTATTATAACGCGCTTATGTCGGTTTATGTTATAAAACTCAATTTTTAATACGGTTAGCTTGCGTTAAAAGTGTTACTTTTACAGTCAGTTGTATAAAAATGTATGTTTCCATTTAATATTTTTGATAAAATACAAAATTTTCGAAAAAATATAAACAGTGCTTTTAACCCGCACGTCACTTCTTAGATTGGTTCGAATTTAAGCATCAGAATTGTAGTATAGAGTCAGATTGAGGGAAATGCTGTTTCTAACGAGATTAAGTTTGCAAAATTCGGTTCAGCAGAACCGGAGTTACAAGCGTTCCTTCAAACAACCACTTCCTCCCACTCTTTATTCGGCAAAATAAAAAATGGTGACTGTAAACTGTGCGGAAGTTTTAAGGAGCTCGCACACTGAGGCGCGGCGAAGCGAAGAGAAGCGCGACGAAGCGCAGCGCCGCGCGAGCTAAGTCCGCACATTAAGGCGAAGCGAAGCAAAATAGACGCGAGATCTGATGCGCATGTGTTAACTCGTGAAATAAAATCGCACTTTTAACACTTGTATCGTAAATAATTATTATAGTCGATTTATTGTCCTAAAATGATTTTATATCTGATGAAACAAAAGACAAGTAAAAATATACACGTTTTCCAATAAATGTAATATACACATTACTTTTCTCTTCACACCTTCTCTTCCTCGCAGATAATATTTATATTTCTTTTTCTTATAAGAGAAAACACTTGTTATTTAGATGTTAAACAAATATTATTTTAGATGCTGAATCTGTTAAAAAATATATAACTAAGATATAGGTTTAAGTAAATGTAGTGAAGAACAAATTCATACTACTACTACTTTATTAAAGTTCGCTTGTTATCAAAACAATACATTATATTACAACATATGTATAGGTACCTATAATGTAATAAATTCAAATTTACTATACTTACATGTAGCACACAGCTGTTCAATGGCGTCGTAGCGTGATAAGAAACTGACACCAACTGGAAGCAAATACGCTAACGCCTAACCAAGCCTAACGTGCGCCGTGGTTCACAAAGCAATACTAGGAAATGCGGTAAAGTAACGGATACCCTAGTAGGGAGCAGCCGTGTTGAACGGTGGTTAATTGATATATGTTTGTGTTTTAAGCCGACTTTACACCGGAGTTAGTAACACGAGTTATTAACAAAATGTTATTAACTTGACAAAATCGTCCAAAAATTTCCTGTAACAAAAGCTAATAACACGTGT